>CM048846.1:91253269-92453269 GCA_026545225.1 Cornus controversa | reverse complement strand
GTTAAAGCACTCACAACCGCTTGCAATACCTTCACGGGTTAAAGTCACCCGTGACCGCTTACCATATCATAACCTTCGCGGGGTAAGGCTACCCGAGACTGCCAACCTTCGTAAGTTAAAGCACTTACGATCACTAAACCTTTGCAAGGTAAATCCTATTCATAATTGTTTTTTCCAGAATCTTTACGAGATAAAGCCACCCACAACCGCTTTATGAGTTAAAGCACCCATGACCAGTTTTCTAGAACCTTCGCGAGTTAAAGCCACCCGCAATCGCTTCATGAGTTAAAGCACCCATGACCACTTTTCCAGAACCTTCGCGAGTTAAAGCCACCCGCGACCGCTTCATGAGTTAAAGCACCCATGACCGCTTTTCCAGAACCTTCACAAGTTAAAGCCACCCGCGACCACTTCATGAGTTAAAGCACCCATGACCGCTTTTCCAGAACCTTCGTGAGTTAAAGCCACCCGCGACCGCTTTTCCAGAACCTTCGTGAGTTAAAGCCACTCGCGACCGCTTCATGAGTTAAAACACCCATGACCACTTTTCCAGAACCTTCGCAATTTAAAGCCACCCGCAACCGCTTCATGAGTTAAAGCACCCATGACCGCTTTTCCAGAACCTTCATAAGTTAAAACCACCCGCAACCGCTTTTCCAGAACCTTCTTGAGTTAAAGCCACTCGCGACTGCTTCATGTGTTAAAGCACTCATGACCGCTTTTCCAGAACCTTCATGAGTTAAAGCCACCCGCGATTGCTTTTCCAGAACATTGGCGAGTTAAAGCCACCTGCGACCGCTTTATGAGTTAAAGCACTCATGACTGCTTTTTTCAGAACCTTGGCATATGTGGTTTATAACTCTAGCAATGAACCAACAAGCTAGAAGGTATACCAGTTTTTGAAATAGACTAGACTGCAACTAGAATTGAAATTTAGTAGCACAAAAACTATGAAAACAAAGTATAGCAGATAGCGGCTCACAAGGCATGTTTTAGAAGCATACTAAAACAAAATCAAAACAAATTTTCTGATCATTAATCATTTAAAAACAATTTTAGGAACATGCAATTAAAGCCAAGATAAATTTTCAGAACAAGAACATAGATTCAAAAATTCAGAAACACAGAATTTGAAAACTTAAGAACCAGGATTCAACCATTCAAGATCACTGAATAGAGACCTGATTTTTGAATTCATATATACACACACACACATAGATATATATATATATATATATATATATATATATATATATGAATATGAAATCGCACATCAGCAGTTTTTTTTTTCCAGAAGGACAACACCATATATATATATATATATACAACCGAGCAGACCACTAAAGGAAAAGACCACAAGTATTAATATAGATGTAACTCAGTCCCCATCAAGTTCATTATGCACATGCATCGAAGGAACATTTATATAGAAAACTTTGCAATGTCAAGTTGTAGCAATTCTCTGAAGAATGTTATCATATATGTAGGTGTACTAGTACATCATTTCTATATGCATAAAACACAAACGTTTATTCATTCATTTTTTTATATTAAAAAGTAAGGATCTAAAGTGGAAAAGGAGGGGAAATAATTGGGAAACAACATTATCAATGTTATTAAGCAACATAAAATGCATCTTGTTCCACTTGACAGATACACGTGTAAAACCCCAAAAAAAAAACATAATTGCACAATTGAGAATTAAAAAATCCAAAGAATTTTCTCCTCAGAAAACTACTAATTAAGCATTAACAAATTAAGAGGAAACATTGAAAATATATATGCGTATATATATATATATATATATATATATATATATATACAAGATATTAGTGGAACCCAAAACTCCACTTCTATATCCGAATGATATAATAAACCATGAGATATGGAAAAAGATTATGCTATTCTACCACCATACATATATATTTTCTACTAAAACCATAGGCTAACTCACTTCAATGCCATGACTATTCAGCTTAATTTGTCCCCCAAACAATAAAACATGAACATACTCAAATACAAGAAAATGAAATAAACAAAGACAACATATTACAAGAAAAATAAGAAGTTCCACAAAAACCATTGAGAATGAAAATAGAAGATCGAAAGAACAAAGATTTTAATAACTCAGAATCTGAGTCACAAATATAGAATCAAAGATACAAGAGCATATAATCAAAAACTCAATATAGCCAAGAATCATGTGCGCCTGTGATGTGTGTCAACAGGAAAGCCACAACCAGTGCACCTGTGAGAGTGTGTATATATAATTAATCAAACTTGAGAACATACTCACAGAGAAGATGGAACTTTGTGTGCAGAGAGAGAGATGACTATTGATACCAGCTTAGATGATTCAAGATGAACGATTCTATCTTCAAGATTAGAACATGCTATTGTTCGTGATTCTGTTCTTCAAGATCAGCGATGAATAGGACAAAAATCATAATGTGGTTCTGTTCTACTCGATTGGCGATGAACAGAATGAAAACAGATCGTGATTCTGTTCTACAAGATCGACGATGAACAGGACAAAAAATCAGGTTTTGTTATTCACGATCGACGATGAACAGAATGAAAATAGACTGTGGTTCTTTTCTACATGATCAGCGAATGTTTCATTATGTTTTGCCGTGAGTGATGGGAAGAAAAGTGACCAAGATTCATGACTCGATCGGCGATGATGAAACACGATGAACAGAGGCTCAGTTAGAATTAGCAAAGATAATACAAGCCACTAAAAATTCATGACTCGATCAGTGACCATAAGACACGATGAACAGAGGCTCAGAGTTTTCTGTACAAAATTGACGAAGTGAGACTCTGAACTTTCTGTATGAAATTTACGAAGTGAGGCTCTGAGATTTTTATGTAACTTGTTCGGCTGCTATGGATGCAAACAGTTTTCCTCTGCATCTCTCTAAGCTTTCACTCTTTCTCTTTCTAGGCTCTCTTCCTCGCTCACTCTTTCGCTGCCTTTCTCACTCTATATTATGTATTTAGTACTGAACAAGTTACATAGCTCTGAGAAAATTTGTTGAACACCAAGCGGGCACCCCTCTGGTCTCGTTCCTGCCATGGCCAAGAAATCACTCACAACCTCTTCTCAGGAAAGAGGAATCGAAAACTTAGGTCACTTGCACTGCTTTCTGTTCTCCATACTCTGCGTTGTCGTAGTAGCATCCACCGCCGCCGCTGCCAATCCTCTCATTCGACTCGATTTCTCCTTCGTCGTCGGACTCTTGGCCCTCACCGTCGACAAATTACAATTACTACCCCGTCGCTCTTCGCTCCAAATTGGCTTCCTTTCTGCTTCAGCCACCACCGCCGCCGCCGGAATCGTTAGGCGTATGTACGAGTCTTCAAATTCCACGGTCTCGCCGAAGTCGAGACTTCAAAGTCTCTCTCTTCAAGAATTTGAACTTTCATCTGAGTGATTTCCAGTCTATTATTCCTTCTGGTCACTCTGGGTACGGCTAACGATCCCTTCTCTCAAGCCACCATACTACCATAATCCAATTTTCCATCACCTAAAGACTATATTCACGAGGGAAGGTTGCCCCTTGACCTTCTCTATGCTTTCACTTGTCCCTATTAAAATATGTTTAATACCACCTCTTTACAATATGAAAGCAGCAATATCAACTATCAAAATTAGCATATCAGCAATATGAAATCAGTAATATCAACCATATAAAATCAGCATATCAGCCATATAAAATCAACAATTTCAGCAATATAAAATCAGCATATCAGCCATATGAAGTCAGCAATATCAACCATGTAAAGTCAGCATATCATCCATATAAAATCAGCAATTTCAATCATTTAAAATCAGCATATCATCCATATAAAATCAGCAATTTCAGTAATAAGAACTTTCGCAATTTAACTTATATATCGGCAATGATAAACCAGCAAAATAACCACATGACACCAACATATTATCAAAATGAACTCAACAAATTAAGCTTACCAAAACAGCCATGTAAACTCACCAAAGACGGATTTAATTTCAGCACTTATACAGCTCAAACACATAGTTATTTTTAATTTCAGCACTTATATAGCTCAAAAATATATTTAATTTCAGCAACTTATAAAACTTCAAAAATAGAGCAACATGAAATTTCAAATTAGCAACTTAAGAATCTCAAAACAGCAATATATAATTTCAAATCAGCAACTTAAGAATCTCAAAACAACAATATAGAATTTCAAATCAGCATCTTAAGAACAACAAATCAACATATTGAAAATTCAGCAACACACAATTTTGGGCATCAACATTTATAATTCATCTTAACAGAAAATTGTGTACAACAACATCAATAGATTTATCACCAAACAGTAATAGAAATCAGCAAGATCACAAACAACACCTTCGAGATCATCAAAACAGACTCGTGATCTAAGAAATCAGAAAATCACGAACAGAGCATGTATAAATAGAGAGTTGTACACATGTGAGAGCGTGTGTCAACAAGTAAGCCCTAACAAGTGCGCCTGTGAGAGTGTGCACATACATATGTAATTAATCTAACTATTATGCATTTGTGAGTGTGAAAGAGAGAAGATCAAAATTTTTATACCAATATAACGAAACGAGATGAACAGAAGATTAATACAGATTCGGCAAATTGAGAATCCGACAGCTATGGGTCACGATAAAGATCTTTGTATTTCAAGTCACCAATAATGATGACTCAAGAGTATGAAGACTCTGACGATGATAATTTTGGCATCTCAAGACTCAGACAATGAAGATTCCAGTGATCTGTGGTACCGGCGAGATGCTTCCAGCGATCTGTGGTGCCAATGATGATGCTTCTAGCGTTCTATGTTTTTGGCGAAGATGATGAACATAGACTGAATCAGAGATGATGATGAACTGAAACTTAATCGGCGATGATGATGAACAGGGGCTCAATCGGTAGAAACTCGATTGGCGATGATGATGAACACAGACTCAATCAGAGATGATGATGAACTGAAACTCAATCGGCGATGATGATGAACAGGGACTCAATCAGTAGTGATGATGAACAACCATCTCTGAGTCTCACTCTCTCTTACCAAACTCTCATAATCGCATACAATCGAGCCCTCCAAAACCATCAAATCTATCTTCCTCTCTTGTTCTCACGAATTTTCCTCAATTTTTTTATTTTATTTCATCACAAACCATTACCTTGAACTAGTTATGGTGTGAAAGCATCCTTCACAGAGAAGTTGCCAAATGTAAATAGTCGGCTTCAATAGTGTTGGAGGAATGATTCACACTCAAGGCTAGGCTAGAGAACAGTGAGAGGAGATTATGAGGTGATGATGGATTGGGCGATGGTAGCCCAATGGTAAGCTTGCTGATCTAGCACCCTTCAGCTTCTGCAGTTTTTGTAATCGAGTTATTGTGTACTCAATTATTTATGAAGCAACACCATGATCCACCAGCTTAAAGAATCCCCATTTTTTGCTAGCAGCAACCATAGCTTGGCACACCTCGGCATACTCTTCCCCTTTCTTGTCGTCCAAAATTCCCCTTAGACTTATAACTGGGATGTCATTATCTCCATCCGCGAAGTCTTTGTGACTTATTTTAGGCCATTCTTCCTTGCTTCATATGAAAATTTTGATGCATAATTTGTGTTCCACTGACGACAGTGAATCGACAAATTGTTCTTCGATTTGTAGTGCCATTGGAGCCTCTCAGGAAATTCTTGTCTTCAAAATGGTGTAATATAAATAGGGCACCAAATGACTAGTGGGCATTCTTCTAATTTATCAGCAAGTGTGGTGAGATTTCTAATAGTTCAATTTTTGGCTTCTATCCTCATTTGCTTTGTTAATGGTGATAGTGTTTAATAATCCTCCAGGAAGGGGTTTAAATCAAAGATTTTCATGGATTCTAGCTAGTATCATTGCTGTCTTTAATGGTTATTTAAATGAAGAAATCGAAGATTCTTTGGATGTGACAATTAATAATAGTTGATTATATGGAAATAACAACAATATTTGAATAAGCATGATCACAATACAAGCATATATAGTTGTCAAATGTTCAAGGCTAATCCATACATGTAGACAATTGCATTACTTCCATAAAGTCATTAATCTCCATAAAGTCATTAATCAAGTCCAATATATAGATATATATATAAACTTAAGTCCAATATAAGATAATTAAACACCAGACTACCATTGAGGATTGAACGGTTGAACCCTATTTCCTCTAATCTAGCTTCTATTTTTCAAATTTATCATTCTTTCCGATAATTTTTCAAATTTATCATTGTTTTGACAATAGAAATAAAATCTAGAAATGAAATAAAGCTCATATTCAAGCTTGAGCTCATGTTTCACTGCTATTATTAATTATACTCAAAAAGAACAAAAATAAGAGATTTGTACTCCTTTGTTTTATCTTTTAAAAATTTTGGAGATATTTAAGGCCAATTTATCTTGAGTTTCCATTTAATTATTTAGTCTTACTAACCAATTGATCAGTCTTACTAATTAAATGTTTTTGAGAGAAAAAAAAAATTGTATAGAGAAAAAGAAAGCCCAACGTGTAAACCTCATGCCTAGGGGTGGTAATTCGTGTTGACAGATCATAATCGTGTCGTGTCGATCTATGAGTATTCTGCTAAACAAATTAACCTGAACCTAACCCGTTTAATCACCGTGTCAGAGACTCTTGACACTAACATAACCCATTTATTAAACAGGTTAAATGAGTTGACCTGTTTAACTCGTTTAACTTTGTTTGTAATAAATTCTAAAAATTGAGGTCAAACTTTTCACGATGATGATTACCAGAGAATAAGGATTCAAGTGGGAGTCCAAGCTATCACAGAGGGGTTCAATGGTATATTTGAACTTTGAGAATAGTGCAGAGGATTTTGGTTTAACAAATCTTAAACTGTATGAAAAATAAATTACATTCAAATTATGAGTCTCGATTTTGGTTTCTTTTTATCTTGGTTTTTTTCGATCTTTTTTTTTTTTTTTCTTCCTCTATTTATACTAAAAATATTTCTCAATTAAGAAAGGCGAAGGTTTCGAGACAAAGCTTATTGTTTATAGTATTCAAAGCTGTGAGCACGGACCCTTAACATATATTATCCTTTTTTATCATAAAGTATGGGACCAACAAAATATCACATACCATTTTATGAAAGAAAAATGGGCATGATAGTCGGTTCAAAGAAAATTTCACTCATCTCACATAGGTGCTCTTTCTTCTTTTTTGACAAGCCAATCAACAGTAATGGACCCCATCCTAGTTAGAGATAGGGCCTACTATTAATTCAATGTTCCTTGGACTCCAATCATAGAACCCAGTCCCTTGGTTCCTATATGACAGTGATCTGAGGTCTTACCCTCGTGAGACCTTGGATTGCCACAAGGTTTATCTGTAAAGGGGAACTCCTCGTTAAGAAGTTGATCCGTAGAGAGGACTTCCACGATGTTTTATCTATAAAGAGGAACTCATCACCATCCGAGGTTTATCCTTGAAGAGAAAACAACTAGTTTGAGGTTTATCTGTAGAGAGGAACTTTTCACCAAATGAGTTTGATCTGTAATGAGGACCTCTGTGATATTTTATTCGTAGAGAGGAACTCATCACAGATCGAAGTTTATTCGTAAAGAGGAGCTCCTCGACACGGGAGATTGATCCTTAGAGAGGATCTCCGTATAGATCGAGGCTTATCTATAGAGAGGAATTCCCTACCACGGGAGGTTAATCCGTAGAAAGGACTTCCGTAATGTTTATCCATTGGAATGAGCATCTCATTGCATATCCCGATATACATCTCGAGGTCCCTCCCTTAATGGGCCCTCAAGCGCCTTATTTTGTGTATCTCGAGGTTCATCCCTTAGTGGGCCCTTGAGCTCCATGTTTTGGAACAAATGGATCTACTTCCCTTGTCAAAAAGTCAAAGTAATATTAAACAATGCCAGATAGGAACACGTGACATGTGCTTGGTAATCAATACCCACAAACTTAAATTAGTCATGTAATCCGTTTATTAAAATTTAAATATACTAAAAAAATTGAGATCATAAATTACTAAATTCATGAAAAAAAAATTGGGACAATAAAATTACAAAAAATAACCAAAAACAATATTCATATTAAAATAATAGAAATGTTCATAGTAATTGAGTTAAAACAAGTTACGAGGCCACCTGACATGATTAATTAAATGGGTTTAATCGGGTTAAACAGGTTGAACTTCAAAACACAAACTCGCTAACTTCGTGTCATGTTTGAGTTGTGTTGGCAAGTCGTGTCGAATTTTGGCACCCCTACTCATGCCTTTAATTTCTCTCTCCTTACCCAAAAAAAAGGGTAAATTACCCTAACCTCCCCTAAAGTTTTCTTTTATTACTCATAGATTAAACTTTTCAAAATATTGTGGTCAACCTCCCCTCAAATTTGGTTGATTTAACTCTCACCTCCCTTACCGTTAGCCGACCATTTAGACAGTTAAAGTCAAGTCAAAAAGAAAATCTAAATGTCTAAACTACCCTTACAACTACCTTCAATACTTATAAAAATTCTCTCTCTTTCTCATCACTCTCTCTCTTTACCTGACAAATTCTCTATCATCATTCTCTCTCTACCAGAGCTCTCGTCTCTCTCTATCTATCTTTCTTTCTTTCTGTCTTTCTCTTCACCTTTAGATCTGTTACAAACTAAACATACCATCAAAAGAAAAACTCTACTATATAGACTAAACATGCCATTAAAACATCATTATCTCTCTTCCCTCATCATAATCCAATACATATGATCCCATTTGCATAGTCTTGGCAAATCATGTAATTAAAACCTGCACACCCACCATAGCTATATGTTGAAGCCATAGAACAACCACATTTTCCTACAATCAATGGCATGTTCCTTGATATGTAAGTGTCACATTTCTCATGACCATAGTTTTGTAAATAAGGATTGAACAACTGCTGCAATACTTCTTTTATATTTTATATAGATCTAAAATGTACATCGAAAAGTATAAGTAAAGAGAAACATATCTTCAAGAGGAAGCGAGAGGACATAAATCACTCCAGTTGCATTCAGAGTTTCAAACCATCAAGCTCAAATTGCAGATGAGTTAGATCGCCCCCTTTTCGACACCAACCCGCCCCGAAACGGCCCCACGCGCCACTAGCGCATATGGGAGACATTCTGATCAGGTATCTACTTCCCTTATCTTCTTTCACGCTGTAATCCCAGAACTTCCCCTGTTGTGACCTATTTTTCCCGTCGAATTCCAGCCTTTCATCTAGTCATCAAACTCCATCAATTCAACATAAAACTTTTACCAATCCATTCCTCTTCCTTTAATCTAACTATTAATTGGAATGAAAATCTTACAAATCTGTGCCCCTAACCAAGATAATTTCTAGGGTTTATACACTCAACACCAATTTTTCCTTCAACAACAACAACATTCGCACATAAAAACCCTCGATTCCAGTTTAAAACAACAACCACAACCACAACGAGCCATTTGGATCAATTTCTATCCTCTCTCTTCTCCCAATCTCTCATTCATACAATCCTGATTATTCGAATCCAGTTTCCAGTCCGAATTGCTTTTACGATGATGGTTGATGACCAAATAGAAGAGAGAGATAGGAGAAAGTTTGGTTTCCTTTGAATGCGAAGAGAGAAGATAGAGGAGAGGAAATGGATGGTTCTGGTATGAAGAATGCAAGTGATAATTTTTGAAAGAAAAAAAAGAAAAAAGAACGCAAGTGATAAGTTGCGTTGGATTTTGGGTATTTTGAACACAAATTTTGGATGACGTTAGACACATGTAAGATAAAACTGTGATGAACGGTGTTAATTTCAAGGATAATTTGGACAATCCAAGTATAACATTAATGTCCGTTCGCTCCACTAACGGATCCTTACTGTAATAAGGGAGGTCAGAGTTAAAATTCAAATACTTTCATTTGAGGGTAATAAAATGAAACCTCAAGGGAGGTTATGTTAATTTACCAAAAAAAAAAACTCTTTGATTCAATTTTATATATGTACAATGACAATATTCGATAAAATAATATAAAAACAACTAATGAATGAAAAAGAAGAAAGAAAAAAAAAGGTAGTGTTATTGGCGCTTCAAATTTAGCTTTTTGCGCTCCACTTTTTTCTTCTATTAAATGAATTGACAACTTTGCCCTTACACCTCTCTCTTCAACCACCACGAGAGACCACTATGTTGAAAACTTTGATTATCATCGTAACTTCATTAGCAAGTCCTCAAATTCCTTTACTCTCAATTTCATCATTTCAGCTTCAATTTCCTTATGTTCCACCATAAGCCCCTCAGAGAAAGACTAATAAATGAGTTCCTCCAAGTTGTCATCATCCTTTTAAATACCAATCTATATCTTCCCAAATTCAGTACCATTTTGAGCCATTTCCCAAATCGTCTCCACATTTCCAATCTCAATCTTGATGCAAATTTCATCATTCGTCTTAGCACCATCAGAAATATAGATCCGCCATAAATCGAACACCCAAGGTACTACAGGACTAACAACAGTACTAGAGGACTCACTAGAACAAAAATCTCAAGAAAGTCTCACCGGAACAATGCACACTCAATAATAAAAAAGATAAAATCTCAAGAAACGAAGTATACTCAACCTACTCCTCCATGGAAACACTCAGAAAAGAAATCGATCAAATCTCACACTCAAAGCATTAAAGCTGTAGAGGGAGGCCAATATTTATCATTTTCAACTTGGAAAACAAACAAATTTGTTGCCTCACTTAGGAGCAGAACGAAGCCAATCTTCATTGTTTTCAACTTATGCTAGGTCAACTCTACTCCGGTTATCTTTCAATGGGATCGAATTGTCGTTGTGATATGACAAATTGGGTTCATCAGATCGAAATAGCTAGCTTCTTGCCGTTGATCTGAGTTTCAGAATGGAGTGATGGGTCAGTGGTTGATGTGGGTATGGATGGAATTGATAGATTGGGTTTGGAGGGTTGTTAATTTGGTGGTGGTGGTGTAATTTTTTTAACACTTTATTTACATTGATGTAGTGTAATCCATGAAGGAGATGAATGAGGGTAAAAGTGTCATTTAAATTAATAGCAAGAAAAAGTGGTGCGTCAGAGGTGTGGAGCGCCAAAAAACTTTGCATAGTGGGATGGGTGGACCCCATAATAAATACAATGATCAATTTCGGTACACATCAGTTTTAGTATTTCAGCGTGTCTTCTCCAATTTGCTCTCTTGTTCTCGGCTTCTGCTTCTCTCTCCTCCATCTAATGGCGAAGAAGTTTTGGGGGAGATCGAGGTAACGAACTCTGCCCCACTCTCTCCATCTATTGGGCCAGTACAGTACGTTTCTCATAAGGCGAAGATGGATCGTCTGAGAGGAGAGAGGAACAAGATGTAGCGGACAATAGGAGATCTTCAATCTGAATTGGAGGCGGCAGAGTGGAAGTTGGATGATCAATCAAAAGATTGAAAATAATAGTAAGAATGCTTTAGCTTTGGAGAGTCCATTGCTCAGACATGATTGCAGTTCAGGACGCCAAGGATCTGACCTCTGCCTACGATTTGCTGAGAATGGCGGCCCTTGGAAAGAACATCAGGATAGTCTTCGCCTATGGATTGGACAACAAAGCTTGCAAGCCTCTTCGTAGAAAGGCGCAACTGATCAGCACTCCAATATTTGGTGAGCTTGAATGTTAATTTGTAAGTTTCCTTTCAATTTGTTCTCTCTCTGCAAATAGAAACCCTAGGTTGTCTAGACTTAAATTATAAAAGTCGAAATGCAAACCAGCCTCACATTCAATTTTACATGAAACAAAACCTAACCATGCATTATATACATATATATATGCACACACAAACGATTACGCGGACATTATATTCCTTTCAATTTGTTCTCAACCCTGGGTTACCTAGACTTCAATTATTTAAGTCAAATGCAAACCAGCTTCACATTCAATTTTACTACAAGGCATGAAACAAAACCTAACCATACATCATATACATATATATATACACACACACACAAACGATTACGCGGGAGAGTCTGTTATACACCGAATGTGGCAGTTGCAACACCTACTCTCCCTTTAGGATACTAAATTATACATATAACTACGTGGGGTTGGGTATACAGTCATATTTATGGTTACCTGTACTACCCCCTCTATGTTCGTATTCTTTGTGTATGAATTTTTTTTTTACTGCAATTTTCAAATTATGACATCCTATTTGAATCATGACTACTGCACTGTTATTACACTTTTATTTTTCGATTTGCAATTTTGATGATTTGTTAGTTGGAAATTTGCTCCTCCTGGGATAAAACTTTTGTCTCCTTCCTATATCTAATCACAAAATCCTAATGGTGTTTTTTGGATTGGTGTTTGTTAATATCTTGCCATGTTAGGGAGGTCCTTGGCTGGTTGCTTGTGGTACATCGATTATCAGACTCCTCCCACCATTTATTCTGAATCACCCAAGCATTACCTGCCAACAGATACATGCCACTAGAGCTTTCAATAATTTCCCATTTTCTCTCTTTTCCCAGTGTGGGTGTCAATATAGGATTTTAGAAGAAGGTTGACAAGTCAACCTCTGCCAACATGGCAGCCATGTCACAAGCAAAGAAAGCCCATGACAAAAGGGCTCGAGCACCACGGGTTGAACTTCTAGGCCCATCCCTTGAGCCCAGACAACAAAGCCTCGAGGTCCATTCCTCGAGCACAGTCGCTCAAGCCTCGAGGTCCATCCCTCGAGCACAGTCGCTTAAGCCTCGGGGTCTATCCCTCGAGCACAGTCTCTCGAAGCCTCGGGGTCTATCCCTCGAGCACAGTCTCTCGAAGCCTCGAGGTCCATCTCTCGAGCACAGGCATTAAGCCTCGAGGTCTACCCCTCGAGCACAGTCCCTTAAGCCTCGAGGCCTACCCCTCGAGCACAGTCCCTTAAGCCTCGAAGTCTACCCCTCGAGCACAGTCGCTTAAGCCTCGAGGTCTATCCCTCGAGCACAGTCCCTTAAGCCTCGAGGTCTACTCCTCGAGCACAGTCCCTTAAGCCTCGAGGCCTACCCCTCGAGCACAGTCGCTTAAGCCTCGAAGTCTACCCCTCGAGCACAGTCCCTTAAGCCTCGAAGGATACCCCTCGAGCACAGTCCCTTAAGCCTCGAGGCCTACCCCTCGAGCACAGTCCCTCAAGCCTCGAGGTCTACTCCACGAGCACAGTCCCTTAAGCCTCGAGGCCTACCCCTCGAGCACAGTCCCTTAAGCCTCGAGGCCTACCCCTCGAGCACAGTCGCTTAAGCCTCGAGGTCTACCCCTCGAGCACAGTCCCTTAAGCCTCGAAGTCTACCCCTCGAGCACAGTCGCTTAAGCCTCGAGGTCTATCTCTCGAACAACATTCGGACAAACGGGCAAACAAACCCTACAGCAAAACAAGGGTGGGGACTGGTAGGTCCCACCCCTTGCAGCCACGTAACGAGGCTCACATGGGACACCAGAAGGGTTTTGGATTGGAGGATGAACAATGGAAAAAGTCCAACTAAATCAAGGGGCCTAGTTAGTGGAACAGTGAGCGATGCTTTGCCATAATAGAGACTCTTACCATCACCATTAATGCTCTGACAAAGAGTAATTAATATAGCCAACTACCGCCGCTAGAGGAAGTCTGAGGGCATTCAATGCAAAAGAAAGGAGGTGACACGTTAGGTGTTTAGGGTACTCATGACCTAAGCACCCTCGAACCGTCTAGGGTGACCCGAGACCAACGACTTTCTATAAATAGAGAACTCTGTAATAATGGCAAGGCAAGATCCTACCCTCACTACCTTTCCCATTAACTAGCTCTAATTGTTTCCCCTCTGGTCTAGATACTCTCTGGCTCCCTCACAGTTGTGTTGACTACCCTATTTATTATATACATTACTATTTTCAATAAACAACCCCTACACCCAGGAATCAATCTTATCACTCCACCAACTCAACCATTGACCCACAAAACTAACATCCAACCTCAACATATATATATATATATAGATATATATATATGCGCCACACAACCCACCCCCACCATGGGTTGTAAGCTGTTTTAGCTTTAAAAAAGCTTCAGAATAGAAAATATTTTGTTTTAAATAACTTGTAAAAATCTCCCTTAAGATCTCTGATAACTTGTAAGGAATAGGGCAAGTTGTTAAACCCAATTTGTAAAAGTTGTGTTGTTATTAATGAAATCTTCCATTTTAAAGGTTTGCATTGGTTTTCAGAAGATTTCCTGTGCTTAAGCTACTGTGTGTTGCATTTGATTGATATGCACACAATGACATTTTACTGTGCATATACTGTTAGAATTTGTATTAATTTATGCAAAATTGAATAAAAAAATGGCTTTTAAGTTCCTCAAGAGCGCGCTAATAGAGAGATTTTAAGTTCTTTTACTCATATAGTGCATGAAAGTTTTGGCATACTAAACATTAAACCCAAATGCTTATAAAACATGTAGTAAATATTAAACACAAACAGAAACGTTACCAAACGAATCTGAACTGAAAATAAAGAGCAGCCAAATGCATTTGAGCAGGATTAAATTATTTCCAGACTTTTTTGGAGTTGCTTAGCACGCTCTTTTGCATATTTTTTCACCTCGATTTCCTCAAAGTCGCACTGACTTACTGTATAAAGCGTAAAATGACGGTCAATAATAATCTTCTCCAATTTGATTGCATTCTTAATCAAGAATTTGGCAAGCTCAAGGTCAATATGACGGCCAACAAACCCAGCCAATTCCACCTCTTTTAGGCATTGATGGGGGCATTTGCCAATTTCATGCATTTTTCTTCGTAACCAAAAGGTATATGTTTAGAAAACGGACTTAGAGCAATAATCAAGTCTGTTAAAGAAATGGTACTACACAAAAATAAGGGTTGTGACATCCAAACAAGCACTTCATTTCAAATAACCAACTTACTATAATGTTGTCAAACACAAGAACTTCCAACTAATTACTTTTTGTCACAGCAGAGTGTTGCTTTACATCAGGGAGTATGTTAAAGTTTCCATGTACAAAATATAATTGTAACTACAAAATATAATATGCAATTATCTGTACATAAAAGTAGACAATTAATCAGGGTTATATATAGTCAAATATAATAGGTGTACTACACTTGTTGGCTACATGAATTCTAATTTTCAATTTGGCTTGATTTAAAGTCATAATCTCAGTCAAACTACGTGTTATCATATTTTTCCTAAGTCTATACATGTCAATTTTGGTCTTCCCCTACATTACCCTCCATGTGAATCATGTCCCTCTTCCTAACTAGTGCACTTAGTATCTCCTTCTTTGCTCACGTCCAAACCATTTTAGTACATAACCTCTCGTTTTTTTCTTCAATTGGTTTTACCTTAACATTTTCAGGAATGCGTTCATTCCTAATTTTGTCCTTTCTTGTCTTACCACACATCGATCACGGCAATCAGATTACCGCCACAATCATATTATTTATACGTTATTTTTTAACTGCCTAACATTTTGTCTTGTAAAATACAACCAGTCTATTAGTTATTCTGTAAAACTTCTCTTTGAATCTTTAGCGGGATACATAGATCAAACAAAATACTAAATGAACTCCTCCACTTAACCCACTTTCCTTAATTATATGATTAACATCATTTCTAATTTCTTCATCAATATAAATAATTGAGTAAATATAACATAACTATTCACTTTTTTTTTTATTATTTTTTACATCTCATAACCCTCAATCTTTACTACGTACCTACTTATCTTAAACCCTCTTAATTTTAGGGTTGTAAATGAGTGAGTTATTCGCGAACAACATGGGTTTGATGCGATAAAAACTCGGCTCATGTTCGTTTATTAAGTAAACGAACCCAACTTAAACTGTTTTCTAAAGATTATTTGGAGTTGTTGGCTATTGCCGCCTATTCTAAAACATTAACTCAACTACAAGGATACTCAATAATGCAATTAATTATGCCCTCTTCTGTATATCAGAAAGACTATACTCAATTATACAATTAATTATAATCAATAATGCAATTAATTAACTCAACTACTAGGGAAACAATATTATAAAGTTTATGTGCAAATAGATAATCCTCTTATTCAAATTGGTAGATGAAACGACAATTGAAGCTTGGCATTGGCAATTGTAATAGACAACCCATTTGCTAATTGATGCACCTGCAAATAATAATATCCACATGCTAATGAAGTATACCAAAAGCCCCAACTCACCATTATTATATAACTGCAAAGCATACTATTTATTAATGGAGTAAAGCATCAGTCAAAATTACCAGTTGAGAAAGAAAAAAAATGCCGATTTGTAATTAAGTTTCAAGTTTTTACTACGCTGGAAAAAAATAATCATTCTTTTTATATTTTTTTGTTCATATATTTTAAAAACTATTTTGTTATTATTTTCCAATCATATCTCAATATTAAATCAAATTAAAAGAGTGATGGAATAAATTCTAGGATATAATCGTATTATAGACATTCATAGAGCTACATATTTATTTGTTTAGATATCTATCTTACTTGGCAAAAAAATAAATCGTCAATTATTTATCTGAATTGTTTATATTTTGTTTTAACAAAATGTGTATGATTACATAGTTGAATTAATTTATTGTCACATTTAGCAAAATAACATAGATATAAGTATTAAATAATATTAATTGTGACTAACAAAATATAAAATTATTAACTTTCCGACTCACACCAACATGAGATGAAAAAAAATAAATAAAAAGAAAATAAAAAGGGAGTAGTAGGTACCCTTAATACTATTTCTGACATTTTCTATTTCACTTTTTCAGTTCAATGGCCTTCCACTTCCGTGTGAGTTGACTCCCACCTCCCATTAATAGAGAGGCTGTTTGGCATGAAACAGCAAATGAACATTATTAAAAATGAAGCAGATCATCTATTAATCATGTTTATTTACCTCAACTACTTGTTCCTTCATCCTCATTATCCACCGCTTGAAGTCCCTGAATTAAACACAAGTGGAGGGAGGGGTTAAATGAAAATAATTAATTTGCTGAGTCATTTCTTGTAATTAATACTGTAATATATTCCACGACAAAACTCTAAAAGATAGTAAACATAGTTGACGACAGAGTGTTAAGATTTCATGACATTCCGTAATTACCTTTCCTTCTCCAATGTATTGCTCCTCCACATACTTATTAAGCTCACTTACATGGGATTGCCTCCAATCATCTCCATAGAGTGTTATATGCGGTGGTGTGCTTATGACTCCAGATGCGAAAGTCTGCAATTCTGGACATTTCTGAAGAACAACTTGCTTTAAGGATGGGAATTTAAAAGCAGCATTGTTTGCCCCACAAAAACTTGTCAGCTTTGGCAGACTTTCAACCCACAGATTATATAGCTTGGGAAACACAATTTCATTGGTAGAATCTTCTTCTTCTTTAACTACTATTTCTTCCATCGCATCACAGCCTTCAATTTTCAAATACTCTAGTTGTGTGAGACGTCTTGCTATTGAGAGTGAGAATAGATACCTCAGGCTGTTGCATTTTTCAACTGTTAAAGATGTTAGGTTGTGAAACATGAGAAGCCCTCCAGAGTCGGTTATCCAAATATGGTTCAATTTAGGTAAATCCTCCAGCGTCAATGTTTGTAATTGAGAAGACAGGTCTATTATTGCCTTTCTTTGAAGGGCATCATCAACTCCTTCAAGGTTAAAGATAACCTCCAATGAGTAACAAGATTTCAGAGTGAGTTCTTCAACAACCTCAAACCACTGTAGTAGCTGCCTACAATCATTCATTATGTTGCTGTACTTTGTCATCTCTATCACTCTTACTTTTCTAAAGGACCCAGCTCGAAGATGGCCAACCCAAATACCTTCAAAGATGCTTCCATCACATGCCAATTGCTCCAACATAGGAAATTCAACCTGCGTCCAAAGTGTAATCAATTATGTACTAATTAATGACTACCCCTAATTTGTTAAGTACCTTCTAATTAATTCAGTTCTAATTCCATTTCATGTTCTACAAATAAAATAAAATAAATTCTTCTCAAATTATATACACCGTATATGCATATAACTGAAACAACCCTCCCACTCATAGCTAGTGGCTTCTCAATTCTTTAATCTTCAACTCTAAAGTTGGGAGAATCTAACCTGTGAAATTTATTACATCACAAGATAATTGGTTGGCCCATATTGTTATTGTTGTTAAGCTTATTAGAAAGTAATGGTTCAGATACTATGAAGTACCACAAATTGCAAAAAAAAAAATAATAATAAATAAATAAAAAGACGTGAATTTAGCTAGAATACAACAATCAAATTATTTATAATATATTCTTATGTATACAAAAAATAATTATTTTTGTTCATTTTATCCACATTATTAATTTAATTACTAATTTAGATATTAGAGTTATATGTATATTGCCTTTTGTTTTCTAAAGCTTTATATTGTTTTATGTTAATTAAAATTATTGTTTAAAATTGTAAACGAATCTAGAAATTTTCATTTGAAAAGGCGGAAATGGTACCGTGAAATTAAAATTTGAAAATTTATAAATTCAATGTAATATGTTTATCTTTATTATATTAATTTTAGTGTGTGCATATATAGAAGACGGCCCAAGCACAGAGAGAGAGAGAGAATTGATACCTAAGTAAATAGTGATGGAAAGAATGATATGAAAAGAAAAGAAAATAGAAGCCAAATCAAAAGCATTTCAAGCCAAATCAAAAGCAGTCCCAGCGGATTTTGACACCCAACGACTAAAACAACTATACAAGGGTGGACCCACAAAGTAAATCAAAATTATTGCGTTTGTTTATTAAATAAACCAACCTCAAACGTAACCCTACTTGGCTCGTTTGATCGTGAACATGTTCGTTCGTTTAGGCTCGTGAAAATGTAATATATATATATATAGTCCACATACAAAAACTCAAAACTTTTAATCTACTCGTGTGTATATATATATATATATATAAATGCTTTTGTTCAATTATCTCTCTCTATCTCCCTCGCTCAAGAATCTCAGGTAACTTGAGATTACACGTTGTTTATTTAATTCAATCTTCCTCTATTCAATCTGAATATGTTAATGTGATGACATAGCTACATCCTTTGTGTTTCTCTCTCTCTTCCCTCTTTCAATGTTTTCTCCTCTTTGAATCTGTTATTCTCCCAAAACTAAAACTGTCTGTGATATGAAAAAATATAAAAAATTTTAATAAAGTGCTTATTCAATAAATTGATGACAAGTGACAACTTTATAAATTAGAATTTTGTGTGCATTAGTTTACACGGTAGTGGTGAAGTCTCCTTGTATACACATATGTATTATTCAATAAACTGACGGTGTTAAATTACTCAGCTTAGCTTATAAAATTATAGTATATAAAACTGAGTGAAGGACAGAAAGGAGGAGAAAGCCTGCACGGACTACAGAAGAAAAAACTTAAGAGAGAGAGAGTTGGACTAGAGAATAGGTCACGGTTGAGATTCAGATATGGATGGAGATACCATCGCTGTTTATTTTATTTTCAGATTGTAACGGCTATGGCCCATGGGTCCAGTAATTAATTTCAGTTGTGCGGCCAATGGTTAATTGTGATTAATTAAGGAAAGACGTGCGTACCTTATGGTTGAAGAGAGCTTCTTGTTGTAGCAAAATATTATTTTTGGACCAACAGAAATTTTTGAAGTTTGGCAAGAATTCAAGTCTCATAGTCTTTAACCGAGAGAACACAATGATCTCATCACCGCTTTCTTCAGTAGCAACTATTTCAACTCCATATACCACTGAATCACATTCTTGAACTTCAAGAATTTCAAGGCCCTCCAACAATGGGAGTGCATTGGGTGGAAATACATTCACTAGTTTATGACATTTTTGCACATTGATGCTCTTTAGCCGACGAAAGGAATCTTCACCTTTCGAACTTAAGAATAATTCGTTGTCCCATGTTGCTGTAAGGCTTTCCAAGTCATAAATATTTAGTTCTTCCAAAGCTGGAAACTTAACCTGCGAAATTCATCATATCACATTTCATGAATTAATGGGGAAAAAATTGCACAAGGTCAAAGAAGGTTATACTATAAATTAGACTTACACATAATTCAATTAGAAAAATGAATAGCTCTGAAATAGGAAATTTAGGCTTAAATTAAAAATTGCCTATTGAACTTAGTTTTGAAAGCTCAAGGTGATTGCTAGATTATAATTATGAGTCTTCGTCTTATCATTATCCTCAACAAACATACTTCAAAAAGTCAATGTAAATAAATGTTGTTTTCCTAAATTATTCTTAAATTTTGAAAACGTTTCTAAATTAACAAAATATCTATTTTGCATGAGTTAGTGAAAAGTTACTTTTAGAATTTTAAAAAGGGACATTAATTGCGAGTCTAGAAGGAAAATTTATTACTTTTAAGTTTTGCAACTATGCGCACTCATAGCTTTGTCAATTGACATAAAATTTAAAATTATAGAAGGAAGAAAATGTGCGAGAACTTGGGAATACTTACTTATTTGTTTCTCTTAAATAAGATATATTTTTTTCAGTAAATTAAAATTTGGTACTTAAAAGTATTTTTTTACTAAATAATAAATATTGTACTTTATATAACTGTAATAGGGTTATTGCTTTTAATTTATTTAAAGAATTTGTAGATAACAAGCTTATAGAAATAGAAAAGGCTTATACAAGATAAATTAAGAATTCTAATGTTTTAAGAAAAAAAGAGAATCCTGAATTTAATTAAAATTTTACGAAAACAAAAGTCTATTACGATAATAAAATTAACCATATATCAAATTATATTATGATCTACAAATTGTCAAATTAGACATGCAAAACGCTAATATTGGTTCCGATGAGACTCAGACTCAAGTACTGGAAACCAATTTTTTTTAAAAAGTTTAGCTTTTAGTCAAGAAAACTTCCTAATTCCATAATAATTAAAAAATAAAAAATAAATATTTTTTAGAAGAAAACAAAGTGGCTAATAGATGTTGATGAGATGCCATCAAGTGGATCTTTGATTTTTTCATTTTTTAATTAAATGTGCGACCTTTCATGTGGGAGGAGAAAATAAGTTAGTTTCATATCACTAGGCTTTCCAATTTTTCAATACTCAGTTCCTCCCGGACAAGGAATGTAACCTGCAAAATTCATTATATATTACATTTTGTAGATCAAGAATCCAACTCTCTAATAGACTGGTGGCTGGTTATTAGTAAATTTTGCAACATTTGGCTCTTACAATTTTAAAATAAAAATTATCAACACTACATGAGGGGTCAACTAGAGATTTCTTTTTTTGGTAAAAACTAGAGTTGTTGTGTGATATTTTTCAAACGCACAATCACAAATCAAATTTTTTTTAGGAATAGAAATGATTTACTTATTATATTTCAAACAAATGAAGCACAATCCAGCTCTTCGTTGGGTTGCTTTCTCATTTAGGAGCCCACTAGTCTTTGGAATCAGAAGGCCCAAGTAATATTATTCTTCTGCCATGCCTCTTTTCTGATTTCCGAATTAGATGTTGAGTTTTGCTCTGTTTTTATAATATCCATTTTAATATGCTATTTTATCTGAGAATATAATATTTTTATTTGATCTAGATTAAACTTATATCCATTTTAGAATTGCAATTGAATATATAAATTTGAATAAACATCATACGAAAAGTTAGTCTAGAAAATTATGCTAATAAATGCATGTTATATAGCATGGTAGAAATTTGATATGTGTAAAAGCATTTTTAAATATTAAAAAAAAACTTCTAACACACAAATTTATGAGACCAACTGAATTAGGCTAATTAATTTTTACAAAGGCAAACATTTTTCAGAAAGCAGCTTAGAAGTGTTGAGAGCAAATATTTAGAAGGAAACTAAGTGTTGAACATACCTTATGATTAAACAAAGCTTTCATAAGGGTGGACGTGTTGCATCTCGTAGTTGACATCTTCTTCAAATTGACATAGAAGCTTCTGAGATTAGGCAGACGATATAAATTAATTTCCTTTAATTGATGAAAAGAAACAGTATTCATCATGACTTCCTGGTCATCACTTATTATTTCTTCCAACATTTCACAATCCCTGATAGTTAATTCTTGGAGTTGCAGAAGGACTGATTGCAATGGGTCATTCCATATCGCTGTAAGGCTTCCCAATCCTTCAATCTCCAGTATCTCTAAGGCAGGGAATACAACCTGCAAAATTCATTATATATTACATTTTGTAGTCAATAATTCAACTCTTCAGTTCACTGAACCGGTCATTAATATATTTTGTTACAACATTCCAATCGCTACTTTTGGCTCCTGTCATTTTAAATGAAAATTATCAACACTGCATGAGGAGTCAACTAGAGTTCTTGTTGTATGATTTTTTTCAAACAAACCAAGTAGAGTCGCAAATCAAATGCATTTTAAGAATAAAATCGATTTACTTGTTATTTTTTTATGAGAAGTAATAATTAGTGAGGTTGATCGTGGTCGTTGGGTTATTTGAACATAATAAAGTAAAATTTTATTGAACCAAAAAACAAGTATGCAAACTTTAATATTGATCAATAAAGTCAGAGCATTTATAATTGTTCTTGACAAGTATTTATGTTTTGAAAGCATGATAAACTCGTGATCAATGCCACTAAGTATGTATTTTCTCAATATATTCAACCAAGCGACGAAGTTATTGAATCACATAATGTAGTGTTTTTGAAGTTAATAACTCATTAGCTCATAAGATTATGAAGCTTACGCATTTTTAAAGTCATTGTTAAGCATTTAATTAGCAATATCTAGAATCCTTTCAATTTGTAAAATACAGTCACTCAAATTGTGGCTCTTCGCTCTAAAGTAGAATATCACAATATTGAGTGGATACAATAGAAAATAGGAGATATCTGCTCACACCAGAAAGGATAAAAACTGAAGCTGGGTCCCTAAAGAAACAGAACCCAGGATACATTTATAATATGATATATAGTTAGTGTCTAATTACAGAAATTTGATACTCTGAGTGTCAATCAACATCATTGTCAAAGGTTTTTGCTTGGTTATTTGAGGCAAGTATTTCGAGAAAATGATTTATATAGAATAAGTTGCATAACACAAACCATCCAAATCCTAATTTAGAAAAAGAAAAATCTTAACATAAAGACAAGTCATCAACTCTAAAACTAATAGAATTGCAAATACATAATTTTTTCAGTCAAACATATAATAAAAAAAAGTATGTAGGATGAAGTAATTAAAAATGACTTAAAAAATTAAAATACTAACCCATCTATGTGAAACAAAAGCAGGGATGATGTTAGCCAATCAATGCGGGATAAATGCAAGGATGATATAATAAATTAGTACTCTAAAAAAAATAAAGAGTAGAGAGACAAACTTTAACCCTACTCAAAGTAGGAAAAAAGAAAAGTAAGAGAAAAGGAGTTAAATTTTAACCTAAAAACCTTAGAAAGTTAAAACTAGATATATCTACCGCCAAAAGCCATAAAAACTGCCACCATAAGTTTTAGTGGCGAATATAGGCTAGTAAGACGTCTATCATCATAATAGTGGTTGGTAATTACCGAGCTTGTTAAATTAACTTAGAAATATAGGAAGACGATTTCGCACTTCATTTTTCTACATTTACACTTCATTTGCTTTTTTCTTTTAAATAAAATGACAAAAAAAATCCTTAAACTCATTAATCTATTATCTCTTATTTTATAATACCATAACTACCATTTTTACTATAAGTTTCAACTCTTTTTACTTTCTTTAAAAATAAATTCATGTATTCAAGATAGACAACCTTTTTTTTTCTTTTATCAAAAGAGATAATTTAATCAACAAAAATAACTTTTTTTCTTGGGGTTCTGTCAAAAAATATACTTTATTCAACAGAGATAACTTTTTTTGGGTTCTGTCAAAAGAGAATTTATTCAATAAAGATAATATATTTTGGGTCCCTCAATTTTTTTTTTTTTTTTGCATACCATATTTGTTTTCTGGTCTTGTCAAATAAGATATTTTATTAAATAGAGATAAAAAAAATTCAAAGTCCTATCAAAAGAGATAATTTATTCAACCGAAATTAAGATTTTTTTGGGTCTTTTTTTTATTCATGTGAAAAGAGATAATTTCTTCAATAGAGATAAAAAAATAAAAAAAAATTGGATTCCTGTAAAAAGAGATAATTTATTCAAAAGAGATAACTGTTTTTTTTTGTCCTATCAAAAGAGATAATTTATTCAACATAATAAAAATAATTTTGATTTTTGTAAAAAAAATATAGAACTTTTTGGATTTTTTTTTCTCCGATCAAAAGAGACCGAAAACATCAAAGATCAGAGATGAGGAAGATATCTGAAAGGGTAGTTGTGTAATTTGAAAAAACATAATAATGTAAAGTTAAAGTTAAGAGTATCATTTCATTTAATACGAGAGTGCAAATGTAGAAAAGAAGAGTGCGGATATCACCTCCCATAAATATATATATATATATATATATATATATATATATATGTTGTTATGCACTCAAAAAGCTAACATATTTGCTTGTGTGACAATTTGTAAGTGGCTGGAACTATGCAGTCCCCTATCAAGTAATAATTTTGAGAGAGAGACACGGACCAGAAGAGAGAGAGAGAGAAGCAGTTTTGTGTTCTGTTGGGGAGAATAGCACTTATTGTCCTCATTTAACACTTATTATGTTTCAATAAAATCTTAAATGTGCGACTTCCCATGTGAGTGGAGGAAGAAACATGAGATAGAAAGAAGAAATAATGGTACACTTCATTGACATCCCCTAAGGTTTAAGGCATTGTCACGCAGCTACAACTTTGTGTAATTTTGTCACCAATACCCCTAAGGTTTGTGTCGTATATCACATACACTCCCTTCTACCAAAAGTAGGCCGTGTCAGATCACTTTTTAATGGTGAAAAGATTATGCTACCCTTTAACTTTTGACCTAACCTTTTTGGATACTAAAATTACCTATTTAACCTTGCCTAATAGACCAAAATGCCCTCAACTATACTCTATTATTACATACCCACTGTTATTACATTATATATATATATATATATATATATATATATATATAACCACAACCACCACTACCACCAACCACCACCATCACAACCATCGCCACCACCACCTCAACCACAACCGCCACCATCACCAAGTCAACTGCCACCAGCCACAACCACAACCACAACCACAACCACAACTACAACTACAACCACCACCACAATCAAATTTCTTCTATTTTCAAGCATCACATCTCTGTACGACCACGACAGTGACGAAGATGCTGTCGCTGAACGACATGATCGATCATTAGCATGAAGAGGTATCCGATCACTGAGTTAACTCTGAACAACACGCCTCTGGTGAATCTCGCTGGACTCTAGATCTGAAAAGAGGCGATGTTGGAGTAGATGAGGGGTGCATCAATTGCCGTCTGTGTGGTGGCGACGGAGGGCTTGGTGTTGACCAAAGGGAGCTGAAATTGTTGGCGGCGAGTTTCCATTTACTGGTAGAATCACTCAATCGATAAATTTGAGGCCTTGGAGAAAGGAATTGGTGGCGAGGCTAAAGAAAATTTCTAGCAGCAAGGGTACGTCGGCGTCGGCGTCGGCGAGTTGACCCGAGGTTGATGGGTCTGTGGTGGTTGTGGTTGGTGGCAGTGGCGGTGGTGGTTGTGGTTGTGGTTGGTGACGGTGGCAATTGTGGTTGTGGTTGATGGCAATGGTGGTGGTTATGGTGAAGAGGAGCCCAGTGATGGGTCTATTCGTAGTGGAAACAAAGAAGGAATAAAGGTAATTTCGACAGTGGTGGTGGTGGTTATGGTTGGTGGCGGTGGTTGGTGGCGGTTGTGGTTGTTGTTGGTGGTAGTTGTGGTTGGTGGCAGTGGTGTTGGTGGCAATGGTGGTTGTGGTTGTGATTGGAGTTCGACAGTGGTGGTGGTAGTGGTTTTGCCGCTTGTGGTGGTGGTTGTGGTTGTGGTTGGTGACGGTGGTGGTTGGAGGAGGAGATGAGAGAGAAAGAAGCGGTGGTGGTGGCTGTGGTTCTGGTGGTGGTTATGGTTGTGGCAGTGGTTGATGGCGGTGGTAGAAATATAATCATGAGGGCATTTTGTCATTCTCCAATTTTAATTTTTTTATATGAAAATTCATTTAAATAATCAGGGGCAATTAGGACATTTCACTTATTAAAAATTCGTACACTTATTATGTTCCAATAAAATCTTAAATGCCATGTGAGTAGAGGAAGAAACATGAAATAGAAAGAAGAAGATGAAATCAAAATGAAAAGAATAATAAAGTTTATGAAAAATTAGATTTTGGTGATCAAAATTGAAAAAAAAATTATTTTACAATGACCTTAATCTCAATAAAAAGTAAATAATGACCAAATTTGAAAGATAATTATCAATAAGTGGCCATTTAATTTTAACATCCAAAATACCATTTCTTATATTGAGATATCCCCATCCCTTATTCTGTCTTCTACAACAAAATGCTATCGATATTATAAAAATAATAATAAACTATTATTATGGTACAGTTTAGTCAAAATTTAAAAAATTGCTATCAATACTATTAATAGATTTAAACGGGTTTGATACACGGTGGTATAATTGACAGCACCTGATCTAATTAATGACTTCAACTTTCAGTTAATTTGCAATATCTAGCATTCTTTCGGTTTGTGAAATATGTTATTCAAATTGTGGGTCATTGGGTTAAAGAAGAGGAATGTCACACTTTTATAATATCACAGTTAGTTCCCAATTAGTGTAACTTGACACTCAGATTTTTGGATGTCAATTGTAATACCCCGCTCCAACACATGGTATGATATTATTCGTTTTGGGCCTGAGCCCGCACGGTTTTGCTCTTCGGTTTTCCCCAAAAGGCCTCATACCATTTGAAGAGAACATACTACATATAAGCACATCCCCTTTTCCACACCCAGGCGATGTGGGATTGAGCACCCTGTATCCTGTCAGTGTGGTAGCTCAGCCAGTGTCTGTCTTCGCACCTGCCCACTCACACCCATCCACAAGGGTTACTACAATTCACCCCCCTACGAGGCCCGACGTCTTCGTCGGCACACTTCCGGCTGGGTTCAGGCTTTAATACCAACTGTGATACCCCACTCCAACACATGGTATGATATTGTCCGCTTTGGGCCTAAGCCCTCACGGTTTTGCTCTTGGATTTCACCCCAAAATGCCTCATATCATTTGAAGAGAACATACTACATATAAGCACATCCCTTTTTTCACACCCAGGCGATGTGGGATTGAGCACCCTGTACCCTGTCAGTGTGGTAGCTCAGCCCAGTGTCTGTCTTCGCACCCGCCCACTCACACCCATCCACAAGGGTTACTACATCAATCAACATCTTTTCAAAGGTTTTCGGATGATTGTTTGAGGTAGCATCATATACTTTTTCATAGTAATTGTAATTTTAACTGATTTGCTTATTGTCGTTTATTTTCTGTCATTAAATCTTCTGGAAAATGAGCAAAAGTTATAGCTCTGGCTTCCCTTAATTACTGAAATTAATTAAGGACCCACTGTGTACCTTATGGCTGAAGAGAGCTTGTTGTTGCGTAATATTATTCTCTTTCGGTACCCTATCTTCTCCTCCTCTTCAGGACCAGCAGAAACTTTTGAGGTTTTGCAAGAATTCAAGTCTCACATTCTTCAATCGAGGGAACACGATGGTCCCATCATCGCCTTCTTCAGTAACAATTACTTCAACTGCAGATACCACTGAATCACAATATTCAACTCCGAGAATTTCAAGGTTCTGCAACAATGAGAGTGCATTGGATGGAATTACATTCACTAGTTTTTGACATCTTTGCACATTGATGTTTCTCAGTTGCTGAAAAGAATCTAGGAATAATTCGTTGTCCCATATTGTTGTGAGGTTTTCCAAGCCATCAATCATCAAATCCTCCAAAACTGGAAGCCTAACCTGCGAAATTCATTATATCACATTTCATTAACTAATGTGGAAAAAATTGCAAGGGCTCAAAGAATGTTAGACTATAAATTAGACTTGCACATAATTCAATAAAAAAAAATGAATACATCTGAAATCAAGAATTCAGGATTAAATTAAAGATTGTTTGTTGAAGTAATTAGTTTTGTAGTCAAGAATTCAACTCTTCAATTCACTGAACCGGTCATTAATATATTTTGTTACAACATTCTAGTTGCTACTTTTGGCTCCTATCATTTTAAATGAAAATTATCAACACTGCGTGAGGAGTGAACTAGAGTTCTTGTTGTATGATATTTTTCAAACAAACCAAGTATAGTGGCAAATCAAATGTATTTTAAGAATAAAACTGATTTATTTATGTTTTGAAAGCCTGATAAACTCGTGATTAATGTCACTAAGTATCCATTTTCTCAATATATTCAACCATGCAACTAAGTTATTGAATCACATAATGTATTGTTTTTGAAGTTAATAACTCATTAGTTCATTAAATTATGAAGCTTTCGCATTTTTAAAGTCACTATTAAGCATTTAGAGTAGATGATTTTTTACTAAATCAAATGTATTTTAAGAATAAAACTGATTTATTTATGTTTTGAAAGCCTGATAAACTCGTGATTAATGTCACTAAGTAGTCACTATCACCATATCCTAATAATTAAAACTTATCACTTAGGAAGGTCGCACGCAAGGTCAACCAAGAGGGTCCACGTAAGTGCTCGACCAAAGTTGCACTTGAGGGGTGTGTTAGATGTTTAAATATAACCCTCTCTAACAACTTAAGTTTTTAGAGTAGATGATTTTTTACTAAATTACTAAAGCTTTTGGAAAATGACCAACCTAGTTTGCAGTGGCCAAAACCACTAGGTTAATTCTCTTAATTAATTTTACCCAATGATTAATTAGAATTAATTAAGAACCCACGTATGTACCTTATGGTTGAAGAGAGCTTGTTGTTGTGGAATATTATTCTCCTCCAGTACCCTATCTTCTTCTCCTCTTCCGGACCAGCAGAAACTTTTGAGGTTTGGCAAGATTCCAAGGCTCATAGTCTTTAATCGAGGGAACATGACGATCTCATCACCGTCTTCTTTAGTAGCAATTACTTCAATTCCAGGTATCATTGATACTTCGAGAATTTCAAGGTCCTGTAATAATGGGAGTACATTGGGTGGAATTACATTCACTAGTTTCTGACATTTTTGCACATTAATGTACCTCAATCGCTGAAAGGAATCTTTTTCTCCTTTCAAGCCTAGGAATAATTCATTGTCCCATATTGCTATGAGGCTTTCCAAGTCATTAATATCCAATGCCTCCAAAGCTGGGAGTCTAATCTGCGAAATTCATTATATCACATTTCATTAACTAATGTGAAAAAAATTGCACAAGTTCAAAGAAGGTTAGACTATAAAATAGACTTACACATGATTCAATTAAAAAAATAAATATATCTAAAATCAAGAATTCAAGTTTAAATTAAAGATTGCTATAGAAGTTGATTTTGAAAGTTGAAGGTGATGCTAGATTAGAGTTATGAGTCTTCATCTTTTTATTTATCCTTCAACAAATGTTCACTTCAAAAACCCAATGTAAATGGATATTATTTTCTTAAATTATTCTTAAATTTTGTATTTATTTCTTTTGAGTTAGTGGAAAGTTAATTTTAGAATTTCAAAATTGGCATTAATTAGTAGAAGGAAAACTTATTACATTTAAGTTTTGCAACTTGTATCCGTGGCTTATAAAAGTATCCCTTCTGTTGGGTCGAGAGGATAAAAGGTTTAATTACTATATATGTGGTCTAGATTTTCAGGAGTTTTTTTTTTCTTCTATTTTTTATTTTTTTTTACCTTAAATAAGAAATATTTTGTTTCGGTAAATTAAAATATTGCCGTATTAGTGCTGATGCTTTTAATTTATTGAAAGAATTTGTACGTAACAAGTTTCAATCAAGTATAGAAATAAAAAACCTTACACAAGGTAAATTCAAAATTCTAATGTTTTAAGAAAAAATACAATCCCGAATTTAATTAAAATTGTACCAAAAAAGTATATTGAGATAATAAAATTAACCATATATTCAAATCATATGATCTACAAATTTTCAAATTAGACATGCAAAAGGTTAATATTGTTTCCGATAAGCAGGAAACCAAATTTCATTTAAGATTGCTCTTCTTCTTAGTTAAAGAAACTTCCTAATCCGATAATAATTTGAAAAATAAAAGGTAAATTATTTTTAAGAAGAAAAGAAAGTGACTAATAGATGTTGAAGAGATGAGATAATGTGTGTGCATCAATAATTTTTCATTCCCATTGTTGTTTTTCGTTTCATTTTTGATAGATAAAAAATACCAATATGACATCCTCGTATCCTTATTATGTTCCAATAAAATCTTAAATGCCATGTGAGTAGAGGAAGAAACATGAAATAGAAAGAAGAAGATGAAATCAAAATGAAAAGAATAATCAAGTTATGAAAAATTAGATTTTGGTGATCAAAATTGAAAAAAAAATTATTTTACAATGACCTTAATCTCAATAAAAAGTAAATAATGACCAAATTTGAATGATAATTATCAATAAGTGGCCATTTAATATTAACATCCAAAATACCATTTCTTATATTGAGATATCCCCATCCCTTATTCTGTCTTCTACAACAAATTGCTATCGATATTATGAAAAGAATAATAAACTATTATTATGATACAGTTTAGTCAAAATTTAAAAAATTGCTATCGATACTATTAATAGATTTAAACCGGTTTGATACTCGGTGGTATAATTGACAGCACCTGATCTAATTAATGACTTCAACTTTCAGTTAATTTGCAATATCTAGCATTCTTTCGGTTTGTGAAATATGTTATTCAAATTGTGGGTCATTGGGTTAAAGAAGAGGAATGTCACACTTTTATAATATCACAGTTAGTTCCCAATTAATGTAACTTGACACTCGGATTTTTGGATGTCAATCAACATCCTTTTCGAAGGTTTTCGGATGATTATTTGAGGTAGCATCATATACTTTTTCATAGTAATTGTAATTTTAACTGATTTGTTTATTGTCGTTTATTTTCTGTCATTAAATCTTCTGGAAAATGAGCAATAGTTATAGCTCTGGCTTCCCTTAATTACTGAAATTAATTAAGGACCCACTGTGTACCTTATGGCTGAAGAGAGCTTGTTGTTGCGTAATATTATTCTCTTTCGGTACCCTATCTTCTCCTCCTCTTCGGGACCAGCAGAAACTTTTGAGGTTTTGCAAGAATTCAAGTCTCACATTCTTCAATCGAGGGAACACGATGGTCCCATCATCGCCTTCTTCAGTAACAATTACTTCAACTGCAGATACCACTGAATCACAATATTCAACTCCGAGAATTTCAAGGTTCTGCAACAATGAGAGTGCATTGGATGGAATTACATTCACTAGTTTTTGACATCTTTGCACATTGATGTTTCTCAGTTGCTGAAAAGAATCTAGGAATAATTCGTTGTCCCATATTGTTGTGAGGTTTTCCAAGCCATCAATCATCAAATCCTCCAAAACTGGAAGCCTAACCTGCGAAATTCATTATATCACATTTCATTAACTAATGTGGAAAAAATTGCAAGGGCTCAAAGAATGTTAGACTATAAATTAGACTTGCACATAATTCAATAAAAAAAAATGAATACATCTGAAATCAAGAATTCAGGATTAAATTAAAGATTGTTTGTTGAAGTAATTAGTTTTGTAGTCAAGAATTCAACTCTTCAATTCACTGAACCGGTCATTAATATATTTTGTTACAACATTCTAGTCGATACTTTTGGCTCCTGTCATTTTAAATGAAAATTATCAACACTGCATGAGGAGTGAACTAGAGTTCTGTTGTATGATATTTTTCAAACAAACCAAGTACAGTCGCTAATCAAATGTATTTTAAAAATAAAACTGATTTATTTATTATTTTTAATGAGAAGTAATAATTAGTGAGGCTGATCGTGGTCGTTGGGTTGCTTGAACATAATAAAGTAAAATTTTATTGAATCAATAAACAAGTATGCAAACTTTAATATTGATCAATAAAGTCACAGCATTTATAATTGTTCTCGGAGTGTTTATGTTTCAAAAGCATGATAAACTCGTGATCAATGTCACTACGTATCCATTTTCTCAATATATTCAACCAAGCAACTAAGTTATTGAATCACATAATGTATTGTTTTTGAAGTTAATAACTCATTAGTTCATTAAATTATGAAGCTTTCGCATTTTTAAAGTCACTGTTAAGCATTTAATTAGCAATATCTAGAATCCTTTCGATTTGTAAAATACAGTCACTCAAATTGTGGCTCTTTTCGCTAAAGTAGAATATCACACAATTTTGAGTCGATACATTAGAAAATGGGAGATATCGCCTCACAGGATACATTTATAATATGATACAAGAAACAGAACCCAGGATACATTTATAATATGATATATAGTTAGTGTCCAATTAGAGAAATATGATACTCTGGGTGTCAATCACCATCATTGTCATATGTTTTTGCATGGTCATTTGAGGCACGGGTTTCGGGAAAATGATTTATATAGAATAAGTTGCATCACACAAACCATCCAAATCCTAATTAAGAAAAAGAAAAATCTTAACCGTAAAGACAAGTCATCAACTCTAAAACTAATAGAATTGCAAATACATAAAGTTTTGTGCACACAATATTAATGTTAGGGTGACAATTCTTGTGATGTCGATATAGTAGCAACTAACGCCCCCAAATGTTCATGTATTCACAATATAATATAATATAATATAATGCGATTGAATATTTTTTTAATATGTGAATATTTTAGTTGTAATTTGCCCAAACTTTTAATCTACTCATACATAAGGTCCAAACCCAAATACTTAGGTCGTTTTAAAAAAAAAACAAAACCAAACTAATTGAAGCCCGACCAAAGCCACCCAAATAATTTGGTCCCTTAAAAGGAACAAAACCCAACTAACTGAAGCCCATGATAACCCAAGCCCACCATATATATATATATATATATATATATATATATATATATATATATATATATATATATGTAACGAGTCTTTACATTTAGCAGTGATGAAAAAAAAATAATAATAAATAAAATAATTATTTGATGATTTAATGAAAATGGAAAGCTTATAAATTATATTATTGTGTAGATTAGACTGACAGAATGGTGGAGTTTCCATGTATAATATAATATATATAGGATGATAGCAATTGAATTAGGGCAATTAATTTTTATAAAAAGTATATCCTAGTGTTCCAAAAATTAAGCAGCTAAAAAGTGTTGAGTGGAGCAAATTATTTATTAGAAGGTAAGTAAGTGGTGAGAATAGAATACCTTATGATTGAACAAAGCTTGCGCAAGGGTGGACGTGTTGCATCCCCTAGTTGACATCTTCTTCTTCGTATTGCCATAGAAGCTTCTCAGGTTTGGTAGATTCCACAACTCCATTATCTTTAATTGATGAAAAGTAATAATAGTATCTCCCACTATTTCTTCTTGCTCAATATCTCCCACTATTTCTTCCAACATTTCACAATTATTTATACATAATTTCTGCAGTTGCGGAAGACCTCTTGCAGTGGCAGCGGAGAAGAGATATTTCATTAATCGACAGTATGTAACTTTTAATTCTCTTAATTTACTGAAAGAACCACCAGATGCACATAGTTGGTTAGACTGTGAATTAATCCATTTTGGTTTGCCCAACAGATCTTCCATCTCATCATCACAATCCTCAACTTCAAGATACTCCAACTCTTGAAACCCTTCTTCTCCATATCTATCGTCAAACACATCCTTTAAACCTTTCAGTTGTATTAAATAGAGCACTTGAGCTTTTTCCATCAAAATCTTAAGCTCCCGCTCCCTCTTCTTCAAAGGAAAACCCACTAGTGTCAATGTCCTCGAGCAATTTTCTTCCCAGAAATAAAACTTACTCCCAATGGATATTTGAAATCTGATCAACGACTTAAACAGGAGCTCATTGAGGGGCAGTAACTCGACATTTGGCACATGAACTTGTAAACTGATTAAGCGCTTCAAGGAGTTTAGTTCATTAAGGCTTGCATTGTCTTTGACCTTCCATTGGTCAAACTCATCTGGAATGTACAATTCCTCAAGCTGGGATAGACTTGATATGACACGTGATGGAAGGATTTTTAGTCTTTCACATTTCCTCAGATCCAACAACCGCAGACGAGTCAACTGTCCTATTTCCGGAGCCAACTCTTTGAGATAATAATCTTCAATGATTAGTATCTCAAGTTTTCTTAATTCCCCCAGAAAAGCTACGTTCACCAATTTGCAGTGGTATAGATGTAACATCCGAAGATTTTTAAGTGATGATGGTAGTGTCGTGATCAGCATTTCACGCAAATGTAAAACTTGAAGCTTCTCCATCCATTTAAAAAAGGTACTTGGAACTTCCGATGAAAGCTCGCGGAATTCCAACATTAAGGTGCATACTTGTGTACATTCTAAATCATCAGGAAGCACACAATCATCCCTGAACCTTAATGAGATTGCTTTGCAATGTTTATATTCATCCTCGTCTGGCCACTTGTCGACACCAGCTTTTACTAGAAACATGGCATCTTTCTCTTCTGATGCAATTGATATCGCCACATCTCGAATGACATCGTGCATTTTGACAAAGTTTTCATCATTACCATTTAACAGCAAGTTAGATTTCTTGAGGGTGTCAACCAACTGACGTGTTCTGTTTCTTGCTATTTCCATTGATGCTCTATTTGTGCCTTCAAGAAATCTGGTTGCCACTCCATATGTCACCAAGTTGTCAATAGAAATCTCAGCATCTTCTGGAAACAAACAGCAAAACAAAAAGCATGGCTGCAGATCTTTCTGTTTCGGGTCTTTCTGCTTCAAATATTGGTAGCTCAACTCTATGCATGAATAGAGTTTCTTTGTCACTCCTGTGATATTATAACCCTTGGAATCTTGCAATTGTTGAAGTGCATGAACCCATGCAGACCTTCCTTTCTCATTCTGCAATGCTGCTCCAATTGTAACTATTGCCAAGGGCAAACGATCACATTCACTGCACACTTGTTTCGCTATAGAATGCAATTCAGGACGTTCAGTAGAATCTCCCACTGTTTTCTTAAATAGGTCCCATGCTTCAAGTTCCGACAAGACCCCAATCTCGAAGTTCTTTTGAACCCCCATCCGAATGCACACATCTCTTATCCGGGAGGTCAGGATAATCTTGCAGCCATAGGTATGATCACCCACAAACGGTATTCCTATGTCCTCCAACTTAATTTCATTATTCCAAATATCATCTACCATTAGAAGGATCTTTTTACCATTTTTCAATCTATTGCGTAGCAGCCCCTTTCTTGCATCTTCAGTCTCTTTATCTAATGTCAGATTCAAACTTTCTGCAAGCTTTAGTTGAATATCTTTCAAATTTGGATTTTGGGTGACAACTATCTTGACGATTTCATCAAAATGGCCCCCTTTGGCAACTTCTTCCATCATCCTCGTCTTCCCAACACCAGGCATTCCATGTATCCCAATCTTGTAATGCCTATCATCTTTCAGTGTCTCCATGATCTCCTTAAAAACCGACTCTCTGGACTGAAAACTCTCATAGTTTATGGTGTCTGTACGGTGCCAAATACCAGTGAGAGGAGGTCGGTGCCCAACACTAGGGCCAAAATTACCATCCTTTATAAGATTGGTAACAACAGTGGTCTTCTTTTTTGCATCCCTACCCAAGCCGTAACGCGAGCAAAGATGAAGACACTTGAGATTTTGTGCGTCCAGCAGTAATCTTTCCTTCTCTCGTTCCATCGTCGGCAATGAGGTCTCCACTTGGGTCAGCCACTCGGTAACTTTATCCTCAATCTCTTCAGCATTGTTCTTGGCTGCATCGACACTTGTTTGGACACTTTTCATCTTATCATTGAGGTTTTTCAATTCTTTTTCGAATTCCTTAATGTTTTTCTTGCAGTGAACCAAATAGCCAAATTGACGACTGATGAATGCGTACAAGCTGTCTCTGATGGGCTCCAACATCGTTCCCACAACATTGCTAGCAATATCTTCAGCCATTTGGCTATTTCGCCAGCTACCTTCAATACAGAACCCTTTTTTTTTTTTTTTTTTTTTGGGATAAGGAGAAAGCTAAGAAATTAAAGGAAGAGACTTCAAGACAAATATACCGAGTTCGATTTTGAATGACAAGAGGAGACACTGGATAGAGATACAAAATCAGGTGTAAGAGAGTGAAAGTGGGAAATTACACAAACAAAGAGAGAGAGAGGGAAGGCGAACAAGACAAAAAGAAATCAAATGAAATGATGCAATCAAAGGACAATACAAAGGAAATGGGAGCAATAGAAAAAAAGGTAGGGGTAAGAGCGTTGTTGTTGACGAAACTAAAGAAGAGATTTAAAGACATACATACCTCTAGGCTCTAGCTAATGCACATTTGTCTGTATGTATGCAGCTAGTGAGCTATATATCCCAAATCCAAATACACCAACTCTGATTTTGAATGACACAGCAAGAGAAATAAAATGGATGATGACCGGAAAGGAAAGTGAAGATTCAGGTGAGACTGAGAGATAGGAAACAGAGCAAAAGAGTGTCGAGGGGATTGCACACACACAGAGAGAGAGAGAGAGAGAGAGAGAGAGAGAGAGATGCAAATTCAGAAAAGCGATAAAGAAAAGTGAAGATTCATATTAAGATTTAGAAAAAAACTGAGACATAAAAGTGTGCAGAAACTAGAGAGGGTGAGTGATGCGAATTTACGCAGAATAGTGAAAGAAGTCTAAAGCTAAAGGAAAAGCAAATGGTAAATATTTGTAGGATTAAGTTCAAATTGCCCAATTTAGGTTGGATTTGGTTTGTTGATACTTCATGTCATAAGTGATATTTTGGTTGACCTTGGTTGCAGTTGATGCATGGCAATATGAAGTTAGCTATGTCAAGAAGATCCTCAATTGGAATATTACTATATTACATAGAGTATACCTGTGTATTAAGGCCCCACTGCAGATTGCAAATGCCAAATGCCTCCATTATTGACACCATCACTAATTCAATGCATGGCTTTGAATTCAAATGTAAGATAGAAAAGTCTAATTAGAAGGAAAAGTAGAAGGGAGTGGTTTAGCAACGACAAAAATAAGGTATAACACTGCAATCACTATTAAAGATTGAAAATGAAATGTTGGATTGATTTGATGAACACCTCAATAATTCAAAACCAATTGTTTGTGGCTAAGTCCCCATATTGTGACGGTGTGAGTCAACTACGTAAGGTTATGCGAGAAAACCAAGTAGGTGTAACTTTAATCTTTTTAATAGTTATTTTACAACTCATGTTAAGTAAATAATTTCTTAACATAACACATTTTATCTCAAATTTTGACATGACTTAATAAATCAAAACTAGTTCGACGTAGCATCATCAATATTGCTATTAAAAATTTAATTTCGATATGAGAATCTTACAGAACTAATTTGTTGGACATACTTCAAAAAGAAATAATTTCAAAAGCTTGTTAATTTTTATAATGTTAGGAATTGTATTGGCGTCTTATCAGCCTATTGCTAGATGACAGATTAAAGAACTTATATTATAAGTTATCTAAACTCAAAAATGAAAATTTTCAAAGAACTTTGAATTCCAATGTTTAAGTGAATTTGATAATGAAATATATTAATTAAAAAATTATGAAAAATGTAATTGTGGTTTTGTTAATAAAATTGGTAAAGCTACAAAATAACTTTGGTGAATGTTGAGAAGAAACAGGGAACATAGTAGAAGAAGAAAACTAGATAAAGAAAATGGTATTAGTTTGGTAATGGAAGTGTCTAATTTTTATTACCAAAACCTTTATGTTCTCATTTTTTTAAAGAGAAAGTTGAGGATTGGATCAACTCCACCTCTTTTTTTTTCTTCTTCTTCTTCTTTATATGTTATACTTTGGTTGACTGATTCCGATTAATCCAAACCTAACTCAAATTTGATTGATTCAAACCCTATAGCCGATTGGAATTGCAAAAAGCAAAAAAAAAGACTGAAGATGAGGAAAAAAGAGACTAATAAAAGAAAATTGAGGATATGCTAAATATTTCGGGAATGAATTGCAGATTGGGTGAGAGACTAAGAGAGATGCAATTTGAGATGTAAGCAACAGCGCCTTAAAAAAAGCATATAAAAATAATGAGTAATACCATCAAGAAAACTCTCTTATTACAAGAGTCCGCTGTTGGATTTAAAGATTTATTAAATTATTCATTTAACACTTCACATATTTCAAAAACATTACTTTAATTTAGAGTTAAGAGAGTTAGTGACTCTTGTCATAAGAGAGATCCTTAATAGCATTACTCAAAATCTGAAAAAGTGTCAATTGTATTTTGATTAAGTGAAACTCGAGATGAGAATGAAGTTACAATCCTCATTTAATAACTTACTAATCAAATTATTGATTAAAAGAAATGAAGAAGATAAACTATCCATGAAAGACATTATGGCTACAGCTTGTATCTACGTCAACATTAAACCATAAATGCACTACCAATTCTTATCTCTACCAACTGCTTTAGCAATACATTAAAGATTGAAAAAGAAAGGGCTTGATTGATGTCCCACCATAATAAATATAAAGCTATTGCTCATGTTGTGTCGGTCAAGTATAGGAAAAAAACGTTTATTTATTTATTTATTTAAAGGTACTGGTTTTCGAATTATGTATTTGACTTCTCAAATTGGACGGGGGCAATTATTTTGATTACTGTGATATTTTAAAGGAGAGATTTTTACAACATGCTTTACTCTTGAATTTTTTTTGTTACTATTTTTTTTTTATTTTTTAAACACTGAAAATGAATTAATGATACGAGTTCAAAATACTATTCTTGTTTATTTGATAAGAAGATGGTTGCAGCCTCTTTATTTTTTTTCTAAGATATATATATATATATATTTTAGCACGGGTACTCCTAAGTAATTATTTCTTGTTATCAAGTAAAATAATAATTATTCATATTGTATCCAATATTTTTTTTTCTCAAGGCAATTGATATTTTTTAATTTTATCTACACTTGATAGTTTTAATATTTTATCGTTATATTAAGCAATAGTTTTTTATAATTTTTTCTTTTCATTTTCTCCCTTTTATCTTCACTTTTTAATTAAAATAATATAATTACCATTTTAGATTAAAAAGAAAAAAGAATTTTCTTTTTAATAAACATAAACACTAAAACATTATTTTTGGTGTTTAAAATTTAAAGGCTTAATTATATTATTATTTTTAAAATGTTTTGACAATTTATAAAAAAAAAAGTAAAACTTATCAAACATGTTTATCTTACAAATTTAATTTTATAAACATTAAACATAAATAGTTACCAAACAGCCCTCAGTTATGGAGAATTAATAACATTCGTCAACTCTAAAGAGAGAAGCTGATTGAAAAGGAAAAGTCAAGGACAGTGATTAGAAACGACAAAAGAAGGGAAATAGCAATGAACAGCATTGGTTGATTGGTTGATGCTTTGACAATTAAAAATCTAAGAGTAACAGTGACAAATTCAATCCATAAGTCCAGTCCAATCCAATAGCAACAAATCAATTAGAAGACTTATTCCCATCAACACAGTCATCGGCTGTTTATTTTAAAATTAGATTACACCCTTCAGAGAGCAAATATAAGCTCATGTCACGCCATGCACAATTTATAACGAGTAAACAATTTCTTAACAATTTTATATGAGCAATGCTACACATCATGAAATTATTTCATGAATTTTTATCATGAATGATGTGGCAATTAAATGGTGAGTTACTATTGGTGGAATTTCTCCCATACACGGAGTCCCAATGGTATTATCACCTGCCACATCATTCATGATAGCAATTTTCATGAAGTTTCGCATTTCCCATTTTATATTTATAGGATTCTAAAATTAAATGATGAGTTAGTATTATTGGTGGAGTAATACTTCACTACTCATGAAGTGACTAAGAATCTCTTTCTAATTATTGATGTGGCACAATAACAGAATGACACGTGTCAATTTTAAAATTTAAAAATGTAAATAATTTTTTTAGTAAGTTTTAATTTTTCCTCTTATATATTTTAAAGAGAAATACTTGCCTCATGCCATATCAAAAAAAACATCCAAGTTGGCGTGACTCAACCAAAATACAACATAAAAAATTCTCAACTACCCTTCTCTCATCATTAAAAAACAGTTTTGTAAAAGTTTATAATATAAATCCCACTAAATAAAGACTCTTTAATTTAAAATGTTGGCGAAATTCTCACCATCTCTGCACTTTTCTCTTCTTTTCTTTTTATTTTTACATTTTACCATGTAAACTTGATGTAGGAGTCTCTTAGCATGAAACTAGTTGGTGTGGTCATGGTCAAGAGATAAATAAATTTAAAATTTTGTAAATTTTTATCTCTTTCCTAGCAAAAATAAAAAATAATAAATAAATAGAGTTATAACAAACAGAGAACATAAAATATGAAGACAAAATAAAAGAATAAACTAGTAAAAAAAAAATAGAAGTGGTTTCGTAATGAAGTGAAAAAATTTATTGATTTTTGAATTTCGATATATAGTGATTACTTTAAGGGTGCGTTCAGTTTCACAGAATTAGAATTCCAATTCTATGGAATTGAAATTCACCAAATTCAATTCCAAATCTATTGTTTGGATCAATTTTGGAATTCATATGAAATTTAATTACAATTCCAATTCTTGAAATTAGAAAATAATTAAATTTTACTTAAACAAATATATATATTCAATTAACGATTGCTACATATGAGCTATGAGTTTTTATTTTCAGTATTTTTTTCTTTTTCTGATAAGAAAAATTCATTGCAGGCTAAATATTTTGAAACCGATGGAGTTCATTACAAACATAATCACATTCTTAGTGCTGCTCAATACAAAAGCTCCTCTGAAAAATCACAAAGAATCCAACCCAATGTTCTCTAGTCCCACTATCATTTGGGGAAGTATGACAGCAGTAATAAAGTTAAAAGTTAACGAGAGAGAGAGAGAGATCTACAGTAACAAACAGAGGAGAGCCTATCCAAAGATCAAACTCCCCGACATTTTCTGCATGGTACACTACACATCTTCTCAACTCCACTCTGCAATGCAGTTGTAAATAGGTAGATGAGTTCTGCTATGAGGAATGACTATCACAGGACTGAGTTATAAGAGCTGAACAGGATCAAGCTGATGAAGTAACCAGGAAACAATAATAGGAATGTGAGCTGGGTGCTAGATGGGAGAGAGAGAAAGCAAGAGTGATTCGGAGAGGGAGGGGGCACCAAAATTCTCCACATGTCACCACGCCATGGGGTATTTATAGACCTCAGGCATGGGGCTTATGACAGCTGTCATCCTACGTGGCACTTGGCCGCGTATCCCTTCCTTCACCACTCCCGATTGTAACCATGAGCCTATACCCCTCGCGGGCTTGGTCATACCCACGAGAAAAGTTGTGATGGTGCCCGCATAGAGTCACACTAGCACAACTTTAGATGCCCATGGCCCAACGAGCCTTCCTCTCAATCCTCCATACCACACTCAACCCACCTTCTCGCCTGGGAACATGACGCCATATGATTCATTATGACACCATGATCGCCCAGACCATATCACAGCCTGTACCTGTGCCTAAAATGGTATGTGGGACACCGTAGCCTCATACTAATTTCCACTTCTCAATGCTAGAAGTAACGTCGCGACAAGTTACTTTCCATATTGAAAAGATGAATTAATAGTCTTCTACATAGCCCCTGCTACAAGGATAACCACTCAGGATTGTGAGCTGGTTAAGCCACACAATGGCCCATTCATCCATGGTTCCTTGTAACCCTTGAGAGTATGCCATGTTTGTTAATTTAGAAGTGTTTTGTAGAATTATACTCCTTTCAGAGTTGGTCCCAGAAAACACAATCTATTTACCAAACATAACATGCCCGTCAGAAAGGATTGCCCCCAATCTTCTCACTCCCTGTGCTCTTGTATGTTTTGCTAACCCCCCCCCATGGGGATTGAACATCCTTTTTAAGTAACAATCCCTCCACGGGGAAGAACCGTCCCTACGCGGGGAAGGACCATCCCTACGCGGGGAAGGGTCGACCCTGCGCGGGGAGAGACTGCCCGCGTATGGGTTAACCACGCGGGTACATGTCCCCCGCGGGCTTAACCCATACGCGGGAAGGGTGGCCCTGCGTAGGGCATTTTTTGTGAACTTCCTCTAGTGCTGAGCATCGTTCCCTTGGCTTCCTTCTCCTCTTCCCGTATCCCTTGTGCTCCTTTGTTCTCATGTATTTTTATCCTTATTTACATTTGCCCCTTGTAAACAATGCTTCTTCATGAAGTATTGTTTGCACCATCCTTTCTTCCTATTATAACCGTATTATCTTTCCTTTGTACCACAAAGTTCCTTCCTCTTGAAAACTCTTATTTTCAGAGCCCATAATCCCCGCGCAGGTAGAGTACCAATAGTGACTAATTTTATCTGTAACCGAAGTGACCCCTTCATTTTCGTAAGCCTTCCATCCCTTTGTTTCGCAGTCCATTCGCGGGAGGATTACCCAATGTTTGGTGTTTGTCTTCGTTCTTTGTCTCTGGTTTGTATTTATAGCCTCTCCGTAGGTGGGTTACTCAGTGTCATCTGTTCATTTAATTTCCTTGAATCCTTGTGTCACGTTGCCTTGTTTTGTTTCCTTCTTTCCTTGAATCCTTATATCATGCCCCTCACTTGTTCGAGTAAATGCCTCAAAGAGTTTTTATAGATGCAATGCTTCCTTTCTTAATTATAAAGTCCTTTCCTACTTTATCCGCGTATATTAGAGCTAGCAATCCCCACGCGGGTACGGTGGCATTTGCGACTGGCCTCAGTGTCTCTTCGGTTCCTTTGTAACCGTTCGAGTCATTTCGATTTTCGCGTCCGATGCTTTATATATGCCACTGTTTTGAGTATTTTTCACACTTGTTTACTTCTTTCACTCCTCTCCTTGTTTCTTTTCTCTGCTATTTTTGTCAACTGTTTTCTTACTTGATATACCACCATGACTAAGAAAAAGCAGTTGACATTTCCTAATGGCGTAGTCCCTCCCATTCCTCCTTCTTCTGAGTGGCGCAAGGTGCCTTTTTTTGAAGAGAATCATGATTATTTTTGGAGTTCCATGGAGGATTTTATACTTGATATGGAGGTATCAGACGATCTTGTGATACTAAGTGCAGAAGATAGTATGGAAAACTTTGCTGTTATTCCCGAGTCTATTCCGCGTCTTCGATTGGAACGAGGAGACTATCCTTTTAGCTATACAGAATATGAGTCGCATATGGGTGCTACTACAGACTGGACCGAATGGTCACATTATGTCCTCGGGATTCCCAGTTATTGCGAGATTCTTCAGAAAACAAAAATCCTTCCATCCGTCAAGCTTTTTTCTGCATTATCTGTCAAGAGAGACTCCGATGGACTATCTTCTGTGATTTCCTGATGGAGTTCAACTCATCATACTTTTGTAACTTCTTGGGGTGAATTTACCCCAACATTAGAAGATGTTGCTGTCCTTTTTAGATTACCCGTTTTGTGTTCAGGCGAGGTTGACGCTCCCATAGCTTCCCCAAAGGCTCTAGCTATCCGAGATGCCTTAGAGGTATTTGCAGATGAAGCCATGCGGTTGGACTCAATTTTCAAAGGCTCTAAACAACTAAAAAGTCATCCCAAGGTAAAGTCTCCTAAGCTTACATACACTTCTTGGTATCGCTATTTTTTTCGTGATTATGAGAAGAAAACCAAAGAAGTCCGCGAAAGCCAGCGTGCCAAGCAGTATGTGAATGGTCCTGAATTTGGCAAAGAACATGAACTTGTGGCCTTTCTAGTTTACTGGTTGGATCGTTTCATTTTTGAAGGCCGGCCTCAAGATGGCCCAGACAGAGACGTGTTTCTTATTGCTGCTGTTCTTGTCGCGGGTGATACTCTTCCACTAGCACCCATGTTTTTGGGTACTCTTTACAACCGGCTGGACACTATTGCGAATGACTATGCCCATTCCAAGGGTCGGTATGAAATTTGTAGCCAAGTTTCCTCTCTTTTCCTGATGCTTTTCCTTTTTGAGCATTTTCCTCGGTATGCGGACAAACCTCATGAGTTTGAGTCTTTTGATACTGATGGTACTATTTTGGATAATGGCCAAGCCATGCGATGGGATGGGCTTGGAAGTGTTAGTAACATTGGTGATTTCTTGGATTGTGAGGAATTCTTTGAATTTCGCCCTTACACTTTCCAATATGACGGCATCCAGTTCCCTTCTTTCTATCCAGAAGAGACTACTCTTTTAGAGGATGACAAGCCTACTATGTCACAAATGATCTTCTGTGCAATGGTAACTGGGGCGGCTCTCCTCGCGGTTAGCGAGACCCGTTTGAAAAGAACTGGCTATTACCCCATACGAGCAGCCCGTCAATTGGGCTTTGATCAAAACGTTTCATCCATAGATTTCATCTGGGCGGAGACTTTTGACGAGTCTATACTCTTCTATCGTAAGAAACGTGAATTACAAGCCCGTCGCTTTTCTTCTTATGTAGAGATTCCTTCAGTACATAGGCGCGACCATTGTTCGGCTAGTTATTTAAAATACTTGGAGCACACACATACTCTTTTTAAAGACTTTGCTGAGAGTCCTTCTTCAATTCCCGAAACAATACCGATTTACAAAGACGATTGCAGTCTCAAATGCCCTCAAGACCGCACTATTCGTGTTTACCCAAGTCGCTTTTTAAAGAAAGCCCCTCGCGGAAAGCGTCTATCCCATGTAGTTACTGTTCTAGATACTGAAGTTTCCTCAGTGGCGGATTACGAGTCTGATACTAAGAAAATCCGAATGGTATGTTTCCTTTTTCTCCTAATCTTTAGCATATTTTCCTACATGTCTTTGATATTCTCCCTTTTTTTTAATGCAGGCCCTTCGTCCTCGGAAACCTGTTGCTTACAAAGAGTTTTCTATCTCCGACAGTGATCCCCCATAACTTCCTCATATTGGACTTGGGAATCTTGGTCTGGCTTTTGAACAAGCCATGGAGACTGAGGGCTCTAATGCCATATCTCTAACCCCACCCAATTGTTTGAGTTTTTCTATAACTGTCTTCCTCCAATCACTTTCTTCCTCTTCTGAGTGATCATAAAATATTGTCGCGGGCTGAGTTCGACGAAGAAGATTAACCATTGTCATGTTTTCTCTTAATTCCAATTGAGACCCCAAAGTAGCCAACGCATCAGATCACCTGTTACTTGCTCGGGGTTTGTGCTCGAATTTTATGTATTGAAAGTTCTTCATCGTTTCTTGCACAATATCTCGGTAGGTGGCCAAGCGAGGCTCCTTTACCGAGTATTCTCCCCTGATTTGCTTGATTATTAGTTTAGAATCGCCATAGACCACCATTTTCTGTACCCCTGCTGCCAAGCTCGCAGACAGACCTAGCATCAAAGCCTCATATTCGGCCATATTATTAGTACAAGGGAAGTCTATCCTGTATGACATGGCAATTTCTTCTTTTGTCCTCTCATTGGTCATTATGAAGCCAGCGCCATTTCCTCTTTCTGTGGAGGATCCATCAAATTCCAATTTCCAAATACCTGTTTCTTTTGATGAAATTTTTTCACAAATTGCAACATCGAAGATGCTATTCGATTCTGACTCCCCCCGCGGGAACATAGCCAATAGATCAGCGAGAGCTTGACTTTTTACTGCCTTGGGATTAGAGCATATAATCTGATACTCAGATAGGGCGAGCAACCAGCGAGCCAATTTTCCTGACAACAATGGTTTTGACAATAAATACCTGACGGGGTCGCTCTTTGTGATCAATTTAACCGGATGTACCAACAAATAGTGCCTGAATTTCTGTGCTGCGAAGACCAGGGATAAACAGTGTCTTTCTATCGGTGTATAACGCACCTCTGCTCCTCGGAGTACTCTACTAATATAGTACACAGGTTTTTCCATTTGCTCATGCTCCTGAGCCAACAAAGCACCGATAGATTTCTCAGTAGAAGTTAAATACATGATCAATCCTTTTCCAGGTGTCGGAGCCGTTATTGTCTGTTGTGATGTCAGGATTCCCTTCACCTTCTCAAATGCAGTCTGATGTTCGGCATTCCATACATAAGGAATTTTATCCTTCATTAACGGGATTAAAGGGTGAGTAACTTCTGCCAGTGCTAGGATAAAACGCCTCAAGTATGATACTTTCCCCATGAAACCCCGTAATAATTTTCTTGTCCGCGGCGGATCCATTTCGATTATTGCTTTAGCCTTGCTGGGCTCTAAATCAATACCCTGTCTATGGACTATACATCCCAAAAATTTTCCTTGCTGGACCCCGAAGGCACACTTCATCGGGTTCATCTTTAGGCTATATTCACATCATCTACGGAGAACCTTTTCTAAATCTCGTATGTGCTCTATGCATTTATTTGAAAACAACTCGTGACCTGCCGTGGCATCCACCATTGTGTCGATATTTGGAAGCGGAAATTCATCTTTTGGATAAGCCTTGTTGAGATCTCGATAATCAACGCATATCCGAATCTGACCATTTTTCTTTTGTATAGGCACGATGTTAGCAAGCCATGTGGGATGCTGAGTGGGTTTTATGAACCCTGCTTTGAGTAGCTTCTGGATTTCTTCTTTGATCCGTATCTCCAAATCCGGACGATAGGCCCTCTGTTTCTACTTGACGGGCACCGCGGAAGGATTTATGTTAAGCTGGTGAGCAACTAAGTTAGGATCAAGTCCGGGCATCTGATCATATGCCCATGCAAACACATCCTGGTACTCTTTCAACAACTGTATAATGGTCATTTTTAAGTTTGAATCAAGTTTCTTGTTGATCAATGTGGGCCGCGGAGAGACCCCATCTCCAATATCTACTTCTTCGAGCTCTTCTTCTATCAGAAAACTTGCAGCATCTTCTTCTGAAAGCCTTATGGCATCATCACATATGAGAACCTCGGCAGTATTGGGGACACGAGCTTCAGGTGGGAGCCCCGTCCCCGCGCCCCGTCATAACTTGTATACAACCCTTCCATTCGCCATTTTTACCTTAGTCCAGTTTACTTCCTTCTCTGCGGGCCTCTTAGGAGATACTCTTGCTTGTAGATCCTCCCATTTGGGAAGTGGAATGGCCTGAACCTCCTCATTGGCCATTTCATCCCTATATTCATTAAAGAAAATTGCATCGGCAACATGAGCCTCCGAAGGACAAAAAGGGTCTTTAGAAGCCCGGAGCGTCATAGTGCCCTTTCCCCAATTAGCCTTCATAACTTGATGATAAGAGGATGGGACGACTCCGTACGCGTGCATCCAGGGTCTACCTAACAACAACTGATAAGATGGTTCACCTTTTATGACATGGAACTTGGTAGGTGCTCTAATTTTCCCTACTTTTAGATCGACTGTTGCATATCCGATTGTAGCTTGTTGTTCACCGTTGAAAGCTGTAACACTTATAGGTTGGTGCACGATCTTCACCTCAGGGAAATGTATTGCCTTTAAAGTGGCCAATGACATGATATTTACTGAAGCCCCGCTATCAAGAAAAGCTCATTTTAAATCTCGACCATTGACTGTAACTGGTACATACAGCGGTCGATTGTGAGGGAAAGGGACTTGCTTATCTGCCATTGAAAAGACAATCTCTCCTTGCTTGGTCGCATCTTGTTTAGATGGTTCGTTGCGAGTGTGAACCAGAGCCGCCACGGTTTAATTTATTAAGAACTGCTTAATCTGTTCCGGAATTGAAAGATCATTGAAGAAACAATGTATGTGAGCATTTGTATCTGTATTCATAGCTTGGTATTCTCCTTCATCCATTGGATTAGTTACACCAACGGTTGCTGCATGCTGAGGAAATGGATTGTTAACAACGTTGTTTTTCAGCAATGTCTATGCTCTTTTCAGCGATCTTTTTCTATACTATTCCCCTAAATGCCCAGCAATTAGTTAGACAATGTTGCACAGATCGGTGGAAGGGGCAGTAGTTTGACTTTGCCTTTTCTTCTGTGCTAGGAAGTCTTTCTACCGCGGGTAAGGTGACAACACCATCTTTGATCCACTGAGTTAATAATGATATTGCCTCTTTAATACCAAATGGCAGAGGTGCGGGTTCCGGCCGTCGAACTCTCCCTGTATTGCTGCTTATCTGACTCGGAGTTGCTGCCACAGTGGCCCTTCGTGGGAAGACATTTCCCTTCTCCGGTGGTGGAATAATTTCTCCCAGGCGCCTGGCACTATTCATTAGGGCAGAGAAGGTCTTTATCTCATGATTAACTAAATGCACCCGATACTCTCTCAACATACCATCCACACATATTTTTATCAGTTGCTCTTCTGAGGTCGGCTCGAAACATTCCAATGACATCTCACGGAAACGTTTGACATATGTGACTACCTCTTCGCCCAACTTTTGCTTGTGCCGAGTTAACGACAGCATTGTGACTCGCTCCTCAGTGGTGAAGAATTTTTCATAGAATTTAGCCAGCATTTCTGCCTAAGTTAACACTGTTCCTGGCACTAAATTCATGTACCAACTGTAAGCTCTTCCTGTGAGGGATTTTGAGAATTCCCTGAGCTTAAGCTGTTCATCATTTCTGTAGGCACCTAACGCGTCCACAAACCGCGCGATATGCTCCCTTGCATCTCCTTCCCTGCCGTCAAACTGCCTGAATTTCGGAGACAAATATCCCTCCGGATATGGCATTAATAATATGGCAGGATCATAAGGCGGTGGGACCTCAATATCAACAGTTGTATTCTTTTTGGAATTAAGAATTGCTTGTAATTGCTCAATGGTCACGAACGAGGCATTAACATTGTGCTGGATATCATTGTCAGATTCCTTTCGGCTAGGATTTTCTGTTACATCCGAAGCTATTATCTGAGGTGATTGTCCTCGACCGGGAACAGGTGATCGCTCTGCTCTGGGACTAGACTACTGAGTTCGCAAAAACTGTAGGATCTGCACTTGAGTTTCTTGGATGTTTGCTAGTACTTGGAGCATCATTGGGGGGATATTATCCTGAGACTGTGGAGGAGTCACAGTTATTGGTGGATTTTGCCTTCTTTGTACTTTACGCCTTTGTTGAGGAACACCTGAATTAACAGGATTGACTGGATCTGGATTTTGATCCGCTCTCTGAGAAGTTGGTGCAGCTTGCTTCCCTTTCCGCTTAACATTCTGCTGACGAGCCATGTGAAAGGCAATCCTCCCCAGTGGAGTCGCCAATTGTAAATAGGTAGATGAGTTCTGCTATGAGGAATGACTATCACAGGACTGAGTTATAAGAGCTGAACAGGATCAAGCTAATGAAGTAACCAGGAAACAATAATAGGAATGTGAGCTGGGTGCTAGATGGGAGAGAGAGAAAGCAAGAGTGATTCGGAGAGGGAGGGTGCACCAGAATTCTCCACATGTCACCACGCCATGGGGTATTTATAGACCTCAGGCATGGGGCTTATGACAGCTGTCATTCTACGTGGCACTTGGCCGCGTATCCCTTCCTTCACCACTCCCGATTGTAACCATGAGCCTATACCCCTCGCGGGCTTGGTCATACCCGTGAGAAATGTTGTGATGGTGCCCGCGTAGAGTCACACTAGCACAACTTTAGATGCCCATGGCCCAACGAGCCTTCCTCTCAATCCTCCATACCACACTCAACCCACCTTCCCGCCTGGGAACATGATGCCATATGCTTCATTATGACACCATGATCGCCCAGACCATATCACAGCCTGTACCTGTGCCTAAAATGGTATGTGGGACACCGTAGCCTCATACTAATTCCCACTTCTCAATGCTAGAAGTAACGTCGCGACAAGTTACTTTCCATATTGAAGAGAGGAATTAATAGTCTTCTACATAGCCCCTGCTACAAGGATAACCACTCGGGATTGTGAGCTGGTTAAGCCACACAATGGCCCATTCATCCATGGTTCCTTGTAACCCTTGAGAGTATGCCATGTTTGTTAATTTAGAAGTGTTTTATAGAATCATACTCCTTTCAGAGTTGGTCCCAGAAAACACAATCTATTTACCAAACATAACATGCCCGTCAGAGAGGATTGTCCCCAATCTTCTCACTCCCTGTGCTCTTGTATGCTTTGCTAACCCCCCCATGGGGATTGAACATCCTTTTTAAGTAACAATCCCTCCGCAGGGAAGAACCGTCCCTACGCGGGGAAGGGTTGACCCTGCGCAGGGAGAGACTGCCCGCATATGGGTTAACCACGCGGGTATATGTCCCCCGCGGGCTTAACCCATACGCTGGAAGGGTGGCCCCGCGTAGGGCATTTTTTGTGAACTTCCTCTGGTGCTGAGCATCGTTCTTTTGGCTTCCTTCTCCTCTTCCCGTATCCCTTGTGCTCCTTTGTTCTCCTGTATTTTTATCCTTATTTACATTTGCCCCCGAATAACACCAAACACAATAATTTGCCATCAAAATAGCATTAATGTAACAATCACAACTGTTATCATAATAGTTCAAACATAACTCACCATCAGGGCTGTTTGGGGAAAACAAATTGATACTAATGTTTCAATGATAATAACTAAATTTTAGTTGAATAGTATACAAAATGTTCTTTAAAATGCAAATGAATGCAAAGACAACTTTTACAAAAACAACATGTTGAAGTGGTGAGCTGGTATCAAATACCAGAGTGTGTCACTACACTTCTGTTACACACACCAAAAACTACTTTTGATAGAATAGCTGCAAAACTCCATACCAGAAGAGACTAAAATGCATAGCAAAAATCAAGTTCCAACGAGTGTGGCATCAATTTGCTAAAAAAAATTGCAGAGTAGAAGAACATATATGCATTAAGATGAAAGTAAGGTTGCATTGCATTGTTCCACCAATAAAACTAGGAGTTCATTTAAATTGCTAAAAATATAAACATTCATCACAAAAGTTTAATTACATATTCATCTCCTTCAACATAGTTTCAAGAAAGCAGAATTTAATAACTAAGGGGTCTTCTATAGGTCCTCTTCTTCTTTGACATTCAACAAACATTGCCTGTGTAGAGTATAATAAAAAAGTGAAATCAACACAACAATTACATATCAACTTCATAACCCAAAAAATAAAAAATAAAATAAGACTAGTTATGCATTGAATATCTAAAACCAACTTTACATCAGTCACAATTGAATATCTAAAACAAACTTTACATCAGTTACAACAAATTAACAAAAACAAAACTAGAGTATAAGTTCCATAGGACTATCCAAGTAGTATTTGTTATGCAAGAGGTACCTAAAACCCGGACAAACAATTGTCAAAAAAAGATTTTATATTAAAATCATAAATTTAATATCCATAAAAATGAAAGAAAGAATACCCATTATAAGTGAAAATAATACCCATTATAAATGAAAGAAAAATAAAATTATGACTGAAAATTTATAAAAGTGAAAATATAAAAAAAATATTTTCTATAATATTATTTTATTAATTTTCTTTTTTCTTTGAAAAAGTTAAAATATTATTATATTACTTTTCTTTTGTGTTGGGAAGAGTTACGGTACTTTAGTGTTGGAAAGAGTTATAATATTTTTTATTAAGTTTATAATAATATTATAGCTCTTTAAAAAGAAAAGAAAAGTAATAAAATAATATTATAAATAATTTTTTTTTATATTTTACTTTTATAAATTTTCACTTTAATCCTAAGTATGTTAAATCTCTATAAATTCTAAAATTTATAAATATGTATTTAAACTCTTATTATCCCTATATATATATATATATATATATATATATATATATATTAAAATATATTTAAAATTTTAAATTGAGTTTTTGAGAGATGAATTAACTTAGTTAAAAATAGAATTGGAGTTGTTGAAATAGAAAAATATGTTGTTTATTTATGAAGTAAATGTGTTGATTTTAAATAAATTTATTTTAAAATACTATTATAACTCTTTAAAAAGAAAAGAAAAGTAATAAAATAATATTATAAATAATTTTGTTTATGTATTTTACTTTTATAATTTTTCACTTTAATCCTAAGTATGTTAAATCTATATAAATTCTAAAATTTATAAATATTTATTTAAACTCTTTTTATCTCTCTGAATATATATACATATGTACATATATATTATTATTTCTAAATATATTTAAAAATTTAAATTGAGTTTTAGAGAGATGAATTAATTTAGTTAAAAATAGAATTGGAGTTGCTAAAATATGAAAATATGTTGTTTATTTATGAAGTAAATGTGTTGATTTTAAATAAATTTATTTTGAAAAAAATTAAGTCGTAAAATAGTCTAAGTGGTACTCAAATTGAAGCTCTCATAATTGTCTTTCTAATAGAAACGATTTCATCAAAAAATTTAATTTATTGTAAAAGTTGTTGAAGTTTAAGTAAAGGTGATCGGCGTTGAATGTTACGCATTCTACCATCTTAATTTGCATATTTTATTCTCTTAGTGATAGTTTATTTTTTATTTTACTTTATTTTTGTGTATTCTGTCTTTTCAGGACCTTAATGATTATTTGAATTAAAATCATAATTTTTGGGCTTTTAAAGAAGACATTCAAGAGGGTTATATAAAGCCTACATCAAATAAATCCATTCAACTCCATATTTTAACTCAAAACAGCCCAAGGAAGTGGTCCAAGTGAATTATAACTACTTAAGGAAGTTACGAGCCTGAAGCCCAATTATGCGTTTAATCCAGTTTTAACACGTTTTGTAAAGTGGCCCGAAAGTCATATTTCTGAGTGTCAATTTGACTCAATTCTCTTAAGGTTGAACGAAATTCGATTCTGGACACTTTTTTATTTCACGTAAATTTCGTGAATCGGACTTCTACTGGGTCAAAACTTGGGCCGAATATCAGTAGAAAAATTCATCTGTTTAAGACTGCGAAAAAACCCTAATTATCTCCTAATTAGATTAGGACTTTATGTATTCTCTTGGGGTATAAAGTGGTGAATTGAAGGCTGTTTTGGAGGAGAAAACAAGTAGAGGCCAAGACAGAGAAGACAGAGACAATCCGGATTTTATTTATTTTATTTCATTATGTCATTTATTTATTTGTTATCTTCTTCTACCATATGTAACTAAACTCTTCAACTAGGGTTGAGGAGGAAACCTCCATTAATGAAGTGAAGTTATTTTATTCATTAATTGATTCTCATGTGTATGATTTAAATGCTCATGATTTTCGCTTCTTGTGATTAAGTATTTTATAGTTCTTTCACCATTTATATCATGTATATGTGGTAGTTAGAAAGTATTATAATTAATCTAAGCTTGGATTTGTATTTCTTAAAAGTGATAATCTTTGGTCTTATGTTTTTCATTAAATTGGATTCATAAGATGTTTAGAATTTTACAATAGTGGAGCGAATGAAAATCTATTTTTTTAATATATTTTTCATATTGCTTTATTGTTAAATCTTGAGTAAGCAATAGATTGATTTCTTGATTGCTATTCTAAATTTTAGAATTAATATATGAATATTAGAAGTTTCATGAATTTAATGGTGGTAGAATCTAACATCTTAGTTATTTTCTCTATTCAATTTCAATCGTATTATTTTATTTACATGTTAGTTTAATCTCCCTCAAATCAGTCAACTTTTGTTTAAACTAGATTAGTCTTAAATTAATTTAAATTTGTATTAGTTTTTCTTCTCAAAGCATTCCCTTGAGTTCGACCTCGTTTTTGCCGATTTATACTTCAATAGATTCGTACACTTGCAAGTTATTTTATACTTTTAAAACAACATCAGAAGGAAACACAAAAATATATTTAGAGAATTATATATTGCCGTACTTTAGTGTTGGGAAGACTTGCAATATTTTTTTATTAAGTTTCTTTAATCGGGTAACTTTAGCAAAACTAATTTAACATTGAACAAATGTTTTACAATTCAACAAAAATGGAATCGTTTCAACTACTGTAGACACCACAGAAGTACAGTCCACAGCAAACGATCCAGACTCATAACAATGAAGGTCCAAATTCTACCCAGCTTTAGGATCCGCTGGGTATAAGATAAAGTTACAAACAGGCACCGTGCAATAGAAAACTTGTATTTCGTGGTCCATGTTTAGGAACGAAAATGATTTCTTCCTTTCCAAGTAGGAAATGGTAGATTAATGCAGAATGAATATGGTGTTTTGATGAGGATCCGGGTAATATCGGATTACTTGATGATTCTGCACCTTTTCCTTTGTCTAAGGAAAAACGAGGTGGTAAAATAGGTGGCGATGGTCTAGGTTCTCTAAAAATTATTCTGTTATTGAAAAATTGTCTAGTTAACCTATTATATTCTTGCCATTCTCTTTTGGAAGAAAATTCTTTTTCCCATTGAGAATTTTTTCTGATGAGAGGTTCTGGTTCAGAAGTATTTTTCTCTGATGTATTAGTTATGTAAAGATTGTCTCTTGATGCTTGGATTTCGATCTTTGGAGTTTTGTTACTAGCAGGTTTGTTAGCAATTGGAAGAGTCCAAGGTTTTGGGATATTCAGATCAGCCCATTTTTCTAATCTTAGCTGTATAACCGAATCATATGGTCTTGGCTCAAAATTTTCTACAAGTGATTTGTCAAGTGGTTTAGTAGATCTTTCAGTTGTTTTAGTTAATTCATGGATTGTTTTCCATTCAATAGACAATATCTGTAGTTTGATCATCAAGCTCTATTTCTTGACATTGAATTTTGATCCTTATAGCTTTTTCTGTCGTCGGATCATTTATTGATACAAAATAGTCAGGTTTAATGTTAAACCAAACTACCTTATGGACTAAATTAGATTGCATTCCTCCAATTAAAGCTTTAACAGGGTTTTTGAATCGATTATCCAAAACTAGAACTAAAATAGGGATATCTTGTCTCAAGCGATATAAAGAAGTTATTTTGATTTGAATAACTCCAATATGGACATATCGAACTTCAGGATATTTCTTTTTCCATCTAGCAATTTTATCTTTTGTAAAAATGCTAAGTTCGACTGTTCCATCTGTAGTACATTTTGCAGAGGTATTTCCACTGAATTGTTCGAAAACTCTGGCGAAAAATGGATTAAACTTTGTAAAAGGGAAATCTTGTAAATTTCTTCCTTCTTTATAATTTGCATTTTTTGCATTTGTTCAAGTTTCTCATCAGTGAAAGAAACTTCTTCACTTATAACATCACCAAGTCTTATGGTGTTGTCTCTTGAAGATGAAGTGTTTATCATAAAAGACAAGTTCTTCATTAGAGGATTCATCTTCACTTGAAACTTCATATAAGATATCTTCTTGTCAGATATCTCATATTCGAAAATGATTTCAAAATTTTGTTCTTCAATCATTTTTATCATCTTTTTTGTTCCCTTTCCCTTGTTTGGGCAATTAGGAGAAATATGACCTATTTCATTACAGATGTAACATCTACATTCTGAGTGTTTAGATGTTTGATATGATTTTTTAGAAGGGGGTTTCTTCTTTCTGATATACTTCTTCTTTTTTGAAAATGTTTTGTCGGGAGTCCATTTCTTCCAACAAAACGTTTTTCTTTTGGAGAAATCCTTTTTCTTAAAAGATTTCTTTTTTCTTTTGTAATAGGGTGGGTTGCATCCTATTTTTCAATTTTCTTGAAGAATTTTCTCACAACATTGTTGTCCTTGTTTAGAACAACTAATCTGATTTTTAACATGCTTTTTTGCTTGGATTTCTAAACATCTATCCATAATTAATCTTAGGACATAATTAATCCTAAAACTGAGATTATCAGTTTTTCCTAATAATTTTAGGTATTCTGGATAACCTTTATTAGCTAGTTCATCCCAGGGATTAGGGAGTTTGCTAAAAATTGTTCTAGCCAAAATTGGTTTTTTGGTGGGTTGATCAAGAAATAATATTTTTTATATAATGCGACGAATTTATCAAGGTGACAAATATCGCATAATTCAATCTTTGTTAATGCATAGTTTGCATCTTCTTGTAGATTTTCTTTGCCAAAAAATCCACACATATTTTCTTTTATTATAAGAGTAAAACCTCGAAGGATTTCTTCGAAAGATTTGAAATCACTGAGAAGGCTTGCTTTTTGTGCTTTTCCTTTTTCAGTTTGGTCCCATTGTCTTAGCGAGGCTAACACATCTCCTTGAAGTTTTGCTGCTAAATAATCAAGGAATCTTTCCTTATTCCAAATTGACTTATAGTTATTAATGAGAATGAAGAGTGATTGTACCCAATCATTAATAGCTTGTTCTTGATCTTTAAACAGGACATGTGTAAGATCAAGATAAGTACCGTTTTGTGCAATAGTATTTTTATTTAAATCGTCTTTTCGACTTAAACTGGGTTTTGGATTTGAAGCTTGTCCTTCTTCTATTTTTGTTGGAAAGACATGTTCAGATTGTTCAGAGATTTCATAATCTCCGAACAAATCTGGATCGAGTGGTTCTTCGATCTTTCTCTTTAATGATCTAGGGTTAATCATCGGAGGATTAGAAGTTATTGGATTTTCTACTTCTATTTCTTCATCATATTCTATAGACGTTGAATCTTCTTCATCTTCAGGTTCTGATGATGAATCACTAGAGTCATTAGTTATTTTCTTAACTAATTCTTTAGTTGATTCAATTTCTGAATCAGATGCTATATTGATCTGATAATTAAAGTGATTTAAAAGTTCTTCATATTCTAAGGATGTTTTCCTTATTTGTTGAAGAATTTTATCCCTCTCTTCTATTGTTAGATTAGGGTCTTTATATATTTCTCTCCAATAACTCAAAATTTCTACGATGTTATCGTATTCATTTTGATTAAAAAAAATTCTGTTTCTTTTTTATGAAACATCAGAATTTCTTCTGTTCCATAATAAAGATTTTTTGTAGTAGGAACTGTTTGTGCCGGATACAGATCTTCTAATTTTTATTTTTTAACTTTCTTGAGAGTTTCAAGCAAGTTAGATAATTCTTGACTTTTTTTTGACATTTCAGAAAGGTCGAGAATTCCTTGTAAATAATCGATTTTGTTATCGATTTTCTCTATTGCATTTGTTATGCAATCTAGTGAGCTTTCTATCATCTGGGATGTAGAATTATATTGTGTTTGGAAGTTTTTATTCCAAGTTGACACTGTATCTATTAGAGAATTAATACTAGAACTGATCTTAATTAGATCATGTTTATCGCAGTTTTTTATATGAACAGTGTGACTATAATCGTTAATATTTTTTTCTAACCATGAACATATACAGTTGAATTCTTTTTCTTCTGTCATTTTGGGTTTTTAAGGGTTCTTAAGACCTCTCGCAGACTTCTTATGGTTTTATAACAAGGCTTGACAACGTCTTCACGTCACACAGACAAAGGCGGACAAACAAGCAAAAATAAAACCAGTATGCAAGCGTATGAGATTTTTAAAAACTAGAAATGAAACAACAATAACAAGAATAGAGAATATATATGATTGACTAGAAAATATAAAAAGTTTACACAAAGGATAAACAGAAAACTTACAACTCAGGCTTCATTACAAAGCTCTGATACCATTTACAACTTGGAAAGGAAAAAAATCATTTTCGCTCCTAAACATGGACCATGAAAACATACCTATCTTTTAGGAATTTTTAAATTCTCAGGTTATGAGCCGTATAGTCTCAGTGTTTTAGCAGATACAGGTGCAACTGTATGTTGTTGCAAATGGAATGCTTTGCCAAAAGAAAAATGGTAAAAAATGAAACACCATGTTCCTGTAACTGGAATAAATGATACAGAAACATTAATTCAGTATAAAGCAAAAGATATTTCTATTTGGTTAACAGATAAAAGATTTGTTATACCAAAGATTTTATGCTTCCCGAATATGCATGGTGATTTTTTATTGGGAAATAATTTTCTCAATTCATATCTTCCTATGCATGTTTATCCTAATTATATTGCATTAACTCTAAAACAAGAGTTAGTACATATTCCTTTATTAGACAAATATACCTATTTATGTGATAAAGATTTCAATCCTAAAAAAAGGAATGAAATAAATATAATTCAAAAAGGCCATTGGCTTTTCCGATTTCTTGAACCATTATTTAGTGAAAATCCACTAAACAAATCAAACAGTTAGTCCACATTCTAGTCCAGCTTTTATGGTAAATAACCATAATGAGCTCATTAGAAAACAACCAAGAATGGTTATTAATTATAAACGTTTAAATCAATATCTTCAATTCAACGGCTATTTTATTTCACGAAAAGAAGTCCTTATTAATCAAATAAGAGATGCTACTATTTTTAGTAAATTTGATTGTAAATTTGATTTTTGGCAAATAAAATTAACAAAATCTTCTAAGCCGCTTACAACATTTAGTACACCAACAGGACATTACCAATGGAATGTAATGCCTTTTGGATTAAATACAACACCACAAAATTTTCAAAGATGGATGGATTCAATTTTTCACATCTAAAACCTTTTGTGTTGTTTATATTGATGATATTCTCCCTTTTTCAAAAATGAAAGAAGAACATAAATATCATCTTAAACTTTTCTGTAAACTAATACAGAAACATGGTATTATTCTATCTCCAAAGAAAATTAACCTAGAACAGTCTAGAATTAATTTTCTTGATCTTGAAATAACATCTACTGGAATCAAACTTCAAGAGCATATAATCTCTAAAATCAGAGATTTTCTTAATCAACTTGCAAATAAAAAACAACTGCAAAGATTTTTAGGTCTTCTTAATTATGGAACGAATTTTATTAAAAATCTTTCAAAAAAAGAAATGCCTTTACTAAAGAAACTTCAAAAGGACAAACCTTTTGAATGGACAAAAGACGATAGTTTTGTAATTCAGCAGATCAAGAAAGATTTAGCCGATATTCCTGACGTTTATTTTCCTCAAACAGGAGATAAACTTATCCTTGAAACAGACGCCTCTGACCTATGTTGGGGATGTGTCCTAAAAGCCATAAGAAAGGATATATGGCCTGATGAAAGTGATGAAACACATCATTTAATTCGTCCTTTAAAGCGACCACTTCCAAAAAAGCTTCAAAAGGAAGAATTAATTTGTGGTTATAATTCTGGTAAATTCAAAACAAATGAACAGAACTATATTATTTTTGAAAAGGAACTTTTAGCTATTAAATTAGCTTTAAAATGTTTTCATATTTATCTTGCTCCCGAAAATTTTATTGTAAGAACGGATAATCAATCTGTTCGCGATTTTCTTATTAATAAAAAAAACTGTCTTGACGGTCGACGATTAAAGTGATATAACTCTATTTCACTTTATTCTTTTGAAGTCGAACATCTCAAAGGTTCTAATAATTTTCTTGCTGATTTTCTTAGCAAAAATTTTTTCGATGGAGAGAGATAAAGGAAAAGGAAAAGCAAATGAATTGGTGACAATTGCTAAAAAAGCACCAAGACCACCTAAGCCTCCTACATCTATAAATCAATGGTTTATAGTTTTTGTAGGATTCCAACCAGGAATTTATGCAACATGGTTTGAATGCTTTAATCAGACAAACAGATGCCCTTGTTCTAGTTTCAAAGTCTATGATACCTATGAAGAAGCTAAACAAGCTTTTTTCAAAGTCGGAATTGCATCAAAGCAGTATTTTCGGTCTACCGATACCATCGAAGTCTCTGATTTTTATAATCCAGGACTTCCATATGATATCTACAAAAACCTTAATGGAGCATGGAAATCACGTGTTACTGATCAGAGAAAGAGTTTTCGACATTCTTTAAGTATGTTAGCTAAACAAATAGCTAATTTACACGAAAGAACTTTATCCTTTAAAAATCTTTCCATCAAAATGGTCGAACAAATTGACTAGACACAAGATTTTACTTTCGAAAAAATAAGCTGGTATTTAGAGCTTGCAGAATTCATTAAAGATGATTTTCCGGCACCTCTTTTTGAAAAAATAAAAAGAATCTGTCTTTTTGAAAAAGCAAAAAATGTTTTTCCAAGTCACATCTTCGTTCAAATTCAATATTTGGTTGAAGATAATTATCTTTCGATTACAAATTTTTATTTGAAACATCATGAATTCATCAACAAAGAAGATGATATTCCAAAATCAGGTCTTGGAACTCATCTCCTTTGGCCCATGGAAATGCTTGATTGGGGAATTATTAACAAAGTAATTATCCAATCCCATTATCCCGAAAAAGATTTTTCAGCAATGATCAAATCCATGATCTTCAAGACTACACACCACTGGATCTGTAACAGAACACTTTCTATTTGGATTTTAGTTCCATTGGTTGGAGAGAAAAAACAAGATTTTTTCAACCATATCAGATTTGGTATTTAAAAATTACCACTGATAATGAGTTCAGGAAAAACCCTTACTCAATTCTCTTGAAATAGCGAATAGTATTAACCCAAGATCACTCGCTATTAAGAGCATTATTAACCTCAAAAATGCTGCTGACGCTATTCTCAGAAGTATCCATCCTCTGGTCATGGTTTCAGACGGAAGAAGGGTATTTGTCACTGAATTAAGTGTTGATTTTTCAGATTATTCAGCTTAACATCTAGCTGAAGCAAAAGAGTTACTTCAGAAAATGGTTAATTTTAATATGGATTTACCTAAAGAAATCCTCCATACTGCTGAAATGGATGACCATTATGAAATCAATGGGATGCAGAAAGCCCCCTATCTTCTCCAGCACTTGATGAATATGAACTACATAATATCATCAACATGATTGAAGGATGATCTCACCAAACGACTGCAAATTACATCCAGCACATGACAAGAGATCTTTTCGCCAACAGTAAAAAGTATCTATCGGCAGCACAGTAATCGACAAAACTAAAACAGTATATTGTCAGTATTAAAGTCAAAAAGTCTACAGTGATGAACAGTAATCAACCAGTTCCTGTGGCAGCCTCCGGTCTTCAATCTCTACTTTTTCCTCGTCTATAAAGGAAGAACGAACGCTGAGGAGAAGGACATCTTGTGAAATATATCTTCTTCTAATATTCTCTTATGTACTTGTTTTGTAGTTTTTAATTCCGCTGCTTGTCTTGTTATAAATTACAATGCGCAACTTGGTGTCCAAAGAAGTCCAAAATGACAATGATAACAGAATATAGGAGATAGTTTGACATGTAAAAAAGTGCAAAATCGAGAGATGAATGATGAATTCACACATAATTGTGAAAGTCTAATCGGAAAAGATAAGTATATTGGATAGATTAGTAGGGTTAAGCTCAAATTCCCGAATTTCGATTGGATTTAGATTACAACCACTAAAATTAAATTTACCAAGAGCAGTCCAATTTAATTTATTAACAATTCAATTCAAGTTCAAATCAAATTAGATTTACATTCATCTCCTTTCTTTTCTCTCGTGTCTATCCAAATGGAGCCTAAAGGCCAATTCATAAAGAGAATGGCAGCAGGGTTTTCGAGCTGTGGAAAAGAGGGTTATTATAGCTTTTTTTTTCTTCTAAATTTTCAAATCAGACCTAATCTTAATTGTAAATGTTATTACAAAATGAAAAAAAAATCTAACTTGTTTAAAATTGACCTTCAAACATTACACCATTAATAAAATTGTCATTTAATATAGGCTAAGAAGCACACATACTTCTCCTGAAATGTCATGACGGTATCAGACACTCAGATTCAACTTGGACACGTATCGGATATAACTCAACAAATGTCGAATACGACTAAAAGTATCATAATTTTTAAATATTTTATTTTTTTAATTGGACACAGTTAAAATACGGTGTAGACACGACAATAATACATTTTTTTTTTGAGACTTTAAAGACATGACAGAATAGTTTTAAAATAATTTTTTGAATGACAGACAAGATAAAAGAAAAAAGATACAAGGAAAGTGAAGATTCACAAGATGATTCAGAGGGAAGGGATTGCAGATGGTGAGAGAGAAGATGACAGAGTAAGAGAGCAGATATTAAGGGGCCAGATTGAGAGAGAGTGATACAAATTCAGAGGTTAGAGAGAGAGAGAGCCTAACAAGAAGGGAAAGTAAATGAGAATTATTGATTAAAAGCGACAAAGAAAAGGACGACATTTTCCTATCTTGGGCCATGACACTGGCACAGAGGCACTGCAAAATCAGAAAGATGAAAAATAAAATGGCTTTCAATGTGTGGTCAATTCTAATACAGAACCATTAAAGACTGTGTGAGTGTGTGTGTGTGTGGTCCATAATAATACAGTACATTGGATGGGTGAACGCATTGACAACTAAAAAAGTTATTGGAAATGCTGAGTTTATTTTTTGCAGGGGAATTCATTCCAAACCAATAGCAAGAAATCTAAAGTGGAATGGTGTTGGGAGAGTGAGCCTTGACTCAGAGTTCGGTTTAAAATTTTTTGAACAAGTTTATTTGAGTGGGGTTAATATTATCACGTCTTCCGTTGTATCATGGTGATGTTATCAATACTCACGTAAATTCATTCTAAAAATATATCATATTCCTATTGAGTTGTTGACATCCTTAGGGGAATCTCAAAGTTATCGTTAATTAAGCTCTTATAATCCTGAACTTTAAATGAATTCCTTAAACTAAAATCTTGCAAAGAATTTCTTAACCACAATAAGTCTTGTGGTGAAAATTTAAAACATGGTACTGACGGATTAGTATCTCAAAATCTTTACCAAGTTGGAAATTATACTTGTAGCATATTTGTTTTCATGGGATTGATGTCTTCAAATTGAAAAAAAAAAATAGTTGAATTAATTTTTTTCTAATTCTAATTTCAAGACATCAATTCTATACAACTAAACATATCATTAATGCACTACTAACTCCCTTTTAAATAACAAGAAAACTTAAATTTAGAGTTCTTTAATCAAAACAGATGCTTTGGAAAGTTTCATTAGTAATCTCTGCTAACAGCTTTAGCAATACATTAAAGATTGAAAAAGAAAGGGCTTTGGTTGATGTCCCCACGATAATAAAATATAGAGCTATATTGCTTCTTGCAAAACCACTTGTTGTGTCGGTCAACTATAAGAAAGAAACGTTTTTTTTTTTCCATTATTTATTTATTTCTGTAAGGTACTGGTTTTCGAATTATGTATTTGACTTTTCAAATTGGATAGGAGAAATGATTTTGATTACTGTGATATTTTAAAGGAAGTGATACGTAACTATGTTATTACTCTTGAATTTTTTTATTACTATATATATTATTTTAGTTTTTATTTAACTATGTTATTACTTTTGAATTTTTATATTGCTATATATATATTTTTATTTATTATTTTTTTTTAGCATTAAAAATGAATGAATGATATGAGTACTATTATTGTTTCTTTGATAAGGAGATGATTACGGTCTCTTTGTTTTTTTTTTTCAATTTATTTTTTATTTTGTAGTATCGATACACTTGAGTAACTATTTTTTGTTATCAAGTAAAATAACAATTATTCATATTATACCAAATATTTTTTTTTCTCAAATCAATTGATGCTCTTTAATTTTGTTTACACTCGATAATTCTAACATTTTATCATATTAAGCAATAGTTTTTTATAATTTCTTTTTTTCATTTTCTCCCTTTTATCTTCACTTTTTAATTAAAATAATATAATCAACATTTTAAATTAAAAAAAATGCTTTTTTTAATAAACATAAACTACATTATTTTTGGTGTTTAAAATTTAAAAACTTGACTACATTATTTATAAAAAAATAAAATTTATCAAAAACGTTTATCTTACAAATTTATTTTTATAAACAATAAACACTAACCATAAATCGTTTTCCAAACAGCTCTTACTTACAGAGAATTAATAATATTCGTGAACTCTAAAGTCTAAATCAACCCCATTTTTTCCGCAAGGTGCAAGATGTAAAGAGAGAGAGAGAGAGAGAGGGTGATTGAAAAGGAAAAGTATTAGAAACCCAATTATTACAATGATTTAACAATTTCTTTAATAATACTTTATTATTTATTGGTGAGTAAGAATCTCTTTTTTGTTATTTATTGATGTAAACAATGATAAATGACACGTGTTAAATTTAAAATTTAAAAATATAAATAATTTTTTTTAGTAAATTTTAGTTTTCCCTCACTTATATTTTAACCAAAAAATATCTATCTCATACCATATCAGAAAAAACTTTATTCAGCAAATTGATGTGGCTCAACCAAAATAAAACAAATTTTCCAAACTTAAAAAATTTACAACAAGTAAAGAATTTTTGTAGATAATATCTTTAGAATAATACTTCACTACTCATATGTGAGTAAGAATCTCCTTCTAATTATTGATGTAACACAATAATAGAATGACACGTGTTAATTTTAAAAAGAAATACTTGTCTCATGCCATATAGAAAAAACTTTCTTTCAAATTGATGTGACTTAACCAAAATACAACATATGTTCCGAACTTAAAAAATTCTCAAGTACCCTTCTCTCATCATTAAAATATAGTTTTGTAAAAGTTTATAATATAAATCCCACTAAATAAAGACTCTTTAATTTAAAATGTTGGCGAAATTCCGCCATCTCCACACTTTTCTTTTCTTTTATTTTTACATTTTACCATGTAAACTAGTTGGTGTGGTCATGGTCAAGAAATATATAATTGGTGTGGTCATGGTCAAGAAATATATAATTTAAATTTTTTGTGAATTTTTATCTCTTTCCTAGCAAATATAAAAAATAAAAAATAAATAGAGTTATAACAAACAGAGAACATTAAATATGAAGAAAAAATAAAAGAACAAACTAGTAAAAGAAAATAGAAGTGGTTTAGCAATGAATGAAAAAAATTATTGTTTTTTGACTTTTGATATATAGTGATTATTTTAAGGGTACGTTCGGTTGCACAGAATTAGAATTCCAATTTCATGAAATTGAAATTCAACAAATTTAATTCCAAACATAGTCACATTCATAGTGCTGCTCAATACAAAAGCTCCTCTGAAAAATCACAAAGAATCCAACCCAATGTGTAGTCCAAGAACAACTCTCTAGTCCCACTATCATTTGGGACAGTATGAGAGAGAGAGAGATCAAACTCCCCGACATTTTCTTCATGGTACACTACACATCTTCTCAACTCCACTCTGCAATGCAGTCAAGTAATAACACCAAACACAATAATATGCCATCAAAATAGGATCAAAGAACAATTTGGAATTGAAAAGTGAGAGCATTAATGTAACAATCACAACTGATATCATAATAGTAAAAATATAATTCACCGTCAGGGTTGTTTGGGGAAAACAAATTGAAACTAATATTTCAATGATAATAGCTAAATTTTAGTTGAATAGTATTCAAAATGTTCTTTAAAATGCAAATGAATGCAAAGACAACTTTTACAAAAACTACATGTTGAAGAGGTGAGGCTGGTATCAAGTACCAGAGTGTGTCAATACACTTTTGTAACACACCAAAAACTACTTTTGATAGAATAGTTGCAAAACTCCATACCAGAAGAGACTAAAATGCATAAGCAGAAATCAAGTTCCGACGAGTGTGCATCAATTTGCTAAAAAAAAATTCAGAGTAGAAGAACATGTATGCATTAAGATGAAAGTAAGGTTGCATTGCATTGTTCCACCAATAAAACTAGGAGTTCATTTAAATTGCTAAAAATGTTAACATTCATCACAAAAGTTTAATTACATATTCATCTCCTTTAACATAGTTTCAAGAAAGCAGAATTTAATAACTAAGGGGTCTTATATATTTTTTTGATAAATAACTAAGGGGTCTTATATAAGTCCTCTTCTTCTTTGATATTCAACAAACATTGCCTGTGTAGAGTATAATAAAAAAGTGAAATCAACACAACAATAACATATCAACTTCATAACCCAAAAAATAAAAATAAAATAAGACTATTTATGCATTGAATATCTAAAACCAACTTTACATCGGTCACAACAAATTATAAAAAACAAAACTAGAGTATAAGTTCCGTAGGACTATCCAAGTAGTATTTGATATGCAAGAGGTACCTAAAACCCAGACAAGCAATTGTCCATATAAAATTTTATATTAAAATCATAAATTTAATACCCAAAAAAATGAAAGAAAATAATACCCATTATACAGATTACACATACATTTATAAATAGATCGCCAAAGTCGGACCATTCTCACAAACAAAATTTCAAGACTAGGATTTCCAACTTGTTACAGGAGAAAACACATTGCTATAGATTCAATAATCAGACCTCCACATAAGCAGCAGAAGATGGTATTGTAAAGGAAAAAAAAAGAATTTTTATGTTTATCAAAACCAAACCAGACTTGTAAAATTCAAAATCGAATTAATGCGACCAGTCCAGACAATATATCAGAATTTAATGATAAGAAATAAAGCAAATGTGGAGCGGACATGCTTTATATATATATATAAATTCGATTCAAATTCCAAATTGAAATTCAGTATTATAAAAACAAAATAACATAGCTCACCAAGTAATTTTCAGACAGTAATAAATAAATACAATAAACATATACCAACTATAGCAACATAACAAACTAAAAAAAATGCTAGAAAAATATTTTAAAAAAAATCGTATTATCATTGAACAAAATAGTAGAGAAACAGAGCAAAGTATATGTAGAAAGTCTAATGAAAACCAATATTCTCTCTAAGCACAATTCAGACCCAATCCCATAAATGCACTTTTTATAAGTTAACCCATCACAATCCAACTTTCTTCATCACTTCATGCTATTGCAATTAGAAGTAGTCGCTTCTGATCACTGTTTGTTGGTGGCTGGACTAAAACTCACCCATTTGCCAACTCTACTGGATGATGAAGTTGGTTGATGATTTTGGGTGCCATTGTTGTCAGAATCAAGCATGTGTTGCATCAATACTAGGATGAAACTATCAGATGCTTTATTTACCATTATGCAATGTCCAGACTAAGTGTAAAAAGTTTTTGTAACCTTGTTATATGTGCGCGCCCAGCGCGGGGGGGGGGGGGGGGGGGGGGGGGGGGGTAGGGGTGACGTGAATTGGTGTAAGAGACTTTCCCTCATTCTTTTTAGACATTTCATCAAACACTTTGCTTGCTGCAATTTTACCCATCCAAATGCTTACAAACAAAAAACTATTTAAATTCATTGGTGAAATGCTTATATTAGAGAGATAACAGTCTCATTTCATAAGAACCAATATTTCTTTCTCCTAGTATGACAAGTGAAGTCATTGTGTAATGACATCTTTTTATTGAACAAATAATACTGTCTAATTATAATCACATAATATCGACTCTCCATTTTATGGTGCACTGTAAATAGCTGGATCAATCCAGCAACAATTGCGTGCATGTTGAGGTATGTTGTTGGTATGTTGTCGGGTTGATTCTAACTTTTCATTACACTGCAATATATGGATGAACTGAAGATCCGTATTCTTTACTATTATATACAAATTTTTCCAACACTTTGCTTACTGAAAAATAAATAGAAATATTTACAACCTATACACCAGATATATATGTATATATATATAGAGAGAGAGAGAGAGAACCTGAAGAAGTAGAAGCTATAGAGATATGCGATGGAGTCGTAGAAGTGAAAACTGAATCCAAATCTATTTGAGAGATTCAATTGATGTTAAATTTGAGATTCAATTAATGTCAACCCTAGATATCAGATTGAATATATAGATCTAAAGAAAAGTTAGGAGCCTTACCAAGCTTTATGATATAATCTACTGTGATTAGGGCTTGATTTGTCTGAATTCCCCAGACGTTTGAATTTACAATTATTAGTCTTAGCTTTAGAATTATAATTGTGGAATTGGGCCTTGTGAAATTAGAATTGAATTCCAATTCCACATTTATTTAGTGAAACCAAACAAGAAATTTGGTATTGGGATACTCAATACCAATTCCAAAGGCCCAATTCCAAGGAGCCAAACAGACCCTAAAGAAATTGATTTTGGAAAAGAGGGTTCGATGTTGAACTAAGCAACAAAGGAAAAGAGGCAAATTAAAGAGAATTCAACTATAAATAGAAAGAATTGATTAATATTGAGAAGGCCATAAATGGGTTTTTTAGTAGAAAGACTCTGTTGGAAAAAACAAGTGTATTAGTTAGATACGTACGCTTTTGAACTTTCTTTTTGCCAATAATTTCATTTATTTGTTCTAAATTGGAAGAAGATTAAATTGAAATTGTATCTTTAATTTTCGGTATACCAGTTCTTTATTTCCATCATTCAGTCTAAAATTTGATGGCATCTGTTACAACAGTAATAAGATTAATCTTAGTTCAGACTGTTATAAAATGACGTATACGCTCAAGAAGATGTAATGAAACAGATACAACTAGTTTATTACGCCACACACTCATAGTCATTGTTCTAAAATTTGACTGGCTTGCTAAAAAAGTAAGATTTGAGCTTGTAGTTTCACTCAAGCTCTATTTTATTCAATGCATTTATTTAAATTTAGCAGCACATGTGAATGCTAACACTATTCAACAACTTATCTATACCTTTGGAAAATATCTTTTTTTTTTATAAGTAATACCTTTGGAAAATATCTCCTCACACAGCATTCTATGAATTCTAAATCCACAACGTGCTAGTTGAAAAATGAGGAATTGAACCACTGGTTATATCATAAAGTTTTGGATAGAGGGCAAGCGTCTGATCCGTTATAGTTGGTATCAAAGCCAGGCCCAATTCTTGATTAGGTGCCACGCCTCGCGCCTGGCTTGAAAGTGTCCGGGTGACCCACCCGGGTAGGTAAGGTGGTCCGACCGCAACGAGGGCGTTACGAGTTTGGATGGGGGAAAATGTTAGAGGGTCTTATCCCACATCGGATCAGGATGGGAAAGTGATTGGGTATATAGCATTACCTACCAGCTTAAGTTTTGAGTAGAGGACAAGTGTCAGACCTCTTACAATAAGATACTATGCCAATTCATTAAGGGAAAAATGTTTTTCAATTATAAAATAGGTACCAAGAACATGTTTGTAAAAGAAAACTCCTTAAAACAAGAAAATGAAACAAATTATACAATATCATAACCATCTGCTATAACAGCCGCATGATAAGCAAAAGCTCATGTCCTAACTACTGAAAGTTAGGGGTACATTAATCTTATTTCAAAATTAAATTCTATCCAAGGCCAAAAGGTGTTACAACACCATGTAGCAGTGACTTGAGGCAATGCTTGAGAGGAATCATAAATTTGCATCTTCATGAGCTAGTGGAGGTTCATGAGTCAAGCCTAACTTGAAAGGGCCACGTTATTTTAAAAAAGAAAAAGAAAAAGAAAAAGAAAAAAAACACATATTAATGTGCAGCAAACGTAAGGCTCAAAATGTGCTACGATCCTTAAGGTGTGAGGGACATAATGGCTTAAGCACTCTTTTTGAATATGCACTTTGTACACAGTAGACCCACGTAGCGCGAGTCGCAACATAATGGAAACATAAATTTCAAAATTAGTTTAAATTAACAAATCAAGGTTTGCATAGAGGGTCCCTGTTCATCAAGGGGTGAGAGCATCGCCATGTCTCTCAATTTCCACTCATACGCATTAAAATCTTCACTCCATGTTTGCTTCACAGTGCTCATCTTCAGGTTTTCATTGCTCTCTTCGGCTTAATCTTGCATAATTTGTAATGTATCATGTCGTATCCCTGTCTTCTATTCGTATTCATGCTTTTTAGTTCTGTTCTTTGTGCCCTAGTCCTCTCTCTTTCTCACCTCCTCTTCCTTCATTCCCCCAACCCTAGCTTTTTTCTGTTTTCTAGTTACTCAGATTCTCCAAGCCCTATCTCACCTCTGGTCCGATTATTGCTAGTTCCTTTGCCCTACGGAGGACCTAGCACTTTAACTTCAAGAATTCACTCTTACAAGAGAAGAGGAAGAAGCTCATGAAAAAGACATAAAAGAGGAGTTCGGGATTGAATCTTAAGCCTTTTCGGTAAGATTTTGACAGAAAAATCTATCAATATCATGGGTCTTTGCGAGGTTATATAGAAGGTATGGAATTGCCCACTTTAATCTTTCGTATTTCCTCCAATAAATTTCAGTTTACGTTTTCCTCTGACAATGAGGTTCGCAGAGTTTATTCAAATAGCCTTGGTAATTTTTTAGCGCAGTTTGTTGATCCTTGTGGAGTGGCAACCTAATATGATGGTGAATTAATCTTTGTTCCATGGGGGTACATAGGTCATTTAAGCCGAGAATAATAAACAGAAACCCAAGGGAGGGTAGTTTACCCTGATTATTTTTATTAGATAATTAGCCGAGTATTGGCCACAAGAATAGAGCTTACCAGAAATCACCCCATGAATATGCAAACATGTAATTTACATGGTGTAAATCAACACCACGCACCAAAGGGCTTGAAGTCCAATGGACAAAAAAGTGTGAGTTATCCCTCAACTAAAAAAAAAATCAACACCACTCATAGTGTGCCAACTCCTTTATTTTTCTGTCTGTCATCTATACTACTACTGTTTTTCAGTTTTTTCTTTTACATATCCTTCCAATATACAAAAATTAACCCCATATTAATCAAATCAACTATGCGTGTCACAATAAAATTTATATCTATGGATATATAAAGAGGAGTGGAATAAAAAAAAAAACTTACATAGTTTCTCACCGCCTTCTCAACTTCTTCAACAGTACTCATAGTCAAGAATACCGCGACTCTGATAAATTTCATTGTCATCCTTGCCCCCATATGATAAGTTTCTGAATCTACTTCTAGGAAGAAAATAAGTTTTTAAAAATTTTGAATCTCAAATTGTATTTCCCACGGAAGATAATGTTGAAGTTAAAAAACCCCCTAATCCTTCAAATCCTTGTTGCGGACTGGATAAACTATACGCCCTCCCTCTGGTTGAATCATAATGACTTACTTCAATTTGGACTTTATCTCCGGGAAGTATCCGTATAAAATTACGTCGGATCCATACTTGTTGCGTAGTGTTGAGGGATTGCGAGGAAGCATCTTTAATTTGGGACGGCGTTCTATTGACATTGTTACTAAGGATGGCAATTTAGAAATGCAACCCCCAGTAAAAGCACTATAAGCATGGTAGATCGTCATCAATTTTGTTCTGGAGGTTTGTCTTGGTTGACTTAAGTCTAACCATTTTAACTGAGGCTTACGAAAGTTGCTTAGTTGTCAGCTGGAACTGCAGATCAATAACCCCACTAACAGAGTGATGCATTACATCAAATATTTTGTTTTATCAATTCCAACCATTTTTCCTTTTTGAGTGGAAACTTGCCCGAGTCAGATTATTTCAATTTCTATATCAAAGATATATTTTTAGTTGTAATTATTATTACAAAGAAAAATTCACGAGTTCTAGCTATCAGTACTAGAAATGCCAAACTTTTGTTTTCATGATTAAAGAGTTTTTTGTCTTCATTGAATGCACATATGTGCTTCTTTAATGCTTGCATTTTTTTAAACTGATTTCTACTTTATTCATGTTAGGAAGAAGTTCAAATGTTTAGTTAGGACAATACTCCTAGAATGTGTTACTACATTGAATTTTTGTTTACCATAGATGATTATTAAATAATTGAATAATTTATACAGTCAATTAATTAAGTGAATAGAATAGTGATCCCTATACCAGATTCTATTTCATGTCTTCCCAGGAAAAAAAATCTGAAACTATATTAGAATAGGGAAAATTAGATTTTAGTGACCAAAATTAAAAATATTTGATTTACAGTGACCTTAAACTCAATAAAAGGTAAATAGTGACCAATCTTGAAAAGTAATTGCCAATGAGTGACCATTTAACTTTAATGTCCAAAATACCCTCCCTTTTATTTAGAAATTCTCAATCCCTTATTCGTCTTCTCCAATCTCAATTCTAAATATCAAATCTTCAAAAGGCATACAAAGATTCTAGAAAAGAAAGTATATATAGAGAGAGAATCTCTCTCTCTCTCTATATATATATATATATATATATATTTAGACATATATGTTCATCTTACAATTAATGCATGTGCATATATGAATTTTTTTTTTCTTTGGTAGATTTTAGGGCTCAAAAAATACAGTAAGAGTTATAACTTGAAATGAATTAACTATGGGATACCTGATAAAAAAAAAAAAAAAAGATGTGAGGCAGTAGCTAATATGTTTATTAGCCAAGTCTATTCATATCTTCCAATATTCCTTATTAATAATTAATTGCACCCAAATTAGATTTTTTTTTTTGTTAATGAGATATTAACATACAAGAATATATATATATATAAATTATATCTTCTTTAGAATGTATATATGTTCATATATTGTATACAAGTCATTCAATTCTTTAAATTATTTGATATTTGGGTTTAAAAAAAATGAAGAAAAGATGGGGATTTATGCACAGAATGAAGGGTATTTTAGGTTTTAAGATTAAATGGTCACTTGTTAGCAATTATTTTTTAAGTTTGGTCACTATTTATCTTTTATTGAGTTTAAGGTCACTAAATAGCAATATTTTTTCAATTTTGGTCACTGAAATCTAATTTTCCCATTAGAATATCCCTTACCCTAAAAGTTGAAGCAGTTAATGAATGTTCCCGACAATTATATAAAACTCTTAACAATTGTTGATGAATCTCTCCCCATTTGAATTATTTTGACCATATACTACAAGAATTTATTGTTGCTGCATAATTGCCATAGAGTGAATGCTTGGTTGCCCTAGAGGTCCCGGACGTTTGGTTGTACAGGCGGCATTTCCCTTTGATTCCTTAGGAATCTGCTCAAATCTAAAACATCGTAAGTATTCTTCCTTGTGTTCACCATGCTTGTAAATTCCTCCTTGCATCCACCATGCTTGTAATTTCGTCTAGACATCGTTAGTATTCTTCCTTGTGTTCACCATGCTTGTAAATTCCTCCTTGCATCCACCATGCTTGTAATTTCTTCTAGACATCGTTAGTATTCTTCCTTGTGTCCACCATGCTTGTAAATTCCTCCTTGCGTCCACCATGCTTGTAAATTCTTCTAGTTTTTGAATGGAAAACGATCAATCACTTACCATAGGCGGTGCCAAAGTGTAGGTACAAAAAATTGCTTAGCTAATACTTGCTAATTAACTCAATACAAACACCCAATAATATTATGAACACAATATTTTTAAAGATAAATTTTAGAGAGGATTCGAGGATTCTTTTCATTCATACGTCTTGGATATTTATACAAGTCTGGAATCCGAATCATTCCTTTATTTGTAACTATCTTTTACTCTCAAGGACTCAAATTCCTATTTGAGTTTGAACTTTGCATTTAGGTTGTGTCGTTTTGGCCTTTGGAACTTCTGTTGATACTTGAACTCAAACTAACTTGGATTTGGTCCGTTTGTGTACCAGTTTGGCTCATTGAACTAAGTGATAATTTACCTCTACAAAATAGCTATATAATCTCTTGTTAAAATTTCACAACATTTACCTTTCCAAATGAGGAAGTCTGCAATTCAGGACATTCCACCAGCATAGCCTCCTTTAACAATGGGAATTCAAAAGCATTATTTCCCTAACAAAAACTTGTGAGTTTTCTAGATACGCAAAAGCACCAGAGATGCTAATTACTGAGAGAAGAGAACACAATTTAATCGGTGGCATATATCTTCTCCTTGTTCTTCATTTCTAACTAGCTATTTCTTCCATCACAGCACAACCTTCAATTTGTAGTATTCTGAGTTGTGTGATACTGAGAGTGACAATGGATATCTCGGGCTGTTGCAAGATTGAACCATTAAACATGTTAGCGAAGACACCATTTCCTGTCTTGTTATGCATCAAGTCTTTCAAGCTTCAAGACACGAAAATCCGGATTCTATCCAATTCCTTCAGCATTCTCAAACATGTGTAGCAGAGTAACAGTATTCACTAACTCTATGCAGTGGTTCACCTCCAGGACTCTTTAACTTTTACCAGTGTAAATGAGGGTTAAAACATGAGAACAACGGAGGATAAAGGATATGGGAAGAGGAGAGTGAGCTAAAGGAATAAAGCTCAGCATCAAAAGCCAGCCAGCACCAGAAACCTTATGCGGGGCCACCCTTCCCGCGTATGGGTTAAGCCCGCGGGGGACAGGCGCCCGCGTGGTTAACCCATGCACGGGCAGTCTCTCCCCGCGCAGGGTCAGCCATTCCCCGCGAAGGGATGGACCTTCCCCCGCGTAAGGATTGTTACTTAAAAAGAATACTCAATCCCCATGGGGGGGTTAGCAAAACATTCAAGAGCACAGGGAGTGAGAAGATTGGGGGCAATCCTCTCTGACGGGCATGTTATGTTTGGTAATTAGATTGTGTTTTCTAGGACCAACTCTGAAAGGAGTATGATTCTATAAAACACTTCTAAATTAACAATCATGGCATACTCTCAAGGGTTACAAGGAACCATGGATGAATGGGCCATTGTGTGGCTTAACCAGCTCACAATCCCGAGTGGTTATCCTTGTAGCAGGGGCTATGTAGAAGACTATTAATTCCTCTCTTCAATATGGAAAGTAACTAGTCGCGACGTTACTTCCAGCATTGAGAAGTGGGAATTAGTATGAGGCTATGGTGTCCTACAGACTATTTTAGGCACAGCTACAGGCTGTGATATGGTCTGGGCGATCATGGTGTCATAATGAAGCATATGGCGTCATGGTCCCAGGCGGGAAGGTGGGTTGAGTATGGTATGGAGGATTGAGAGGAAGGCTCGTTGGGCCATGAGCATCTAAAGTTGTGCTAGTGTGACTCTACGCGGGCACCATCACAACGTTTCTCGCGGGTATAACCAAGTCCGCGACGGGTATAGGCTCATGGTTATAACCGGGAGTGGTGAAGGAAGGGATACGCGGCCAAGTGCCACGTAGGATGACAACTGTCATGAGCCCCATGCCTGAGGCCTATAAATACCCCCTGGCATGGTGACATGTGGAGGATTCCGGTGCCCCCTCCCTCTCCGAATCACTCTTGCTTTCTCTCTCTCCCATCTAGCACTCAGCTCACATTCCTATTACTGTTTACTAGGTTACTCCATCAGCTTGATCCTGTTCAGCTCTTACAACTCAGTCCTGTGATAGTCACTCCTCATAGCAGAACTTTTCTCCCTATTTACAATTGGCGACTCCACTGGGGAGGATTGCCTTTCACATAGCTGGTCAGCAGAATGTTAAGCGGAAAGGGAAACAAGATGCACCAACTTCTCAGAGAGCGGATCAAAATCCAGATCCAGTCAATCCTGTCAATTCAGGTGTTCCTCAACAAAGGCGTAAAGTACAAAGAAGGCAGAATCCACCAATAACTGTGACTCCTCCACAGTCTCAGGATAATATCCCCCCAATGATGCTCCAGGTACTAGCAAACATCCAAGAAACTTAAGTGCAGATCTTACAGTTTTTGCGAACTCAGCAGTCTAGTCCCAGAGCAGAGCGATCACCTATTCCCGGTCGAGGACAATCACCTCAGCTAACAGCTCCTGATGTAACAGAAAATCCTGGTAGAAAGGAATCTGACAATGATATCCAGCACAATGATAATGCCTCGTTTGTGACCATTGAGCAATTACAAGCAATTCTTAATTCCAAAAAGAACACAACTGTTGATATTGAGGTCCCACCACCTTATGATCCCGCCATTTTATTAAAGCCATATCCGGAGGGATATTTCTCTCCAAAATTTAGGCAGTTTGACGGCAGGGAAGGAGATGCAAGGGAGCATATCGCGCGTTTTGTGGATGCGTTAGGTGCCTACAGAAATGATGAACAACTTAAGCTCAGAGAATTCTCAAAATCTCTCATAGGAAGAGCTTACACTTGGTACATGAATCTAGTGCCAGGAACAGTGTTAACTTGGGCAGAGATGCTGGCTAAATTCTATGAAAAATTCTTCACCACTGAGGAGCGAGTCACAATGCTGTCGTTAACTCGGCACAAGCAAAAGTTGGGCGAAAAGGTAGTCACATATGTCAAACGTTTCCGTGAGATGTCGTTGGAATGTTTCGAACCGACCTCAGAAGAGCAATTGATAAAAATATGTGTGGATGGTATGTTGAGAGAATATCGGGTACATTTAGTTAATCATGAGATAAAGACCTTCTCTGCCCTAATGAATAGTGCTAGGCGCCTGGGAGAAATTATTCCGCCACCGGCGAAGGGAAATGTCTTCCCGCGAAGGGCCACTGTGGCAGCAACTCCGAGTCAGATAAGCAGCAATACAGGGAGAATCCGACGGCCGGAACCTGCACCTTTACCATTTGGTATTAAAGAGGCAATATCATTATTAACTCCGTGGATCAAGGATGGTGTTGTCACCTTACTCGCGGTAGAAAGACTTCCTAGCAGAGAAGAAAAGGCAAAGTCGAACTACTGCCCCTTCCACCGATCTGTGCGACATTGTCTAACTGATTGCTGGGCATTCAGGGGAATAGTACAGAAAAAGATCGCTGAAAAAAACATAGACATTGCTAGAAACAACGTTGTCAACAATCTTTTCCCTCAGCATGCAGCAACCGTTGGTGTAACTGATCCAATGGATGAAGGAGAATACCAAGCTATGAATACAGATACAAATGCTCACGTACATTGTTTCTTCAATGATCTTTTAATTCCGGAACAAATTAAAGAATTCTTAATAAATCAAACCGTGGCGGCTCTGGTTCACACTCGCAACGAATCATGTAAACAAGATGCGACCAAACAAGGAGAGATTGTCTTTTCAATGGCAGATAAGCAAGTCCCTTTCCCTCACAATCGATCTCTGTATGTACCAGTTACAGTCAATGGTTGAGATTTGAAACGAGCTTTTCTTGATAGCGGAGCTTCAGTAAATATCATGCCATTGTCCACTTTAAAGGCAATACAATTCCCTGAAGTGAAGATCGTGCACCAACCTATAAGCGTTACAGCTTTCAACGGTGAACAATAAGCTACAATCGGATATGCAACAGTTGATCTAAAAGTAGGGAAAATCAAAGCACCTACCAAGTTCCATGTTATAAAAGGTGAACCATCTTATCAGTTGTTGTTAGGCAGACCCTGGATGCACGCGTATGGGGTCGTCCCATCCTCTTACCATCAAGTTATGAAGGCTAATAGGGGAAAAGGCACTATGACGCTTCGGGCTTCTAAAGACCCTTTTTGTCCTTCGGAGGCTCATTTTGCCGATGCAATTTTCTTTAATGAATATACGGATGAAATGGCCAATGATGAGGTTCAGGCCATTCCACTTCCCAGATGGGAGGATCTACAAGCAAGAGTATCTCCTAAAAGGCCCGCAGAGAAGGAAGTAAACTGGACTAAGGTAAAAATGGCAGATGGAAGGGTTGTATACAAGTTATGACGGGGCGCGGGGACAGGGCTCCCACCTGAAGCTTGTGTCCCCAATATTGCCGAGGTTCTCATATGTGAGGATGCCATAAGGCTTTTAGAGGAAGATGCTGCAAGTTTTCTGATAGAAGAAGAGCTGGAAGAAGTAGATATTGGAGATGGGGTCTCTCCGCGGCCCACATTGATCAACAAAAAACTTGATTCAAACTTAAAAATGGCCATTATACAGTTGTTGAAAGAATACCAGGATGTGTTTGCATGGGCATATGATCAGATGCCCGGACTTGATCCCAACTTAGTTGCTCACCAGCTTAACATAAATCCTTCCGCGGTGCCTGTCAAGCAGAAACAGAGGGTCTATCGTCCGAATTTGGAGATACGGATCAAAGAAGAAATCCAGAAGCTACTCAAAGCAGGGTTCATAAGACCCACTCAGCATCCCACATGACTTGCTAACATCGTGCCTGTACAAAAGAAAAATGGTCAGATTCGGATATGTGTTGATTATCGAGATCTCAACAAGGCTTGTCCAAAAGATGAATTTCCGCTTCCAAATATTGACACAATGGTGGATGCCACGGCAGGTCACGAGTTGTTTTCATTAATGGACGGATTCAGTGGATATAATCAAATAAAGATGGCCCCCGAAGATGCAGAGAAAACAGCCTTCCGAACACCAATTGGAAACTTTCATTACACAGTCATGCCTTTCGGACTAAAGAATGCAGGTGCTACTTACCAACGGGCTATGACAGCATTTTTTCATGACATGATCCACCATGAAGTAGAAGATTATGTAGATGATTTAGTTGTGAAATCAAAGAAATGCATGGAGCACATACGAGATTTAGAGAAGGTTCTCCGTAGATGCCGTGAATATAACCTAAAGATGAACCCGATGAAGTGTGCCTTCGGTGTCCAACAAGGAAAATTTTTGGGATGTATAGTCCACAGGCAGGGTATTGATTTAGATCCCAGCAAGGCTAAAGCAATAATCGAAATGGATCCGCTGCGGACAAGAAAATTATTACGGGGTTTCATGGGGAAAGTATCATACTTAAGGCGTTTTATCCCAGCACTGGCAGAAGTTACTCATCCTTTAATCCCGTTAATGAAGGATAAAATTCCTTATGAATGGAATGCCGAACATCAGGCTGCATTTGAGAAGGTGAAGGGAATCCTGACATCACCACAGACAATGACGGCTCCGACACCTGGAAAAGGATTGATCATGTATTTAACTTCTACTGAGAAATCTATCGGTGCTTTGTTGGCCCAAGAGCATAAGCAAATGGAAAAACCTGTGTACTATATTAGTAGAGTACTTCGAGGAGCAGAGGTGCGTTATACACCGATAGAAAGACACTGTTTATCTCTGGTCTTCGCAGCACAGAAATTCAGGCACTATCTGTTGGCACATCCAGTTGAATTGATCACAAAGAGCGACCCCGTTAGGTATTTGCTGTCAAAACCACTGTTGTCAGGAAAATTGGCTCGCTGGTTGCTCACCCTATCCGAGTATCAGATTATATGCTCAAATCCCAAGGCAGTAAAAAGTCAAGCTTTCGCTGATTTATTGGCTATGTTCCCGCGGGGGGAGTCAGAACCGGATAGCATCTTTGATGTTGCAATTTGTGATGAAGTTTCATCAGAAGAAACAGATCTCTGGAAATTGGAATTTGATGGATCCTCCACAGAAAGAGGAAATGGTGCTGGCTTCATAATGACCAATGAAAAGACAAAAGAGGAAATTGCCATGTCATACAGACTAGACTTCCTTTGTACTAATAACATGGTCGAATATGAGGCGTTGATACTAGGTCTTTCTGCAAGCTTGACAGCAGGAATACAGAAAATGGTGGTCTACGGTGACTCTAACTTGATAATCAAGCAAATCAGAGGAGAATACTCGGTAAAGGAGCCTCGCCTTGCCACCTATCGGGATATTATGCAAAAAAATAATGAAGAACTTTCAATACATAAAATTCGAGCACAAACCCCGAGCAAGTAACAAGCGATCTGATGCATTGGCTACTTTGGGATCTCAATTGAAATTAAGAGAAAATATGACAATGGTCAATCTTCTTCGTCAAACTCAACCCGCGACAATATTTTATGATCACCCAGAAGAGGAAAAAAGTGATTGGAGGAAGACAGTTATAGAAAAACTCAAACAATTGGGTGGGGTTAAAGATATGGCATTAGAAAAGCAGTACCAACTGGTTGCTAATAGACTCTATCATCGCGGGCCAGACGGGGTATTGTCAAGATGTCTCGGGCCTAAAGAGGCTGAAAAAATACTGACAGAAGTACACAAGTCTTCTTGTGAAACAACAGATATTAGCCTATACCGAAGATTACAAAGACAAGGGTACTTCTGGCCGACAATGAAAGAAGAGGCGGTAAAGGTACAAGAGGCTTGCTCAGGCTGTTGCTGTCTTACCGCGCACACTGAAACAAATTTTGCTGAGATCTCAGACTGGAGAGGCCAATATGTGGAATACTTGCGAAAACAAACTCTACCTAGAGACAAAAATGAGGCTTTCCGTCTACAAAGAAAAGCGAAGAGATTTTTTGAGAAAAATGGGGTATTATACCGGAAAGGGTTTAATGGTCGACCTTTGAGATGTTTGAAAGAAGAAGAAGCCCAAGAAGTCCTAAAACAAACGCATAGTATGGGACATCAAGGAGGACACAAACTCTTCCACCAATTGGTCGTGGCGGGGTATTATTGGCCTACCATGGAAAAAGATGCTTTGGATTATACGAAAAAGTGTCATATTTGCCAAGTCCACGGGTCTATGATAAATGCCTCCGCGGCGAGCTTGCACAGCCTGATAACTCCATGGCCGTTTCACACTTGGGCATTGGATATTGTTGGACCAATTACACTGGCATCACGGGGGCACATATGGCTTCTAGTAGTTACAGAATTCTCCTCGAAATGGGTAGAGGCTATTCCATTAAAAAAGATCGTGGCAGTTAATGTGGCGAGATTCATAAAGGAAAATATTATATGCCGATTTGGAATACCAAAGGTATTACTGTCGGACAATGGCACACCGTTTGTTAACTCAACAATCAGAGAATTATTGGGCAATTACATGGTGTCCCATCACAGATCAACGCCTTACTATCCAAAAGGGAATGGACAAGCGGAGGCCAGTAATAAAACACTCATTCGGATTTTAAGTCGTTTGGTGCACGAAAATAAAAAAGAATGGGTCGAACAACTGCCAATTGCATTATGGGCATACAGAACTACGCGGAAAAATTCTACAGGAGAAACACCCTACGCGTTGGTATATGGCGCAGAAGCAGTGCTCCCCGCGGAACTTCAAATTGAGGCAATAAGATTAGCAGGGAGAAACGCAGATACTCAGAGACTAAACCAATTAGAAGCCCTTGATGAAAGGAGGGAAAATGCCCAAAACCATCACAAGGCTTATTTGGCAAGTCAGTCGCGACATTATAACAAAAAGATACACCCGCGAGAATTTAAAGTTGGAGAGTTGGTGCTCAAGGTGGTACCTGCAATCATGAGGGGGCAAGGGGTTCGAAAATTTCAACCAAAATGGGAGGGACCTTTTGAAGTAAAGGAAGCAAATGAAAGTGGTTATTACAAGCTTGAAGAATGGGGAACCAATTTTAAGACAGGGCCTATAAATGTCAAATGGATAAAGAAATATTTTGCATAGAAATATTTGTGCCTTGTACTACAAAAGAGTTCGATAATAATAAAAAAAAGTGCTGTTACAATATATTGGCAAAATACGGTTCAAAAACAGGAGTCATTAAAAGAAAAAATTACAGAAGGTCTTTGAATATTAGATCTGAGGGAACGACACCAGAGGAGGCCACTTTCTTCGAAATGATGTCCATGAGATCTGCTGCTTTCATTTTATTAGCAGCAATACGGTCCTCCAAGAATGATAAATGCTGCCTGGTAATATCGGCTTCAGCTTCATCCTTTGCAAGATCAAAAGTCAGGGAAGCTTGTTGATCATTCAGAACTTGTATTTCATGACTATGAATTGTATCCTGCAGTCGGGAATCCAGCCAAGGGAGTGATAAACTGACGGCTTGCCAATCATTGATACGTCTCCACAGACTTGGAACGGTCGCGGGATCAATACTGGACAACGGTTGACCGTCAAGAGAAATAAGGAAATCTGCTACAGCATCTAGGAAAAAACGCTGGTACATTGGATCTTGAAAAGCAAAATTAGCAAAAGTCTCGGGATAACGACGATGAAGTCTGTTGAGTATCCCCACATTGCGAAAACTACAAGAAAACGAGCGCCACTGTACGATGTCATCGGGCTTCAAATTATCGGGATTAAGGAATACCTCAAGATCCGAGCGCAAACCCTCACTGAACACAGAATCGGAATCCATGGTAGAAGTCTGAGGGTCGCACCCTACAATAAACACAAGTGAGCCATTAGCAAAAGTAAACATGAAAGAAGTTAAAAGACGGCCTTCAGAATAGACTTACCAGCTATAGCAGCTTCATTAGTATTAGCCATGTTGAGCGCGGGAGAAGGACAAGAGATATTAGGAGGTTGACTGGCCTCACCCGCGAAAGGAGCACAATCAGAGAGATCGGTATCCTTTAAGATTTGGAGGTCATCACCAGGACTCCCAAAAATATCTCTTGATAATTGGGCAGTATCCTTATTCGTTGCCTCCAATTCCCCAGCAAGATCGAAAATATTATCCACAGATGCAGGCGGATCCCCAGCTCCAAGTTCAGTCATCATAAGATTCACTAATGGATCTTGACTGGAAGAAGGCTCAACCTCCTTCGCAGGCTCACTTTCTTGCAAGAACACTAAGTGGCCGACATCATGCCATATACGAGCAAGGTCGTCTTCGGTTGGATTTAAGGAAGAAGCCAAAACAATAGCGGGAGAGGAGGAGATCACAAGAATCGGGGATAAAGGTTGTTGACTGGATTGAGGAGGGGGAGGGTCTTGCAAAGTTGTGGGTTTATGAAGGGACAACAAGGCAGAAATAGGGATACGATCTTCCTCATCGACGGAGACAGTAGTCATAGATTTAGGAGGCAAAAGTGGAGAGGGGTCTACGGGCAAGTCAGGGGTAACAGAGGGGTGACCCTCCGCAGTAGAGCCCAAATCAGAGTCATTCCCCGCGGGGTCAGGCTGGGCAAATAATCCACCCGCGGAAGAGCCTTCCGCGTGTGTGGCTTGTTCAAAGGCTGTATCAAGCTTCCCGTGCCCTATCGAAAGGAAATGGGGAGGATCACTTCCAGAAATGGAAGTCTCCTTGTAGGCAACAGGTTTTCGCGGACGGAGAGCTTGGACAAATAAAACAAAAGAAAGGATGTATATATATGAGAACATGAAAGGAAAATTTATGAAGATCCAAAACAGGTAAAATCTTACCATACGGATTTTCTTGTTTTCAGGTTCGTAGTCCGCTACAGAAGAAACATCTGCATCAGCAATTGGAACTCCTCGGGTTAATCGCTTTCCGCGGAAAGGTTCCTTTATGCACTGGCTCAAAGGACCACGCGATTCATGATCCTGGGGGCATTTAAGAGTAACATCATCCTTGAATACCTTAACAGTTTCTGGTATTACGGGAGGACTTTCAACGAAATCTTTGAATAAAGTATGCATGTGCTCTAAGTATCGGAGATAGCTGGACGAACAATGACCTCTCCTGTGGACTGAGGGTATTTCAACATATGAAGAGAAGCGTCGTTTCTGCAACTCACATTTTTTCCGATAAAAAAGTATGGAATCATCAAAGGTTTCGCCCCACAAAAAAGATAAGGTAGGAATGTTCTGATCAAAGCCAAATTGGTGAGCCACCTTCATGGGATAATAGCCCGTCCTCTTTAGTCGAAATTCACTCACCGCGGGTAGAGTCGCGCCAGTCACCATGGCGCAAAACATCATCTCTTGCAAACTGGGCTTTGTGTCTTCCAGCAGGATGGTGTCTTCGGAATAAAATTTGGGGAATTGAATACCATCGTATTGAATGGTATAAAGTCGAAACTCAAAAAATTCTTCGCAGTCCAAAGAATCACCAATATCCCCGACGTGACCTAGGCCATTCCATCTCATAGCATGACAATTGTCGATGATAAGACCATTACTATCAAAAGGCTCAAAAACATGAGGAATACCCGCGTACCGCGGGAAGCGTTCAAAAAGAAATAACATGAGGAAGAGGTAGGATACATAAGTGATGATTTCATAACGGCCTTTTGAACGTTGATAATCTACTGCAATAGTATCCAAACGATTGTAAAGAGTACCGAGGAACATCGGGGCTAAAGGTAGGCTCTCACCTTTTGCTAATGTAGCCGCAAGAAGGAATGTATCTCTATCAGGGCCATCTTGAGGACGACCTTCGAAAATAAAACGGTCCAACCAGTATACAAGGAAGGCGGCGAGCTCATGAGCCTTGCCAAATTCGGGACCTTCCACAAATTGGCGGACACGCTGATTGTCACGGATCTCTTTGGTCTTTTTCTCATAATCCCTGAAGAAGTAACGATACCAAGCAGTGTATGAGAGTTTAGGGGACTTCATTTTGGGATGAGTCTTGAGTTTTTTGGAGCCTTTAAAAATAGAGTCCAACCGCATGGCCTCATCTGCAAGGGTATTCAAGGCATCGCGAACGGCAAGAGCATCCGGTGAAGCAATGGGGTCGGTCACCTCTCCTGAACATAAAATAGGTAGCCTAAGAAGTACAGCTACATCCTCTAAAGTGGGAGTAAACTCACCCCAAACAGTAGCAAAAGTGTGATTGGTTGTGCTCCACTTTGAGATCACGACAGTAAGTCCGTCAGCATCTCTCTTCACAGATAATTCAGAAAAGAGCTTAACAGACTGAAGAATCTTTGCTTTCTGGAGGACGGCACAATAATCTGGAATCCCAAGGATATAATGTGACCATTCAGTCCATTCTACAGTCGCACCCATATGAGACTCGTACTCAGTAAAACTGAAAGGATAATCTCCTCTCTCCAAACAGAGTCGGGGAATGGATTCAGGGATAGTTGCAAAGGCCTCCATACTGTCGTCCAAGCCAAGGGTCAAAATATCATCGGACACTTCCATATCAGGAATGAACTCTTCCATGGAACTCCAAAAATGATCGTGCTTCACTTCGAAAAAAGGTGTCTTACGCCATTCAGAAGAAGGAGGAACAGGGGGAACGGTCCCATTGGCCATGGTCATTTGTTTCTTTTTTGTCATAGTGTGATAAGTCAAGTGTCAGAAGTAAGGAAGGAGGGACAAAGAGAACAGAGAAAACAAAGGTAAATGATAAGGGAGTGCAGATGAAAGAAAGTGTAAACAGTGGGCTATATAAACACCGGACGCGGGAACCGAAGCGACGCGAACGGTTACAAGAGAACCGAAAAGTCACTTGGACTAAGTCGCAAGAAGTACCTTACCCGCGTAAGGACTATAGCCTCTAAAACAAGTGATTGAAATAACAAAAAGCTTCATAATTAAAGAGGGAAGCATGACATATAAAGAGAAGGGTTAAAACCTCTGAAGCATTTCTTCAAACAAAAGGGGGACATTGTTTATTCTACACACGAAGAGATCAGAAACACGAAAAGAAAAAGGTCATCATGATCGGGAAGGATAAGCAGGAAGTTTGAGGGGACTGATCAACCCATACAGAGCATTGATACAATAATGCAAAGAAACTCAGGGATGATGATAAAAAGGATTTGGACTTTGATATTGATATTAATAACAGAGGAAAGGTCGTCTATGCCATTTAATGGCAATTTGCATAAGGTGATTTATTGGGCCTCTGAAAGACTGAAACATTTCGGGCTTTACAAGGAAAAGAAAGATAAAGGCAGAAAGGTACAAATGGTGCTCTACCCGCGTGCTATAAAGGAAGGATGGACGGATAAGGGAAATGTTGTAAACAATACTTCATAAAGAAGCATTGCTTACAAGGGGGCAAATGTAAATGAGGGTTAAAACATGAGAACAACGGAGGATAAAGGATATGGGAAGAGGAGAGTGAGCTAAAGGAATAAAGCTCAGCATCAAAAGCCAGCCAGCACCAGAAGCCTTACACGGGGCCACCCTTCCCGCGTATGGGTTAAGCCCGCGGGGGACAGGCGCCCGCGTGGTTAACCCATGCGCGGGCAGTGTCTCCCCGCGCAGGGTCAGCCATTCCCCGCGAAGGGATGGACCTTCCCCCGCGTAAGGATTGTTACTTAAAAAGAATACTCAATCCCCATGGGGGGGTTAGCAAAACATTCAAGAGCACAGGGAGTGAGAAGATTGGGGGCAATCCTCTCTGACGGGCATGTTATGTTTGGTAATTAGATTGTGTTTTCTAGGACCAACTCTGAAAGGAGTATGATTCTATAAAACACTTCTAAATTAACAATCATGGCATACTCTCAAGGGTTACAAGGAACCATAGATGAATGGGCCATTGTGTGGCTTAACCAGCTCACAATCCCGAGTGGTTATCCTTGTAGCAGGGGCTATGTAGAAGACTATTAATTCCTCTCTTCAATATGGAAAGTAACTAGTCGCGACGTTACTTCCAGCATTGAGAAGTGGGAATTAGTATGAGGCTACGATGTCCCACAGACTGTTTTAGGCACAGGTACAGGCTGTGATATGGTCTGGGCGATCATGGTGTCATAATGAAGCATATGGCGTCATGGTCCCAGGCGGGAAGGTGGGTTGAGTATGGTATGGAGGATTGAGAGGAAGGCTCGTTGGGCCATGAGCATCTAAAGTTGTGCTAGTGTGACTCTACGCGGGCATCATCACAACGTTTCTCGCGGGTATAACCAAGTTTGCGACGGGTATAGGCTCATGGTTACAACCGGGAGTGGTGAAGGAAGGGATACGCGGCCAAGTGCCACGTAGAATGACAACTGTCATGAGCCCCATGCCTGAGGCCTATAAATACCCCCTGGCATGGTGACATGTGGAGGATTCCGGTGCCCCCTCCCTCTCCGAATCACTCTTGCTTTCTCTCTCTCCCATCTAGCACTCAGCTCACATTCCTATTACTGTTTATTAGGTTATTCCATCAGCTTGATCCTGTTCAGCTCTTACAACTCAGTCCTGTGATAGTCACTCCTCATAGCAGAACTTTTCTCCCTATTTACAACCAGTGAGTTCCAATTTTCCAAGATAAAACTTTAACCTGCAAAACCCTTTCACTATGTCAAACAGGTATATTCTGATCTAAATAAAGCAACAGATGGCTGCGACTATCACTTTGTTCAGCCCCTATAATCTTCAGTTGTAATTCTTTTTCATGTTCTAGATTTCACAGAAAATATGTTCGAATTATTTTACTGCATATTAAGTTGTTGACATGAAAGTACTGTCCCTCTTATAAACAGTGGCATTCATTTTGAGGCTCTGATTAAATCTTTCGAGGGTCTATTTAGTAGACTGATTCATAAATTTACATAAAATTAGAAAATATGAAATAAAAAATCTGTTCTTTTTATTGTCTTTTGTTAGGTAATAGAAGGTTTCCTCATGAATATAGTAGGAATCAACAGAAATATGATTTTATTCCAGAATGGTTGCAAGGGTTCACCAGTTGTTTTTGGCTTCGCCGTGTTCAATCTGGCATCACTGAGACATGATGATAATCAAATCAACATGAAATAATATTAAAAAACATACAACTATAACAGTAATAACTACATGAAGATAATCAAATCAACATGTAATAATATTAAAAACATACAACTATATCAGTAATAACTACAACAAGAATGATATAACATGGATTAATATTATCATGATATTTAATTTTGTAATTTGGAAAATGATTATTTACCTAAATTGTTGATGTTGGTTATCAAAAATCATTTTTGCAGGAATTGTGGCTCATATTCCTAATATAATTAGATTTCTATATAGGGTTGTATTTTAATAGATTATTTTTGGAGGAGAAGTTGTCTTGGGGTTCAAGCAATTGCAATTCTTGTGTAACTAGAAATGAGTTTGGAGACTATAAATAGAGATAATGTTAAAAGGAAAAGGTAGAGAGAAAGAGGAAAGATGTAAGGAGTTGGAGAGTGCTTTGAAGAGATGAGAGAGTATATGTAATTTTGAAAAGAAAAAATATCATCAGTGGGTGAAAAGAGTGTGTTTGGTAGGGGGTAAAGTGCATAAAACCCTCCTTTAGTTTTAAAACGTGCAAAAAATCTCTTTCATGTTCACTTTGCACCCTTGTAGTTTTAAAAATGTGTAAATCAACACTTCTGGACTAAAAACACATTTTAAGTTCCAATTTTACCCTTCTACATAATTTCTTAATATTTTCAACAATAGCAATTTTATTCTTTTATATACTTTTTTAAAAATATTAATTTTATTATAAATAAAATATTTTTGTTTTATTATCATTTCGTGGCCGAGCAAAAAAAAATCTTCAAAAAAACATTTGACATTACTTAGTTTCTTAATATTTTCAACAATAAAAATTTTATTATTTTTATATATTTTTAAAAAATATTAATCTAATTATATATAAAATATTATTTTTAACATTGTTTAAAAAAAAATTAACAATGCCAAACACCATCGGCATTGGTGCCTCTCAAAAAATTATTGTCCTCGAGAGGGTGTAATATATAAATAGGGAATACACCGAATAACTTGTTGCCACCCTTTGGTGAGGTTTCCAATATTTTCGGTTTTGGCTTCTAGCTTCATTTGCTTTGTTAATGGCGATGGTGTTTTGCCAATTTCCCATTTTCTCTCTTTTCCCAGGAATCAATCTTATCACTCCACCAACTCGACCCACAGAACTAACATCCAACCTCAACATATATATATATATATATATATGTGCGCCACACAACCCACCCCCACCATGGGTTGTAACCTGTTTTAGCTTTGACAAATCTTCAGAATAGAAAATATTTTGCTTTGAAAAAGCTTCAGAATGGAAAACTTTTAAACACTACCAAAAGGTATATGTTTAGAAAACGGACTTAGAGCAACAATCAAGTCTGTTAAAGAAATGGTACTGCACAAATATAAGGCATTTCAAACTCAAGGAAATATACAAGCCAAATGAAAAGCAGTCCCAGCGCATTTTGAGACCCAACGACTGAAACAACTAAACAAGGGTTGCGACATCCAGACAAGCACTTCATTTCAAATAACCAACTTACTATAATGTTGTCAAACATGAGAACTTCCAACTAATTACTTTTAGTCATAGCAGAGTGTTGCTTTACATCAAGGAGTATGTTAAAGTTTTCATGTACAAAATATAATTGTAACTACAAAATATAATATGCAATTATCAGGACATAAAAGTAGACAATTAATCAGGGTTATATATGGTCAAATATAATAGATGTACTACACTTGTTGGCTACATGAATTTCAATTTTTCAAATTCGATTTATTTAAAGTCATAATCTCAGTCAAACTACGTGTCATATTTTTCCTAACTCTATACATGTTAATTTTGATCTTCTCCTACATTACCCTCCATGTGAATCATGTCCCTCTTTCTAACTAGCACACTTAAGTGTCTTCTTCTTTACTCATGTCCAAACCATTTTAGTACATAACCTCTCGTTTTTTCTTCAATAGGTTTTACCTTAACATTTCCACGAATGCTTTCATTCCTAATTTTGTCATTTCTTGTCTTACCGCAAATCGATCATGGCAATTAGATTACCACCACAATCATATTATATATACGTTGTTTCTTAACTGCCTAACATTTTGTCTTGTAAAAAACAACCGGTCTATTAGTTATTCTGTAAAACTTCTCTTTGAATCTTTAGCGGGATACATAGATCAAACAAATTATTAAATGAACTCCTCCACTTAACCCATCTTGCCTTAATTATATGATTAACATCATTTCCAAGTTCCTCATCAATATAAATAATTGAGTAAATATAACATAACTATTCACCTTTTTTTTTGTATCTCATAACCCTCAATCTTCACTACGTACCTACTTATCTTAAACCCTCTTAATTCTAGGGTTGTAAATGAGCTGAGCTATTCACAAACAATTTGGTTAGTGTGATAAAAACTTGGTTCATGTTCGTTTATTAAGTAAACGAACCCAACTCAAAATGTTTTCTAAAGATTGTTTAATAAATGAGTCAATTTCAAAATACCTATGAGCTCGATTTGTTTGTTTGTGAACATGTTCGTGAACTAAGGCTCCGTTTCTTTCAACGTAAAACATTTTCAATTTTTTTCATTTTACAGTGTTTGGTTGCACATAGATGGAGTAAAATATTTTATGAGTAAAATATTTGATACCACTTATTGCAAAAATGAGTTACGAACAAAATTTCGCAAGTAATTTTACAGTTCTTCATCGATCTATCTTGATGCTTTGGCTTCCTAAGTAAGCTTCCTGTCATTGGAGGTCCACCACTTCAGACTATACAAGAGTCTACTATATATAGAGTTCTCAATATTTTAATTCTCCCACTTCACTAAATGAACAATTTTGAGCTTGTTCTCACGTACACTTCTCGGTTCTAAAGATTCGCTTCTCAAGATGTCCAGTTTAAAGTTCAATGCTCGTAGTCTTCTGCTATTTAGGATTTTATTTATTTTTTGCTCTATTTAGAATTTCATTTTATTTTTACAAAATTTTTACTCAAATAAACTTAATGGAGTTGTATTTCGAATATAGTGGTCATAGAGTTTCAAACCGGTTTTGTTTGGGTTCTGATTATTTACTCTCATGTGTCAACGACTCCGACAACCTATGGGCTTCTCATTTTATGAGATAGTTTTCAAACAAACTTGAGCTCAGCTTGTTATATTAACCGAGTTTGGCAAGTCGAGCTCGAGTTTGCTCATTTATGTTCAAACCGAGCTCGGACGATAATATGGAAGTTCGACTCGAGCTCAAACACTTTTATAACATGATCGAGTTGAGTTCGAAGGCCACTAGTTAGCTCGGCTCATTTACAGTCCTACTTAATTCTAAAGTTTCCTTTAAACCTCCAATTTAACATTTACACGTTCTTTAGTTTCATCTATTAAATAATATCATCTACAAAATAATCTAACTCGATGGAATCTCATCATAAATGTGTCTTATCAGCATGGTTCGCCGAACGAGCTCGGAAAAATCCTAGTTCGGGTATCACAGATATATTGGTGAGATTTAATATTCACGTAGGAACGGTAAACTCCCAGCAAATCGGCCGGTTCTATTTTTGAAAAAATTTCACTTATAAATGGTAACTTTTTTGCGATATAAATCTTATATGTTATGATTCATATTTTCTCAGTACTTTTAACTTGTATTTATTTAATTTTTAGATTTACTTTTGATTATTTATTTATTTCTCTCATTTTATATATGGTTCGAAGTTTCATTTATTTCACATTTATATTTATTTTTATTCCTTCATTTTGTAAAAACTACAATTACTAAGCCTTTTTAGTAACAATTGGGATTTAGAAATCATAAATAAATCACTACTTGTGCTAAATAGTTTCAAATTTTCAATAAAAATATTATCCCACTTCGAACCATGCTTATCAGATTATCCATAATTTCTCAGTACTTTTAACTTGTATTTATTTAATTTTTAGATTTACTTTTGATTATTTATTTATTTCTCTCATTTTATATATGGTTCGAAGTTTCATTTATTTCACATTTATATTTATTTTTATTCCTTCATTTTGTAAAAACTACAATTACTAAGCCTTTTTAGTAACAATTGGGATTTAGAAATCATAAATAAATCACTACTTGTGCTAAATAGTTTCAAATTTTCAATAAAAATATTATCCCACTTCGAACCATGCTTATCAGATTATCCATAATTTGGGCAAAAAGATATGGGCATAATTTGACTCTTGATGTATGCCTAGAGTATTTAAAACTTCACTTATTTCTCCCACAATGTCTAAACTATAGTTGTGACTCTTTCATTTTTCTTTTTTTTTCTAAGACCCTTCATATTAGATCTATAGGTCATAGGCTCTCTTTAAATCGTTATAAAGATCTTTCTTCTTCTCTTTATATCTTTCCATTAATCTTGTTAATAAGTCAATAACCACCATCAAAGACACGACCGACCCCCCCCCCCCCCCCCCCCCCCCCCCCACCTAAATTGAATCTACTATCAGTAAAATTTTCCAGTCTTAGTTAATGTTTATGTTTCATAATAAGGCTCATCAATTTAATACTATGATTATCTTCTATAATAGCTAATGTAGAAAAGTTCTATATTTACGTGTTATTGGGCCCATCTCATGCTTGTATGCTACTTTTTACAGAATTCAGATGTTGGTGGATTCATGTTCGGGGTGTCGTACCGTTTACATGTCCATGTTTGTGTCATTGAAAGAATAACTTTGTATTAAAGCAATCATCATGATTGACTTTACAAAATAATACTAAAAGTATAAGCATAATAATAAAATAAGAACCGGTCTACCTCTGACTTGGTGTCATCAAGTCTTTAACTTTTAAGCCATATATCAACATTTCGAGACTGGTAGAGGGAACAAAGGATAATAAAATAAGAAACACAAAATAAGAACCGGTCTACCTCTGACTTGGTGGCATTGAGTCTTAACTTCCAAGCCACAGATGAAGATTTCAAGACCGGTAAAGAGAAGAAACAATAATAAAATAAGAAGCACAAAATTCTTTTCGTTGATGATAATATAAAAACAATAGTTTGCACTAATTCATAATCAAATATTCGAACGTTATTGGTGTTATAACACAATACATATAATTTGTGACATAATAGAGCCATAAGTTCACATATTAAAGGTAAATTACAAGTTATAATACATTGCTATAAACATTATTCTATACAACATTTGCTTCAAGTGATGCTATATTGGCATTCCTTTCAACAATACACTTTAGAACATTTTCTTATACAAAGGAAAAAATTATTAGAAAATGATTTGAAACAACTTTGAGGTTCATCAGGGAAAGAAAACATTAAAAGTTAATTCCTTTCCTTTAGAATTATTTGGAGTTGTTGGCTATTGCCTCCTATACTAAAACATTAACTAAACTACAAGGATACTCAATAATGCAATTAATTATAAAGACTGTGTACATAAGACAATATAGGCACTGGTCTGTAGTTTTCTCTGCTAGGGAAACAATATTATAGAGTTTTTGATTGAAACCATATTATGAAGTAATATTTGCCAAAATAGGCATGCAAATAGATAATCCTCTGATGTAGGTGAATATTCATCCTCTGATGTAGGTCATTGAGCTATGTTGTTTCCATTCCATACTGGGTTGAATTGGTTTTTGTTAAGTAGTAGTCCGAAACAGGGGAATGGAAAGAGTAAAGAAGTTTTCGGCACAAGTGCAGCAAAAGCTGCTTTTGAGTTCTGACAAGTATTCAAGTCTTTAATTGAGCTACATAATAAACTGCTCTGAAGTGGTGCATTTCCAAGTGTCGATAATAAACTCAATGATAGTTAGATGTATACATACGTACGTATATGTATTAGACAATAACATGATGTGGTGTTATAGTTATTTGCTTGGTTCCAAATAGAGTCCAAGCCAAAGCTGAAGTGAACATAATAATATACAATAGCTTCTTGGCAATTGTAATAGACAACCCATTTGCTAATTGATGCACCTGCAAATAATAATATCCACATGCTAATGAAGTATACCAAAAGCCCCAACTCACAATTATTATATAAATGCAAAGCATACTATTTATTAATGGAGTAAAGCATCACTCAAAATTACCAGTTGAGAAAGAAAAAAAATGCCGATTTGTAATTAAGTTTCAAGTGGAGCAAAATGGATGTTTGTATTGTTCTCATACTTGTAATTCTTGAAGGTGCATGCATAATTAGTACGTGTCTCTTAAAGTTGCTAATAAAGAAAGCATGCTTGAAGGCACCTCTACCACTGTTCTTGAATATTATGAAACAGCAAATAAACATTATAAAAAAATGAAGCAGATCATCTATTAATCATGTTTATTTACCTCAACTACTTGTTCCTTCATCCTCATTATCCACCGTTTGAAGTCCCTGAATTAAACACAAGTGGAGGGAGGGGTTAAATGAAAATAATTAATTAGCTGAGTCATTTCTTGTAATTAATATTGTAATATATTCCAAGACAAAACTCTATAAAAAATAGTAAAGATAGTTGACGACAGAGCACTGTGCAGGAAAAAATTTCATGAGATTCCGTAATTACCTTTCCTTTCCCAATGTATTGCTCCTCCACGTACTTATTAAGCTCACTAATATAGGTTGCCCTCCAATTATCTCCATAAACTCTTATTTCCAGTGGCATACTTATGCCTCCAGATGCGAAAGTCCGCAATTCTGGACATCTCACCAGACGAACCAACTTTAAGGATGGGAATTTAAAAGCAGCATTGTTTGCCCCACAAAAACTTGTGAGCTTTGGTAGATCATCAAGCAACAGTTCACATAGCTTGGGAAACACAATTTCATAGGTGGAATCTTCTTCTCCTCCTTGTTCTTCATTTTTAACTACTATTTCTTGCATAGCATCACAGCCTTCAATTTTCAAATACTCAAGTTGTGTGAGACGCCTTGCTATTGAGAGTGAGAATAGATACCTCAAGCTGTTGCATTTTGCAACTATTAAAGACGTTAGGTTGTGAAACATGAGAAGCTCTCCCGAGTGAGTTATCCAAATATGGTTCAATTTTGGTAAATCCTTCAGAGTCAATTCTTTTAATTGAGAAGACATGATTATTATTGCCTTTCTTTGAATGGCATCATCAACTCCTTCAAGGTTGAACATAACCTCCAATGAGTAACAAGATTCCAGACTGACTTCTTCAACAACCATAAACCACTGTAGCAGCTGCCCACAACCATTCACTATGTTGTTGTAATTTTTCATCTTTATCACTCTTACTTTGCTAAAGGACCCGGTTCGAAGATGGCCAAGCGAAATACCTTCAAAGATGTTTCCATCACACACCAATTTCTCCAACATAGGAAATTCAACCTGCGTCCAGAGTGTAATCAATTATGTACTAATTAATGACAACCCCTAATTTGTTAAGTGCCTTCTAATTAATTCAGTTCTAATTCCATTTCATGTTCTACAAATAAAATAAAATAAAATTATTTCTTCTCAAATTATATATATACATATAACTGAAACAACCCTCCCACTCATAGCTAGTGGCTTTTCAATTCTTTAATCTTCAATTCCTCTAAAACGTAACCCTACTCGGCTCGTTTGATCGTGAGCACATTCGTTCGTTTTAGGCTCGTGAAAATGTAATATATATATATATGTGTGTGTGTGTGTGTGTGTGTGTGTGTTTTTGTTCACTTATCTCTCTCTATCTCCCTCTCTTAAGAATCTCAGTTAACTTGAGATTACACGTTGTTTATTTAATTCAATCTTCTTCTATTCAATCTGAATATGTTAATGTGATGACATAGCTACATCCTTTGTGTTTCTATCTCTCTCTTCCCTCTTTCAATGTTTTCTCCCCTGTGAATCTGTTATTCTCCCAAAACTAAAACTGTCTTTGTGATGTGAAAAAATATTAAAAAATTAATAAAGTGATTATTCAATAAATTGATGACAAGTGACAACTTTATAAATTAGAATTTTGTGTGCATTAGTTTTCACGGTAGTACCGTGGTGGAGTCTTCATGTATACACATGTATTATTCAATAAACCGTGTTAAATTACTCAGCTTAGCTTATAAAATTATAGTATATAAAACCGAGTGAAGGACAGAAAGGAAGAGAGAGCCTGCACGGACTACAGAAGAAAAAACTTAAGAGAGAAAGAGAGTTGGACTAGAGAATAGGTCACGGTTGAGATTCAGATATGGATAAAAAGAGAAGAAGGCATGTTTTAAGCTTAATCAAAATGGAGATACCATCGATGTTTATTTTATTTTCAGATTGTAGCGGCTATGGCCCCTAGTCCCCGTAATGGTTAGTTGTGTTTAATTAAGGAAAGACATGTGTACCTTATGGTTGAAGAGAGCTTGTTGTTGCACCAGATTATTATTTCTGGACCAACAGAAACTTTTGAAGTTTGGCAAGAATTCAAGTCTCATAGTCTTTAACCGAGAGAACACAATGATCTCATCACCGCCTTCTTCAGGAGAAACCATTTCAACTCCACATACCACTGAATCACATTCTCTAACTTGAAGAATTTCAAGGCCCTGCAACAATGGGAGTGCATTGAATGGAACTACATTCACTAGTTTATGACATTTTCGCACATTGATGCTCCTTAGCCAACGAAAGGAATCTTCACCTTTTGAACTTAAGAATAATTTGTTGTCCCATGTTGCTCTAAGGCTTTCCAAATCATCAATCTCCAGTTCTTCCAAAGCTGGAAACTTAACCTGCGAAATTCATTATATCACATTTCAAGAATTAATGGGGAAAAAATTGCACAAGGTCAAAGAAGGTTATACCACAAATTAGACTTACACGTGATTCAATTGGAAAAATGAATAAGTCTGTAATAGGAAATTTAGGCTTAAATTAAAAATTGCCTGTTGAACTTAGTTTTGAAAGCTCATGGTGATTGCCAGATTAGAATTATGAGTCTTCATCTTATCATTTATCATCAACAAACTTTCACTTCAAAAAGTCAATGTAAATAAATGTCGTTTTCCTAAATTATTCTTAAATTTTAAAAACATTTCTAAATTAACGAAATATCTATTTTGCATGAGTTAGTGAAAAGTTACTTTTAGAATTTTAAAAAGGGACATTAATTGCGAGTCTAGAAGGAAAAGTTTTTACTTTTAAGTTTTGCAACTATGCGCACTCATAGCTTTGTCAATTGACATAAAATGTAAAATTATAGAAGGTGTTAGTAGAGATATAAAATATAAAACTTATTGGTAAATGGATTTAAAAGAAGATAATTTAGTTGGTCATGTTAGAATATGTAAAACTACAAATTATAGAAGTGGGGTAGAATCGGAAATTGCAAGTAATAAAATCACTTAGGAAGAAAAAAAAATTAGAAACTTAGTGGAGATGACAAGTGTGTGCACGCATGACTAGGATAAGGAACATTATGGTAATTGTAAGAGGGTCATCTTTATGCTAAAACTTGATTTAAATGGAGACAAAGTTGCAAGCAGCTGAAATTTATTTTTGTAGTGTGATGAATTTAGTATCTAAAATGACTGATTTCACTCAAATTGATGGAGAATTAAATTTTTTTGCTACAAGTTCTAAGACATTCAAATGCATAAATCGGGTTGGAATATGTTTCACTTGAGTATGTAGTGAATAGGGTTTTATTTTCAAATCAAAAGGAGGTTTACATTTTGGAATTTAATGTCAACCACAAATCGGACACCTCTCTTTTTCTTAAATAGTCTACAATTAAGTAATTGCAGTCCCAGGTCGCGATGAGGTAAAAAAAAAGGGAGTGGGTGTTGGGTTAATGACAAGGCCAACTATGTCATTTCATTATATAAAAAGACGGTGGAGCGTGAGAAGCCTGTCTCAATAGCCCATAGTCTGCATTTACTATATAGCTACTATATAAACACATATACATACATAGTCATACATACCTTGTGGTTGAAGAGGGCTTCCACTCTGGAAATGTTCTTCTGCTCATTTGTTTCTTCTTGTTTTTTGGATCCACGAGTGCAGCAGCAAAAACTTTTCAGGTTTGGCAAGGTCCAAAGTTGCAAATGCTTTAATTGAGGGAAGACAATGATGTCATCATCATGCAATACATCATCTTCTCCTAATTGTCCCCTTTCAACTGCAACTATCTCTTCCATCTTCTCACAGTTTTCTACTGTTAATATTTGGAGGTGCACAAGGTATCTTGCTGTGGATGGTGAAAAAACATTTCTCAAACTGTCACGATTAGAAAAGTGGAGATCTGTTAGGTTTGAATAGGCACAAAGTCTGTTCAACCTTATATACGTCACCAAGTTAGGTAGATCACATAGCTTCATATGTTGTAGACAAGGGAGTACATTAATTGTTGGTGTTGGTGCTGTTGAAGACCCTTTTTCAACCGTACCAACCACTTCAACTTCATACAACACTGAATCACATTTGTCAACTTCTAGTTTTTCTAGGTTTAGTAACCTTGGGAGCATATTGGAGGGAATCACATTCACCAATTTCTCACATTGAAAGACTTCCATGTACATTAGTCGCCGAAAGGAATCTTCTGCTTCCTTCACTAGGAGTGATTGCAATTGGTCATCCCATATCGCTGTTAGGCTTCCTAATTTTTTAATCTCCAGTTTCTCCAAGGCAGGGAATGCAACCTGCAAATTTCATTACATATATATTACATTTTGTAGTCAAGAATTCAACTCTTAAGTTGATTAATAAGATACCACTAGATTAGGACTTAAGTTGTTTCATTTGCATTGTTTAGTCAGTTAATTTTATATTTTTTTTAACACTAATTTTATTTATGAAGAAATAAAGTTTTGTAACCATAATATTAATGTTAGATTGACAATTCATGTCATGTCAACATAATATATTATGTTATTTAAGTTAACTCGAACACAACCCGTTTATAATCGTATCGTGAACCATTGATACAAACAAGATCCGTTTATTAAACAAGTAACACGATAGTAACCCGTTTAAATTAAATGGGTTGTGTAAAACCTATTTAACCTGTTTAAATTAATTGAATCGTATAAACCATGTATTAACTTAATTAAAAAAATTGCAACATTTGGCTCTTACCATTTTAAAATGAAAATTATCAACATTACATGAGGAGCCAACTAGAGTTTTTTTTTTTCCTGGTCAAAACTAGAGTTGTTGTGTGATATTTTTCAAACAAATGAAGCACAATCACAAATCAAAAAATTTTTAGGAATATAAATGATTTACTTATTATTTTTCAAACAAATGAAGCACAATCCAGCTCTTCGTTGGGTTGCTTTCTCATTTAGGAGCCCACTGGTCTTTGGAATTAGAAGGCCCAATTAATATTGTTCTTTTGCTATGCCTCTATTCTGATTTCCGAATTAGATGTAGAGTTATGCTCTGTTTTTGTAATATCCATTTTAATATGCTATTTTATCTAAGAATAGAATATTTTTATTTGATCTAGATTAAACTTATATCCATTTTGGAATTGCAATTGAATATATAAATTTGAATAAACATAATAAGAAAAGTTAGTCTACAAAATTATACTAATAAATGCATGTTATATAGCATGGTAGTAATTTGATGGCGTGAAAAAGCATATATAAATATTTTAAAAAAAACTTCTAACACTCACAAATTTATGCCACCAACTGAATTAGGCTAATTAATTTTAACAAAGGCAAACATTTTTCAGAAAGCAGGTTGGAAGTGTTTGAGAGCAAATATTTAGAAGGTAACTAATTAAGTGTTGAACATACCTTATGATTAAACAAAGCTTCCATAAGTAGGGTGGACGTGTTGCATCTCGCAGTTGACGTCTTCTTCATATTGACATATAAGAAGCTTCTGAGCTTCGGTAGACGCTCCAACTTCATTTTCTTTAATCCATGAAAAGAAACAGTATCCATTATGACTTCTTGGCCCTCACTGATTATTTCTTCCAACATTTCACAATCCCTGATAGTTAATTTTTGGAGTTGGAGAAGATCTCTTGCAGTGGCTGAGGAGAAGAGATAGCTCGATCCACATCTGTCAACTTTTAATACACTTAATTGACTAAAAGAACCAGATGCGTATGGTCTGGTAGTCTGTGAAATTAATTTTGGTTTGCCAAATAGATGTTCCACCCCATCACATTTCTTAACTTTAAGATACTTCAAGTCTAAAAATCCCTCACCCTCTCCCTCTCTCTCTCTGTCGTGAAACACATCTTTTAAACCTTCCAGTTTTTTTAAAATTAGTACTCGAGCTTTCTCCATCAAAATGTTAAGCTCCCTCTTCAAAGGAAAACCCACTAGTTTCAATATCTTTGTTGCTGATGGGCGGATTTCTTTATACTGAAACTTACTCCCAATGGATATTTGAAATCTGATCAACAACTTAAACAGGAGCTCATCATTGAGGGGCAGTAACTCGACATTTGGCACATGAACTCTTAAACTGGTTAAGCGCTTCAATGAGTTTAGTTCATTAAGACTTGCATTGTCTTTGACCTCCCATTGGTCAAACTCATCTGGAATGTACAATTCCTCAAGCCGGGATAGACTTGATATGACACCTGATGGAAAGATTTTGAGCTTGCGACAATACCTCAAATCCAACAACCGCAGACGAGTCAACTGTCCTATTTCCGGAGCCAGCTCTTCTAGATCCTCATCTTGAATGCCTAGTATCTCAAGTTTTGTAAATTCCTTGAGATAAGCTAGGTTCACCAATTGACAGGAGATTAGATGTAACATCCGAAGATTTTTAAGTGATGATGGTAGTGTAGCGATGCGCATGTTAACCAAAAATAAAACTACAAGTTTCTCCATCCCTTTAAGAAAGCTACATTGAACTTCCAATGGATCCTCCGAGAACAATATTAATGTGTGCAGTTCTGAACATTCTAAATCATCGGGAATCACACAATTATCGTTGAGCCATATTGAGATTGCTCTGCATCGTTTATATTCATCCTTCTCTAACCACTTTTCAATACCGGCTTTCACTAGAAACATGACATCTTTGTCCTTCGATGCAATCGATATGGCAACATCTCGAATGACATCATGCATTTTCACCAGGTGTTCCTCATCACCCTGTAATAACAAAAAAGAAGTCTTGAGGGTAGCTACCAATGCATGTGTTCTATTCCTTGCCTCTTCTATTGTATCCACACCTTGAAGAAGACTCATTCCAAATCCAAACATCACCAAGTAATCAATAGGAATCTCAGCATCCTCTGGAAACAAACAACAAAGTAGAAAAAGTGACTTCGCATCAACAAGTTCCAGATGGTTGTAGCTCAACTCTATGGGTGAATAGAGTTTTGCTGGCAATCCCTCAATGTTCTCTGCTGTGGAACTTTTCAGTTGTTTCAGTGCATCTTCCCAAACCTGCTTACTCTTTTTCTTTAGTGCTCCTCCAACTGCAAGTATTGCCAATGGCAAACCTCCACATTCTTCACACACCGCTTCCGCTATAGAGTGCATTTCATGAGGTTCGATAGAATCTCCCACCTTCTTCTTGAAGAGGGACCATGCTTCAGTTTTTGATAGGACTCCAATTTGAAAGTTCTCCTTCTCAGGAACCTTCATTGCTTCACACACATCTCGTCTCCGAGATGTCAGCAAAATTTTGCAACCTTTGGTATGTTCACCTGTAGCTGGAATTCCTATGTCCTCCAACTTAATTCGATCATTCCAAAGGTCATCTACCATTAGAAGGATCCTTTTACCACCTTTTAGCCTATTGTGTAGGAGCTCCATTCTCGCACCTTCAGTATCTTTATCTAATGTCAGATCCAGAGCTTCTGCAAGTTGCTTTTGAATTTTTTCCAAATTTGGATTCTCGCTGACAACTGTCTTGGCGAACTGATCGAAAAGCTTATCTTCTCTGGCTCGTTTGGCAACTTCTTCCATCATCCTCGTCTTACCAACACCTGGCATTCCATATATCGCAATCTTGTAATTTCTATCATCTTTTAGTGCTTCCATGATCTGCTTAAAAACAAACTCCCTGGATTCAAAACTCTCATAGTTTATGGTGTGTGTTCTGAGCCAAGTACGAGTGAGAGGAGGTCGGTGTCCAACACTAGAGCCAAAATTGCCATCCTTTATAAGATTGATAACAACAGTGGTCTTCTTTTTTCCTTCCTTACCCAAGCGGTAACGCGAGCAAAGATGATGACACTTTAGATTTTGTGTGGCTACCTGTAATCGTTCCTTGTCTTGTTCCATCGTTAGCAATGAGGTCTCCACTTGGGTCAGCCATGTGGTAACATTATCCTCAATCTCTTCAGCATTGTTCTTGGCTCTATCGACACTTGTTTGGACACTTTTCATCTTATAATTGAGGTTTTTCAATTCTTTTTCGAATTCCTTAATGTTTTTCTTGCAGTGAACCAAATAACCAAATTGACGACTGATGAATGCGTACAAGTTGTCTCTGATGGGCTCTAACATCGTTCCCACAACATTACTAGCAATATCGTCAGCCATTTGGCTATTCGCCAGCTACCTTCAATACAGAACCTTTTTTTTTTTTCGTGATAAGGAGAAAGTTAAGAAATTAAAGGAAGAGACTTCAAGACAAATATATCGTGTTCGATTTTGAATGACAAGAGGAGACACTGGAGAGAGATACAAAATCAGGTGTAAGAGAGTGAAAGTGGGAAATTACACAAACACACACACACACACACACACAGAGAAGGCAAACAAGAAAGAAAGAAATGAAAGGAAATGATGCAATCAAAGGACAATACAAAGGAAATGGGAGCAATAGAAAAAAAGAAGGGTAAAGAGTGTTGTTGTTGACGAAACTAAAGAAGAGATTTAAAGACATACGTACCTCTAGCTAATGCACATTTGTCTGTATGTATGCAGCTAGTGAGCTATATATCCCCAAATCCAAATACACCAACTCTGATTTTGAATGACAGACCAAGAGAAATAAAATGGATGATGATCGGAAAGGAAAGTGAAGATTCAGGTGAGACTGTGAGCAAGAGAGTGCAGAGATTGAGGGGAATGCAGAGAGAGAGAGAGAGAGAGATGCAAATTCAGATGCTAGAGAGAGACTACTGGTCACAAGGAAAAGTAAATGATAATTATTGATCAGAAGCGACAAAGAAAAGGCAAAAAAAGAGAGGACGCGCTTTCTCAGGACGGTCATGATGTCACTGGCACAGTTTGATTTGACAAATTAAAAAATTTGTAAGCAATGTTTATTTTATGAATTTTTATTATGATTAATGAAATAATTAAATGTTAAGTTAGTATTGGTGGAACTTTCTCAGAATTTGAATAATATTATCTGTCACATTATTTATGATATTAATTCATGATAAAATTTCATAAAATTTAATATTTCTCAAAATCTTGTTGGATTTGTTTTCTCCAGTGAATCTATTCTTACCAACAATATGAAGTCCAAACTCTACCCCCCTACTACACAGCTTTAGGATCCAATTGGGTATAAGATGAAGTTACAAATAGGTACTGTGCAATAGAAGACTCATAAAATAAAAGAGTTCCGATGTGCAACTTGGTGTCCCAAAGAAGTCCAAAATGAGAAGGATAAAAATACAACCGAAGATTCATGGGGGATAGATTGACATGTAAAAATGTACAAAATCGAGAGAGCTGGATGATGCAATTCACACAGAATTGTGAAAGTCTAATCGGAAAAGATAAGTATATTGGATAGATTAGTAGGGTTAAGCTCAAATGGCCGAGTTTCGGTTGGATTTAGACTACCACTGCTACAATTAAATTTACCAAGAGCAGTCCAATTTAAATTATTAACAATTCAATCCAAGTTCAAATCAAATTAGATTTACATTCAAAATTCTCATTTTTTTTTTTTTGACACTGAAGGTCAATCCATCAAAGACGGTACAAGGTATAAAAAAAGGCATAAAACCATTACAAATTTTGAAGCAATACAAAAAAAAAAAAAAAAAAAATGAAGAACAAATTCCAGATCTGTTGAAACGAGAACCAAAAAAGCTCTAGGACGAAAAACACCAAAGGAAAGAAGTAAGAGAGAAGCAGGAGTGACTCAAAGGTTAGACCAGATTTACGATAGCAGTTCCAAAGTCGCATTCACAAAGCAGTTATCGACAACAAAATCCGAAACAAGATTAGATCAAGCCGAGACCATATGTGAGCATGACAGAAACAAAATCCGAAACAAGATCAGATTTGATCTAGGCAAGATAATACCAAACATAAACACGAAAACTAAGCCAGATCCACTCATAGCAGGTTGAAACAAGCAAAACACAAACAAATCTAACCAAATGAAAAGAAAAAAGGCCTAAAAGACACCAATGAGACGAAGTTATTGAGGCAAGCCGAGTTTATGGAGCTTGTTGGGAAGATAGAGCTTTACCTACCTGCTCCATGAAGGGAATCAGGGAGAATAGGAGAGAACTGTAAAGAGAGGTCCAATAGGGTTTCGAGCTGTGGAAAAGAAAGTTATTGTAGCTATATTTTTTTCCCAAAATTTTCAAATCAGATCCAATCTTAATTGTAAATGTTATTACAAAATGAAAAAAAAAATCTAACTTGTTTAAAATTGACCTTCAAACATTACACCATCAATAAAATTGTCATTTGATGCAAGCTAGGAAGCACACATGCTTCTCCTGAAGTGTAATGATGGTATTAGATACTCAGATTCAACTTGGACACGTGTCGGATACGACTCAGACACGTGTTGGATTTGGCTAGAATTATTCTAATTTTTAAATATTTTATTTTTTAATTTGACATAGCTGGGACACGGCATAGACACGACAATGATACATTTTAGAGACTCTGAGGATATGACAGAGTAGTTTTATAATAATTTTTTGAATGACTGATAAGATCATGGTGAAGCTATTTTTGTTTAAAATTTTCTATACATATGATAAATAAAATTGTTTTTTATATTTTAGTGCAATTTATATAACTTACAAGATTTACATGGTAATAAAACAAATTTAATAAAAGTTCCTTTTTACCGGTAAAGCAGTAACCCACTTCACTCGTCCACTTATTAATTATCGTACAAATAATACATAATATAGGGTAAGGGAGAGCAGCACATTATAGAGTATCGCACGCAATAGCTCCTTGGGTCTTGCAAATCAAACCCGAAAGGCTAGATCTCTCAGATTTCACTAATCCAGTTGAAGTAAGTTCATATTTTGCAAACCCTCCTCTTGATTTTTGAAACCCTAGCTTAAGTAAATTTGTGATTTTCTTACTGATTTTGTGAGTTATTTTTGAAATAATACGAGTATATAATATCATGTTGTTTTGATATTTTATTGTGTAAAAGACATTAGATCTTTATATATACTATTTTATTTTATCAAACTTTTAGTACTTGAAAAAAAATTATCTTAGACCTCTATCGTTCGTACTTAGTTGTTTAAATTTTTGACTCATGCTACTTAGAAGAAGAAAAATGAAAAAAAGATACAAAGAAAGTGAAGATTCACAAGATGGTTAGAGGGAAGCGATTGCAGATGGTGAGAGAGAAGATAACCGAGTAAGAGAAAACAGAGATTAAGGGGCCAGATTAAGAGAGAGTGATGCAAATTCAGATGTTAGAGAGAGAGAGAGCGCGCCTAACAAGAAGAAGGGAAAGTAACTGAGAATTATTGATTAATAAAAGCGACAAAGAAAAGGACGACATTTTCCTATCATGGGCCATGACACTGGCACAGAGGCACTGCATTTTAATGTGCGGTCAATTCTAATACAGTACTCTATATATATATATATATATATATATATATATATATGTGTGTGTGTGTGTGTGTGTGTTCAATAAAGATACAAACCAATAGCAAGAAAGCTAAAGTGGAATGGTGTTGGGAGAGTGAGTCTTGACACAGAGTTCGGTTTAGAAGTTTATTTGAGTGGAGAAGATAACAAAATGGTGATTGAATGCAGGTGAATACATTAGAGTGAGGGTTTAATTCCGTATAATAATGTAATTTCATAAGTGATATTTTGGTTGAACTTGGTTCCGGATGACGCACGGCAATATGAAGTTAGACATGTCAACAAAATCCTCAACTGAAATATTACATTATATATAGTTAAACCTGTGTATTAAGGCCCCACTGCAGACTGTAAATGCCAAATGCCTCCCATTATTGACACCATCACTAAATTTTTTTATCTTTTTTTTTTTTTTTTTATCATCACCATCACTAATTCAATGCATGGCTTTGAGAAGGAAAAGTAGAAGAGAGTGGTTTAGAAACGACAAAAATAAGGAAACAAAATCATACAATGACACTGCAATCACTGTTAAAGATTGAAAAGGAAATGTTGAATTGATTTGATGAACACCTCAATAATTCAAAAGCAATTGTTATTGGCTAAATCCCGTCACTCGATAAGGTTTTGCAATTTCCAACCAATACCAAAAAAATCAAGCAGGCATAACTTTAATCTTTTTAACATGTCAAGTAAATAATTTCTTAACACAACACATTTTACCTCAAATTTTGACATGAGTTCAATAAATCAAAACTAGTTGGAAGTAGTATTGTCAATATTGTTATTAAAAAATTAATTTCGTAATACTGTGGATGGAGGGTGAGAATGGTGGTTGCTGCCGTGGCAGTTTGTGGCGGTGGTGTTGTTCTGTGTGTCGATGATTGTGGTGGCAGTGGTGCTAGGAAAGTGACAATGAATTTTGAGTGAGGGTACTTTTTGACAAAATTAAGTATATTTATTGTATTTGGAATTACTTTTGTTAAGTGGCTTTTTACCTAATACTTTATGGTATTTGTAATATTTTGAAATATGTTTTGGTATTTGTGGTATTTTGAATTAGGCAAAGTTAAGTCATGAAAAATCGAATTGTCCCTTGTGAATAACTTAGAAGCTATTGCAATTACATGACGATGTTGTGTTGGTTGTTGGATTTGCTTTTTGTAAAAGAAAATGTAAAAGTCATAGTTTATGCATCAAATAATTATTGAAATATTTATTTCAGAGTGACTCAAAAAAAATTCAAAATTTCAACAATCAAAATATCACATGGAGACCATATTATTATTATTAGGTTGTTCACTTAGAGTTAGGAGAGAAGTTTACAATTAAGCACATGTGACAACACTTCATAATTTATAATGCAATATAACTCACATTATTTAAGGGTTAGTTTGGATTGATGAAATTGAAAAGAAAAAAAAATGAGGGATAATGTTTTTTGTGTTTGGTTTATTAATGAGTAAGGAAAGAAAAGGATAAGGAGAGATAGTTTATCCCTCCAAATCTTCCATTTGTTATCATTTCAAAAGTGAAAAAAAAATTAAAGATAAAAGGAGTTAGTAAAATTTTATATTATCAAAACTAACTATTAACATTTTAATAGACGAAGGAATATAATTGTATATATAAAGGGATATGATAGTATATTAGTAAAAATAGGTTTTTTTTTTATTTCTTTCAACTTTTTCTCTCAAGAATATTATTATTTTCATTCATTTATTTCATAATTTATCTAAATATAAATACATATTATTATCTTATTTTTCTCTCAATTTTATCCAAACAAAACACAAAGGATACGTTTTAAATCGCTAAAATGTCAGAGAGAGAGAGAGAGAGAGAGAGAGAGAGAACTCTTACAATGATTACAAGCGACAAAGAAAGGAAAGGCAAGAAGATACGATGTTCTTGTCATGGCGCACTAACAGTCCATTATTACAGAAAGATCAAAGGAAAATGGATCTCGACCGGTGAACCCATTGACAATTTAAAAAGATATTGCAAGTGTTGCATTTAATCATGATTTAATCAAAATTGGACAGTGGAAATTTTTTCAAAGATTTTAACAAAATATAAAGGATGTGTTCAATTCTCAACAAAATTCAGTTATTACAAAAGATGGAACACAAAAAAAAAAAAATGTTCCAATGCGCAACTCTAAGTACTGATATTTAACACTCTCAAACATGAATGACAGAAAATCGGATTGATCTGGATTGACCTATATTTTGTTAAAACCAATAGAACTGAGTGATGCAAATTTTTTCAAAGATTTCAAATATTTTAACACCCTCAATAAAATGATCATTTTTAAGAGAAATTAATGTTGATGATTAGTGGAAGTGTTAGAAATTGTGCTCTCCTTCAGTTTCCATCGGTCAGCTTGTGACAGTAATACGTAATACATTCTCGAAATGAGAATCACGTTAATGTGAAAATTCTGGATAACTTTTTTTTATTTTAAACCATATATATATATATATATATATGCATCCAAACGTACCATTGCATTTTCATTGGCTTTCTACGAAGAAGAATTGCCTTACATTTTTTTCCATGATAGTGACTCAACTCAGGCCTCACAAACCAAGTTCCAAAATCTGATAGGAGCTACACAAGACTTTTCACACCCTACTACAAAGCAAACGTAAGCTAGGGTCCCAGGGACTTTTTCCTTCTTTTTTTTTTTTCTTACACTATGTTTCAAGTGTTGTTATGTTATTCTGATAAATTTGATAGAATGTCCATATTTATAGGTCAACCAGCCGAGCATGTTCCTTTTTTAAGTTTTTTTTTTTCTTTCCCTATTCCTTTTTAAGCTTTTATTTTTTTAATTTTTCCTATACCTATAGACCTGGTTCTCTAAAAATAGGAAAAGATGTCCAACAATTTTCTTTTGTAAAATTTTTTTAAAAAAAATCACAATTTTAATCCAATTTTATTTTTTAATTTTCTAATAAGTTGGTAATATTTTTGTTGTTACAATAAATATCATAAAAAAGATACCATAGGAGTCATATTAGTCTATTTACAAAAAGCACAGGACAGTTAAACCACTTCATTTACGAGAGGATCAAGATCACCCTACTTGTGAAAATACTTAAAAGGAGAAAAAGTGTGACAACAATTAAATTCTCTCTCAGTGGTCAGGTAGATTTTTTTTTTTTCTATGATACAAGTGAATCTGATAACGAATGATTACCGGTAAGATGATAATGGTTCGAAAAGTAAAAACTCAGCCCATTTGATAACAATTTATGTTTTGTATTTATCAATTAAATGTTCTTTATCATAAACATAACTATTATTATTGATAACGAAAAAATATTTGACTTATTTTAAAAATTATACACAAAAAAAATGTTAACTTAAAAAGTGTTTTAAAAAAATTCAGCATAATATATAAAAAGCCAATTTTATGTTACAACAAATCTATACAACAACAATAGAGCGAGAAATATACATAAAAAAAAAAACTAATAATATTGGGTTACATATATATCTATACACATAAATTATATTCTAAAACTAGAATGACCTACAATCGAGAAGGCCCAAACAAAATCAAAATAAATATAACTATCGAAAAGTATAAAATTTTTCAATTTGTACGGAGTGAGAAGAGGGATTTGGAGGACATGCTCTTACTCTTTAACTTTTTCTGCTACTACTTTCTTTTTTATTTTTAATTCATTTTCAGCACTGAAAATGAATGAATGATATGAGTACAAAATACTATTTTTTTTCAGTTTTTATTTTCCTTTCAGCACTGAAAATGAATGAATGATATGAGTACAAAATACTATTTTTTTTCAGTTTTTATTTTCCTTTCAGCACTGAAAATGAATGAATGATATGACTACAAAATATTATTCTTATTTCTTTGATAAGGAGATGGTTGAAACCTCTTTGTTTTTTTTCGTAGATAAATTCTTTTTTTAGCATGGGTATCCATAAGTAACTATTTCTTATTATCAAATAAAATAACAATTATTCATATTGTATCCAATATTTTTTTCATAAGACAATTAATACTCTTCAATTTTGTCTATACTTGATAATTCTAAAATTTTTATCGTTATATTAAACAATAGCCTTTTATAATTTTTTTTTCTTTTCATTTTCTTACTTTTATCTTCACTTTTTAATTAAAATAATATAATCACCATTTTAGATAATAAATATATATATATTAATAAACATAAAGACTAAAGCATCATTTTGGTGTTTAGAATTTAAAAGCTTAGTTACATTGTTGTTTTAAAAGTATTTTAACAATTTATAAACAAAACAAAACTTATCAAATAATGTTTATCTTACAAATTTATTTTTATAAACAATAAACACTAAATATAAACGGTTACCAAACGAACCCTCATTTATGAAGAATTAATAATATTTGTTAGGCAAAAGGGCCCAAAACCCTCCTGTGGTTTTAAAAAGATGCAATAAAACCCATTATGCTATATTTTGAACCATATTATACCCTTCTCTTTGCAAAAGTAAGCAAGATACCTCATTTTGCACATATTCTCCTTTTCTATGACCGTTTTACCATTTCCATTATTATAAAAAAAAAAAAAAAATAGAGAGAAGAGGGTTTTCTTATACTAAGTTTTTTTTTTTACCTTAATAAAAAATAAGAGGAGTTTTTTTTTGGCAAAAAAAATTCCAAAAAAAAACTTAAAAGTACAATTACATAATAAAAAATTTTGAATTTTTTTTTTTGTTTTCTGGAAATTGTTTCAGGAAATGTTTCCATTAGAAAGAGGGGTTTTTTTATATATATATTAAGTTTTTCTTTACCTTAATAAAAAAAAGTAAATATCATTGACACCACATGAGATTTGATGTATTATTAGGCGGTTACAACTTCGTTATTTTTCGTCACAAACACTCCCTATCAGAATTTTTAATTTTTTAATAAGTGAAATGTCATAATTGCCCCTGATTATTTAAATAAATTTTAATATAAAAATATTTGAATTAAAAAATGACAAAACTGCCCTCGTAATTAAATGCTCACCATTTCTCTTTCTACTTTCTTCAACCTCAGAAATCCTAGTCACTGTCATCACCACTTCTTTTTCTCTCATCCCCTCCTCCAACCGCCATCGCCAGTTAACCACAGCCACCACCGCCACTATTTCTTTCTCTCTCATCTCCTCCAACCACCACCGCCACCAACCACAACCATAACCACCACCAATTAACCACAGTCGCTGCCACCACCGCTTCTCTCATCTCCTCCTCCAACCACCATTGCCACCAACCACAACCACAACCGCTGCCAATTAACCACAGCCGCCACTACCACCACTTCTTTCTCTCTTATCTCCTCCTCCAACCACCACCGCCACCAACCACAACCACCACCGCCAGTCAATCAAAATCCCTAATTTTTTGCAGTTGAGGACTGAAATTAAGACCTAATTTTTCGCAATTGAGGATTGAAATTAAGAGCTTGAAAGTAGTGATCGGAAATTAAGCACAAATATATATGGAAATAAATAATTGAATATATGTGTTATATATATGTTAACGTTGATATTTATAGAAATAAATAATTAAATATGTATGTTATATATATATATATATATATATATATATATGTTAACATAAATATTTATGGAAATAAATAATTAAATATACATGTTAACATTAATATTTATGGAAATAGATAATTAAATATATATAGGTTATATATTATAGTATAAATATATATAACTAGAGAAAAAGAAAAAAAATAGTTCATTTTTTTTATTTTATGTTAACATTAGTATTTATGGAAATAAATAATTATATATATAGGTTATATATTTTAAACTATATATATATATATATATAGCTAGATAGAGAAAAGAAAGACAATTTTAGTTTTTTTTAATTTTATGTTAACATTAGTATTTATGGTAATAAATAATTATATATATAGGTTATATTATTGTGTGTGTGTGTGTGTGGGTGTGTATATATATATATATATATATATATATATATATATATACAGAAAAAGGAAGAAAATTTTAATTATTTTTTATTTTATGTTAATATTATTATTTATGAAAACAAATAATTATATATACATGTTATATATATTGTTATATATATATATATAGGGTTGATGAAAAGGGCATTTTGGTCCATTAGACAGGGTTAAAAGAGTAAATTTAGTATTAAAATGAATTAAATTAAAAGTCAAAGAATAGCATGGTCATTTCATCATCAAAAAATGGTATGATACGATATATTTTTGATAGAAGAGGGTGTGTGTGATATACGACACAAACTACAGAGAGTGTTGGTGATAAAATTGTACAAAGTTATAGCGCCTGATAATACCTAAATCTCGGTGGATGTCAATGAAGTTTACCCTAAAAAAAAAGAATAATTTTTTTCCAAAAAATAAATTCTGAACTTAATTTTGGATAAAAAAAATTAAATATGTAAAATAATAAAAAATTTCGAATTTTTTATTTTTTCAATTAGAGTGCCTATTCGTTAACTCTAAAGTGTAAACCCCCATTTTTTTCACAAGATGTAAGAGAGAGGCTGATTGAAAAGGAAAAGTAAAGGACAATGATTAGAAACGACAAAAGAAGCGACAGAGCAAATGAACACTTCTGGTTGATGTTTTGACAAATAAAAAGCTAATAACAGTGACAAATCCAATCCACAAGTGTGTCCGCCTTTGGATTTGTTTTTTCCATCCAAAGACTTCGCTCTCCTCCATTTACTTTATTTTTTTGTGAGAAATAAAAAAAAATTTCCGGTGTCGTGTAAGTGTGGGCCATCGACTCTAGATTAGGTTTTGCAATCCAGTCCAGTCCGCCATCGACTCTAGATAAGGTTTTGCAATCCAGTCCAGTCCGGTCCAATCCAATAGCAACAAATCAATTGGAAGACTTATCCTCCATCAACACAGTCATCGCCTGTTTAATTTAAAATTAGATTACACCCTTCAAAGTGCAAATATAAGCTCACCTAACGCTGCAACGCCATGCACAATTTACAAATTTCTTTAGATAATATTAATAGTACTTGATTATTTATCAGTGAGTAAAAATCTCCTTTTAATTATTTATTCATGTAGACAATGATAAAATGACATGTGTTAAATTTAAATAATTTTTTTAATAAGTTTTAATTTTCCTCTCTTATATTTTAAACGAAAATATCTGTCTCATGTTATATCAGAAGAAACTTTTTTTGCAAGTTAATGTGGCTCAGTTCCAAAATTAAAAAATTCTCGAGTACCCTTCTTTTATCATTAAAATATAATTTTTTAAAAGTTGTCGCTATCATCATTATCATCTTTGTCATAATCTCATATGAATGAAGTTGGGCACATGAATTCTCTTTCAAAACTTTTCTATTACATGTCAATTCATTTACTATATTTAACTTTTTAAAATTATTTTTAATAATTTCATCGCATATTATCTTTGATAGTCATCTCTATCTCTATCTCGTACTTTCTATTAGAACTAATCTTTCTTGTTTTACTAACGCGTCACTAGATCTCCTATGTATATGTTCAAACCATACAAGTCTATTATCACCGATTAGTGTTACACCTAGTTTTGTTAAAATAGACACCATAAAAGAGATAAAGATATTTAAATAAATAAATTCTTCAAACATTATTCATTCATTAAAAAATGATTTGTTGGTATATATATATATATATATGCATAAAAGAGATGTATGTATATATTTACATGTAAATATGTATAGGAGATGGAGATTTGCTAATATATATATATATATATGAGAAATGAATATGTAGATTTACTGGTGTGTATATATACATATATATTTATTTATGTGTGTGTATATACGAGAGATGAAAATGGATATGAAGATTAGTTGAGGAAGAGAATTTCTTAAAATCTAGTTCATCCTTCAAAATTGATTTATACTTTTATTTCTTGAACATTTATTTGAAACACGTGTCAATATTTGATTGAACCACATGACCTTGTAAAAATAACTCGTCGCATGTTATTTTATTATTATGTCCATAAGTGATGAGGAAGAAGAGAAATTATTATATATCACGAGAATGTCGTGTATTAGAAAATCCAACTATTAACAAAACTCCATCTTTTATAATTTTTTATAATAATAAAAAATAAATTTTTATCACGCAACAAAATTCTTACATTTAAGAAAATTTTGAAATATTGCAAAATTACTCGAAGAAGTTACTGTTTACGAATGAGTAGTAACTTCAAAGTTCTGATCCGAGAGTTTGACGGAACGAAACAAGTAGGAGGACATATTATTAAGAAGGTAAAAATAATACATACGCTAATACACATAATATAAACATAGCTAACCGAAAAGTGAATCAATGTATCTAAATTCTCTCACTCTCTAGGAAAAGTAAAGGAGAATAATTAGAATACCAAGGAGACAAAGTAGTACTCCTGTAAGCGCCAACTTTTCATGTCATGACACTGTATGTAAGACTAAAGATTGAAAAGAAAAACTAAAGATTGAAAAGATTAAATATTTTTTTATTTAAAAGTAATAAGATATTACGGGTAAAAACTAAAAAAAGACATTTCATAATGTCGAGAGAGATGTAATAAACCCCAAACATGACTATCGTGTGTAACGTTAGTGGAGGTCAATGTCTTTTACCCTTTAAATTATACTACCACTCCAATTTCTTAATAAAATTTAATTTAGCTTGGAAATTTGAAAAGAGAGTCATTTTGTTTCTCAATCTTACAATATTTTTTTACCAAACATGCTTTCATGTTTTTGTTTTTCAAAATTTTGGAACAAATTTTGAACAAACAGAGGAGAGCCCATCCAAAGATCAAACTCCCCTACATTTTCTGCATGGTACACATCTTCTCAACTCCACTCTGCAATACAGTCCAGTAATAACACCAAACACAATAATTTGCCATCAAAATAGGATCAAAGAACAATTTGGAATTGAAAAGTGAGAGCATTAATGTAACAATCACAACTGTTATCATAATAGTAAAAACATAACTCACCATAGGGGTTGTTTGTGGAAAACAAATTGAAACTAATATTTCAGTGATAATAACTATATTTTAGTTGAATAGTATACAAAATGTTCTTTAAAATGCAAATGAATGTAAATATGCAAAGACAACTTTTACAAAAACTACATGTTGAAGAGGTGAGCTGGTATCAAATACCAGAGTGTGTCAATACACTTTTGTTACAAACACCAAAAACTACTTTTGATAGAATAGTTGCAAAACTCCCACCAGAAGAGACTAAAATGCATGGCAGAAATCAAGTTCCAACCAGTGTGCATCAATTTGCTAAAAAAAAGAAAAATGCAGAGCAGAAGAACATATATGCATTAAGATGAAAGTAAGGTTGCAGTGCATTGTTCCACAAATAAAACTAGGAGTTCATTTAAATTGCCAAAAATGTAAACATTCATCACAAAAGTTTAATTACATATTCATCTCCTTTAACATAGTTTCAAGAAAGCAGAATTTAATAACTAAGGGGTCTTACATAGGTACTCTTCTTCTTTGATATTCAACAAACATTGCCTGTGTAGAGTATAATAAAAAAGTGAAATCAACATAACAATGACATATCAACTTCATAACCCAAAAAATAAAAAATAAAAAGACTATTTAAGCATTGAATATCTAAAACCAACTTTACATTCAGTCACAACAAATTAACAAAAACAAAACTAGAGTATAAGTTCCATAGGACTATCCAAGTAGTATTTAATATGTAAGAGGTACCTAAACCCAGACAAGCAATTGTCCAAATAAAATTTTATACTAAAATCACAAATTTAATACCCAAAAAAATGAAAGAAAATAATACCCATTATACAGGTTTCACATACATTTATAAATAGATTGCCAAAGTCGTACCAATCTCACAAACAAAATTTCTAGACTAGGGTTACAGGAGAAAACACATTGCTATAGATTCAACAATCAGACCTCCACATAAGCAGCAGAAGATGGTATTGTACAACAACAACAACTACTAAGCCTTTTACCAATTACTTGGAGTCGATTACATGAATCCGATGTTTCTATTCCACTCTATTTAAGGTCTTCTTTGCACATGTCCAAACCATCTTAACCGATTTTCCCTCACTTTATCTCCAATTGGTGCTATACCGAACATCTCCCGAATGTGTTCATTTCTAATTCTATCCTTTCTAGTCTTTCCGCACATCCATCTCAACATTGGCATTTCTGCAACACTCACTTTATGCAAATGTTGTTGCCTAGCTGTCCAACATTCGGTACCATAAAAATGATATTGTAAAGAAAAAAAATGAATTTTTATGTTTATCAAAACCAAACCAGACCCGTAAAATTCAAAATCGAATTAATGTGATCAATCGTGACAATATATCGGAATTTATGATAAGAAATAAAGCAAATGTGGAGCGGACATGCTTTTTTTTTTTTAGATATATATATATATATAAATTCGATTCAAATTCCAAATTGAAATTCAGTATTATAAAAACAAAATAGCATAGCTCACCAAGTAATTTTCAGACAGTAATAAATAAATACAATAAACATCTACCAAGTATAGCAATTAACATAACACAAAAAAAATTGCTAAAGAAAAATATTTTTTTTAAAAAAATCGTGAAATCATAAAACTAACTAGTAGAGAAACAGAGCAAAGTAGATGAAGACAGTCTTATGAAAACCAATATTCTCTCTAAAAGCACAATTCAGACCCAATCCCATAAATGCACTTTTTATAAGTTAACCTATCACAATCCAACTCTCTTCATCACTTCATGCTATTGTAATTAGAAGTAGTTGCTTCTGATCACTGTTTGTTGGTGGCTGGACTAAAACCCACCCATTTGCCAACTCTACTGGATGATAAAGTTGGTTGATGATTTTGGGTGCCATTGTTGTCAGAAATGATTTTATCATTTATAGATTCATTTCAAGCATGTGTTGCATCAATACTAGGATGAAGCTATCAGATGCTTTATTTAATATTATGCAATGTCCAGACTAAGTGAAAAAAGCTATTGTAACCTTGATATCTATTTATGTGTGTGTGCGCGCGTGAATTGGTGCAAGACACTTTTCCCTCATTCTTTTTAGATATTTCATCAAACACTTTGCTTGCTGTAATTTTACCCATCCAAATGCTTACAAACAATAAACTATTTAAATTCATTGGTGCAATGCATATATTAGAGAGATAACAGTCTCATTTCATAAGAACCAATATTTCTTTCTCCTAGTATATAAAGTGAAGTCATTGGGAACTGACATCTTTTTATTGAACAAATGATACTATCTAATTATAATCACATAATATCGACACTCCATTTTATGGTGCACTGAAAATAGCTGGATCAATCCAGCAACAATTGAGTGCATGTTGAGGTATGTTGTTGGGTTGATTCTAACTTTTCATTACACTGCAACATATGGATGAACTGAAGAAGATCCGTATTCAAATTTTTCCAACACTTTGCTTGCTGAAAAATAAATAGAAATATTTACAACCTATACACCATATATATGTATATCTTTATATATATATATGTAAATATATATATATAGAGAGAGAGAGAGAGAACCTGAAGAAGTAGAAGCTATAGAGATATGCGATGGAGTTGTAGAAGTGAAAACTGAAGCCAAATCTATTTGAGAGATTCAATTGATGTTAAATTTGAGATTCAATTAATGTCAAAACCCTAGATATCAGATTTAATATATATAGATCAAAAGGAGCCTTACCAAGCTTTATGATATAATCTACTGGCTTGATTTGTGATGAAAATGCAAGGTCTCTAACTATGGAATTGGAGCTTGGAGGAGATAGAATCGAGAGAGTGAGGGTGTCGAGAAACCATCGGGCTCCTTTTTTGTCTGACTTCCCCAGGCGTTTGAATTTACAATTATTACTCTTAGCTTTGGAATTATAATCGTGGAATTGGGCCTTGTGAAATTATAATTGAATTGCAATTCCACATTTATTTAGTGAAACCAAACAAGAAATTTGGAATTGGGATACTCAATACCAATTCCAAAGGCCCAATTCCAAGGAGCCGAACAGACCCCAAAGGAATTGATTTTGGAAAAGAGGGTTCGATGTTGAACTGACCAACAAAGGAAAAGAGGTGAATTCAAGAGAATTCAACTATAAATAGAAAGAATTGATTAATAGTTAGAACGCCATAAATGGGTCTTTTAGTAGAAAGACTCTGTTGGAAAAAAACAAGTGTACTAGTTAGGTAAGGTACGCTTTTGAACTTTCCTTTTTGCCAATAATTTCATTTATTTTGCTCTAAATTGGAAGAAGATTAAATTGAAACTGTATCTTTATTTTCAGTATACCAGTCCTTTATTTCCATCATTCAGTCTAAAATTTGATGGCATCTGTTAAAACAGTAATTAGATTAATCTTAGTTCAGACTGTTACAAAATGGCGTGCACGCTCAAGAAGTTGTAATGAAACAGATACAGCTAATTTATTATGCCAAACCCTCATAGTCATTGTTCTAAAATTTGATTGGCTTGCTAAAAAAGTAAGATTTGAGCTTGTAGTTTCAGTCGAGCTCTATATTATTCAATGCATTTATTTAGATTTAGCAGCACATGTGAATGCTAACACAATTCAACAACTTATCTATACCTTTGGAAAATATCTTCTTTTTTTTTATAAGTAATACCTTCGGAATATATCTCTTCACACAGCATTCTATGAATTCTAAATCCACAACATACTAGTTGAAGGATGAGGAATTGAACCACTGGTTTAGGAGGCAACTATATATAGTTTTCTTGATTGCTTACATTACCATTATGAGAAGAGATAAATCTGTAATTATAGATGGCAAAGCAAATAGAACTTCAGTTGTTTCTCTAAAAATCTTTACATCTATGCATCTACAAAAGTGAAATTTAAGGGGTCAAGTGAACAAATAAGGACCCACCGACCAAAATATTTTGAGGGGGCGTTTGAGCTTCAAATTTAAAGGCAATTTAGGATCAAACAAATCTAATCCCTCAAGAGGTGGTACTTGTACACTTCATGCAAGTGACTACCAACTATAAATGGGTTGTTTAGGAAGTAAAGTCAAACCACATGCTTAAGGCAATGAAGATCAGTAAGCAAAACACTTTAGAATGACAATCAGTAAGCAAAATTAAGGCAAGTTCCTCACAAATGAAGTATGATAAAAGGTGAGATTCAATCAAGTGCTCTAGGTCATGTTGACAAACTAAAACAACGAATTACAATTTCTTTTACCAGCAACAAATAACTAAAACAAGGTAATATGGATAAGATACTATGCCAATTCATCGAGGGAAAGATGTTTTTCAATAAAATAGGTACCAAGAACATGTTTGTAAAAGAAAACTCCTTAAAAAAAAGAAAATGAAAAAAAAGAACAAATTATACAATATCATAACCATCTGCTATAACAGCAGCATCATAAGCAAAAGCTCATGTCCTAACTACTGAAAGTTAGGTACATTAATTTAATTCAAAATTAAATTCTATCCAAGGCCAAAAGGTGTTACAACACTGTGTAGCAGTGACTTGAGGCAATGCTTGAGAGGATTGATAAATTTGCATCTTCATGAGCTAGTGGAGGTTCATTAGTCAAGCCTAACTTGAAAGGGCCACGCTATTTTAAAAAAAATTGAAAAAAAACACATCTTAATGCAGCAAACGTAAGGCTCAAAATGTGCTAACGTTCCTTAAGGTGTGAGGGACATAATGGCTTAAGCACTCTTTTTGAATATGCACTTTGTACACAATAGACCCACGTAGCGCGAGTCGCAACATAATTGAAACATAAATTTCAAAATTAGTTTAAGTTAACAATTCAAGGTTTGCATAGAGGGTCCCTGTTCGTCAAGGGGTGAGAGCATCAACATGTCTCTCAATTTCCACTCAAATGCATTAAAATCTTCACTCCATGTTTGCTTCACAGTGCTCATCTTCAGGTTTTCATTGCTCTCTTCAGCTTAATCTTGCATAATTTGGTTGCTTTTGAACCCTAATTCCCTCATCTACCTTTCGTTCTTTACTCTGTTCCTAAGAAGCACATATACTTCTACAAAAGTAATATACCCATATCGTCTCCGTATCGGATACCGATACTCCTCCAATACTCACGGATACATGTTCGATACTTCCTAAACATATCCATAATTTTAAAATATATATATTTTTTTATTTCTAACACGCATCCAACACTTCTTAGATACATCGACCACACATCTAATTTTTCTCAAATACTTTAAAACACATCTTTAACAAGTTTTGAAAATTAAAATGTAATTTTTCCAACAATAATATCTAACTATAATTGTTAAGAAAGGTTTAAAATTTATTTTAAAAAAAGTGTTAAAATATATATCATGATTTAGTACAAAATTTATCCATTTAAATTATGCAATATGACTATTAACTCTTATTTTATTTGTTAATCATAATATTTTATAAAAAAAATGTTAGTAACTCAACTTTTTGTATATATTGTCGTATCTGTATCCTATTTTTTTTAGATTTACCATATTGTTGTACCCGTATCGTGTCGTATCCGTGTCTTGTAGCCGTATTCATGCTTTCTAGTTCTGTTCTTTGTGCCCTAGTCCTCTCTCTTTCTCACCTCCTCTTCCTTTATTCCCTCAATCCTAGCTTTTTTTTATTTTCTCGTTTCTCAGATTCTCCAAGCCCTATCTCACCTCTGGTCCGATTATTGCTAGCTCCTCTGCCCTACGGAGGACCTAGCACTTCAACTTCATGAATTCACTCTAACAAGAGAAGAAGACATAAAAGAGGAGTTTGGGACTGAATCTTAAGCCTTTTCAGTAAGATTTGACAGAAAAATCTATCAATATCATGGGTCTTCGCAAGGTTATATAGGAGGTATGGAATTGCCCACTTTTAATCTTTCTTATTTCCTCCAATAAATTTCAGTTTACGTTTTCCTCTGACACTGAGGTTCGTAGAGTTTATTCAAACAGCCTTGGTAAATTTTTAGCACAGTTTGTTGATCCTTGTGGAGTGGCACAGTTTGTAAATTTTTAGCACAGTTTGTTAATATGGTGGCGAATTAATCTTTGTTCCATGAAGCAATGGGGGTAAATAGGTCATTTAAACCGAGAATAATAAACAGAAACCCAGGGGAGAGTAGTTTACCCTGCTAATTTTTATTAGATAATTAGCCAAGTATTGGCCACAAGAATAGAGCTTACCCAGAAATCACCCCATGAATATGCAAACATGTAAATCAACAGCACTCACCAAAGGGCTTGTAGCCCAATGGGCAAAAAAGTGTGTGTGAGTTGTCCCCTAACTAGGAAAAAAAGGGTCAACACCACTCATAGTGTGCCAACTCCTTTATTTTTCGGTTTGTCATCTATTCTACTACTGTTTTTCAGTTTTTTCTTTTACATATCCTTCCAATATACAAAAATTAACCCCTTATTAATCAAATCAACTAAGCGTATCACAATAAAATTTATATCTATGGATATATAAAGATGAAGGGAATAAAAAAAAAAAACTTACATAGCGGTGAAACATCTTCACAGCCTTCTCAACTTCTTCAACAGTACTCATAGTCACGAATCCGAAACCGCGACTCTGATAAATTTCATCGTCATCCTTGCCCCCATATGATAATGTTGAAGTTAAATACCCCTAATCCTTCAAATCCTTGTTGCGGAGTCGATAAATTATACGCCCTCTGGTTGAATCATAACGACTTACTTCAATTTGGACTTTATCTCCGGGAAGTATCCGTATAAAACTACGTCGGATCTTGCCGCAAATATAACCTAAAATCAGGTCCTCATTATCTAAACGAACCCGGAACATACCATTGGGAAGCGATTCAGTTATCAAACCTTCATGAATCCATTTTTGTTCTTTCATTCTAGGTACAACCTCTTTGAAACCATTGGCGACCACGCTTGAGAAACGGGTCTTATTTATGAGAGAGAAAGAGGAAGGTAACGATGAAGAGTGAGAGCAAGCGAGGTGGAGTCTGAATGGTTTGGGTGCGATTGAGAGAAATGGGTACGAAGTTTTCAAACTGAAGATTGTTGGGAGTGAAATTGGGCAACTGTTCGCCATTGACAAAGGCTTGAATATAGGTTTGGTTGCACAAGCCATAGATATAGAGAGAGAAAGAGGGAGGAGGAGAGGAGGAGAGGAGGTTTATTGGGGGGAAAGAGAGAGGTATTATTGGGAAGAGGGTCGACTACAAGTCTACAAAGGTCCAAAATGGTCTGACGACTGTGGGCTTCTCATCTATTTACTGATCGGGTCGTTTTGCAAATGTAGGGTCTAAAATGTCCATGGGCCGACTCGGCCGAGTCTTTACTTGGTAACTTGGATCATGTAAATTGTACATCAGTCTCTTAACAACTTAACGTATTAATGGGCAATAATTGACGCATGTTAACACGAGTTCAACTAGGGTGCATACAGTCCGGTCTGATTTTGACCTTTTTTGAAATTAAATCGTATGATCCGGTTTTACTAAAAATGAAATCGGACCGAGCCGTTTAATCGTATGGAACCGGACCAAACCGAATCGCGAAGAACTGATTTGGTCCGATTCGGTTCCACGGTTCACCAACCTATAATTATAATACTATAAGTATATTATAAGTATAATATTTCAAACAACAAAGATTGTAATTATATTATAAGTATAATATTTAAATATTAGATATAATATATTTTATATTTATATATATAGAAACGGTTAGGTCCGGTCCTGAGGGACCGAAAACCGTAACCGGACAGTTACTACACGGTTCAAAAAAATTAGAACCGTGACCGAACCGGACCGCAAAAAAATCGGACTAAATTGTCCGGTCCAGTCCGGTTCAATTTGAGTTCCTGATTTTGACAAATTTTTGTGCACCCCTAAATTCAACCCAACACAATTTAATTTTAGTTTTGCAATTTAGTCGTTTAACTAAACATAGTCACTTTTATGTCAGAATTGAAGCATATAACACAACAAGATATCATGTTCCCATCTGTAATAACTAATCTTAATAGTTTAATTATCAATGTTTTATTAAATAAGTTACACGAGTTGAGTCGAATCATATTTTTATTTGATAAAAAATTCTTATCACGAATAACAAGTGTCATATTTTTATTGATACAAAAATATAAATATAAATATAAATCAATCTTTATTTTTCACTGTAAAATTAACACTCAAATTAGACACAGGAAGAGGGTGAAAAGTTGATGGTCTATATTTCACTGAATAAATTATTTCTAAGTTATTTGATAGGACATTAAAAAAGAAACAAAATATGTTGTCTTTTTTATTTTTGAATTTAAGTTGACATTAATATAAATTTGTTTACACAAACTATAAAATGAAAATATGACCACAACCGTTCAAATTGTGGAAATTGAAAGAATTAGATTTCTATTATTCGGGTGAATTGTCTTCGACTAATATGAAGATAAAATCTTTTATAATTTGAGGTGTCATTCAAATATAATTATTTTTTTAGTATAAAAATTAATTTGGATCTACAAAAGACAAAAGAGGATCTTGTTATACGGCTTACCCTTCAACCCAGCATATAATACTTATATTTCAAAATTAACTCTAATTTCAAAAAAAAAAAAATCTGTTTTACACTAATTCATCTTATTTATCATACAGCACTGAGACGTTCCACGATGTATGATATTGTACACTTTGATTCAGAGTTCGCACAATTTTGTTCTTCCCTTGATACATCCCCTAATACATAAAAAGTTTCACGATGTATAATATTGTCTGTTTTGGGCTTGAGCCCAGCACAATTTTGTTCTTCCCATAATACAGTAACTCGACAGTGGTTCTTTCACCCGTCTACTTACATGTCCGCATGATTTTATTCTTGGATTTTATATCAATAGCACATCCTCTTTCCACACTAGACAATGTGATATCGTGATTCCCTTAGCCCCTAATGCAGTAGCTCGAAAGTGGTTCTTCCACTCGCCCACCTACATCGTAACTAAGGTCTCCACATATATGATTCTCAAAAGTGAAATAAATAAAATTTATGCAATAAGAAATTGACTTGTGACTATTCAAACGCCTAATACATATGAGTAGGGATGACAATTTTGCCCACCCCGTCGGGTTTTTGCCCCGTCTCGCCCCGTTTAGGACGGGTATGAGAACCATTTTTATGCCGTAGGGGGCGGGTATGGGAATGAAAATGTGAACCCGTCGCAAGTACAGGGCAGGTTTGGTCTGTGATAGAAACCCACCCTGACCCGCTAATCCACTTGTTATATAATTATAATTTATATTATATATCCCTATTTTCCCAAACTTTAAATATAAGTATATAAGTTCTTTATATTCTTCATTTTCAGGTTTTGATTGGTTTTTGAATTGGAATCTCGAGTAAGAAAATGGTGATTGAAACTCAAAGTGTGATTCTCGAGTATTTTTTATTTTGTTTTTGATAATTCTGAATGTAAGCTTTTATTAAACTTCATATGGTGAAATTTTGTTCTGTTTAATTTAGTTGTATTAAACCTTCTTTAACAGTTAGATCAAACTTGTTACTGGGGTTTTTTGATTGTAGAATGTAAACATGTAATTTTTGGTATGGGTTATTTATTCTGAATTTAATTGTTGAATCATACTAACAAGCTTGTAATATTTTGAATTTAAAAATATTAGATCAAATTTGTTATTGGACTTCTAATCTCTATAATGAGAATTTAATTGTTGGATCAAAGTACCAGAATTGTAATATTTTGAATTTAAAAAAGTATTTGATATGGAACAAATTTGTAAAAACCTGCCCCGTCCCGTCCCAAACTTGCGACGGGTTTGATAATGCTATTAAAGACAATGGGGAGGGAATGGGTTTAGGCAAACCCGCCCCGTTATCATCCCTACATATGAGCTAGGAGGCACAAATACTCCAAAAAAATCTCTTGTGATCGTATCGGACACGTATCTAATACGAATACGGCCAGGATATGACCGAATGTGTCTGATACTCCGAAAAAATATTTCATTTTTTTAAATTATTTTTTGAATGCCGAATACGTCTGGGATCCGCGAGGATACATTTTAAGATACGTCTAAGATACGTTTTGGATATGTCTGGAATACGTTTATGATACTTTTCAGGACTAATTTGTAATTTTTTGTTCTATAAAGTGAGATTGAGATTGTAATATTAAAAAATTTATGAGTTAGAAAATAAGGATCATTTTATAATAAAATAAAAATATTTTTAAAACCCCAAGCAAGTGAGTTATTGTAAAGAATATTAGGAAAGATAAGATATTTTTAAATTTTAACTTCTTATATTTTGTATAAGTGCTTTAAGTATATTTAATGTATGGTTGAAAAATAAAACTTAATATTTTATGTATAATATTATTTATTTATTTATTTGACGTATCCATGTCGTGTCTGTATCCTAATTTTTTGAGATTTTCTATATCGTCGTATCCATATGGAGTTGTACCTGAATCCGTGCTTCATTGCACATGAGTATCTTGTAGATCACCTGTGAGCCTTTGACTGTTTCAGTTGCTTGAAGTAAATGAATTTTACTAAAACTGTTTCTTTTCTCGTTTTAGAATAAACATAGGCAAATCAGAATGTTGATGGTGCACCTCAATCTTTTGAGTGAAGTTAATGTCTACTAACTGAAATTTTAAAAGTTGAAGCACTGATCTGGATCCAATGAAATTTATCTCACTATTCATTAATATTCTTGAATATATATTTATTAGAAAAGTCTCACTTCTCAAAGAAAACATGGTGGCAATTACAACTTGGAAGATTTAAAAAATGATAAAAAAAAAAAAAAAAAAATCATCCACACTGTTTAGGTTTCAAAGGGTCTCATGAATCATCCACATTGTTAAGGTTTCAAAGGGTCTCATCAATCATCCACAGTCTCAAATATTAATTCCAAGTTTACCAAAAAAGAAAAAAAAGTTGCTGAGGAAATATAGGAAAACAAAAGAACAGCTCAATAACTTATAAGAGGTTGGGATTAAAATAACAGAATTCGATTCTTTTTTTATTTTTACACAATTTCTTTGTAATTAAACAGACATTTTAAGTTTCAGTTCAAATTGGTGTTGCAGGATTTTCACACATTCCTGCTGTTTGTTGAACTGTTCCAGAAGCTTTTCCAGATTTTATCCAATGCCCAGTTTGGACCGGGGAAAAACAGTAAAATAATTGAAAATTTGGAACTTTATACAAGTGGTAGGATATGGAGAAGCAGTTCTAAGGTTCAAAGTTCACTTTATTTTAAAAAGATCATTGATTAAACTATTTAGTGAAGGGTAAATCTTCTGTGTATACTAATTCTAAGAGAGCCTACCAAGACTAAAAATTGGTTATCAGGCTATGTATATTAATTTCCAGTATTGGATACAATTGATGGATTTGTAGAATGTAACAGCTCAATTGAAGATGAAAAGTATAAGCACCAGTATACTTGCAAGTTACTCTTCTTGGTCCTAGATCATAAAATATCAACACAAATTCAGCTCTTCGCAGAGGAGAGCAATGAAGCTAAAGCTCAAAAGAAAAAAGAAAACTGGTGTTGTACCATCTGAAAGTGATTTTAATATGATTATAGTAAATAGAGTTTCAATTAAAAACAAACCGGTGGAAGCAATGCCAAAGAAAATGATGGAAGTGACTCTTCAAAATGGTTTCATTTCAATTAGAAAGAGCAAACTAGAAGAGTGAATGATCAGAACTATTGGAAAACATCAGTTGGGATTCAATCTGAGTCCTTCAAAAATTGGATGACAGTTCCATAAGCTGGTGACAAGGATGCTATTGTAACAAGTAAGGTATTGCAAATTCCTTCTTCTCAATTAAATGGCCTACTATCACACTAGACACTGGTCATGACCTTTTGTACAAACAACCTCTTATATTCTACTGCAATCAAGCTATCAGCATCAAGCTTATGTGGAAAATGAATGAAAAAAATAAAATGCAACTTCAGTGGAACTATTTTTTTTTCCGGAAATTACTTGAGTAGAACTATATATTCTAAAATTTATTCTAGAATTCACATCCTACAATCTGAAGAGCTAGATTTTGCAAAAGCAGTTCTACCAATCAATTTTAAATTCTGAAGAAGAACTCACATCCTACAATCTGGAGAGCTAGATCTTCATCATGGTTACTCTCTTTTTCTTCATGATCAAGACTTGTTTATTCATCTTCATTATTTACCGCAAGTCTCTGAATAAAAAGAAGTGGATGGGTTAAATGAAAAGCAGTAGCTGAGTTCTTGCAGTTTCTAGGGAAAAAGTCCAAAAAAATAATCAAGATAGCTGACCACTACATTGCAGGAAAAAGAACGTGTATATCATCACTTTTTAATATTTCACGACATTCAATATATACTTTACCTTTCCATATCATAATTATTAGGGTCACTCACCTGTGTGGCTAGCGATGTTCTCCAGTTATTTTTGTATCCAGTGTGCTCATTTGTCCAAATGAAAAAATCTGCAATTCAGGACATTCCACCACCATAACCTCCTTTAAGGATGGGAATTCAAAAGAATTATTTACCTGACAAAAACTAGTGAGGTTTTTTAGTTAGCAAGCACCAGAATTGCTGATTGACAGAACACAATTTCATCCATGGCATCTTATCCTTCTTTCTCATTTCTAACTATATCTTTGATCACAGCACAAGTACTCTGAGTCGTCTGAGATGTCTTGCTATTGAGAGTGGGAATGAATATCTCAGGATGTTGCAAGATTGAACTATTAAAGATGTTAGCATGTCAAAGACCAGAAGTCCCTGGGAATCTGTTATCCAAACATTCACCTGTTATGTAAATTAACCAATTCCAAGTTTTCTATTTGGAAAGATTCTATTTCCTTTCTCTTTATGGCATAGAGTCCTTCAAGCTTGAAGACTATGTCCAAGGCAGAGGTAGTCGCTTCTGCAGTAAGGTAGAGGTAGTCACTTCTGCAGTGGTTCACCTCCAAGACTCAACTTTACGAAGGACCAGACTGAGAGATTGCCACACCAAATAGCTTCAAAGATGCTCCCATCAGTGAGTACCTGTTTTCCAACATAGGAATTTTAACCTGCAGAAACCTTTCACTGTGTCAATCATGTATATTCTAACAGATGAACATTTCTCTCACAATCAAAGAGAACACTTTTTCTATGAACTGTTCTTTTTGAAGTATGAAAGAAAAAGAGTTTGAAGTATGAGTGGTTAGTTTGGTGCTTGGCATGCATTACTAAATCCACTTTACATGGAGCAACCATAATGAACTATTTTTCACGAGCTGTGACTATCACTCTGTTGGACCCCTTCTAATATTAAATTCTAATTCTATTTTATGGTCTAGAGATCACAGAAATTCTTTGCAAATTATTTTACTTCATAGTAAGTTGTTGGCATGACAGTGCCGTCTCTTGTAGCCAGTGGCATTCATTTGAGGTTCTGATCAAATCTTTTGAAGCTCTATTTAGAAGATGGATGCATAAATTCCCATAAACTTAGAGGATATGAAACAAATAGCTATTTTTTTATTTTTTCTTGGTAGGTAATAGAGGGTTTCCTCATTAATAATATAATAGGAATCAAGAGACATACCATTTCATTCTAGAATGGTTGTAAGGGGCCATTGATTGTTTTTATCTTCAGAGTGTTGAGGGATTGCGAGGAAGCATCTCTAATTTGGGACAGCGTTCTATTGACATTGTTACTAAGGATGGCAATTTAGAAATGCAACTGCCCCAGTAAAAGCACGATAAGCATGGTAGATCTTCAAGGGCCACTCTCTTTAATCGGGGGAGCAGAAGATTGTCCTCCACTTCATTTCTTACAGCTTTATCTGTTGCATCTATTCCTTCTGCTGCATTTGATAATTCAATTTTAAATACCTCTTCCAAGAAGCGACACACTTGTACTTTGAGTTCTTCTAGGTTCTCGAAACTTGTAAGCAATCTTGATGGAGCAACATTTAATAGTTCGCTGCACCTTTTCACTTGTAAGTATCTCAGTTTGGGAACAGGATCGGTTGGAACTGTGCTGTGCCATATCTCTTTGAAGTTTTTCATGTCTTTGATACGCAAGACCTCCAAGTAAGGAAATTTTACCTGCAAAACATCAATTAACTAGTAATAATGCCAATAACTTGACTATGTATTATGATAAACCCATGGATAGAATTCACCCTTAAAAACCGGCTTGTAAGGAGAGGGTGCCCATCCAAAGGTACCCAAGCGATGTGGGACTATGCTAATACTCCCCCTCAGCGTCAGGGCTGGAGACACTCGGCTCTCCCCCTCCACATAGGGTAGGAGATACGAACCCGACCCATCCCTGAGGTACACTTGCTCTGATACCATGATAAACCCATGGATAGAACTCATCCTTAAAAACCGGCTTATAAGGAGAGGGTGCCCATGTGTATATACATTGTACATTCCAAAGGTACCCAGGCGATGTGAGACTATGCTAACATGTTAGTCATAAAAAACAACAAAGAAGTGAAGAGAGTATAGCTTCAAACAAGTAGATCTTCTCCTCTTCCCTTCCACTGAGCACAATGTGACCTGGCAAATGGTTTACATTTTGCTCCAAGAGTTCTTGATATCAATTGAAATCATACACATGCTTTGTAATTAATGTCTTAATTTTACATTGTAGTTCCTGTTTAATTTATAATACTTGGATGAGGTTTTAGTTGTTGAAGAGCACCAATTGGAGATAAAATGAGAGAGAATTGATCAACATATTTCGAAATGCGCAAATAAGACTACTAAGTGCACTAGTTAGGAAGAATGACATGGTCGACATTGAGGTAATGTTAGGGAAGGGAAAGATTGAAATTAATATACGTAGAATTATTAAGGAAAGATATAGTATTTTATTTTTTTCAAATAAAACAAGCTCTTAAGAGATTATTTGCAAAAAAACTCTTAAACATAAGATTTTGGAGCATCCTAATTTGGAGCGCTAATAGCCCCATTGCTTAATAACTACCGATTTCTGTTAATTTCAAGTGCTCGTCAACGGTTAATTAGGTGTTAGGACATAAGTACCTTGTGGTTGAAGAGAGCTCGCCATTCGGGAATACTCTCCTCCTCCATTTGTTCTTCTTCTTTGGATCCACAATTGTAGCAGAAATTTCTGAGCTCTGGCAACATTTGAAGTGTCATAGTCTTTAATTGAGGGAACACAAGGATCTCTTCAACAGCTTCTTTTTCTTCTCCTTGTTGCTTTTGAACAGCAACTATTTCTTCCATCTTCCAACAACGTTCTATTCTCAATTCTCGGAGCTGACAAAGATTTTTTGCGATGGATAGTGAGAATACATTTCTCAATCTATCACAAGCAAAAAAGTCAAGAACTGTTAGATCAGAATAGCTATGATGTACATCCAAATATTCCTTTTGGTACAACCCTGTGCGCATCAAGTTAGGCAGTGAATATAGCTTCAGTTCTCGTAACCGAGGGAGTATGATTGTTGGTGTTGATGTTGTAGACCCTTCTTCAATATTCAGCACTTCAACTTCAGATACCACTGATGCACATGAATCAACATTGAGTTTTTCAAGGTTCTGTAGCCTTGGAAGCACATTGGATGGAATCACATTCACCAGTTTCTGACAGCCATACACCTCAATAAACCTTAGCTTCCGGAACGAATCTTCTGCTTCCGAATCTTCAAATAATTTGCTGTTCCATATTGCTCTAAGGCTTTTTAATTCTATAATTGTCAACTCCTCCAAGGCTGGGAATGTAACCTGTGAAATTAAATTACATTACATTTTGTTAAATGATTTGGGAAAAGGAGGTAAACTACAAAATTAGGCTTAATAGAGTCTAATGAAATTTGAACCCGAAAACAATAATAGTCGTTGGAAGACCCTTGTCAGTGAGTGGTACTATTTCCAACCAACTTAAGAAGGATTGAAGTAATATAATGCTAATAACTTGGTTATATAAACATAATTTTAGCAAAGAACATTTCATGCTCAAGATGTTGCATTTGGCTTTTAGAGATTCGTGGAATAATAAGCTTGTCACAAATTTGATACCCCAATCAACCAAAGCCTCCTGTGTTGGCTTGGCTCAAATACCTATTGTAATTAGGTTTCCGTTATAGAGTTGTATCTTACTAGGTAATTTCTGAGTAGGCAAGTCTTGGTCTCAACGAAGGAAAGTTCTTGTTAGGCAAGTCGTGGGCTCTAAGGAATTGTAATCTTTGTCCACGAAGGAATTGAATATTGTGCTCTATACTCTCTTTGAAATTGAGAGGTCACTCTCATTGTTTTTGAGAGAGCAATTCTTGCATAGAGACAATACTCTAATTGTTTTGAGAGGGCAACTCTTGCGTAGAGGTAATACTCTTATTGTTTTTGAGAAGACACTTGGTGATAGAATTCTTGTTTAGAATTTGTGATTTCCTTTTGAGTGAGATTTGGTGTATAAGGATTAAGAGTTGAGCGTACTCTTGATACAATCCTTCAACTTGTCCTGTTACAATCTATATAGTAAAATCGGGCTTTCCGTAGATGTAGGCTTGTTTAGCCGAACCATGTATAATTCTTGTTGTACTCTTTCAAATTGCTTCGTGCTTGTTTACTTATCACGACATCGTAATATTTGGTGGTACATGATTGGAGGCTTATTTTCTTAACACCCTGAAAATGACACTCAATATAGTTAATTTTAAATCATAAAATCTTAATGGTTTCACTTGATCAAAGTGTTACCAAAATTCTGTAACACACTTGTTAACCTATCATTATTGTTGCCTTCAAGCGTTGATGGAGGAATAAGATTGTTATTATAATTTTGCTAATTCCCGAATGACACAAAATGACTCAGAACTTGCAGCTTCAAAGCATCACTGGGGTATTAGTAATTTCTTCTAACCAGTTCTTTTTTAACACAACTTATAATCCAATCACTTTAAAAAGAAATAAACATTAGTATCAAAAGAAAACGCTTGGTAATTCTGAATTTAATTAATAATATATAAAAATGTGTATCAAAAGCATAGAGTTTATGATTGAAATCATATTATGAACTAAAAATTTGCCAAACCAGGCATGCAAATAGCTAATACTCTGATCCGATGGCAGACCTAAACCAAAGCACCAAGCCAAATTTTATTCAAGAATGAAACCAGGGGAAATTCCCCAGTTAGATAGAAACTGAAAAATACTAGTAAAATACCAGCAGTAATTCTAAGTATTTATTAAGAAATAAGGTCATGCACCCACACTGTCACTGCCCAGAAAAACCTGAACAAGCTCCAGATGACTTTGCTATAAGGGACTTGCAAAAAAAAACTTCTCTCTAAGGTGTAACAGTTAAGGGAAAAAAGTAAATTAAACAAGTCTTTCCTAGTTGGTTCATGCACCCACACCTCTCTTGGTTATAGCATAATCACACAAGTCTTTCCTAGTTGATTTAAAAGTCGACAATAACCTCCCATATCAAACATTTTCGTACAGTGTTAAAAGAGTGTTATTTTACATTTTTGTGCTCAACAATTATTATATATATTTTTAACCAAAACCTGTGTAGCCTAGTGGTATCTCCTTTACCTCTCAATGTGAGAGGAGAGGATTCGAGTCCCCAAAGGGACAAAATGGGTGTGTGAGTTTCTTGCCAATGAAAAAAAATTATTATATTTTAGCTAAAAAATTAAATTAAGACAAGGGAAAATATCATCCTTTGAAATTTTATTTTGGTGACATGAGCCATATCCATCTTCGACTAGTGTTTATTTGTTGACATAGGCAGAACATGTCACGAAGTCCTACCTCAAGATGTCTGTGTGGTTTTTGAATCTAAAGGAGGGGCCAACTCTACCTCGTGGTAGGTGAGTGTAATTTACGCAAGAAAAAAAATTATTGAGCCAAAAAGGACTGAAAATAAAAGTAAAAACACAGTCAGTGATGCAGATTTTAAGTACCTGTTAATTTGGAGATAAAAAGAAGATAGACGAGAGTCGTGACTGTTTATAGTGTAATAGAGACCTAATTGGGTCTAGTTGGTCTACCAAGCATGAAAGCGATGGCACCCTCTTCATCCTATGAGATGTTGTCATTGAGCTATGTTGCCTCGTTAAATTTGGGTTTAGAACTGTCTCCCCTTTGGTTTTTCTTAAGCAGTCCAAGACAGGGGAATAGAAAGACTAAAGAGGCTGATAAATGCAACCACAGTTCAGTGTCGCAGTTGAAGGAAAGAAGACTGTGGGTGTTAGGTTAATGAAAAGGGTAACTATGTGATTTCAATTATACAACAAAGGTTGTGCAGAGTGAGAAGTCTAATTTGGAGTGCCAATAGTGCCTGCTGCTAAATAATTACTACTAGGTTCCATTAATTTCAGTTAGTGAGGGGTTAACACACACGTACCTTGTCATTGAAGAGTACTTCCACTCTGGGAATAGTCTCCTTTCCTCTTTCGTTTTCTTGTCCCCCTCTTTTGGATCCATAACTGCAGCAAAAGCTTTTGAGTTTTGGCAAGTATTCAAGTGTCAGAGTCTTTAATTGAGGGAAGATGAGGATCTCATCATCGGCTAGATCTTCTTCACTATTCTCTTCTTGTCCAGTTTCAACTGCAACTATCTCTTCCATCTTCTTACACGCATTTACTTCTAATTCTTGGAGGTGCAGAAGGTTTTTTGCTATGGATGGTGAGAATACATTTCTCACACTGTTACAATTATCTATGAAGAGAACTCTTAGGTTGTCATAGACATGAAGTCTATCGGAAAGTACCTTTCTGTTCAAACCCATGTGCATCAAGTTAGGTAGCGTTCCTAGATGCATTGCTCCTATTCCAGGGAGTACAATTGTTGGTGCTGATGTCGTAGACCCTTCTTCAATGGTAAGCACTTCAACTTCAGATACTACTGAATCACACCTTTTAACTTCGAACATCTCCAGATTCTGTAACCTCGGAAGCAAATTAGAGGGAATCACATTCACCAGTTTGCCACATTGACATACCTCCATGTACCTTAAGCGCCGAAAGGAATCTTCTGCTTCCTTCACTAGGAGTGATTGATTGTCCCATATCGCTGTAATGCTTCCCAAGGATGAAATGCTCAATTGCTCCAAGGCAGGAAATACAACCTGAAAAATTCATTATATTAAATAACCCCAGCTGTTTACTCACTCTGTTAGATACTAGTAAATTCTCCAACAAGATTCTATCTCTGCCACTATTTTTTGTTCCTACTAGATTCAAACAAAAATTATGAACAAACTTGTTAGTTTAAAATAAAAATGTAACATCATTTTGCATGAGGAGTCAAATTAGAGTTCTTGTTGTATGATATTTTCCAAGCAAATGAAGCACATTCAACACATTAGAAGTATTTAAGAATTGCAATTATTTAACTACTATATTTTACAAGAAGAAATAATTAGGATGATTAAGGGCATTGAGTTGCTTTCTCACTAGTTTTGAATTTTAAAAGGCCCAGGTAATAAAGTTATTTGGTAATGCCTATTTCCGGATTCCAAATTACATGTAAACTTATACTCTGTTTTGCATTAAAGATAAAATATTATAGGGTAGAGAAGGTACAAGATATTGAAGGAAAAAAAAAAACCAGGGAAAGATGGAGCCTCTTCCCCCAATAAGAACCGGGAGAAGGAATGGAAGAGACGTTACTTGATTAATAATTCCACATATCAAGGAATTATATTAATTGGAAAAAAAAAAACTGCAAAAGGTTGGAAGCTCCATTCGTTTCATTTTCTTCAAATACTTGCTTTCACGTTCCCTCCTCACAAAATGGACAAATTAAGACAAGAACCTTATTGTGTGGAGGAGAACAAAAAAAAATTGGAAGATTAAAAAGAATGTTTTCCCATACAAGGGCTTAATATTCTGGGCCGGAAAGCATCAAAGAATTCCTATCCATCTCATCTTTCTGTTGGTAAGAAAATATTAACTCCGTTATTATGGAGCCCACCATTACACTTTAATTCAAAGAGTCAAGAATTCCTGTAATTTCCTGATCTAGGTCAAATTCAGGTTAACTAATGAGAAAATTTTCACTCATTGATCCATGAGCAAAAAAGACTTGCTGACATTTTTTCAGTTTAGAAGTGTTTGAAACTTTTAATATCTTAGCTGGTTTGTTGAAAGTCAAAATTATAGGGAATGACAAGTGACCCGCCAATGAGCCCTACTACCTTAAGTGGAATTAAGGATGCAAGAACTGACCTTTGAGTTGTATTGTTGTAATGTATATAGAGAGGGGAGAATCATGATATTAAGGTGGTATAGAATTTGAGTCCTGCTACACTTGGTTGAGAGAGTTAAATTGCATCATCAATAAAGTATAATATCAAATCTGAAATAGGTTGAGTAATTTTCACAACACATATATTCCCAACTCCCAAGTGATATATTGCAAACATTTTCCAAGAAGCAGCTAAAAGGTGTTCACAGCAAATAATTATAAGGTTAATATCTAAGCATGACAAGAAAAAAGAAAATGTCTGAGCATACCTTATCATTAAATAAAGCCTGTGCAAGGGTGGAAGAGCTGCACTCTGTAGTTGACATCTTCTTCATATTGTTGGCATAAATGCTTCTAAGGTTTGGTAAATTCTCCAACTCCATGTTCTTTAATTGATGAAAAATAACTTTATCCACGACTTCCTCATCATGTTTAACTATTTCCTCCATGGACATGCATTTACTTATTTTTAATTCTTGGAGTAGCCGAAGGCCTCTTGCAATGGATGGGGAGAAGAGATATTTCGATCCACAATTTTGAATTCTTAATACAGTTAATTTACCGAAAGAACCTGATGCAGATGGTCCATTAGTCTGTGAATTCCATTTTGGTTTGAATAGATGTTCCATCTCATCACAATCCTCAACTTTAAGATACTTCAAGTCTAGAAACCCCTCACTGTCTCTATAGTGAAGCACATTCTTTAAACCTTCCAATCTGTTTAAATATAGTACTTCAGCTTTAACCATCAACATGTTAAGCTCCCTCTTCAAAGTAATACCGTCAAGTTTCAAGATCCTTGTCGCTGAGTCATTTTCCTCGGGATAAAATCCACTCCCAATGGATATTTTAAATCTGATCAACGACTCAAACTGCCGCTCCTTGGGCAGTAACATGACATTCGGTATATGAATTTCTAAAATGACTAAGCGAGTCAGTGAATTTAGTTCAACAAGGCTTGCATTGCCTTCAACCCCCCATCGCTTAAAATAACCTGGAATGTACAGTTCCTCAAGGCGGGACAGACTTGATATGATACCTGATGGAAGAATTTTTAGGCTGTAACAGTTCCTCAAATCCAACAACCGCAGACGAGTCAACTGTCCGATTTCCCAAGCCAGCTCTTTGAGATCAAAATCACTAATGCTTAATATTTCAAGATTCTTTAATTCCATGACAGAAGCTAGGTTCACCAGCTGACAGTCAAATAGACGTAGCATCCTTAGATTTTTTAGTGATGATGGTAATGTCAATATGCGCATGTTACACAAATCTAAAACTTCAAGCTTTTCCATCCCTTTAAAAAAGCTAACTGGAACTTTAGGAACTTCTAGCACTGAAGGATTGCTGCATTCCAACACTAAGGTATGTAGTTCTGGACATTTTAAATTACGGGGAAGCTCACGAATATTCTTGGATCTTACTGCGATTGAGCTGCAACATTTATATTCATCTTCTTCCGGCCACTCTTGGACACCAGTTTTGACTAGAAATGCATGTTTCTCTCTTGATGCAATTGATATGGCAACATCTCGAATAACATCATGCATTTTAACAAAGTTCTCATTTTTACCTTCTAACAACAAATAAGATTTCTTGAGGGTTTCAACCAACACACGTATTCTGTCTCTTGCTTTTTTCAATGTATCCATGCCTTGAAGAAACCTCGTTCCCACTCCATATCTCAGCAAGTCATCAATTGAAATCTCAGCATCTTCTCGAAACAAACAGCAATGCAGAAAGCATGACCGTTCAGCTGCGTGCTCTAAATACCTATAACTCAACTCTATGCGTGAATATAGTTTTGCTGTTACTCCCCCAATGTTACCTCCCTTAAAGTTTCTCAATTGTTCAATTGCATCATCCCAAGCATGCTTATTTTCATCCTTCAGTGCTGCTCCAACTGTAAGTATTGCCAAGGGCAAACGATCGCATTCTCTACACACTTCTACCGCTACAGAATGCATTTCTGGAGATTCAATAGAATCTCCCACTGTTTTCATAAATAGGTTCCATGCTTCAGCCTCCGATAAGAGTCCAATTTGGAAGTTTTTCTCAACCTCTATCTCTTTGCACACTTCATCTCTTCGGGATGTCAAAACAATTTTGCAACCCTTGGTTTGATCACCTGTAGATGGAATTCCTATTTCCTCCAACTTAATTTGATCATTCCATACGTCATCGATAATTACAAGAATCTTATTCCCATTTTTCAATCTATTGTGCAGCTGCCCCTTTCTCCCACCTTGAGTCTCTTTATTAAATGTCAGATTTAGACAGTCTGCAAGTTCTTCTTGAATACTTTTCAGATCTGGATTTTCGGATACGACCGTCTTAGCAACCTCATCAAAAAGCTTTTCTTTTTTAGCTTGTTTGGCAACTTCTTCTACCATTCTCGTCTTTCCAACACCTGGCATTCCATATACACCGATTTTGTAACTCTCACCATCTTTTAGCGCCTCCATGATCTCCTTAAAAACCAATTCTCTCGATTCAAAACCCTCATAGCCTGTGGTCGATGTGTACCATATATCAGTTATAGGAGCAGGGTGTCCAACTGTGGAAAAAATACCATCTTCTATAAGCTTAGTAACAACTTTGGTCTTCTTTTTTCCTTCCCTACCTAGCCGATACATTAAGCAAACACCAAGACACTTGAGGCTTTCTCTGTCATCCATTAATTTATTCACGGCTTCTTCCGTCTCATTGACCTTCTTTAACCAATGCAATACATCCTCCTCAATGACTTCTGCACTGTCCATGGCTCTACTGACCGCTCTTTGATTCCTTCCCCTCTCACCTCTAAGCTTCTCAATTTCATGTTCGAGATTCTTAATGTATTTCTTGTGGTGAACCAAATAACCAATGTGATGCCCAACGAATGAGAACACGTGCTCGATGGGTGGATACAAGAGCTTCCCCACAATAACATCAATGACAATCATTTTCGACTTACCAGCTATTCTTAATTCTCCAAAGGAGATGATGCAAAAAACAAAACAAAAAAAAAACAAAATTATTATAAAGCAATGGCAGTAATAGAAATGTAGAGAGCTAAACAAATATTATTGATGAAAAAAAATATAAATAGATTTCAAGATTACTGTAGCTTAATGAGTTGTTTGGATGGAGCTATTAAAGTGCCCCAAATCCACCAGTACACTGAGTTTTATTTTGTAATGACAAACAACAGAAAAAGAAAGATTAGAAAGGTGAGATTTCAAGAGAGAGAGAGAGAGAGAAATTCAGAGGGTGGGAAAATCAAAGGAGATTATGCAATATTGAAAACAAATGGGAGCAACGGAAATACAGAGAGCTAAGAATGTTGTTATTGAAGGAAGTAAAGAGGAGACATAAGTAAATACGTACCTCTGGCCTGTACGCATTTGTCCAGATAGTGATAGTAAGCTATCCCAAATCCAAAAGCACCAAGTCTGATTTTGAATGACAGAAAAGAGAGAGAAAAATGGTAAATGGAAAGTGAAGATTCACAATGTATTCATTAAAGAAAGAGCAGAGAGAGAGAGAGATAAATTGGGTGTAAGAGACAAACTGCCTGATCAAGAAGGAAAGGAAGCTATGTCCTTTCGAGTGTAGTTGGGCTTTCAAGGTTACGCCTGTTTTGCGGGACCTCTAAACTCTCTTAACTCACGAAGACAGAGGTGGAGATGGTGAACAAGTGGTGGTCAATACTCAACAGTTATTGATTGCATTTGGCTACACGTGGTGTTGTACCCACTTGTGTTTTTTTCTTCTTCCAAATTCATTAGTTAGAAATTCGGAAATCTCCTGCTATTTTTGTATTTACATCAAAGATGCAAATTGGATACAAAAGAAAAATAACGGTTAAATTCGCTGAACTCGCACGAGGTTTGGTGAGATTATGATGGATTGATTTTTATTTCTTTCACCTCTTTTAAATTAATTTTTTTAGTGATTAAAATAAATTTTAAAAGTGAAAAAATAATTTTGTTCTTATATTATAATATCACATTATATTTCAAATAGAGTAAAATACAGTGACTTCTCCTGAGATTTGTGATAATTGTACTGACTTTTCCTCTGATTATTTAAAATAATATTTTTAAATAATTTTACCATTATACACTCAAATAATTTAATAATAAAAATAAAATCTAATTTCTAAAATGATATATACAGTTCCACGCACACGACACTACCAACTTGGTCGTTTTCGCCAATCCTTACCCATGACTCACGACAAAACTCAACAACTCGGTCCACAGATCCAATCCTATGTATGTGTTTATATATATATCATCATGATCGAAGATCTTTGAAAAAAATTTGTGTGATATAATTTTTGGCAATTGATGAGATATGTTAGGAACAAGATCGAAGATCAATGGTGGTCATGGATGGTGAAGGTGGTGGTGTAGCAAGTATACAAAAAAAAGACTGAACAAGGAAAGAGTATAATGTGGGCAAAAATATCATTTTAAAAATTAAATTTTTTTTAAGGAATGTTAGTGCAGTTACAGCAAACCTTAAGGAGAGGTCATTGTATTTTACCTCATTTGAAATATAATGTGATATTATAATATAAGGACAAAATTATCTTTTTACTTTTAAAATTTATTCCAATAAATCAGACCTAACATAATAAACAGAAATTTAAGTGATTTGTCACATAGAAGATTAGTGAAAAATTTTACTCTTTATTTCAACTTTTACTATTCTTTCATGCTCACACCACAAATCCTAGCACTTTTATTGTGGGTTTCAATAAACACTATAACCCGCGACCCATAATACAAAAATGGGTTAAATTTTTTTTTTTTTCTTTCTATTTTTTGGTCATAACCCCATCGCAAATTCGCAACTACAGACTCGAAATACACATGTTAATTACATGGAGGATGCAATATTGATACAAAAGTGTTGCGATGTAAAATTATTATACATTACAGGGAGCTTGATTTGTCATAAAGAAGTGACTCTCTATTTTGGTGCTCAACTCCAAATTTTTTATTATACTGAGATTGATTAATCCTTAAATATTTTTTTTTTTACTGATCGTTAATTTTTTTTTTTACTGTTGTCCATGTTAGGAATCCAACATCCTACGAGAAATGTTTATGTTGCTACTATCTCCAGCTTGCCACCACAAACCTTAAATAAACGCTACTTATTTGCCTGCTAAGATAGTACTTTTAGCAAAGCCCAAGAGTTTCAAGAATGGTCGTCTTCGCTGCCATCGCAAGATCGAAACCCTACTTGTCTCGACTCTTCGATTCCAAGACTTCCAATCTCTGTAACTGGCAATATCAGAGTATCAGAACTCTGCTTTTGGAATCTGCTTCCGAATGTGTTAGGATTAAGAAACTCTCCGATTCCGATTCCGGTAATTCAATTGCATATCTTGTACAATCACACACATATGCACACACACATATATATGCATATAGATATATGTTTTTATGTTATGTGAGTGAAATGAAATGAATTGCTAAATTATCTTTCTAGATTGTATATGCATTGGATTTGTTATGGTATATCCAATGCTCAGATTAGATTTCAACTTGTGTTGCGAAAATGCTTTTTCGCATGGAAGAAAAATGCGAAGGGTTAGTTTAATTGCTGTTGTTGGAACATTTTTTTGTATTTCTATAGCGAAATTAACAGAAACCGAGTACAAAAGACAGCTTGGTGTTACAACTTTTCTTAGAGGAACTGTAAGCTAAAGAAACGAGAACCAAAAGGCTTGAGCAAAAGGTTTTTTTGAAAGGGAATGATCTTTAAAAAATCCAATCTTTAAAACACTACAAGTACTGAATCTTGATATGTAATTAATACACTAATTTCTGTAAGATCCATTTCCTCCTCCCCTGTTATTTAACTGTGTTACGCTTATAATCCGCTACAAAGAATGTTGTTGAAGTTTTATATCCTCTCTAAATATTGTCAATCAAATTATAATAATTTTTATATTATTTGTGACATTAAGTATTGTCAGGCAAACTATAAATGGATGTAGGAGGTTTGGATATACATTTTTCACTCATCTATCAAACTTTATTATTTCCCGACTCATAAGTCTTCAATCAGTATTGTGAATTTCTTGTGTCTTATCACTGTTCTTGCTAGTGAAGTCTCTCAAAACTGATTAAACTTCATTGTGCAGAGCCTAACAGTTGGGTCAACCTTTTCTTTTTAAGATAACCTCAAATCACTATAGTTGCCAAAAAAGGGGTTGCAATCTTCCCGTTAACTCAACAAGAGGATTTGACAAAACAGAAGATCTCCTTGTAACAAAATGGTCTATGAAGCTTGCAACAACAAACATTTCTAACACTCGCCCACCATAAAAATAAAAAATAAAAAGAAGAAGAAATTAAATAAATAAAAAATCCTCTGTACCCTTAAAACAGTACCTGTTCTGGTCTTTCCAGATGCATCACCATATTCGCTCTGCACTTCGTCCAGCTGTTCAACACTATAATAGCAGAACCAGGCATAACCCACAAATCCCTAGCCACTGGGCAATGAATTACAAATGATTAACCATTTTTTCATCACCATTACAAATTGAGAACCAATAGAGTAAAAATTTATTCATATTCATTTAATTACCAATAGGAAAAATATTCTCTAAAATTCTAAATAAGCAACCTTGAAAGGAACTTTGGTATGTCAAATCTGTTCGCAAGGGATTTCAGAAGGCCATCCTCCTCTTAGCACTTCAAATTTTCTGTTCTTTGAGGCATCCATCTGAAAGAGTTTTCCATTTGCATCAACCGTGAAAGCATACAGGATCTTGAAGCTCCCAATCATGCTTTGCTTTGCAAAGGTGTTGATCTGAACTACTACCCTCTTTGACACCATGAGTAGTCTGCCACGAGGGCATTCTATTCACAACTGTGATTATTAGGAATTTAGGCTTGAGAATAAAACCTTCAAATGGCCATTGCTATACTACGATATGCCATATTTTTCCATTCCCCACAGCCAAAAAATAAATAAAATCTTCAAGAACTCCTCCCTACCCTTTCTAAAGCCTTGCCTGATGAAAAAAATGAATGTACATGGAATGAATAGTATGCTAACATACTCTCTTTCCATGAAACTCCCATAAGTTTTTTTTTTCCTTCAACTATTTTCCCAACCGTATCAACTAGCTAGCTTTCTTAACCAGTGCATAAACCCAAAATGTACTTCTGAAGCTCTTTGAGGCTTTCATCACCTGATGTTACTGTAGGAACATCAACATAAAGTACATCCGGAGGCTTAAAGAGTACTTCCAATAAGGGTAAGCCTGCCCCCTTTTGACCAGCACTACTTTTTTCACAAAGGAGTTCCATGCTGATGTAGATTTAAATGATGAAAACATTGGGAGCCCTAAGTAAGTCCCTGGTGGGACTTGACTCTACACCCAAGACAATCAACACTCTGTCCACCACCACCAGCTCTCATTTGCATGATGCAACCAATAGACTATTGCTAATTAAAATTCAACATAGGACAATTCAAAGATTAAGAGAACACTGTTGACCCAAAGGATTTCAACCTAAGGGCAATCTAGTACTTTTGATGATTACAAATCATTAATGGTGTTATGTACTAACATCTAAATGGAGTTCTTGTTTAGGATGATTTTATAAGATTCAAGAAAGCATTCACTTATGGAATAATAATGAAGAAGATGGCATTGAAGAGATAAACTTCTTGATCTTGAAGATGAAACCTCAAAGCTTGAAGATACAAGCAAAGGAAGAACAAATGGGGTAGTATAGCATGGTGAGAGCTAGGACTCATATGTTAAAGTTATTGTAGAATAACTTGCTTGAAGCTCAAACTCTCTCTTCACCATTATGCACTTCATTCATTTCATACATTGGCTTCTAAAACACTTAGAATTAGGTCTTGACTCTTGTTTTTCAATCCATAAAGACCTACCATGCCCAAAGCCTTAACCAACATTTCAAAGATATTTTCTTTAAGGTTAAGTATACTTTAAGGCACTTGAAACTTTAGTTCGAGCTGTATTAAAGTTACAGAACTTTTGGAGCATTTCTGAGGCACTTTTTCAGAAGCCTTCAGACGTCTAGAAGTGGACTGATTTAAAAACTAACGGCTAGTTTTGGAATTAAATGTTCCCAACTACCTTTCAACAGCTACATTCATGAGATACTGATGCAGAACTGATAACTGATGAGCTTGGGGAATTTTATTAGGTGTTAAGACGGATTTGGATTGCTTTGATTTTTGGTAATTAGTAATTTTTAGTAACTAGGTTTCTTACTTTATTTATAGAGAAACTTTATTATTTTTTGTAGTTTCCTTATACTGCTAGCTTTCCTTTTGTTTTTAGATTTCTTTGTGCTATTAGGATTAGGATTTCTATAAGTTTCCTTTAATTTTTAGGTTTCTTGTACTGTTAGGATTAGGACTTCTCTATTATAAATACATGTACTGCAGAGAGCAGATCACACATTCAATTATCAATAAAAAATCAGATTTCTCTGCAACTTTTGTTTGCATTTATCTTAACTTTGTGGATTCAAAGTTACCCTTGTTCGTGCGCGAACAATTTCATAGCTTCCGCTTCGTCAGATACACTATATATGAATGGTTGCTCTGCATTTATGAACTAACTAAGCACATTTGTGAGCAATCATCTTGAGCTATTCATTGCAATCAACTCTCATTTATATCCATTCAATACACTAGAGCTTCAATCTTGTGATTCTATTTTAACTCTAGTAAAGTGAGCTTGAAATTGTGTACTCTTTCTTTGAGAGAAACTTTTATATCTCAAATCAACTTTCTTTGTATTTGTAAAGGGATGTTATCACCCTAGAAAACTAAGTGGAGGACTTCACTTAGCAAGAGAAGGAAGGAGCTTGTGAGCTTCATTGTAAAGGTTTGCTCCCCACCCAAAAGGAGGAGCCTTAGTGGATTTGGGAAATCTCAAGTGGAATCTTGAGTTGTGGAGTAGGGGATTCTGAACCACACTACATGTTGAGTTGTTTGAATTTCTCTAACTCTCTCTCCTATTTATTGTGCATCAATTTCATTTTCCTTCTTTCAGTATTGCTTTAATTTTATTTTCTTCTTGCACTTTAAATTTGTGACGAAATTGTCATTGTTTGCCATTGACAAACCACCTCCCCCCCCCCCCCCCCCCCCCCTCTCTCTCAGGTCAACTCTTGGGTAACAATAATTTAAATGCCTCAACTTCTCTTCATTTGTCCTACCAAAACTAACAGTGTTGTCTCAAATAAAAATGCAGCAGCTCTACCTCAAAACCTCCCTTGCTACCATTTATAATATCACATAATACATAGGGGGAGACTGTTGTCATCTGTCTTCGGCATCTTGAATTGCTGAAGAATCCAGCCAGTTTTCTATATTTAAAAATCCAAATTTCATTAGAGATAATTCAATTCATTTCTCCACTTCAGGCTGGACCATTCTCTCTACAGAGAAACTTTAATGCTTTGATTATATACCTCTTTAATGTTTTAACTAGATAGTAAGTAAGAACTGCCTGCTAAATGCTTTAATATCTCATTTAACTTAACGGTCATAATTGAAACGTTCATTATTTCTCTTTTTAATATAATTATATGCTCAAGTTTAATAAAACACTACTTTCCTATAGAGTTTGGTTTGATTGAAACCATTTTCTTCTCTTTCACTATTTTATCAACTACAAACTAATGGGTTTTATTTTCAGGAATTATTGAGGTTAACTTGGATAGGCCTGAAGGAAAAAATGCCATTGGGAAGGATATGCTGAGAGGATTACAGCATAGCTTTGCAGCTATAAGTAGCGATCCTTCTGCAAATATCTTGATGATATGCAGTTTAGTTCCCAGAGTTTTCTGTGCTGGTGCTGATTTGAAGGTAAAATATCTTATTTTGTTTTTGAATCAAGTTAATCATGCAAGGAGTAGATATTGACTTATTTTACATAAAATTTGAAGAGAAATGAAGGATGTATAACATAGAGAGAAGAAAGAATAAAAATCTTTGACTTATCAAGAAAAGAAGAAGACAGGACAAAAAGTTCTGAGTCATGGAAAAACAAATAATCGGTCCATTCATACTTAATAATGAAGAAAGGATCCACTTTATTATTTACAAAAAGTAACAAGAGTGGAATTGCACATAAACCTTGAAGGCATAGCATCCTATAGAAAACAACACTGTCCCAAATACTATTGTACCTTTCTCTCTTTAAAATCTTAAGGAGAAAAATAAAATGAAAACCATTTCTTTTTTAAATTGTCATGATAGAAGAACATTTTTGAGGTGCAGAATATCCACGCAGTATTTTTTCTTTTCTTTTATCTATTAGTATTTATTTTTGATAAGTTCCACGTAGTAGTTCAACCACAAACAACAAACACTTGAGATGGAACTACCTATGGTTTTGAGACCAGCCCTAACCACCCTAGTACTGTATGCAGCCATTTAGAGGGCATTGAAGGATTTAAATATTAAAGTTACACCCTCTCTAATAGCTTAAGCTTTTAGAATAGAGGATAATCAACATGTTATCAGAACAGAAAAGATCCTGTGTTCAAACCTCACCGTCACCTTGATAATTAAAATCGAAACACGTGTTGGACCAAAAAGAAGGCCACACGTGAGGGGGTGTTTTGAAGGATTTAAATTTTAAAGTTATAGCCTCTCTAATAGCTTAAGCTTTTAGAGTAGATGATTGTTAACAGAAGGAAATTTTATCCTATGTTTTTTTGGTATTTTATGTCATTTATCTATTTATTTGTATTTATTAAGGAAGTCTTCTCCTTGTTTGTCATGTTGGTTCTTTAGATGTGGAAGTAGAAAAATTAAAAAATTTCAGGATCTTTATATCATATATCCTTCGAGCATATATGATAAAGATCAGAAGTCTACATTTTTTAAAATTAGTCATAGGAAGTTTTTGTATGAGAAAATTAAGAAATCTTGTCTTGAAGACCTTGTGTCCTTCACATCCATCTCCTAAGTAATCATGTATCCACACTGAGTAATAAGGAAGCCACGCTTCTCTTGAAGTCTTTAGTTGCTGGCATCCTCAATTCCTCATATATCAGAATCAATTGGTATGTGCTAAACAATTACATTAATGTATTGCACCCATGGGCTGGAAGGGTTCTCTATGGTTTCCTAATCATGTCTTCATCGGATTTAAAATCCCAAAGTCTCATGTAATTCCCTCCTTTTTGTCCAATTAATTGTAAAAATTAGCACCATCTTATTCAATTGCACTTGTCAATTGTGAAAATTATATCAATGTACCATCCTACTAAATGTTGCAGATAAGCATCTTCATCATCCTATATCCATCAGTGGTGCTTAGGCTACTGCTCCCATCCCCCCAAGAGAGAGAGACAGAGGGTAATTACCTTTTATTGCAAGAAGATACTTCTCAGAAAAGAACTTTTCGAAGTAAATATCCTTTTATATGTATTGTAGAGAACATTGAAGTAGACAATGTACTAAAATGACTGGGGTTCCAATGATTAAATTAATTAAACTAACTCAAGGAATATCATTTTCTTTTTTGGAGAGTGTATTTCTTATTGACATTACTCTCCCTGCACCCTTTGATATTAATCACCAAGATATTGAGGTATTAACCACAAAAGATTTCACATTAGTAAGTGAAAAGTAAAATAAAAGCAACTAGGGAAAAAAAAATTAAAATAAAAGCTTGAGCTAACCAAATATCTCATAGTTCATAATCTATTGCATTTAGTAGATAAGAATCATTTTAGAAGTGACAGTATTTTCCATGATGTTCTTGTTATTAATATTTTTAATCTTGGCACAATGTTCTTATTCAGTTATGCTGATTCTGTCCTGTGTTTTTCAAAGTAGAGTCAAGAACTCCTGTAGTTGAGACAAACCATTCTAACGTGCGGAGGTCCAGTGTATTATAATATTTTAAATAAAATGCCCAACATTGTCATTGACTATGAACACTTTTTAAGTCACAAGTTAACAGTTATAATGGCCAATGCATTAAATATGTATTACAAATAACACATTCCTTAAATTAAGAATCAAAATGTAAACTATGAACAGTATTTTCTTTTAGGGCACGCAATTCCAATACGCCATGATATTTATTTCTCTGTTTGGGTTCAGAGTGATGTTTATTACTAGTTATCTATGTGAGTCTGTCTCTGTCTCTCTCTCTCTCTCTCTTAATGGTTGATCTTATGCTTGTAATAGTTCTTGTGCTGGTATCCTTTTATTGTACTTTTGAGTGAGCTGACTCACTTGCTTAACAGTGCCTGTGCTATAAATTGATTTGGTAGGAACGGAAGACAATGAATCCATCTGAGGTTCAGACTTTTGTTCACTCTTTACGCTCCACGTTCTCGTTCTTGGAGGTTTGTCTTTGTCAGACATCTTGTTTTCCGATAACCAACTTAAAGTTGCAAATAAAAGGCTTAGAAATTGTTTGTGAACTTTGATTATAATTATTCACAAACCTTTCAGGTGTTTATGTGATGCTGTATGCATCAGTTTTATATTATACATGACTCCCTGCTGCTCACATATTAATCCCTTGGATGCTATGTTGATGTCTCATTTCATCAGATTTTCTTTCCTCTGCTTAGACCACTTAAGTTACTTGAAATTATTTTATTCAGGCACTCCGTATTCCTACTATAGCTGTTATAGAAGGTGCAGCATTAGGCGGGGGACTGGAAATGGCTTTGTCTTGTGATATTCGGATATGTGGTAATTCTATATTTGATGCTTTGAGTTCATATTACTAGATTATGGTACATGCTCTACTTAACCAAAGTAGAAAAAGATTATGATTTGTGCTACCAACTCTTTTGAAGTTGATAGTTTCACCATTAGTGACTCAGGTGAAAATGCAAAGTTGGGCTTGCCTGAAACAGGACTTGCTATAATACCAGGGTATGTCTTAACATCTTTATTGAGATTTTATATTGTTATATTTTTCCTTGTGGGATGCAAACTTCATCAGTCTTGTTTATTAAGGAAGTAACCCAATCTTCTTTCTGTTTATTACACCATTCATCTTTTTATATCTTTTCTGGCTCACCAATAGCTAACGAAGAACTGTAGCACTTGCCCGCTCATATTTCATATTTCATATTTAGAGGATGTTATGGGCCAATGGCTATATTTTTGATAAACTAAAACTGCCTTCTTTTGGCATGAATAAGTCTTCAACAAAAAAGTCATGCTTTGGCACATTATATTATCATGGAGTCCTAGCCTTTTACAGGGCAGGTGGGACCCAACGGCTTCCTAGATTGGTTGGAAAGTCCATAGCAAAGGAACTTATATTTACTGGTCGAATAATTGGTGGCAGAGATGCTGTCTCAATGGGTATGTTTGGGAGCTTCTTAAACATTGAGATTTAGCTGGTCCTCATTTAGCAATGATTCCTATGAAGATGTGTTATGATGTAGGCCTTGTCAATTCCTGTGTTCCTGCCGGTGAAGCTTATTCAAAGGCCCTTGAAATTGCTAGGGACATAAATCAGAAGGTACATATCAGTATTTCTCCAAAATCTCTGTATTTAGAAAAGTATCATTTGTAGAATACTGATGCAGTTTGAAAAGGTCTCATGGTAAACAGATGAATGTTGTACTGACAAAATCTCTTGCATTATACTTTTATTTGATGCCCATATATTGGATTATATTTTCTTTGCAATTTTAGATTTCATTGAAGGTACATATCAGTATTTCTCCAAAATATCTGTATTTAGAAAAGTATCATTTGTAGAATACTGATGCAGTTTGAAAAGGTCTCATGGTAAACAGATGAATGTTGTACTGACAAAATCTCTGACATTATACTTTTATTTGATGCCCATATGTTGGATTATATTTTCTTTGCAATTTTAGATTTCATTGAATATACACTAATCTTTAGACTTATTTTATGGATTTTTAGGCTATTTGATATTTGATAAGAGCTTAGTTTTTGTCAGCTCATGTAAAATGGTGTAAGAGTGTTGGGTGGTTATATCTTTTATTAGTTAGAGAATGAGGGGTAACCCACCAATTTACTATTGGGATTATGATATACCTGGAACCATAAAAACTAATAGGGGATATGGATACGACGCGACATACACAATGGCACGACAAATTCTAAAATAGGATACAAATATGACAAGGATATGATAATATATGTATGTAGATATGTAAAAATTAATTTATATTTGTATCTTTGTATATGTTGAAAATACTAATTGTTTGTCATGTTCTATACATGTCATGATTGACATTTTTTTAGGAAAGAAGTACAACAACCAAATACTTATATGAATTTATCAAATATTCTTTTTTTATCGCATGAAAAAGTTGAGAGTTATGTTGCATGGACATAGATTTTGGAATCAATTATAAATGATATATTCTCACTAATATCTCAATTCTTCGTGAAAAAATCCAAGTCTTTGAAACCACCCTTGTTATACTTTTCTTCACAATTGTACTATGACATTATATTAGAAATATTGTATTTTAGTACTCAAAATGTATCAGACATGTCTCTCTCTCTCTCTCTCTCATCCATCATTGGCACCACAAAAAAAAATTCCATGTTCATTATTCACTGCATTTCTCTTTCTCCTTAACTTTTTATATTATTTTCATTTCCCTGTCCTTTTTTCTCCGTTTTAGAACTTCTGGAATGGATCTGTGCATTATTGTGGGTCTCAATCATAGTGTATGCCATGATCTTGAATATGGAAATGGGGACATATTTGATGGTAGAGATGATGAAACTAGTAAAAATACATCTGCTAAAATTGGGTAATGGGTTTGAGAGAAACAAATGCCATGAGATAATGACTTAAATTTTAAATCTCGTGAGTTCCAGTTCTCTTTCAGTGTGCTGCCCTGGCTTCCCATTCATATACCAGTACGTTACCACCCACTATGAATTAGTTTTCCTATTCATATACAATGAGGGCCCGGAGAATGTTCAAATAAATGAGATTGAAATGTTCTACTCAAGAAAAGAGAGGGAGATACCCAATTAGAGAGGGAGAGAGAGGGTGGTGGTGATGACGACTGAGAACTCCCTCTTCCTTTTCTTATTGGTCATTAATAAAATCAATCATCGAGAATATAAATCATGCCCAGAAAGAAAAAGTAGCGGGGCTCTGGAGTGGTTCTAGATGGTCTTGACTCTTGAATGTGAAATTGATGGGTTTTTAACTTGGTGATGACAGCTGCATGAGTTTTAATGTTAGAAATTGAAGAGAGAGGAAGTGTGGCGCGGTGTAATTGAATGAGAGACAGAGCAGCCATGGCCTTCTCACAATGATGGAGGGGAAAATAGTTTCAGAGCTAGGACATATATATGCATGTGTGTGTGAATTTCTTTGTACATATTTTCTATATATGGAAGGTGAAAACAACGATCATGAAAGGGGTGGCTTGTTTTGGTTAGGTTTGGGCAAAGCATTGACAGTGAGAGAATTGATTGAATGATGGAGGTGGTGGTGGTCCTGGTGGAGGTGAAAGTGTGAAGGAGGTGGGTTTATCAGTGGAGAGTCTGTTTGGGTGGAGGGGTCAAAAGCAAGTGGTGGTCGTGGAGTGATGGAGAGAGAGAGTTGTAGAAGAGTGAATTTAGAGATTGAAAGGGAGCTGGAGACCTCAGAGAGGGAAAAAAGAAGAAAGATTTCTTAAATTTTACTTGCTCGGAAAAAGACATTTTTTACCCCTACATGTTGCATATTGATTCTAATACATCATATTGTTCTCAGGGTCCAATAGCAATAAGGATGGCAAAGCGAGCTATTGACGAGGGACTTGAGACCGATATGGTATCAGCTTTGGAGCTGGAAGAAGATTGCTATGAACAGATTTTGAACACAAAAGATCGCTTAGAAGGCTTGGCTGCATTTTCTGAGAAGCGAAAGCCTAGATATACAGGTAAATGAAAAGAACCTGCATGCTAGACATATTTTTTAGAAAGTTTGGCTGCATTTGCTGAGAAAGTGAAAGCCTAGATATACAGGTGAATTAAAAGAATCCCAATTTTGATAGTTTCTCTTGTGCTTGATGTTTACCATTCATGTTTATCATTTTGGCCCATGCAAAACCTCATCATCTTATTTCTAGCTTGTTCTGTAGAACCAGTATGTGGAGGTTCTTACATTTTAGCTCTACTGTATTGGATCGAATGATGTCAAAACAGTCTATTACCTAACTCTATGAATTACTTAAAATGAAGACACTGTCTGGTAAGATAAATTTCTAGCAGATCAATTGTCATCCGATCAGAACCTATTACTGGGGATTTCAGAAAATAAATTGGCAAAAGAAATTCCATGCCTGGCAAAATAATTTTGGTTATAAGAAGAAGAAAATATGCCACTGCCTTGGACTGATTGTTGTCATTCATTCAACATTGAAAGATGTCCTGTTAAAATTCTGAATCCAACTGGATTTACGGCTTAACTATAAGTTTAAATCACAAGTATGTGGCCTTCTGGTGCAACATACTTGCAGGACATATATAACCTGTTTTATGGTGGTGTAGTTCAACTGTAAATTCATTGTTAATTTCACTATTACTTCTTGTTTCATATTCATTTTCTTGGTTTTACCATTGGTTATGTACTGTTATGTATAACAGTAGTAGACGGCAAGTCAATCAACAAACAAATATACAACTTGGGACTCTTGACCGGTTAGCAAAGAGCCTGATTCATTTAACCACGTTATGTCCAATAATTTATTTACATGTCTTTTTTGACCTTACATTTAAGTAGGAATGAAAAAATAATCATCAATCAGTTCTATGAAATAAATAGGGGCTGACTTTAGTTCCTATAGTTGGAACTCAATTTATATATGAATATTTTTCAAAATTTTCATATTAGACTTGGTTACCGTCAAATGGTTTGAAATTGACCTATGTTTCTTTAATTTCAGTTCACTGGCTTATGTTTGTTTGAATTATCTATTATTTACATGAGTCGATATGAATTGCATCTATCAGATCTGATTTACATTTGAATTGCACAAAAACTTAATGATATGGAGTTCGAACTCTGAAACCGAAACACCAATAGACTTCTAGCTTAGATGTTGCAAGTCCTCTCTAAGGCATCTTTTGGATTGAAGGATTTGGAGGGATAAGGAGAGAAAAGAAAGGAGAGGATAGTATGTTTTGTGTTTGGGTACTTTAAATGAAGAGAAAGGAGAGGATTGGGAGGGATTTGGAGGGATATTTATCTCTCCTAATCCCTCATATCCTATTCTCCCAAAAATGAGAAGATTGGGAGGGAAAGGATAGAGACTTAAGTAGTACTTTCATAATTTCAAGACTGTCTTTAACAATTAGAAAGAGAAAATTGTTATTCCACACATGTCCCATAAACATAAAAGGGTATGATAGTAATTTGATTGTTATCTTTTCTTTTCTTTTATCTTTCCTATCTTATCCAAACAAAAATATTATCATTTCTTTTCTTTTTTCTTATGTTTATTCAAACATAAATAGAGGTTATTGTTATCTTTTTTTTTTTTCTCTCATAATTAAAATTATTCTCTCATTTTTTTTTTCTTGTCTATCCAAACGGAGCCTAAAAGAGGAGGTTCGGTGTTTGAGATCTAGTAGGGGGCAAAATATAGTGACGTGTTCGTATTTGCGTGAAAGAGTATTTGCTTGAAAGAGTGGCGGATGACCCCACACTATCATAGATGTGGGGTCACCATCTTTGGACCCCACATTACTCGTGTTACATGTTCGACTGTTAGAAGAGTCGTCCATTTCTTTCCTAGACAATAATTGAAATTTCAACCATCCTTGATAAAGTCAAGTCATAATTTGAAAGTCAAAGACAATGTTCAATAGACCGTAGTAAGTGTCTTTATCTGCCCCTCGTGTGATTAAAGCCTGAACTTTGAGGTGACGCGAGAGCCGGTGTATGAATTGCTTCATGCAATTTACTATTATATATGCAAGAATATTTTGACAGTATAAGCTTTGTCTTGTGATAACGAAGGTCGGTTTTGGTAACCGTTTATGTTAATATTTATTGTTTAAAGTATTTATATAAAAGTATTTATATTACGATTTTGTTTATTCATAAACATGAGTGTTGTTTGATAAGGAAAAAATGTTTCACTTATTTTAAAAATTATAAATAGAAAAATATGTTTGTTAACTTTAAATTTTTCTTTTTAAAAAAAAAAAAAACTAATATAATAAACTGCATAAAAAGTCAAGTTCATGTAACAACAAATTTATATAACAATAACAGAGCAAGAAATATACATAAAAAAGAAATAAATAATATTGGGTTACATATATATTTACACACTGTAAATTATATTGTAAAACTAAAATGACCCACAACCCAGAAGATCCTAACAAATAGGGGATGCACACGATTTGGTTCCTTTCAGTTATTGGGAGAACTGGAATCAGAACAGTTTTCAACAGTTCCTTAATTTTGAAACCCGAATAAATGAGTTCAGTTCAATTCGGTTATTATAGGAGTTATATTTAACCTTATAATAGTTATAATAACTTCGTTGTTTAAAATCTTTTACATAACAAAAGGTTATTATAACTATTGCAATGATTTTATAACAGTTATATATATATAAATAGTTATAAAACTCCTACAATGATTATATATATATATATTCAACGGTTCTAGTTTCGGTTCCAAGGCTCAGAACTAGAACTTGAATTGTAGTGAACGGTTCGGTTCGGTTCAGCTGAAGTTCTTTATGGTTCCACCGATTCTTTGTGCACCTCTACTAACAAAACAAAATATATATAATTATGAAAAAATTGAAAGTTTTCCAATTTGTATGGAGTGAGAATAGAGATTTGGAGGGCATACTCTTTCTCTTGAACTTCTTATGCTACTATTTTCTTTTCTATTTTTTTATTTCTATTTTTCTTTCAACACTGAAAATGAATGAATGATATGAGTACAAAATGTCATTCTTGTTTCTTTGACAATGAGATGGTTGAGACTTCTTTGTTTTTTTTTCCTCAATTAAGATTTTTTTTTTTTTAATATGGGTGCTCCTAAGTAACTATTTTTTATTATCAAGTATATTAGTAATTATTCATATTGTACCCAATATTTTTTTCTCAAGGCAATTAATGCTCTTTAATTTTGTCCACATTTGATAATTCTAATATTTTTATCGTTGTATCAAACAACAGTATTTTATAAAAAAAAATTCTTTTCATTTTCTCACTTTTAGTTTTAATTTTTAATTAAAATAATATAATCACCATTTTAGATAAAAAGAAATTTTTTTTTTAATAAACATAAACAATAAACATCATTTTGGTGTTTAGCTATAGTGTTATTTTAAAAGCATTTTAACAATTTATAAACAAAACAAAAATTATCAAACATCTTTATCTTAAAATTTTATTTTTATAAACTATAAATATTAAACATAAACGGTTACCAAATTACCCAAATTTAAGTTAACACTGTGTTTGTGTTTTGAACACGTCAATTATTGGTTTGTTACTTTGTTTGGTAATAACATTTTTTATTTTTTATCTTTTGTAATTGCAGTACCATAATTTACATGTATAGCCCATAGGTAAGTTTGTTGAGGCAATAGTTGAAGAATTACCACAAAATATGCAAATATTGAAATTAACTGGTTTGTTTTTTTGTATTAATTTTGAATTTCCAATTGACAGTGGGTATATCTGTAGGATATACACAAACACGTGATTCACAAAAAAAATGTATGTACTAGATTCAAAGTGGATTTAGCTGTAGAAATGCTCTGATTTAATCAAATTTTGACCAAACAATAAAATTGGACTTTAATCACCAACCGTTCTCAAACTTAGATTTTCTTGGTTGTTTTTCCTTGAGAAAATTAATCCTAACCCTGACAGGCTGACACTTTGAGAATTCCACTACGGAAAAGCCCTGATTAAGTATAAAATTTGAATTTCTTTTTCTTTCTTGATTTCTGGATAAAAAGGTTGAAAAATACCAGGGTTAGCAATGATGATCAAAGTTATTTTATTTGCTCACTTTTCGGGTCACTATATAATTGAGACTATAAAAAAAAAAGAAAAAATTAAATTTTGGTGACCAAAATTAAAAAAATTTACTTTACGGTAATCTTAAACTCAATAAAAGGTAAAGAGAGACCAATCTTAAAAAATAATTATCAATGAGTGACTATTTAACTTTAATGTCCAAAATACTCTCTTTTATCCCTTTTTTGTCTCTTCCAACCGCACTCCCAAATAGCAAAGTTTCAAAAAGCATAAAAGAATTTTAGGAAAGAAAGTATATGTGTATATATATAGGGAGAGAAAACTTCAGTGACTTTTAAGAGAAACTTTTCTCTCTCTCTCTATATATATATATATATTTAGATATTTATGTTCATCTTATAATTAATGCATTTATATATATGTATTTTTTTTCTTTGGTGGATTTGGAAAATTCATTTATGAGAATGTGAAGTTGATATTAAGCCTTCAAGGTCGTAGGCAACAGGTTTATTAACCAACTCTATCTACTCTCCTCAATTTAAAAATTAATAGTACATGTTCAAGAAACGAGAATTTTTTTTTTTTATGATTGGTTGGGTTATTAATACTATAAATGTGAGGTTGTAATTAATTGTACTCAAATTATTATTTTTTTTTGTATGAAGGATATTTTGGGCATTAAGATTAAATGATCACTCATATTAGTAATTAGTTTTTAAGTTTGGTCATTATCCAGCTTTTATTAATTTTAAAGTCACCAAAAAGTAAATTTTTTTCAATTTTGATCACTAAAATCTAATTTTTTTCAAAAAATTATCTACATTGATAATTTTTGTAAATTATTATTTTCCATGAATTGAATACTTATTCAAAGAAATGCAGCATCCACATAACAATTTTAGGATGTTTCCATTTCTGATCCTTAACAGAAACTCCTCTGTTTTCCGAGCTGATTTAGTCTTGATAGCAATTGTTCTTGGCATTAAACTGACTAATTAGTGAAACTACAAATGTTTACAAGAAATAAATTACTTTTACTAAAAAAGAAGGGTTCATCATAAGTCATAACTTTTAGTTAACCAGCTTATGCATAAAACAATATAGAGTTCGACAAAATGTAAAGAAGACGTGATTAAACTGCACTTTGTGCAAAAGCCTCGGAAGAACTCATTTTCATAACAAAATGTTTAATAAAAGAAGAGAAATTTCCATTTCAAAAATAAAAATCATCAAACAAACAAAAGAAAACCACCCATTCACAACCCCTAACAGCCTTCGTTTCCTTTTTTTTTTTTTTTTTGGGTTCTTTTTTCTTGAAAATTTGAAAAGTTGAGTGTCCATGATCATTGCTCTTCAATGTACAATACTGAATTTTTACTTGGGTCATAACATGTACCCATCAACAAACAACTGTTCTTGTTTCACCTCCAATCCACCACCCCCAATTTCCAATCCACCTTGTCCCACCATCGGCACCGCCGAGCCCACCACCTTCCTCCGCCGCTTTGGCGATTCATTATCCGATGATACTGACGAAGAAGGCTCCGACGATCTCCTCTTCGACGTCACCCGAACTGGTTCGGGCTCGCCCGAATTTATCCGGAGCGGAAAATTTAGCAGAGCACGTGAACCGCGCATGCGATACGCCGCCCGGTCATAAGCCAAAGCTGCATCCTCCGCCGTCTCAAACGTCCCGAGCCAAACACGGGCCCCATTCTTCGCCGGATCCCTTATCTCCGCCGCAAACTTCCCCCACGGCCGCCGCCTCACCCCTCTATAATGCTTCCCCTTCGCCGGAACCACCGCCGGAGCCGTCGTCTGCGGCGGCGGGACTTGAAACGTAATTTTCTCCGGCGAGCTGGTCATTTCGGGCTCTGTCTTAACGGCGGTGGTTGTGGCTGAGAGAGAGGGGAGCCACCCGATGTTGGCGGCGTCGAGGAGAGTGCCGTAGAGCAGCATGTCCTCCGGGTCGTTTTCTTTCAAAGGCAACTCACCCCAGTTGTCAGACATTAAAGGGAACAAGCTGCTAACGGAGTTGATCGCCGGAGCTTCAAATTCGTCAAGCAAGTAATGACGTATCGAATCGAGCAGGGCAAAGTCAGAATCAAAATCACTATTTGTGTACATTGTTGTATCAGAATTTGAATCAATGAAATCCTAGATATGGGTATTGAGTATCTTACCGGCTATATATATATATATATATAAGTGTTTGTATAGAGCAAGGGAGAAAAAGAGTAAGAAATAAATTATGAGTGTCCTGAAGTTTGAGGGAAAAGGGGGGTGTGGGGTTTATATAGGTAGTATCTGATGAATTGGTTCATGCACTTAGTTTAGTAGCAGATGTTTTGAATAATAAACTTTTTGTTTTATTTTTCTACTTTTTCGGATTTTTGTTTTTAGGAAGCCAAGAGTTTTCTTTGAAACTTCTGGCTCTGCAAGTGGGGGTAGAATTATAGGAGGTATTCATTCACGTGCTGATTTGGGCTTTGAGAGGGATGGCGAAAGTGATGTCATTGGTGTTAAAGCTGGACACAAATGTTATTCGTCATCGTCCACTTTGGTCGCCGATTTTTAGATGGAGTGTTACGAAATTAGTCTTTTTATTTCTAAATATTACATCAATAATGGAACACTCACATAATATTATTAAAATAATAATATTAAATAAAAATACATTGTTGTAAATGTGTTAATATTATTATAATATTATAATTTGATGTAATATACAGTAAGAGTATTTCATTCTCAACCTAAATGTGTTACATTAATATTACATTGGTCTTTCATCTTCAATATAATATAATACATTGTTGATATAAAGTGCATGGAATGTTACTCGAATGGGATCGATTTTAGCAGATTCAAAATCTTCTCCATTACACAAATTAATTGTGTATGCACTCAAATTAACTAGCAAAATTACTTAAATAACAGCCTCATAAAAAATTAAAACAAAATTGAAAATACAACTCTGGCGATGAATCGGCACAAAGGCGAGGTGAATAAACGATAAAAACATGTTTAGTGGGCCCAATATGGGATTCATTGTTTTGGGACACAGTTTTCTTGGATAAGTCTCAGAGAAAGTCAGTGTGCCATTACAGATGTGGTTAGGTTAGGGCCTACTTTTAATTTCTTTGCGTATATATTAATAGGCACTAGGGTCCCATTTAGAAATTGCCATTTGCCAATACCTTTATCGTCACTTCCGGGAAAGTGAGTCACAATATTTCCTTTTTCATCTCAAAAGTGAAAAAAAATTGAGTTATTAACCTTTTTTTTTTATTATAAAATATTATGATTAACAAATTAAATAAGAATTAAAGAGTCATATTGCATCATTTGCTTAAATAAATTTTATATTAAATTATGATATATGGATAACTAAATTACAAACTGGTCTATTTTAAAAGTTTATTTTTCACTTTGGTAGAATTAAACAAAATAATCACATATGCATTGAAAATTATTTCAAAATGTCCTCCAATCTCTTATTTCAACCCACACTAAACTGTATTTGATTTTTGTACAACTGAATGAGTATTGTGCGTGACTGAAGAAAATCCAACAGGTCATTGTTCTTTAATCTCACTGGAAGAAAATCAATTCATTACAAAGCACCACTGCCTGAAAAAATTATTGGTCGTTGATCATCTCTTATCACAAAAATATGATCTCTTATTTTGCTTTAGCGAACTAATTTTTACTTTTTAAAAAAATATATTAGTGAACTAGTTTTTGAATCGTATGAAAAATTCATGTGTCAATGATTTTTAATTCTGAGGTGTTTTAATTGTGATGAACAGTTTCACTAGTTACTTTTTAAAATTGTCATTATTAACCATCTAATTCATATTTGTTTGTTCAAATATATTCTTAATTTGATTTAGTGAACAATCATATTCTATGTATAATGACTTATAACTTATTTTCTAATAAAGCTCAACATCACGCATACTTGAAATTTATAGGAGTTTACTTGTGAAATTTGGAATTTTCTTATATTTGTGATTCATGTTTTGATGCAATATCTCTTCCTGATGTTCATATTTTTTTAGGCATACTAGCTAGACCAAAAAGTTACTCAAGCGCATTTGAAAATTTTACTTTATTCCCATCGAGATATAGTTGATATGTTGTGATACCACAAGTGTATCTACTTACATTAATCTAAGAGGAAAAATAAGTTGGTTGTCATTCAAGGTCATATCTGGTGGTCTAATTTTGAATACTTTATGACATAATAGCATGTTCACAAGTGCTTGTATAACTTGATATTTTGCTTTTCTTTATGAGTTTGTTCAATTTTACTCCATTACTTTTATATTCCTACAAATTTTCATATATTTTGCTTTTCTTTATGAGTTTGTTTAGTTTTTACTTGATTACTTTTATATTTCTACAATTTTTCATAAACCAAACGATATTTTATATTTTTTAAATTTCTTGAATGAATAAATTATTTGATTTAAGAAGGATAATTTGATATTTTGGAATAAGAGATTAAATGGTATTTTGGACCTAAATAATAATTTTCAATGTATATGTAATTATTTTACTTAATTCAACCAATATGAAAAATACACTTTTAAAATAGATCACTCTGTAATTTAGGCCTCCTAATATTATTTAAGTGTAGTTTTTCCTATATCTAAACACTTCTGTTTTAATAAATTTAAAATTTTTTTCAACAATTATACTACGATAATATATTATTATTATTGTTGAAAGAGTTACCTTTTAAGTTCAAAACTTGTTAAACAATGTGTTCTGAGAAATATCAGATACGTGTTAAAAATAAAAAATATATATGTTAAAATTATAAATACGTTTAAGAAGTATTAAACACGTGTTTATGAGTTTCAGTATTCGATATTGACACGATACGAATACGTTACTTTTATAAAAAAATATATGCTTTCTAGTTGAGAACTTAACTCTTTTTTTTCCGATAATGGTTGTGTTGATGCTATTAGAGCACTCAATAGTTCACAAATCAGGTAAATTAAATGTGTTTCATCTCTCCATTTGAGTCTAATTATTAATGAGCTTAGCTTGATTAAAAATTTTGATCTCGAACCCTAATTCAATCTCAAGCTTGTGATCATGACAGATAAGATAATGTAATCACTTAAAAACTCTAACCTAACTTTAAAATGAGCTCTATTCACGAGTTTTAACAAATTTACACGTATCACTTTTATTCATATACATACGTTTAAGAAGTTACATATTTATTTTTTTGCTAATAATTGTGTTGAGATTGTTAGAGCACTCAATAATTCACAATCACACAAATTCAGTCTCTTCATCTCACATGCAAACAACTAATGAAGAAATTTCAAAATTTTCATTTTCAAATTTTAAGATGTGAGGTGGGAGCATAGTATGACAAAGAACTCAAAATTTTAATATCTTAAGAAATCAAATCAAGATTTTTTTTTAACCCTACTATTTCAAAAATGATCTAAATTTCTTAAAATGTGACAAAAAAAAAAAACTTTTAAATCGGTCAAATACCATATGAACACTATATGTACACTACTACGTTTACATTTTCTTGTCCTAACCAATAAAGAATTGCACACATGTCTATGAAACCTTGAAGTTGACCATCTTGGTCACATTTGACTTTGAATAGGAACATTTCTTCTTTCCATTTTTGGTAAACACGGTGTGCGGTTGCTACAGTTGCTCGAACACGTGCGCATCACCGCAATGCTTGATCATGATATACCAAACGACAAAGTAACTTAAAATGGGCCCACAAACATTTTCTACTAAAAGAAAATAATATTCAAAGGAAAACCAAACGTGGTCGAATTGGATGATGCTCGGGACCTTCTTGGCTTGTCTTTTACATGAAAAGTCACGAAGAAAAATATTGTTTTAATCATATATTTTATTGAAAGTTCGTTGTTGAATTAGATTCCGATCAATATATTGGGCTATATTTTATATTATATCTTTCAAATACTTTAATTCAATCAATATTTTAATACAACTTGAATTTTCAAAAAATATATATTTTAATACAACTTGTCCGTTGGCTTTACCAATTATTTGAATCATTATTAATGTATACACACTCTCTCACACACATATAAATTATATATATCGCATCTAAAATAATATTATACTTTATTTATATATATATATATATATATATATATATATATATATATATATGTGAATTTAAGTATGAATGTCGTGGATGAATCGTGATTGTTTGATCATAAATAGAGGGTTATTTTAAATCATAAATAGATATAAATATTTTGAATCGTAAAATTAATTTTGTAATTATTTTTTACCGTTAGATCGTGATTTTATTTGTAAAGAGAGATTCAAACATAATACTTACTTAAATGTAATATAGATTATTAACAAATTAATTGAATACTCTTTAATATATAGCATTGTTGGTTTCATCAAATGGTGCAAATTATATTTAAGTTGAAATAGATTTTTTAAACCATGAGAAAAGGTGACGTGTTCATTGCATCTTAACAAGATATCTAAGGAACTAATTAAACTAATCTTAAGAATTCAAAACCTTAAAATGTCCACCTTAAATAAAGCTTAAAAGGAGCCGTATGGAATCCACATTCTTAAAAATTTCTGCTTAGATATTTGATTAATATTCAACTCAACAATGAAAGAACAAAGATGACGAACGATATTAAGAGATAATGCTAATTTTCTTACTTATCATTAATACATGCATATACGTGTCTGTGGGCCTCCTGTGCACTTGCACTCGTAGGGGTAAATTTTAGGGAAAATTAGATTTTAGTGACCAAAATTAAAAATATTTGATTTACAGTGACCTTAAACTCAATAAAAGGTAAATAGTGACCAATCTTGAAAAGTAATTGCCAATGAGTGACCATTTAACTTTAATGTCCAAAATACCCTCCCTTTTATTTAGAAATTCTCAATCCCTTATTCGTCTTCTCCAATCTCAATTTTAAATATCAAATCTTTAAAAGGCATACAAATATTCTAGAAAAGAAAGTATATATAGAGAGAGAATCTCTCTCTCTCTCTCTATATATATATAGATATATATATATATATATATATATATATAGACATATATGTTCATCTTACAATTAATGCATGTGCATATATGAATTTTTTTTTTCTTTGGTAGATTTTAGGGCTCAAAAAATACAGCAAGAGTTATAACTTGAAATGAATTAACTATGGGATACCTGATAAAAAAAAAAAAGATGTGAGGCAGTAGCTAATATGTTTATTAGCCAAGTCTATTCATATCTTCCAATATTCCTTATTAATAATTAATTGCACCCAAATTAGATTTTTTTTTTTTGTTAATGAGATATTAATATACAAGAATATATATATATAAATTATATCTTCTTTAGAATGTATATATGTTCATATATTGTATACAAGTCATTGGATTCTTTAAATTGTTTGATATTTGGGTTTAAAAAAAATGAAGAAAAGATGGGGATTTATGCACAGAATGAAGGGTATTTTAGGTTTTAAGATTAAATGGTCACTTGTTAGCAATTATTTTTTAAGTTTGGTCACTATTTATCTTTTATTGAGTTTAAGGTCACTAAATAGCAATATTTTTTCAATTTTGGTCACTGAAATCTAATTTTCCCTAAATTTTATTGTGCATTGCAATACACACATCGGTTAGGAATTGTGACTCTATGTTCATAATATGATAAAAGTTTCTATATAGAGTTGTAATTTTAATATGTCATTTTTAGAAGATAAGTTGTCTTGATCTTTAAAGAATTATAATTCTTGTGTAACAAGAAGTGAGTTTGGAGACTATATATATAGATATAGGGTTGAGTGAGAAAGTAGAGAGAGAGGGAAAAAATGTAAGAGATTGGTGAGTGTTGTAAGAAAAGGAGAAAAGAGAATATATGTAATTTCGGAGGTAAGATACTAAGAAAGCTAGAGTGAAAGAGTGTGTGTGATAGACATATTTTTTGCATGTTGTACACTTTCTTCTCCATTATAGTGAAATCTCTCTCCATAGACGTAGCCTGAACCATATAAAATATTGTGTTATGCGTAAATGTGTTTGATTGTTATCTTTATATATATTTATATGATTGTTTATGTGATGATATGTTTCCGCTGTGCTCAATAAAGGGAGATTAATTCCCAACAATAGAAGTATACACCTATAAATGGTAGATTTATCTTGTTATTGAAACTATTCGAAATTAAGGTTACAATGTCCATCATTTCATTTATATTGATGACTCTAGCAAAACTAGCATAGCTCATTAATTATCATATATATATATATATATATATATATAGATAATAATAATAATAATATATTTTTTTTTAAACAAGGAACTGTTCCAATCAGTGTTCTTTTATCTACAATCACTTGTAAATCATGGATATAGCTTAAATCATAGAACTCAGAACCTGACACTGTATGGGATATTGACAATTCTTATGAAACAAAAGTGGAAGTAAGGCCTGTTAATGGAGTTAGCTTCCTTGAAAGTTCACCTATATTTTTAGCCCAAATATCTTTGGGTACGTTAAAGTTAATTTTAACTGATACGAGCTTTTCTTCTTCAAATTTTCGGGCCCAAGTTGATTCAAGGCCCAACTATGGGCTCTGCTCCAATTAATTAAAGACTGTGATGCATTACTAGTTAGACTTTTCAAGTCCGTCCATGACAAGACTTTGAGCTGGACAATGTGAACTATTCCAATTAATAGATACTCCCTCCCTCCAATTTTAATTGTCCTTTTTGAGTAATTAAACTTTTATTGTCCCTATTTCAAAATTTTTGAAAACTTTAAGGATATTTATAAATAGATGAATTTATTTTACTTAGACTTTTTGACTAGAGGCAAGTATTTTAGGACAGTGCAAAAAGAAAAGATGGACAATTAAATTGAACCGATGGAATATTAGTTCTTCTAGAGTCGATAAATGATAAATATTGGAAACTTATTTGATTTAGTGTAGTACTCTAGACTGATTTTTTTTTGTTTTTTTTGGATGGTAATTTTTTGTTTTGAAAGGTAAAGTGTAGTCTTTTCCCAAGCTCATCTCACAAAAATGGAGATGAGCTTAAATATATATGCAAATTAAATAAACAGCTCTGTCTTGCCAATCCTTAGGCCCTTCACATAACTAACAATACCCTTTCCACAAAATTTTCACAGGTCTCTTTCACCGTATGTACTTTCAACCATTCTTTGTGATTTAAGACACGTTAAATATGTATGCAAATTAAGGTGTAATTTGTCGAATCCATTTTATTTGTGAAGATCCATTCCTAACAACGAACCACGGTTTATATTCATTGGCTTTGCTTGTGACCCGTGTCATTTCTTGGCAAAATTTTATTGTTTAGGATTCCAAAATTATGTTTTTCATAACGGTTAAATATTTGAAATTATTATTGGAGACATGAACGAATTTAGGTTGATATAAATTTTGGTAATTATCTTACTTTAGTCTGAATTTTCTTTTCCTAAACTCTGTGAATTCAAATTTATCTATTGTTGATTATTAAAGTTTCATAACTTCGGTTTTGTCACACTTGGAGAATTAATTAAATCTAGAATTATTCGGAACTGGTTAGAGTAGGAGGGTTCCAAATTAATTCCAATATAAGTAAGACCATGACTAATATTATATACAAACTGCAATACATGATACTTCTCTGTGTGTAATTCGGGTTTAATTTAAACGTTGGGATATGGCTGAAAATTTCAACCCCGGCCACGTCAAATTTTGTCAGTAATACGTCTTATGAGTAATCAAAAATAGTTTATATCTCTCATATCTATCTGAAAGAGATTTCTACTCCTAAAACATTCCAGAAAACGACCATTAGAAAATAAGTTAAATAATGAAAAATGGCCTTTTAATATAATAACTTCTGTAATAGAGTAATAGACTATCACTATTTTAGTTTCAATAGCATTATTAGATGTATAAGTTGAAAGAGTAGGTTTTATGTATGCATATATATAATATAATATATGTATATGTGTGTGTGTCAATTATAGTGATTTCTTTATATAAATCATAGGGCTCGGCAAACTATTGGACTGACTTGCACCAAACTCCAATTAAAAATGCTCTAATTAAGCTGGTTCCCAAATTGTTCTCTGTTTGCAAAGATTGGTTTTTTAAAATGAGAGTGGTTAAGACCGGTACAAGACCAACACTCAGTTTTCTAATGCTACCATTGACTGTTTCCATCATTAAATTAAATTAAAAACACATAAAAACAACATTCTATTATTTTTTTGTCATCATTAAATTCGCATGCGAAAACAAAGAGGCGAATTTGGGTGACAAAATAACTTTTTGGAACCAAGAAATTATTCACATGTCGAAAATTAGGTGAGTTAAAATAAATACGTACATTAATTTAGGTTAAGGTTAAATTGCATGGAGATAGTCCCCCACATTGTTTGATATTACATCTTGAAATTTGAAAGTTTAAATTTTTTGGAGAACACTCTCAAAGAATTTTCAAATAATTGCCTAAGAGGTTCAATACCACGTCATTGACAAAAAGAAAAAAAAAAAGAGTTTTTACGGCTACTACATTCACATTTAGCCATCATTTGACCACCCAAGCAGGCCAAGATGCTGATTATTAATATTGTGTATCTATTCCTTACAAACCAAAGCCATATTTGCTTTTGAGTTGAAACCTTCAAACTGGTTGCTCAATGACCTTCTCGTGTGTGTATATATATTATATATGTGTGAGTGTGTGTGTAAATCTTCGTGAGGCAGTTTTGATTTGGATCAAGTCTGTTTGGTCTGTTTGTTTATAAATTCTTAAAAGCATATGAAAGCCAATTTGGCTTTTGATTTCGTCTCTAATAATAATTCTTTGGTGCACTCACAAATGTGAAGAGCAATATATATAAGAGCCGAATATCTCTACTCTCTATCTAATTCTGCGCACACAAGGACTGAATGCATTCTTTAGCTGAATGCTTTTTACAAGGCGAATTCAACTTCATATACTTGGAAACTTAGAAGCCTAATAACACGTTTGCTTGTCCATCAATGGCAACTTATGCTTTTTTAGAATATAATTTTAGCATTGATAACAAGACAAATGCCGAGCATATCTATATATATATATATATATATATATATATGCTCTTGTGCTTTCTCTTTTAAACTTTTCTCGTGGACACATTATATAGAGAATATATGCCACTAGGGTCAAAAGAAATTGGTTATTATGGAAACAAGTGGTTCTGTAAAGAATTGTATAATTATAGATTGCTTCAATCAAAATTAGAATTGGTTTTTAGTTCCTTGCAATCACCGAAAAGCAATATATGATTAACCATATTCTTATCATCAAAATTAACAAGTTGAGCCTAACATATAATGCTTTCGGTGATTTATTTTAAACAAACTTTTTCAAATTTTAACGGTCAATCAATCTTTCATGAATTTTTTTATATGAGTAAGTAATACCTGATTCGAGTTCTGGTCACATATTATTTCTTTTCTTATATGAGCTCGAAAAAAAAGAGAGCTTGAATACAAATTTTAAATCTTCCATTACAAGTGTAGAAACCATTGAAGCTACTGAAAACAACTACTAATTCATCTTCTGAATTTTACAAAGTCAAAATTATGTCCATTACATATATTTGATTTATATTTTACATATAAGATTATGAATATGCATATTGTAAACAACTTTTTTTAACTTTCGTTCGTCATTTTATTTTGAAAAATATATGTTAATGTTTTTACGAATATTTTTTCTTTTTATTATTTCATCAACCTCTTCAACATTACTCATTTAAAAATATATATATATCCATGTGAATAATGGTGACCTGTATATATAATACTATACATTTCATCCAAACGTGCACAGTTTGTGAGTATCTTCCAAATACATTCATTGTATTTGTATATCAACATTATCCATTATTTAAACCCCGAAACAGAACGTGACGAATTAAGCATTCATTGTATTTGGGATGACATTTTGACTACAGATTTTCAAATCTAGAGGATTATCCAACCGTCAAAATATAAGGAATATCTACTCCTCATCCACAGGTGATTGAAACTCTGCCTGCGCACGAACTTTCCTTCTAGCATCGTACGACCACCCTCCGAAACTTACTATTTTGGGGAAGACAAAATCCTCTCTCTATATATACATTTCCACTCCTCCTTCTACTCTCAGACCTCTCCCATTTCAAACTCTCCCCTCTCTCTCTCTCTCTCTCTCTCTCTCTCTCTAGATTTCTTCATCTGTTTTCTCTCTCTATATTTACGAACAATTTAGCTTCACTTCACTCTACTATCTCTCTCTCTACATTTGTTATCGGAAACTTTGAGAATGGCGTCACCAGACGAAATCTCAGCTCTCCAACTCATCAGACAACACCTCCTCGGTGAATTCTATCCCGTCGAGAGTTCGAGCTTCGTCTCCGAATCAGTCGACTCTAGCTCGATTTTCTCCTATCAGGATCGCAATATTAGCGCAAATTTTGATCTTTTGAGCTCTGTATCTGAATCACATCGTTCACAGATCTCAAGCTCTGACGAAGTTAATACCAGTGATTTATTCGATTTTATCCCTAATTCGATCACGTTCGAGCAATTTCAATATGATTTCTTTGAATTCGAATCGAAACCCCAAATAATCGATCTCACGAGTCCAAAGTCAAAAATTTTGGACTTTCAATCGAATTCTGAGTTGAGCTTCAACGACCGCAGGCCTTCGTTGAAGATCGATGTGCCTCCGGTGGAGAAATTTGAGGTTTTGGAATTTTCCGAGTCGACTCAGCCATCGAGAGGGGTGTCTGTAAAGAAACCTTTGAATACAGAGGAGAGAGCACATTACAGAGGAGTCCGGCGAAGGCCGTGGGGCAAGTTCGCTGCGGAGATCCGAGATCCGAACCGTCGCGGGTCCAGGGTCTGGCTCGGTACATTCGACACCGCCATTGAAGCCGCCAAAGCTTACGACAGAGCGGCATTCAAGATGCGTGGAAGCAAAGCGATTCTCAACTTTCCACTCGAGGTCGGGAAGTCGTATGGCACAATCGCCGCCGTGGATGGAGGCCGGAAAAGACATAGAGACGTCCAAGCAGAAGCGGAGCAGAAGCCATTGAAGAAGGAACGGTTGCCGGAATCTGACAATCGTCATCTGTTAACGCCGTCTAGTTGGAAGGCCGTTTGGGATCAAAATGTTAACGGTAGCTTTAGTATTCCTCCCTTATCGCCGTTATCTCCCCACCCGCCCTTTGGTTATCCTCAGCTTATGGTCATTTGAGATTCTGAATTGTGGAGTGTATATAAAGTGAGGCTATTGGACATTGATTTTGCGAAAAATGGAGTGTATATTTGAATGTTGATTCAATTCTTTTTTTCATAATCATCAGATGAATTGGTTTGAGCAATGGCAAATTTACCACATTCTTGCATTACTATCTATATATATATATATATTTGGGTGTGTGTTGCTTTTGTAAAAGCATCATTTAACTTTGTTCTTACCTGATCCAACGATATTTTATATCTCTATTATTTATATTATTACAAAAAAAAAAAAAAAAAAATCACATACACGGTTTCCTAAAATTTGTTAAAAATCAAGGAAGACTTATTTAATCATCTTATTCAATATTAAGTTGCGTTTTTTTAATAAAAGGGGTATAGATCAGATTGCAATAAGTTTATATCACAAAATTATGCATGATAGCGAGTGAAAAATCAACCAGTACTATACTTCCAAAATCTTAATTATTGATTTCTCCGTAGCATTGTTCTTCTTCCATTTAAGAAAGTTCAGTCGCATTTTGAGTCTAATTGAAAATTTATTAGTTATTTTAGGGTTAAGTACATTAAATTTTCCTGAACTATCACCATATTGCAAGAAATCTCCTCGAACTAAAATTGGCTTCTTGAACTATCATTAGATTGCAAGAAAATCCCCTGCACTACAAATTGGTCCCTTGAACTATTACCAGATTATAAAAAATTCCTCTGAATTATAAAAAACACACACTTAAGAACAAATCGTCAACTAACATTTATCGAAAAAATTAAATTACTTTTTTATCCTTAGTTAATATGTATGATTGTTGGTGAAGTAGATTAAGATCCTGTTTGGTAGTCTTTTCGATTTTAGATTTTAACTTTCATTTTTATTTTTTTAGAAGTTACAGCAGAAATCGCGTTTGGTAACACAATTTTCATCTCTAAAAAATGAAAGTAATGTCAAAATTTTAACATTTCTTAAGCATAATTTGAAAACTTCGTAACAAAATTTTAAGTTTGAAAAATGATAATCCTCAATGGACGTCACTTAAAGCTGTTGGGCGGGTAAAGTTGAAAGAAAAGGTATTAGAATACTTCTAAGTTGTAATTCACTTTTAATTTTTTATGAATATTTTTAGTTTGTTGTTTAATCGACCTTTTCAACATTACTCACATTTTTATTTAAAAGAAAAAAAAAACAGCATACACTTGTGTCATGGTGACCTTTATATATAATAATACTGTAATCATTTTATCCAAACGTGCCACTGTTTGGAAGTAACCACGAAATACGTTGTATAACAAGACGAATAAACTTCTTTTTGACTCCAGATATTCAAATCTGAAGGATGATCAAACGGTGGGAATTGAAGGTCTACCTACACCTCATCTACGCGTGACTGTAACTTTGCCAAGGGACGATGTTTCCTTCTACCATCGTATGACCTATGTTACTATGTATACATCTCTACTCATTCTTCCACTCTCAGTCTCAGACCTCTCAATTTCAAGTTCTCTCTCTAGATTTCATCTACTCTCTCTCTCTCTCTCTCTCTCGGAACAATTCAACTTCAGTTTACAGCTTACTCTACTATTTCTTCCTCTACATTTGTTATCGGAAACTTTGAGAACTTGATAATGGCGACACCGGACGAAATCTCAGTTCTCGAACTCATCAGACAACACCTCCTCGATGAATTCTCTCCCGTCAAGAGTTCGAGCTTCGTCTCCGACTCATTAGACTTTAGCTCGATATTCTCATATCAGGATCGCACTACTAGTGCGAGTTTCAATCTTTCGAGCTCTGTATCTGAATCACTCTGTTCACAGACCTCAAGCTGTGACGAAGTTAATACCAGTGGTCTATTCGATTTTACACCCAATTCGTTCACTTTCGAGCAATGTCAAAATGATTTCTTTGAATTCGAATCGAAACCCCAAATAATTGATCTCACGAGTCCAAAGTCGCTAAATTTGGACTTTGAATCGAATTCTGAGTTGAGCTTCAACGATCGCAGGCCTTCGTTAAAGATCGATGTGCCTCCGGTGAAGAAATTTGAGGTTTTGGAATTCGCCGGGTTGACTCAGCCATCGAGAGTGGTGTCTGTAAAGAAACCTTTGAACATGGAGGAGAGGCGACACTACAGAGGAGTCCGGCAAAGGCCGTGGGGCAAGTATGCGGCGGAGATCCGAGACGCGAGCCGTCGAGGATCCAGGGTTTGGCTTGGGACATTCAACACAGCCATTGAAGCCGCCAAAGCTTACGACAGAGCGGCATTCAAGATGCGAGGAAGCAAAGCTATTCTCAACTTTCCACTCGAGGTCGGGAAGTCTTATGACACAATCGCCGCCGTGGATGGCGGCCGGAAAAGACAGAGAGACGTTGAAGCAGAGGCAGAGCAGAAGCCGTTGAAGAAGGACAAGTTGCCGGAATCTGACAATTTTAATCCATTAACGCCGTCTAGTTGGACGGCCGTCTGGGATCAAAATGTCAATTGCAGCTTTACCATTCCTCCCTTGTCGCCGTTATCTCCCCACCCGCCGTTTGGTTATCCTCAGCTTATGGTCATATGAGCGTCTGAATTGTGGAGTGTTCGTAAATTGGGACATTGATTTTCCAAAAATATGAAGTGTATATTTGAATGATGATTCAATTCTTTTTAGGATAAATTAGCCAGAGCGTTCACGATGGACAGTGACTTCCCTAGTTCCCTTTTATTTGTGAAATTTTATTTGTGGAATTACATTGATTTTCTTTGTCAAAATTGTTAGCTAAATGTCGTTAAAGAGGTAAAAAATTATCTTTTTATTTTTTAATATTATTTTAATATATAAACAAAGCGAAGCGAAAAGACAAAATTACCTAATCCTCACACTTCTCCTTTCGCTTTAGTGCCATTAACGATACCAGTGAACTCAATCGTTCATTTAGAAAACAAATTTTAAAATTGATGAAAAATAGCTAAATAGTTCATTTAGAAAATAAATCTAAAATTGATGAAAAATAAAATATTTTGGACAACTTAAACTCAATTGTAGTTTAAATAAATAAGTGAAAAGTTTGGTATTAACAAATTTAACAAACAAATTCATTAATTAAAATGAGTCTGTATTTATGTATCTAATCAAGGAATAATGGTAATTTTTTAAAGATGTGGCCATGAATTGAAAAACATAAATGGGTTGACAAGTTACTAACTTTTATATATGAATTGGCTACTTGGCTCTGTAATTTTGTATACTAGTGTGTGTATATATTTATGTATATAATCAAAATAACGAACTTTTATACTGTGACTTTTAAACACGTAAACAATGAATAAAAAAGAAAAAAAAATTTATTACATAAACTGAATTCAGAATTTTTAATTCAAATAATTTAACTCTAATTCTTCTAAACCCAATTCCGAAATCTCAGATATGTTCCATTAAAACCAAACCACACAATTAAATTGTCTAATTTCAAGATCTTAACTTTTGATTGAATTAAGTGAAAAAGAGAAAATAGGGAGAGGGTGATAAAAAAAAAAAGAGAATAGAGAAAAAAAATATTTTATCACTTCTTTCTTTTGTCACCAAAAATTATTACCGTCAACCTTCGCTGGAGATCAATTTTTAATTTTTTTGAAATGATAAGAAGAAGAAATGAATAATTTTGTCAACTTTATTCAATTAAAAAAGGTATCTAAGTATTTAATGTGATTTCATAGGGATAATTACATCTTTACGTGTTTTTCAAGGGTAGTACTGGAATTTAAAATATACAAATTGTTGACATCATAATTTTTTGTCATTGACTATGTTGACCATTAACGGAAGAGAGATTTGCGTTATCTCGTATTCAAATCTCAAAGGAGGTTAGTATAAATGACAAACAAGATGGGTGGTCAATGTATATTAACTAAACATCAGGATATGTCAGTGTAATTTACTCTTATTTTTATCATAATCATCATATGAATTGATTTTAAACGTTGATTGGAATGCAAGCAATAGCAAATTTACCGCATTATAGGTGCCAATGTGATAATGGTTTCATGTACAATTTACTTGAGGCAAATAAAATAATTAAAAGGGTAAGTTACACTAACCTATTTTTTGTTTATAAAATTATATTGTTCCCTATCAGAGCTATTGATAAAATGTCATTAATGGTTCTTGAATAATTACATTTCTATTCTTACATCACATGAATTAATTATTTTTGTGTACACGTTGACCATTCTGATCTTTAACGGTCGTTAACGGAAGAGAATACAGTGTTAAAAAAATACAAATTTTAAAAGAGGTCAATATATTTTTTCAAATAAAATATATTGATGAAACCATTTACCTAAATAAAAAATATATATACTCAGACACCCACTTTTGCTCTTTTGAAAACTTGAACCCATCAAGTCAAACAAGTAGATTAATAATATACCACATTATAGTTGAACTTGAACCTACTTTTGCTGTGAAGGGAACTTGAACCCTTCTTCTTGTACTCAAATGAGTAGATTAACAATATACCACATTATTGGTGAACTTGAACTTAAGGGATGGGATTGGATTACATACCAAACCTAATTCAATCCAATCCTAATGAATCGGTAAAAATTGAATCCAATCTGTTTTGTGAAAATATTTTAATCCAATTGATAAAATATCGGACTAAATCGATTCGGTTCGGTTCTACGATTTGAAATTTTCAAAACATTTCATATATTTTTTAACCATGACCCAATAGATAAATTATCAATATTAATTCATATATTTAGAAATAATAATGAAAAGAAATCATTATGACTAATTTAAATCATTATAATGAAAAATAATCATTATATATAGTATTTATAGATGCAAAAAACTACACTTTATGCTAGCAAGTGAGGTATTGCATAATTACTCAAAAGACATTAGTGGGAACTTCACTTTGCCCTCTTAAGGGGCATAGTGAGTGTATTTATATTGCAATCTTATTAAATGATTAGTGAATTTTCTTTTCAAATCGGGGGATTGATTACAGAATTTATACCCTAATCATGACGATCGAATATAAATTTAGAATTCAAATTGATATTGGCTAGCTTGCTTTTGATTACACTGATTGAAACTTTTGATTGAGTCTTGCCTCATCAGATGTCGTGCGTGTATGTTTGTGCTGAGTTACTGCCACGTCGTGGCCATGTATGCCTTGCACGTGCCCTCCTCTTATTGCTGGGACTTTTCCCTCCACAGTAATATTCGCCTATTAAATCGATTAGTGATTTACTAACGCCCTGTTTGGTAACATTTTCGATTCCAGATTTTATTTTCATCTTTTTAAAAGTCACAACAGAAATTGTATTTGGTAACACAGTTTTTATTTCTGAAAAAAATGAAAGTGATGTCAAAATTTTGACAATCCTTATGTATAATTTGAAAACTTCATAACAAAACATTTAGTTTCAGATTTTATTTTTCAGTTTAAGTTTTTATTTTTGATTTTTTTTATAAAATACAATAAATAAAAATTTTATAAAAAACAAGAAATAAAAAAATATTAAAAAATACAATAAATAAAAAATTGGTTACTCAAATAATATAAATATAACAAAATAAATACAATACAATAAGAAAATTATAAATAAATATAAAATAATATAAATAATATAATATATATATATATATATATATATATATGTATAAGTAGAAAATATAATAAAATAAGAGTTCCATATAAATACAATTATATATAAAATAAAAATATAAAAGGAAATAAAACAAGTATATATAATAATATATGACAATTAACAAAAACATGAAAATAGTTAGAATTAATGACAATTACCAAAAAATGCAAACGCTTAAAAATGAGTTTTTAATTAAAATAAACTAAAATATATTCCTAACAAATATAATTTGGAGGAAAGAATATACATTATTACATTTATGTTTGTTAAAATGAGTTTGAACCATATTACTCAAACACAATTTTTAATCAAAGATACTACTATTATTTTAAAAAAAATCAATTTTGGATTACCAAACATGTTTTCAGATTTGTGTTTTCAAAATTTCAACAGCATATGACGTTACCAAACGTATTCTGTTTTTGACAGAAATGACAGCACAACAGGTTTTCAGATTTCATTTTTCAGAAATTAGAAAATGAAATCCAATAGCTTTACCAAACAGCCATTAACTGCGAGCATGCCAAAGGCGTGCAATCAGCTCGAAGGGATAGAAATTGGTCAACAAATATCTCTTTTAGAGAATAAATATTGACCAGGAAAAGTTGCATTGATAAAAGAAAGCTGTGATGGTGCTACCCATTTGCACAACTTACAAATGAGCTATTTATAAGATTTAAAATAAAAGAAATCTTTTAAAATTGTGTATAGATCTTCTTTTGAATTTGAAATTGTATTTAAAATTTGCAGTAGAATCAAGCCGACAACAAATAACAGAATTAACCAGAAAATCTATAACAAGTCACATTTTGGCCATCGTTTGTCCACTCAAGCTGCAGATTATAAAAATTGTGTACACAAGCCTTACAAACGAATACAATATTTGCTTTTGAGTTGAAACCTTCAAACTGGTTAGTCGAAGTGTGTAAATCTTCACGAGGCAATTTTTTAATGTGTTCACAATGTGAAGAACAATATATATATATATATATATATATATATATATATATATATATAAGAGCTGAGAATGTGTTTGCCCAATTCTGCGCACACATGGACTGAACGCATTTTTTAGCTGAATGCTTTTGCAAGCCGAATTCAACTTTCATACTTAGAAGTTAGAAGCCTAATAACACTTGTTTGCTTGTCCAGCAATGCCAACTTATGCTCTGTAAGAAATCTAATTTCAACATTGATAACAAGACAAATGCCGAGATACTATTTAATCTTCCAAGAAAATGACGAGTGTAAAAACTAAGAAAGAAAACAATTACTAATTCATTTTTCAGTATTTAGAAAATCAAAATTATGTCCATCACATATATGATTTTATCAACTTGCACTGTTTGGAAGAATCTTCAGAATACATTGTATCTACAATTCTAGAAACAGAACGTGAGGAATAAAGTTATTTTGAGTGCCAACCGTCTGGGATGAGCCTTTGACTCCGGATTTTCAAATCTAGAGGATTATCCAACGGTCAAAGTTGAAGGAATACCTACTGCTTATCCACAGGTAATCTCAATTTTGCAAGGGGACGAACTTTCCTTCTAGCATCGTACGACCACCCTCCGAAGCTCGCTATTTTGTGGAAGACACAATCCTCTCTCTTTCTCTCTCTCTATATATACATTTCCACTCCTCCTTCCACTCTCAGACCTCTCCCATTTCAAACTCTCCTCTCTCTAGATATCTTCATCTATATTCTCTCTCTATATTTCCGAACAATTTAGCTTCACTTCACTCTACTATTTCTCTCTCTACATTTGTTATCGGAAACTTTGAGAATGGCGTCACCAGACGAAATCTCAGCTCTCCAACTCATCAGACAACACCTACTCGGTGAATTCTATCCCGTCGAGAGTTCGAGCTTCGTCTCCGACTCTAGCTCGATTTTCTCCTATCTAGATCGCAATATTAGCGCAAATTTTGATCTTTCGAGCTCTGTGTCTGAATCACTTTGTTCACAGACCTCAAGCTGTGACGAAGTTAATACCAGTGATTTATTCGATTTTATCCCCAATTCGATCACTTTCGAGCAATTTCAAAATGATTCCCAAAAAATCGATCTCACGAGTCCTAAGTCTCTAAATTTGGACTTTCAATCGAATTCTAAGTCAAGCTTCAACGATGGCAAGCCTTCGTTGAAGAAATTTGAGGGTTTGGAATTTGCGGAGTCGACTCAGCCATCGAGAGTGGTATCTGTAAAGAAACCATTGAATACGGAGGAGAGAGCACACTACAGAGGAGTACGACAAAGGCCGTGGGGCAAGTTTGCCGCGGAGATCCGAGATCCGAACCGTCGCGGGTCCAGGGTTTGGCTCGGCACATTCGACACCGCCATTGAAGCCGCCAGAGCTTACGACAGAGCCGCATTCAAGCTGCGTGGAAGCAAAGCTATTCTCAACTTCCCACTCGAGGTCGAGAAGTCGTATGACACAATCGCCGCCGTGGATGGCGGTCGGAAAAGACAGAGAGACGTTAAAACAGAGGCGGAGCAGAAGCCGTTGAAGAAGGAAAAGTTTCCGGAATCTGACAATTTTAATCCATTAACGCCGTCTAGTTGGACGGCCGTTTGGGATCAAAATGTCAATTGTATCTTTACCATTCCTCCCATATCGCCGTTATCTCCCCACCCGCCGTTTGGTTATCCCCAGCTTATGGTCACATGAGTGTCTGAATTTTGGTTTTTGTAAAGAGAGCCTATGAGATATTGATTTTCTGAAAAATGAAGTGTATATTTGAATGTTGACTCAATTCCTTTTTTCATGATAATCATCAGATGAATTGGTTTGAAATGTTAATTAATTAAAATGCCAGCAATCGCAAATTTACCACATGATGTAGGAATTTGTATCAAATTTTGACATATGGCCGAAAATGACTATGATCAACTCTTAATTATCTTTTGAAGTGTATATTTGAATTTTGGTTTTTGTAAAGAGAGTCTATGACAGATTGATCCGAAAAATGAAGTGTATATATTTGAATCTTTCCAAAAGACGTTTTTTTTATTCGCCAAAAGGTATTCATATTTTTCAGAGGAGAATAATTTCGCTAGACACAAGTAATACTTCCCACAAATCACATAAGGATAACTCTGATTAAAATTTCTTCTCATACCCTTTCTTTTTTAATTTGAAAATAAATGATATATGATTGGATCATTATGTCTTTACTTCATTCCAAAAGACTTAAAAATCTAAAAATGATAACAAATTTATTAATGAAGTTTTTAGGTAGTGATATAAATTATAAGAAAATTTAGATCAAATTTTGACATATAGCCATTTTTAATTTATGTTTTGTTTATACAAATATTGGTAGCTGTTTTGAGATTTCAACATGTGTGTGATATTTTGGTCATGTAGAAGCATAGTTACATTGTTGTTATATGATCCAACTATAGTCTATATATCTGTTATTAATTAGGAAAAAATTCATACACGGCCTCTATTAACTTCATTCTAGAATCTAGATGTATTGATAATTATGTGACCATTCTTATTCTTGTTCTGATTTGCAAAAACTTCACAAAAATTCCATTTTTGGAGAAAAGGAAAACCAGAAGTATAATTTAAGCGTGACTTGGTATGTATGTTGCCTGGGCCATCTGAATTAAACCACCATTACTTCAGTGTCTATCAACCCTGAGTTCAGATTGAACAGATCAATCCTTTAATGCATTAAATACGATGTGAAAAATTAAGTTTTATTTATTATACAAGCAATGCTGAAATCCTCGAAGTCGTTTCGTTCACTTAGTCATCTTTTCGCGACTTATTCAACTATTTTTTTTTTTTTTTGTAGAATCCGAATCTTCTCTTGTACTCTTTTTTGTGGTGTGATGTGCTATACGTATGTAACAAAAATTAAATCAAGGATCGAGAATGTAACATGATTAATCAAAGAGGCACACTATCAAAATGAGGATGCAATAACATTAAATCGAAGATGCAATATCATTTAATGGAAGATACATCACCATTATGGTATTGCATCTTCGATTTATTATTTGATTTGATAAAGTTTACATTCTCAATCTAATCTTAGATTTTGCATCCTCTATGAATCATGTTTCATCTTTGATTTAGTTTTATTGCATCTTCAACGGTACAAAATGAAACTATGTTTATTAGAGAGTATGAATTTCTTTGTTGATTTGGAAAAAAATATACAATATTGCATGAGTATTTTTTTCACGTGCTATTCAATCAAAACTTAGTATTTTTATTGGTAATAGAAATATGAATAATTTTTTAAAAAAATACTAAATTTTTATTGGAGAAAGTTTCGCTTGTCAAAATAGTCGGAATATTGTATAATTTCTAGTTGATTTGTTTGTCCGACTATTTCAACAAAATAAACAAGTTGAAGCAAGAGTTGTTTTGGTACATTTAATGGTGTTTGTTAGTTTGTCAGGGTAGTTGTTACCTTCTTTAATTTGGGAATTTGACTTATATGTTGATGTTTATGAGTATCATATTTTGAGCTTGACTAGGCCAAATTAGCATGGTGAATTGTGTAACATTTGTGGATATAACACGTGATAGACTTCTTTGCCTTCTAACTGCATATGAAGTTATAAAATACCAGTACATAATATAGGAACTATTCTTTAATTTCCTTCTTATTCCTAGTGAGAATTTACTACATGAACAATTAAGTAAAATGATCAGTATGAAAACTCCTTCGGTCCTTCACAATGAGAGAACTTTTTTTACCAGGAAAAAAATTACTTTTACATCTTTTGAAATTTTGCTTGATTACGTTCATATTAAAGTTTTTGAAATAAGGTGATCAATCTCTTTTGAGGTGTGATTGACTTTCTCTTGTTATTAATTGATAGTCAACTCCCTTAAAGTCAATTAATCAAAAAAAAATCCAAATTCTAAAACTACTCTAAACGGCGATAGTGATGATTTGTTATTGATGGAGAAAAAATATATATAAAACATGTTAATCTCCGTAAAAGGATTAGAGATTAAGATTATTTTTGTACAAAAACATTATAACTTGAGGGTGATTTTGTTATTGACAAATTGCTCAATGTTTCTAGGCATTGTTTGAATAGCAACCTCCAATGTAAACACCATAAACGAGTAAACCTAATAAAATTTGAAAAATTAGTCTCGCAGAAGTGTTAGAGTAATTTTATAAAAATTTTAATTTAAAGATAATTAGGCCAAACTTCAAAAAGAGATCAAAGTAATTCACCCTTACAACTATTTAGAATGAAATAAAAATTTTGGGATGTTTTACTCTTTTTTGTGAGTGCCTAGCACATGAATCTCCTCATGGAATCACTCATAATTTTTTTTGATAATTGTTCGGTGTATGTGAAAAGGGGAGGACTGCATGTGTTTGGTGGCTGATTATAAGATGTTTTACAAGATCTGACACCACCATCAACAAAAAAAAAGAAAAAAGAAACGATCTCTCTGGACATGTTGTAGGTTCCAATATCATGAATTAATTAAATCTAGCACATAACTTAATTTTTTTTGTGAGATTGGCCTCAAGAGAGGGTAATCAAATTCAAGACATGCTGGTTCCACTTTCTAGGTGTAACCTTAACAAGCTCTTCATCCCTTAGGACTGCATTTGTTTCTACCAGAATATGCAAAAGGTTTAGTTGTTTGAAGGAACACTGAAGGAATGCAGATAAAATGGGTTCATTGATGCAATGTGCTTAGCATTGAATGAATGGAATGGCTTATAATTAAGCAGTTTGGCACCATTTTTCAATTTTGTTTAATGGCTATAGTGATTGATAGGTACTTAAAATGCCCAACAACATGGAATTGTTTAAAAAATCAATGATAACCTCCATGGACGTCCATTTAAAGCTGTTAGTTGGGTAAGGTTGAAAGAAAACTTACTAGAATACCAATTCTAAGTTGTCTAATTAATACGATTGAGCTATGTTGCCAAGTTCCACAAGTTAATTGTCTGTGCTTAGTCGCAATGTTGTTCACAATTATACTTTTCTAATAGGATTACGTGAAACTCAATCTATTTTTTTTTTTTGTTTTTCTTGTTTAATCGACCTTTTGGACATTTCTCATTTATTTTTTAGAAAAACAAAAAATTCCCTGTATACACGTGGTGTCATGGGGGCCTGTATATATAATAATACTATATCATTTTATCCAAACGTGCCACTATTTGGAAGTAACCACGAAATACGTTGTATATCAACATTATACATTATTAAAACCCAGCAACAGAACATGACGAATAAAGTTATTTTGAATGCCAGCCGTCCGAATTTTTGACTTCAGATATTCAAATCTCAAGGATGATCGTACAGGGGGAATTGAAGGACTACATACACCTCATCTACTGGTGATTGTAACTTGACGATGTTTCTTTCTACCATCGTACGATCCCCATCTCTCTATATACACATTTCTACAATTCTACTCATTCTTACACTCTCAGACCTCTCCAATTTAAAATTCTCTCTCTAGATTTCTGCATCTATTATCTCTCTCTATATTTCAGCACAATTTAGCTTCAGTTTACTCTATTATTTCTCTCTCTACATTTGTTGTCGTAAACTTTGATAATGGCGACACGCGAAGAAATCTCAGCTCTCGAATTCATCAGACAACACCTTCTCGATGAATTTTCTCCCGTCGAGAGTTCGAGCTTCGTCTCTGACTTAATCGACTCTAGCTCGATTTTGTCCTATCAGGATTGCACCAGTAGTGCTAATTTTGACCTTTCGAGCTCTGTATCTGAATCTCTCTGTTCACAGACCTCAAGCAGTGACGGAGTTAATACCAGCGATCTATTCGATTTTATCGCCAATTCGATCACTTTCGAGCAAATTCAAAATGATTTATTTGAATTCGAATCGAAACAGCAAATAATTGATCTAACGAGTCCAAAGTCGCTAAAATTGGACTTTCAATCGAATTCTCAGTCGAGCTTAAACGATCGGAGGCATTCGTTGAAGATCAATTTCCCTCCAGTGAAGAAATTTGAGGTTTCGGAATTCACCGAGTCCACTCAGCCATCGAGAGTGGTGTCTGTGAAGAAACCTTTGAATACAGAGGAGAAAACACACTACAGAGGAGTTCGGCGAAGGCCGTGGGGCAAGTTCGCGGCGGAGATCCGAGATCCGAACCATCGCGGGTCCAGGGTTTGGCTCGGGACATTCGACACCGCCATTGAAGCTGCCAAAGCTTATGATCGGGCCGCATTCAAGATGCGTGGGAGCAAAGCTATTGTCAACTTTCCACTCGAGGTCGGGAAGTCGTATGACACAATCGCTGCCTTGAATGGTGGCCGGAAAAGACAGAGAGACGTTGAAGCAGAGGCCGAGCAGAAGCCGTCGAAGAAGGACAGGATGCCGGAATCTGACAAAATTAATACGTTAGCGCCGTCTTCTAATTGGACGGCCTTTTGGGACTCTCCCTTATCGCCGTTTGGTTGTCCTCAGCTTATGGTCATATGAGCATCTGAATTATGGAGTGTATATAAATAGGCCATGGAATTTTGATTTTCCGAAAAATGGATTTTTATCACTGAATATAGATTCAATTTTCCTCGCAGTCATCAGATGAATTGGTTGATATTTGGAGAGTTTTGAAATTTTATGTGAGAGCAAATAAAGAACTTTGACAGTTATACATAATTTTATCATGTAGCATATATAGTAAAACACATCTTGTTAATAAAGTTTTTTTTTTTTTTTTAAAAAAGAAAGACAAAAGAAAATATTTATTCATATATACAAATTGCTTTAATTTCTGAAATAAAAGAGAAGAAAATAAAAAACCACAGAGGAGAAAAGAATGTTAATTAATTCTGTCCAGTGAATTTATCTACGTTCATCAGTTATGGTAGAACTTAGGATTAGGATTAGGATTAGGAAATAGGAATGTAGTGGGAAAAAGAGTCCTTAGGTGACTCGTACTACCAACTCAATATGTGGCATCCACGTCACCATCTACGTCACCTAATTTAGGAGGCGCGAATATCGAAAAGAATCCCAGAATTTCCTCCAACTATACCTATGATCAAGCAATGAAGTGAGGACAAAAAGAAAGGTGTTATTCCTTAGATTGGGAGAAAGAGAGAGATTAAAGGCGTGAGAATTGTATTTGAAAAGATATAAAAAGATCAAGGTGATAATGAAAAAGGGACCGGAGAAAAAAAGTGTATTTGCAATTTTTCTGTATCTACACTTTGGCGCCGTCTGTGGGAACGAGCAATCCATAGATTTCTTGGGAGTTTATGCCTATACAGCTACGTTCTGGAACTATAACTGGGCAGCAACCACCCACCCTGAGCCACTCAATGGATCAAAATCAGACACAGGAACTGCTCTTGCAAGAACTGCGAAGGCAGTTGGAGGAATCCAATCGGAGAAACGACCTACTCCAAGAGAAGATCGCGCGACTCACTGAAAAACAGCCGGAGGCTGCCCCACCGGAGAGGGAAGTATCCGTGGAGTACAATTCCGCTCGAGACGAAGGACGAATCGCGGAACCTCCAAAATCCCGAACCACCAGACCCGAAGCCAGTTTCGATGCACTGACCCGACGTCTGGAGGAAGTTAATGCCGTTATTAAAGACCTGAAGAACCTGACCCCAGCAGATCTAGCGACACAAGTTGCCAGCAAAGTGATACAATCTCCTTTTTCAGACGAGATAAGGAGGTCGCCGAACCCGAGGAAGTTCACACTCCCGAGTTTCATCACCTTTGACGGAACGACAGACCCTGTTGACCATCTCTTTCATGTGCAGCAGAGGATGACTTTGCACGCAGAAGATGAAAACCTCATGTGCAAGGTTTTTCCAACCAGTCTGTCCGGTGCTGCCCTAACATGGTTCAAACAACATCCTTCGGGCACCATTCCCAGTTTTACAAAACTATGCGAGCTTTTCATCGCACAGTACATTGGCAACCGGAGACAGAAGAAAACAATTTCCTCCCTTTTCATTATGAGGCAAGCAAAAGGAGAACCATTGAAGTCCTTCATGACCAGATTCAATCTAGAGATGTCCCTGATTGATAGATGCGACCAAGCAGCGGCGGTGGAAGCTTTCAAAATAGCCATGATCCCTGGCTCGAAATTCCATTCATCTTTGGTCAGAAAAACCCCCAAAACCATGGGGGACCTGAACGCAAAGGCACAAGGATACCTCAGTCTCGAGGAAGATGAAGTTCTACGCTAGCAAAGGACAGCTCTGATAAGCGTCGGCCCATTACCTAAGGAGAAAGGTGATAAACAGAAGAGCAAAAGCAGAATCCCACTTCCACCTCCAACATCAGGGAAGCGTCCCAAATTCGAGGAGAAGAACACACCTCTGAAATGCACTCTGTCGAGGCTATACCAAGAAAACAAGAGTAGAGGCATATTCCGAACACCCCCACCCATCCGGATCCCAGTCGAGCTCAGAGATAAGAGCAAGCATTGCACTCTGCATCAGGATTATGGGCACACCACCAATGAGTGCCGTAATCTCAAAGGACAAATAGAGGCGATCATTGCAAAAGGGGGACTGACAGAATACGTGGTAAAAGATCAATCAAAGTCAAATGAACGCATAGGGCCCGAACGAAGAGAAAACCCAAATCCAAACACGGTTAGGACGATCAATACAATACATGGTTACGCTACCCGAGGAAACCAAGGATCGTCCAGATCAGTCTTACGCCAAGCTAAAAAATTACAGAAGATGACAGAGATCAATGCCATTCAAGACATGGGGGCCGATGCTCAGATCAAGTTCGGAGATCCGGACCTACTAAGAGTGCAACTCCCCCACGAAGATCCGTTAGTGGTCAGCCTACTAGTTGCAAATTGTTGGATAAAAAGGGTGCTCATTGATGCCGGATCAAGTGCGAATATAATGACATTGGAGGTTTTCAAGCAGGTAGGAATCGGGAGCGACCAGATCAAACGAGCCGACGGGCCGCTCGTAGGTTTTGATGGAAACAAAGTACTGCCGTGCGGAACAATCGCGTTGTCAGTGACGGCAGCACAGAGAACACTCAGGGAAACGTTCGTAATAGCAGACGTTCGTTCATCTTACAACCTTATAATGGGAAGAGGTTGGATCCACAGGATGCAAGGGGTACCATCAACCTTACACCAAGTGATGAGGTGTCTTACCCCTAACGGAAGGGGAACGGTAGACCTTCGGGGCGATCAGATAGTAGCAAAAGAATGCTATTCGCTCACTATCAGAAGCACTTCGAAAGGTAAAGAAGTCGCAGGGATTAACGACCAATAGCAACCACTGAGGTCGGGCACGCCTGAACTGCAGGAGGCCGAAAGCATAGCCCAGCCCATAGAGCCGCTCCAAACGATTCAGCTAGGCAACCTGGATGAAAACAAATGTACACAGATCGGGACGATGCTGCAGAACAAAGAAAAGGAAGAGCTGATAGAAGTATTAAGAAGAAACAGAGACGTGTTCGCCTGGACTCACCTTGACATGCCAGGAATGGATCCCAGTTTGGTGAGACATACCCTGAACGTGGACCCCAACAGTGCCCCTGTTAAACAAAAGCAGAGAAGATTTGCCCCGGAAAGAAACCAGATAATAGCCGAGGAGATCCATCGCCTGCTCCAAGCTAATCTTATCAGGGAAGTAAAGTACCCAGAATGGCTATCCAATGTAGTGGTGGTACGAAAGAAAAATGGAAAATGGAGAGTTTGCATCGATTTCACAAACCTAAATAAAGCCTGCCCGAAGGATAGCTTCCCATTGCCGAAAATAGACCAAATGGTAGACGCCACTACAGGTTATGAGCTGCTAACCTTCTTGGAGGCCTATTCAGGGTACAACCAGATTACGTTGGATCAAAAGGACGAGGAAAAAACTTCGTTCATTACTGAACAAGGGACCTACTGTTACAAGGTAATGCCCTTTGGTTTAAAGAACGCAGGGGCAACATATCAGAGAATGGTCAATCGCGTCTTCAGAGATCAGATCGGCGAGACCGTGGAGGCCTACATAGACGATATGGTAGTCAAAAGTAAAAGAAGGGAAGACCATGTGCGACATTTACAAGATGTGTTCGACACCCTTAGGAAACATCGGCTAAGGCTTAATCCATCGAAATGTTCGTTCGGAGTACTATCCGGACAATTCCTCGGACACATTGGTCAGCAGAACGGGGGTAGAAATGAGTCCATCCCAATCTTCGGCGTTGATTCATATATCGGAACCAAAAACCCAGCGGGACATCCAGGTCCTCACTGGACGAATCGCCGCCCTTAGCAGATTCATATCACGACTCTCAGACAAATGCAAGCCATTCTTTGACGCTATTCGAAAGAAGAAAGGCGAACTTTGGGGAACAGAACAGATGGAAGCCCTAAAAAGGCTAAAACAATATATGGCCTCGGCGCCAATACTCTCGATACCTAAGCCCGGAGAAAAATTACATTTATACTTAGCCGTATCGAAGATATCGACAAGTGCAGCGCTGATCAGAGAAGAGGATGGGAAGCAGCGCCCGGTGTACTATTCCAGCAAGACGATGACTGACGCCAAAAATAGATATTCAAAGGCTGAGAAGCTGATTTTGGCTTTAATACACGCAAAGAAGAAGCTGAGGCACTATTTCGAATCACATCAAATAGTTGTCCCCACAAATTTGCCACTCAAGGCCATCCTAAGCAAGCCGGACATGACAGGGAGAATGATGAAGTGGGCCATGGACCTCAGCGCCTACGACATCCTCTTCATACCCCGAATAGCCCGCAAGGGGCAGGTGTTGGCCGAATTCCTATTAGAATACGATGAACCGGTGGAAGAGAAAAAAGAGACATCCCAGTGGAAAGTTTATGTAGACGGCTCATCCTGTCACACCGGAGCAGGGGCAGGAATAGAGGTGAGAACTCCCGACGGGATTACACTCCACCATGCCATCCGATTTGATTTCGACGCCACAAACAATGTAGCAGAGTATGAGGCTCTACTTGCGGGACTTCGGCTAGCCAAATCTTTGCAGATCAGAAAGCTAACATTGTTCAGTGACTCGCAGCTGGTGGTGAGTCAAGTTAGGGGAGAATTCCAGGCCAGAGAAGATAAAATGAATGCTTACCGAGAAGCAGTGCTTGAAGACATAAAAAACTTTGACGAGGTGATCATCAAGCACGTACCACGTGAGGAAAACGAGGCGGCTGACAGGTTAGCTTGCTCAGCCTCCAACGCGGATGAATCTATGACCAGAATATCCTCTGTGGAAGAACTGAGAGAACCGAGCATCAAAAAACCGATAGAGATACTGGCCATCCCACGAGAGCCAAGCTGGATTGACCCGATAGAGGCGTACCTTATGAATGGAACCCTCCCCGAACAAAAAATGGAGGCAAAGAAGCTAAGAATGAAGGCCTCAAGGTATTCAATCGTCAATAATAACCTCTATAGAAGGTCATTTTCGGGACCGTTGTTAAAATGTTTAACGCCTTCGGAGGCCAACACAGTATTGAAGGAAATCCATGAAGGGGTTTGCAGCAATCATTCCGGGGGACGATCGCTAGCCCATAAAGCTCTGACGCTAGGGTACTTCTGGCCATACATGTCCCGAGACGCTGCAGAATCCTCCAGAAATTGCGACAAGTGCCAAAAGCACGCCCAGTTGCTGCACCAACCACCAGGGAACTTGAATACGATGACCAGCCCTTGGCCCTTCGCCCAATGGGGGATAGACATGGTGGGACCTTTGCCGATCGCGGCTCAAAAGAAGAAATACGTTCTCCTGGCAACGGACTATTTCACCAAGTGGGTCGAAGCAGAAGCTTACGCCTCTGTAACCCACACGCAAGTCAAAAAATTCATCTGGAACAATTTGATATGCCGCTTTGGCATACATTCGGCAATAATTATGGACAACGGGAAAAATCTGGACAATCAATTTGTCCAGAGATTCTTCGCCAAGTATGGAATCAACCAACGACTCGCTTCAAGGTCCTACCCACAAGGAAACGGGCAAGCAGAGATCACCAATAAATCTTCGAGAACGTCAAGAAAAAGTTAGAAGAGAGGAAAGGGCGCTGGTTAGAAGAGCTGCCGAAAGTGCTCTGGGCCTATAGGACAACCCCCAGAAGATCTACGGGGAGTAGTCCCTTCAGCATGACATATGGTATGGAAGCCGTAATCCCAGTTGAATTACAGATCCCGACCGAACGGGTTGAATCATTTGATGAGCAGGAGAACAATCACCTGATCGAACACGACGTCGAACTGCTTGACGAAAAGAGAGAAGCTGCACAAATAAGGATAGCAGCCTACCAGCAAAGACTTCGCAGGGCCTACAACAAGAGGGTTAGACCTCGGTCGTTTGAGCAGGGGGACTGGGTTTTGCGCAAAGTCACCAACAACACCAGAGAACCTAACGCAGGAAAATTTGCAGCTAAATGGGAAGGTCCATTTGAAATAGTCGAAGCTATTAGAAACGGGGCATACAGACTACGAAGAATGCACGGCAATGGGGCCATGGTCGAAAAACCTTGGAACGCAATGCACCTGAAAAGGTACTATATGTAAGCCCTAGTGCACTTTTAAATAAAGAACTGAAAGTATGTTACTCGAATTTATCTCACATCGGATGATTGCCAGACCTTTCTCCATTTTATATAATAAATCCGGCACATCCCAAACAAAGGCAGTGGCCTTGCGCGGCGGGGAAAAGTCGCGCAATGCCACTGTCTTAAACATTTTTTAATTCCATAAGAAAATGAGCGACACTGCAGCATGATCAGCCGAAGGTCCTCAGTGAGAAATAACGGCTAAGGCATGAACAGCCGAACGCCATAAGAAAATGGGCGACACTTCAGCATGATCAGCCGAAGGTCCTCAGTGAGAAATAACGGCTAAGGCATGAACAGCCGAACGCCATAAGAAAATGAGCGACACTTCAGCATGATCAGCCGAAGGTCCTCAGTGAGAAATAACGGCTAAGGCATGAACAGCCGAATGCCATAAGAAAATGGGCGACACTTCAGCATGATCAGTCGAAGGTCCTTAGTGAGAAATAACGGCTAAGGCATGAACAGCCGAACGCCATAAGAAAATGAGCGACACTTCAGCATGATCAGCCGAAGGTCCTCAGTGAGAAATAGCGGCTAAGGCATGAACAGCCGAACGCCACAAGAAAATGAGCGACACTTCAGCATGATCAGCCGAAGGTCCTCAGTGAGAAATAGCGGCTAAGGCATGAACAGCCGAACGCCACAAGAAAATGAGCGACACTGCAGCATGATCAGCCGAAGGTCCTCAGTGAGAAATAACGGCTAAGGCATGAATAGTCGAACGCTAGAAAATAATGAACGAGACTTCGGCAGAAATAGCCGAACGTCGTAAAAGAACGAACGAGATTCTGGCATGATCAGCTAAGGGTCTCAAATAGAAGAAGGCATGAACAGCCGAACGATATATAGAAAGGGGCGACAAAGAATTGGTCATCCCAAATGCTAGGTATAAGAGAAACCTTAACGCAAATAACCAGAGGTATGAATATATACCCAGGAAAATAGCAAGAGTTACATACATCACAAAATGCAAATAGCATACAAGCATGTGGATTCTTGACAGATTAAAAGAACATCCTCTATTAATATCAAAAGTTTGTTACAGATGAAAACTGCTCCAAAGAGCATTACAAAATAAAAGGAGAATATATATGCAGATTAAGGACCCGGATGAGAATCCGAGGTATGGGCGAGATCCCCACTGTGTGGAATCACATTCTTTTGAGAAGCGAGATCATCATCAAAGACACTGGCAATCTCTTTCTCCTCTTCTCCTTCCTCCGGATCCTGATAAGGGGGTCCCTTTAAGCCCATCTCTCGGTCATACTCAGCGGGTCCACCGGGATAAGATCTGTCAGCTTCGGGCGCCACAGCATCCTCAAAGCCTTGGCGATAAGCCTCCGCATTTCGGATCTGAACAGTAAGTGACAAGCGGTCAAACAGGGCCTTGGCACCCTTCTCCAGCTTAACCGATCTCTCCTGCAAAGAGTTGACGTTCTGCTCGGATTCAGCCGTTCGGGACTCAGCCAATGCTCTCTGGAATTCAGCTTCCTCAGCCTTTTTGGAGAGATCCTCCACCTGAGATTTGAGTTGCTCGTTCTCTAACAACAGAGCCTGGGATTTCGCTTTCTCACTGCTGACCTCGCGCATGACAACCCCAAAGTCTGCCTCGGCCCTCCTAACCCGAGCATCTGCCTTTTTAACCTTAATGGTCGCCTGCTCGACTAATTTGCACATAGTCATCACACCAAACAGGCTCTGCAAAAGAACACGAAATCATCATAGACAAATAACAGAAGAACACCTGATGAAGTTGAGAGCATGTCCTTTGCTACTTACCTTGAGGGCTGCATCAGGGCATGATTCCAAAAGATTGCCAACGGAAAGCTCCATCATCATCTTCGTATCTCGTGGAGGCCACATCTCTTTCAGAAATGCCTTCATCGATTCTCTGCTTTCAAGGATGGAATCTTCAACCGATAGAGGCATGCCATTCTCTTTCACCATTCGATGAACCCACGGATCCACCGTAGAAGAGCTTGGGGCATCAGAACCCACTCCAGCCATCCTGACAACTTGAGATCCCCTAGGTTCTGGAACCGAAGGAGAAGCTGAGACACTTGCCTTCTGAGACTTCAAAGGAGGGGCAGGCTCCTCTATTTCTATCACTTCGGCAGGAAGTGACTTTTCAACCGCCACCTCCTCAGCATGTCTTTTGCGCAAAATGGAGGCCACTTCTGCTTCTCGATCAGTCGGAGGACCGGCGAGGCTGTTCCCCTCAGACAGCTTCCTCGTCTTGGTACGAGTGGTTTTAGGAAGCTTCATTTTCATGCCTTCTGCACTCTCAGAGATAGCTTTAAGTACCGAAGAGCACAGGAGAATGGAGGACTTAGGTACCTTCTTCCACACCTTTTTGGCAAGGGTCTTCAGCCGTGCCGCTAGCTCCGAATGGGGAAGGAAATCTCTAACTGCGCCAACAAAAGACCGAATTTGATTAAAAAACATAACATCACATATAATACAACCACAATGGGGTTCAGATAGAAAGTCAGAGGGCGGGATACCTAATCCACCGAACTTTCGAGGGATGGGAAATGTCTTAGAGGAAGAGACCTTCCAGTTCCCCCCAACCACCACAAGTTGGGCTTTCCAGCCCTTGTCAGAAGAGGGATGACCGGTGCAGAGCGATCTGCCCGGACGTGGGAAGAAGTGGAACCGGTTCCTCTCATTCTTTGTGGCACAGATCTGATAACAAAGAAGGAGATCGTCCAATCCCAACTCTAAATCACGAGTGTGATTAAGAGAAAGAACACTGGATATAACCCTAAAGAAGTTAGGGTTCACTTGCAAAGGAGCCAAATTCAATTTGTTAAGCACCAGATGATAGAAAGGGTGAAGGGGGAGACGAAAGGCGGGAAAATGCCTAGCTGAGAAGAGCATATCGTCATCACCCAGACCATCTCCAGAGCGAAAGTCGAAATCAAGAGGATAGTTCCTAAGAGTAACGTCGGACGAGATTTCACAGTCAAGCCTGAGTTTTCCCAAATTCACAGGAGTCCTAATTAGGTCTTGATCAGCGTCCCCTAAATCGGAACCCGAAGAACTCTGATCTCCTGAAGAAGAGGGATTGGCTAATGTCGGAGGAATAGAAGGAACCTCGGGGAGACTCAGATCACACTCATCCTCACCAAGAAACTCATCGATAGACTGGTAGCGGTTCAGTGGCCCAAACTCATCAACAATCTCCACACCTCTCACCTTACCCATATCTTCAAAGAAAAGAGCAGAGCAGTAAAAGGAGGAAAAGAAATCACTAACCTTAGCAGACGAGAAGATATTCCCAGAATCGCCCAGAATCTACAACGATCCAAAAAATACAAGAGCAAAAATAGGCATTTATGTGGAAGAGACATTACGGCGGCCGTCAGGAGCGCGAAATCCGAACTCAACCTGGCGGAACAAACGAAGCGACGTTCAAAACAGAAAAAACCCTTTCAAATTCCAACTAAAATTGGAAGAGGTTTTTGGGGCAAAGTGTAGTGGGAAAAAGAGTCGTTAGGTGACACGTACGACCAACTCAATATGTGGCATCCACGTCACCATCCACGTCACCTAATTTAGGAGGCGCGAATATCGAAAAGAATCCCAGAATTTCCTCCAACTATACCTATGATCAAGCAATGAAGTGAGGACAAAAAGAAATGTGTTATTCCTTAGATTGGGAGAAAGAGAGAGATTAAAGGCGTGAGGATTGTATTTGAAAAGATATAAAAAGATCAAGGTGATAATGAAAAAGGGACCGGAGAAAAAAAGTGTATTTGCAATTTTTCTGTACCTACAAGGAATTAATTATGTGATGTGTGATAATGGTTTCTTGACCATCAAACTACATTGTCCCAAATTCTATTAATGTCGTGTATGAATGCCCTTGTGTATGATTCACCAGTACCTTGATTTACTATGTTTGTGTGTGAGAGAGAGAGATTGGTTATCGTAAAAGCATGTTATTAATCTTACATGAGTCAACTATAGTCTATTCATTATTTATATCTGTAGAAAACTGGTTCACATAAACACGTTTAACATTTCCAAAAGTTTGTTTAACAATCAAGCAAAGCTTATTTAACCAGCATTTTATTTAATAGTTGCATTTGTTTCGATAGAAGGGGTCTTGATCACGTTGGCATAAGTTTATCATCTTCTATTATATTATGATTATTATTATTATTATTTGAAGTTAAATCAAACCCACACAATCACATTTTATTCATGATAAGACTGGAAATATCGATATTTATCTCTGTAAAAGAGAGATAATAGTTTAAGGGTAATTTTGCGTGCGTTTGTGCACACACGCGTGCATGCATACGTGAGTGTGTGTGAACCAAGCCATGCAGCATTGCTTCTGGGTGCGTCAACCTTGCTCCTAGGTCCAAATTGGAGAGATCAACCCTTGGTCTCGGCAATAAATAGACAACTGGATCTATTTGAATTATTTGAATGGCATTAAAATCGATAGGAAAATTCGATCACTTCCAATAATATTCAGCTCTTTGTGTGTGCGGTTACGCGCATTTCTATATATTTCTGGATTTGTCCGACTCGGCCAACAATATATACAAGGATGAGGTAAGAGTTTTGTTCTTAGTACGTACATTTAATGTTGTTTGTTAGGGTCTTTGATGGTACTTTCTTTTGGCAATTTGACTTCTCATGGATATCATATTTTGAGTTTGACTAGGTCAAATTGGCTGGGTCTTGCTTGGTAACTTGTGTAACATTTGTGGAAACTTTTAATCCGATGAACTTGGATCCTTTCACGTCGTGATACAATTGTTGTGCACTATCACTTCAAAATAAGGTAAGGTTCATTCCGTCGTCTACAGATACAACATTCTATGTGGAGTGATCTTTACTATCTCCCCCTTATATACATTGACAAAAATATATGGGATACAATATTTCATGTGGAGTGATTTTTACTATCTCCCTCTATATACATTGACAAAAATATATGTATGACTAGTTTCGAACATTTGATTTGATCTTGACATCAACAATTAAATTATACAACTGAACAAATCTCTCTCTCTCTATATATCTTTTGTATTTTTTCCCATACTTTTTATAAATTTTTGCAGCTACACATTAATTTGGTGCAATAATATCTCTATCAGCTTAATATCCCGCAAGAATGACAGGGTGCTATAAAGCCAAAATAAAACTCATCTCCAGTACATGCATCTGATGTTCAGGCTCTAATAGCTGCAGTTGGGCCTGGAGTCATCTGAAATTTTGAGTTAGGCACCGCTGGGCCAGCCCGATAAAATTCATACCGTAGATTTAGGAGCATGCCCACTTGATTAATCCTAACTTTTAGGATAATTCATGAATTCAGTCATGGCCTTAACACCTTGTCTGCATATGGGCTTATTCCAAAAGTATTGATAATGCACTTGTTTCTGTGTTCTCATGGTTTGTTTATGGTAGTTCTACACTTTGTTATGCAATCTTTAGTTTGCTCCGAATTCAAGAAGTCCCAAAAAATTTCTTCTCTACCAATATATATATCTTGAGGGAATGTAGAATTTTCTAAAGCAATTTGTTATAATTATTGTATGTCATAACATAGGCTATATATAGGTATAGATTTTGATTTCATTGGGTTGTAGAATTGTGGTGAGTGTGAAGTAGTTGAGATTTGAAAACTGTTACTAATGGAGCTTTGAGATTTTGTGATTCCAAGTCCATGTATGTGACTAAGCTAGTTGGCTCAGAGAGGATGTTTTCAAGTCCCATTTTGAATTCGAGATAGGTGGTTGGTGTCCAAGTCTCTCCACAGTTTTGTTCATGCAGAGGTAGTTCTTTTGCTTCCAAAGTGGTACTAGAAAATAATTGTGCTTTGTTTGAATGCTGAGAAAATGGGAACAGAAAATTTATTTTCTCATTTTGATTGAAGAATTTTCAAGTTTCCTTTTCTTTTCTTTCAAGTTCTCAGCAATCAAACAGAGTTAGCTTTCTTTCTTTCAACTATTTTGTTCTATATAAAAAAACTTAAGCTCGAGTTATCATTAGGGGTGACTACGGATCGGATCGGATCGGATCGGATTTTGCATAATCCTAATCCGATCCGTGGATTACGGATTGGAGAAAATCCAATCCGTGGCAATCCACCAATTCGATCCGATCCGATCTGTGATTGAACGGATCGGATCGGATTGACGGATTGGCCTAGTACTCCTCTTTGAATTTTTTTTTCTACTTCAAAAATTCCAAAAAGAAAATTGATCAACAAACACAACACTTTTTAAATGAACACAATTGTTAAATAAACAAATATAATATATATTGAGTTTTTAGGTTTACCCATGTAAGTATGTAGCATATTATATTATTATACATTTAATTATTAATTATATATATAAATATATTGCCACGGATTGCCACGGATCGGATCGGATTTCTGACCCTCCAATCTGCAATCCGATCCGTGGCTAATGGATTTTAATTTTTTAATCCGCCACCAATCCATTAGCTAACGGATCGGATTGGATTCGTCCGGATCGGATTCACGGATTCGCAGATTTTTTGTGCACCCCTAGTTATCATGCTTATATATATATAGGGAGCTGATATTGGCACTCCACCAATATCCTCTGGCACTCCACTTCTATCTTTTTGTAAAATAAATTACAAATGTGTCCTTTTGTTATACAATATTTGATTCTTATATTTTTAATACCCTAATTGCTCTTATTTGATAATGTTACTTACTTTCCCTCTCTTTTTTGGCGTAAAAAGATTTTAGAAATCTATGAATCATGCAACCCTAATTTTCTTGATTTTAAAAATATTATTTCTTCTTGTTGAATCAATATATCAATATTTATTTTACAAGTAGAAAAGTTTAGGATTCAAATATAATGATTTAGAAGTATCAATCAAATGCATGTGATTATGATAATAAAAATTAGGTGATTAGATAAGTTGGAAAGAAGTTGTTAATAATAGATTACCTAGAGAAATATTAAAAAAAGTATTTGAGTTGGAAACAAACATTATTTCAATGAATAAAACGTATTTGAAAAAAATATTAATTGTATTTAAAATCAAAAGAAAGTTTAAGTTAACTTAAATAAAACTTATGATATATTGTTCTTTAAGGAAACAAAGGAAATCTTTTTTATTTTAATAGGGAACTTTTAGAAATTAAAAGATGAAAAGAGAAAAATATGACTATGAAATTCTTTTCCAATTGTAGTTGTTTTAATTAAGCTAAGGAGCATTTGCACCAAATTTTTTTTTTTAAAAAAGTAATATGATATTTTTCTTCCTTTGCTTTTTATTTTTTTCCCTTTCTTTTCTGTTTTTTGTTCACAAATTGATGGTATATTTCTAATTTTTAATTTATGTCATTTTATAAATAAGACACATGAAAAATAAATTACACGTTTGGTGAGTAAAAAGATAATATTTCAATTTTTGGATTCTTTTTGTTATATTGGATAGGGACATGAACAAGAAGTTTTTATTTAAAAAATGTCTAAACTATAGTATCTGGGTGGTAATAAATAGATTGTTATATTTTAAATCTAAAGCAAAAACAAAATCAATTACAAATTACTCGGGATAACAAGGATGCAGTTAAAAAAACTTTTTTTTTAAAGAAAGATAAAATAGAATTAGAATTGAGTTTTGATTTAAAAGGACAATTAGGGTACTAAAAATATAAGAATCAAAGATGGTATAATATATGACCACTTTTGTAATTTTACTTTACAAAAAGATGGGAGTGGAGTGCCAATATCAACTCTCATATATATATATATATATATATATATATATATATATATATTGAAATTCTCAAAATTAAAGCACAAGTCAGTAAACAGAATTGTTGTGAGTTTTGATGTATTTGAAAATTTGAAGTTGTTTTCTGGACCATTATCTTTTCACTTTCTAGCATTCTGAACCTTTAAACATCTAAAGCTTCATAAGGGAACATGATGGACAAAAATTCTTGAGATTCTTTCGGTGTGATTTAATATGTAAATCATTGTGTATATGTGTGAGGAGAGAGAGAGAGAGAGTCATAACTAGGGATGGCAACGGGGCGGGGTGGGGCGGGTTTTGCCTTTCCCATAACCGAAACCGTTTAACTTTCTCCGCCCCGTCCCCGCCCTGCAATCGTGTATAAACGGGGCGGGGCGGGGCGGGTTTTGACTTCCTCATTCCCATAATCGTTTAACTTTTTCCGCCCCGTTTATACATTTTGTTTTTTAATGCAAAATTTTTTATAATAATAAATATGATATTTTGATACATATACACCAAAAATACACATTTAGATACTTGCAATACAATGGATAATATTGAGTCATCCGTTACTGATATAATAAACTTATATAGTTGTATGATATATATAATATTAATATTTTCTTTATATATTATTAATATTTTCTCTATATATTATATATATAAGTATAAATATATATATACTTAAACGGGGCGGGTACTTGTCGGGGTAGGGTCTTACCCCCGTCCCCGCCCCGTTTAAATGCGGGTTATTTTTTCTAACCCTATCCCTACCCCGTTTTCTTAAACGATTCTGTAAACGAATTTTAAACGGGGCGGAGCGGGGCGGGTACCCGACGGAGCGGGGCAATTTGCCATCCCTAGTCATAACACCACTCCTTTCACCGACAAGAGCCTCTCAGCTAATGCATTCAATTGAAAAGTAGGAACCTAACAATGATAATCTCAGCCATCTCCACTGCTTCACTCCCTGCGATACCAAGAGCTCCTTCAACATTCCTTGCCCTAGATGAGAGACAGCAAACCATGCGATACCAAGAGCTCCTTCAACATTCCTTGCCCCAGATGAGAGAGAGCAAACCATCAAAGAAGCATACATGTTGGTCATGTTCATTGCGTCATCTCTGAGGTAAGCCTCTAATTACTTAGTTTTCAAATTAAACACGCATGTTAAAAAAATTGGCTACTTGTTAACAAGTTGGGTGCTTAGCATGTTAAAAAATTGGGTAATTAGCATTATAGCATCTTGGTTTCTTTTGCAAATCAGCATAATAGATGGTTGGGGGATCAATTGGAGCTTCAAGAACTTTGCTTCAAATAGCAGTTTGATTAGCAGTGGTGATTTTCAGATGCTTTTGGTAGTGTCACGAAGCTGTTTCAGTATCCAGATGGCTTTGTTTTAGACTGCTGTTTTTTGTTCGCTTCTGTGTTTTTTCCCTATTGCTTTACTTGTTAAATTCCGTCTGTGTAGAGGTGTTTTGTTCTGCTTACCATGTTTGGATGATTGTCAAGGTGAATTTGTATTGTCAATAATTCTAGTTTTGTGCGTGTTTATTTGTTCTTTGGCTTGGATATGCCCTTGTAACCCTGTAATTTGGTTCTCTGTCTTAATAAAATTGAGTCTTGGATGTCGCACTCACATGGCGTGTTGACTCAATCAAGAAACATTGACCAATTTGGTGTGATTCGCTGCTAGCCCGACCAAAGGAAAAGAGAAGGGAATCAGTTTCTCAATCAAAATCATAGTAGTTTTAAAAACAAAGAAGCGCAGAGTAAAGAGTTTTGTGGAAAAATGATTTTCTCCCTCTTTAATTTGGTCCGCAGTGGGATATATATACAAAGCTACTTCTACCTTTTCTTGCACAGCAAGAAGATTTACATAAATAGCAAACCTAAATTAGGTAGCAAATAAGCTAAGTAAGGAAAGAAACTACTTCTACATTTTCTTGTACAACAAGAAGATTTACATAAATAGCAAAGCTAAACTAGGTAGCAAATAAGCTAAGTAAGGAAAGAATAATCACAAAGATATTCACACGTTATTCACATGTTATTTCCACTAATACTCCCCCTCAAGTTGGAGCATGGAGATTGCAAATGCCCAACTTGCGAAGGAGTAAATAAAATTGTGATTTACCAAGAGCCTTGGTCAAAATATCCGCTAGTTGTGCACCGGTCCGAATATGAGACGTAGAAATTGTTCCATCTTGCAAGGCATCACGAACAAAGTGACAATCCATTTCTATATGTTTCGTTCTTTCATGAAAAATCGGATTAGCCGCTATATAGAGAGCAGCTTGACAATCACAAAATAATTGCATGGGACGCGCATGTTGTATCCCAAAACAAGCCAAAAGGGATTTCAACCACTTTAACTCACATGTAGTAGTGGCTATAGACCTATACTCGGCCTCTGCAGAAGATCGAGAAACAGTTGGCTGTTTTTTCGTTTTCCAAGAGACAGGAGAAGATCCTAATAAAATAAAGTAACCAGTCAATGATCTCCGAGTCATAGGGCAACTTGCCCAGTCACTATCACAAAAGGCATAGAGTTGAAAATTACTCTCACTGCGCAGCAAAATACCCTGTCCAGGACAACCTTTCAAATACCGCAAAACTCTCAAAGCTGCGTCCCAATGTTCAACACGAGGATCACCCATAAACTGAGCTAATATATGTACGGAGTAACACAATTCAGGCCGTGTAATCGTCAAGTAGATTAGGCGCCCAACAAGTCGCCTGTACTTCTCCGGATCATCAAAGATGGCGCCATTGATGGTGGCAAGATGGTGGTTTTGTTCCATGGGTGTAGAAGCAGGGCATACTCCAAGTAATCCGGCCTCACTTATAATGTCAAGAACATATTTGTGTTGTGAAAGAAACAAACCGTCCTTCCCACGTGCTACTTCAATGCCGAGAAAATACTTGAGAACGCCCAAGTCTTTCATATGAAATCTCTCACTTAGTTGGTGCTTGAATTTGTCGATGGCCAAAGAAGAAGAACCTGTAATTATAATGTCATCCATATACACAAGAACATGTAAAGAAATATCACCCTTAGAATAGCTAAACAATGAGTAATCAGCATAAGATTGTTTAAATCCAATATCCTTCAAAGCAGTCGAGAGCTTAGCAAACCAATTCCGAGGCGCTTGCCGGAGTCCATACAATGATTTACGTAATCGACACATCTTACCCGAAGCAGCAGAATTAAAGCCAGGAGGTAGTTGTATATATACCTCCTCATCAAGATCTCCATGTAGAAAGGCGTTATGCACATCCATCTGGTGCAGTTCCCACTTTCTTGCCACCGCTATAGCCAAAAATGTTCGAACCGTGACCATTTTAGCTACAGGGGCAAATGTTTCATTGAAGTCAATTCCTGCAACTTGTCGATTCCCGTACACTACGAGGCGCCCCTTTAATCATTCAACTGTACCATCAGATCGATACTTGACTTTATAGACCCACTTACACCCGATTGCCTTCTTCCCGGGTGGAAGGTCCTCTAAAGTCCAAGTTCCGTTTCTCTCAAGGGCATCTATTTCTTCTTGCATTGCTTTCCGCCAACCAGGGTCCTTAACAGCTTCTTTAAAGGATGTGGGTTCAGTGCCTGCAGTAATTGCTACCAAAAAATGGGTGTGTCTCACAGAAAACTTATCATAATTTACATAATAAGCAATGGGAAAAGGAGTACCTGAGGACTTTGACGGAGCAGTTATAGGTGATGTGACAGGGTTTAGAACTCGAACAGTGTTAGTGATGAAGCTCTTGAGTTTACTAGAAAGTTTCTTTATTCGATGACCTCGACCAGTTTCTTGCGGAACATTTGTTTCATTAATCACAACCTCCCCATTATTCGAAGTTGCACCAACACCAAGCTACTGGACAGCCTCCAAGTCACCACCAGCAGGTGGGGTGACGTGCTGCACAACCTCCACAGCCCTACCACTAATTTCTCCTGCCACAACCGAGTGCTCCTCACTCCCCCTTGCTAAGGGAGTATCCTCAAAATAAGTCACAGTGTCATAATACTCCTTATGTTCAAACACATCATCAGTATTATGCAAATTGATGTCACTAGCAAAAGGAAAATGTTTTTCACAAAAAACAACATCTCGAGATATAAAGAACACTTTTTGCTCTAAGTCATACAAACGCCACCCCTTTTTACCAAATGGATACCCCACAAATACACATCGACGAGAGCGAGTACCAAACTTATCCTTCACATGAGGTTGATTTTTGACAAAACAAAGACAATCGAATACACGAAGGGAATCATACTTAGGAGGTGAACCAAAGAGAATTTCGTGAGGTGTTTGTTTATTGAGCAATGAGGTAGGGGTTCGGTTTATTATATAGGCAGCCGTCATTATACTCTCCCCCCAAAAAGAAATGGGAAGATTAGCTTGAAAAAGTAAAGCCCGAGCCACATTAAGAATATGTCTATGTTTACGTTCTACCCTCCCATTTTGTTGTGGAGTGTCGACACAAGAGGTTTGATGAATTATACCATTGTCAGCATAAAACCGATGAAGACATGTAAATTCCCTTCCGTTATCGCTTCTTAGAATTTTAACATGCTTATCAAATTGGGTTTTAACCATTCTACAAAAATCCTTAATAAGTTGAGGCACCTCAGATTTTGCAGACATCAAATAAACCCATACGGCTCGAGAACAGTCATCAACAATGGTTAAAAAATAATGAGCACCACAACTAGCAGGCAAAGTATACGCACCCCATATATCACAATGGATTAAATCAAAAATATCTTTGGCTTTATTATTACTCAAAGGAAACATGCTTCTAGTTTGCTTGGCTCTTAAACAAATATCACAAGGGTCATGGATAACACTAACATCCTAATTGCCATTACTCCTAATAATATCAGGAAAAAAATATTCTACTTTCCGAGAGGGGTGTCCCAGCCTTTGATGCCACAATTCTCGTTTGTCTCTCACAGTTACTTGATAAGCCCGAAGTTGTCGTAGAGGCCGAAACCAGTAAACCCCGTCACATTGTTCACCCGCTCCAATCAGAGTCCTCAAAGTGCGGTCCTGTATGATGCAAAGCTTATCAGTAAAAATGACAGAATAATGTAAATCGACAAGCAAGTGAGACACCGACAATAAATTACAAGTAAGATCTGGAACATATAAAACATTATTTAGCACCATATTTTTGCTCAAAGTTATCATGCCTTCCTTAGTAGCGATGGTTTGTTTTCCATTAGGCAGCCCAACAGAAGTAGGAGAAACATCAATCAATTTGCTAAATAATCTAGCCTTACCAGTCATGTGGTTCGAGCATCCGGTATCGATGATCCATTGATCGGGAAAATCAAACTTACCACTCAACTTTTCGGTCGAAGAAGACTGCCCTTTTGAAGTGGTGAGCATGTTCACAAGTGTAGCCCACTGATCATCCGAGAGACTGGGAATGCCGCTACGATCTGACTCATGTAGGGGTGCCTGAGCAGAGCCTGTATTGGCAGCAGGCTTCGAGGTGGCTGCTGCGTGTGCTACCGGCCCGCGGCCGCCTCTACCTGCACTCCTTCCTCCCCCGCGTCCAAACCTGCCTCCGTCTCTACCTTGCCCTCCATTGGTGCGATTTTCGGAATACCACCAATCTGAGAACCCAATCAGTTGAAAACAATTTGCTTGGTCATGTCCAGGTTTGGCGCAATGAGAGCAGATGCCATTGGTTCGAGGACGCTCACCACCACGAGCAAGATTCCGCCCCCTAGCAGCCTCTTGTGCCGCGAAACCGACAACATCAGATTTGGTTTCGTGGGCTCGAGCAACAGTTTGGTGACATTCTTCAGTCACGATTTTAGCAAAGGCCGTGTTTAAGCTCGGCAAAGGTTCCATCATCAAAATATTGGAAACAGCATTGCCATAAAGAGTAGAATCCAAACCAACAAGAAAATCATGTACCTTTTCATTCTCCTTTTCTTTAGCAAATTCAGTAGCAGCGGCACAAGTACATGGCGGGACAGTAGAATATCTCGCAAGTTCATCCCATATCTTCCGCAATTCGTTGTAGTAATTCACCACCGGGTGGCCGCGTTGCTTGCAATCACTCAAAAGTGTCTTCAACTCATGGATTCTTGGACCGTTTCCAATTGAGAAACGTTGTCGAATATCATCCCACATGTCTTTCACATCGTCAGGTTGGGGGACGGATGAGCGTAGGACTGGATCAAGGGTATTATGAATCCATCCCACGAGAGTGGAATTAACCGTCACCCATAAGGACTCTTCTGGAGTTCCTTTCGTCGGCTTGGCTATGGTTCCATCGAGGAAGCCTAGCTTGTTCTTTGCACGGAAATTATTGCGCATCGAACGAACCCATTCATTGTAGTTCTCACCACGTAACACAATTGGACAGATTGTGATTTGTGGGCCGTCGGAGGGATGGAGGTAGTAAGGAGATGTGGAGTCGAAGGGTTTTGTGGTCTTGTCGTCACCCATAACGAGGTGTCGATAGTCGAATTTCGTGTTTGAAGGTCGAAGGTTTCAATCGCTGGAGAACGATTGAAGAAAAAAAATTAAATAAATAAATGGTCGTCTCTCTTGTTCTTGAGTTGCTCTGATACCATAAAGAGTTTTGTGGAAAAATGATTTCCTCCCTCTTTAATTTGGTCCGCAGTGGGATATATATACAAAGCTACTTCTACCTTTTCTTGCACAGCAAGAAGATTTACATAAATAGCAAACCTAAATTAGGTAGCAAATAAGCTAAGTAAGGAAAGAACCTACTTCTACCTTTTCTTGTACAACAAGAAGATTTACATAAATAGCAAAGCTAAACTAGGTAGCAAATAAGCTAAGTAAAAAAAGAATAATCACAAAGATATTCACACGTTATTCACATGTTATTTCCACTAATACAGAGTCTGAGCATACCAGAAAAAAAAAAATCAATAGAAAAACATGTACCGAGTGTGATCAGTCCATCTCGAGTGATTTCTATGGCTGCAAACGATGCAGTTTCTCCATCAACATAACATGTGCTGAGTTGTCGCGACAGCAACCACACAACCAATAAACAGACACCACAAAAGCATCCACTCCCTTTGAAGACACCACAACCACCACACACACACACACACACACACCCACCCCAACTTTCCACTCTGCTTTAACAAATGCATTATTGGGTTCTTTTAGAAAAGCAACTTTTGCTTTTCTTTCTTCTCATTTAATTACTAGTCTATGGGGGTACAGTCTGATTGTATCAGAAAAGGTCAATAGAATGCATCACAGAGAGACGAAATTCGATCGTTTCAGGCACCACCATCCGTTAACATTCTACGATCAGAATCATGCTAATGGTAGTTGCGCAATGTGCTATCAGCCCATCTCGGGTGATTTCTACGGTTGCAAACGATGCAATTTCTACATCGACATATCATGCACTGAATTAGAGGAAACGATTGAACACCCCTTTCACAAGGAACATCCCCTTACTCTTTTGGCTGATTCACCTTATGAATCAGGTGGGTTTATCTGCAATGCCTGCTCTGGGCAGTGGCCTTTGTTTATCACTGTTCTGAGTGTAAATTTGACCTGGACATCGAATGCGCTTCTATGATACTCAAATCCACCAAAAACTACACAAATCATCATCTCGAGCACCAGACTCACCCACATCCTTTGATTCCTTGTCATAACAATAGCAGTTTTCATCATTATTACTGTAATGTCTGTGTGCTACCCATCAAGGGGACGATCTATGCTTGTTTCACTTGCCAGTTTTTCCTCCATAAATCATGTGCTCAACTGCCACAGGAGATCCAACATCCCTTTCACCCATTACACTCCCTCACCCTCCTCACTCACTCACGTTCTCAAATTGCTAAAGATCGTTCACAATTTTCATGCCATGTCTGTGGGGAGCGTAGACGTCACAGCTACCACTGTTCCAAGTGTGCATTTTGTCTGGATGTCAAGTGTGCTTCTCTGATGCCCACTATAAACTGTGAAAGTACTCCCACTATCCACCCACATCCCTTGATTCCTTGTAATGCCAAAGGCAAATTTGATATTTACTGTTCTGCCTGTGGGTTAGCATTTGAGGGTACAATGACAATCTATGTTTGCATGGACTGCAAGTTTTTTCTGCACAAATCATGTGCAGAATTGCCTCCAGTACTGATCGAACACCCTTTCCATCCACAACATCCTCTTGTCCTCGACAATAAGTTTCAGAATTATGATTCGGAAACATGCCGCGTATGTAAGGAACGTATTTGTGGCTTTAGGTACTGGTGTGAGAAGTGCGAAAGGAAAGCCCCCTTTATATCTCTCTCAATAGACATTGCATGTGCTTCGGTAAGACCCACTCTGAAAGTTGCTAGTCACCAGCACCCTCTTACTTTCATCAAGAAGAGGGGTTCTTTCCGTATTGAATGCAGCATTTGTAAACGTTCCTCCTATTACCCTTTCTTCTGTTGTTTGCCATGCGATTTCAATATGTGTGTGTGTTGTGTCCCGACCATTCGGGCATTCACTCTCCCACTTACATTTAAACATAGCAATCACAGACATTCACTCTCCCTCACTGATTCTCCCATCAAAGACCATTCGGACGATGATGAGGACTCCGAATATTACTGACATTTGTGAGAAAAGAAGATTCCTGGAAGATCCAACCTATTATTGTGAGGAATGCCATTATGTTGCTCATATTCATTGCATTCTCTTTGAGGTAAGCCCAAGTTCAGCTGTTATACTAGACTTGGTTTCCTTGTCTGATTCATATTGGTATCTCTAATCTTGTCTTTGAATGATAGGATTAATTTGATGGCTTTAGGATTTTAAAATATAATTTCAATTATTTGTCATTGATAGAATTTGAAATTAATTACATTTGGAAGTATTTCATATGCAACAAATATCATTTTAAAATCCTATGAGAATTGATCAGATTGCTCGCATTAAAAAATGACTGAAACAAATTTTGCAATATGTCCAACTCTATTTCTAGTTCATCTTTCTAAAATGCTGAGAATTCAAAGTCCTTGTTGAAGCAATAGCAAGTCTCTGCCATAGCTTTCTGTTGTGGCTCTCTATCCTCCATAGGCTTCCTACCAATGACAGCCCATTTCTATCTCACACCACCTCCTCAAATGTCTGCATTGTTTGTATGTCTGCAGCTAACCCTTGATCGCCCATACTCCTCTTGTATTTTTTACTCACTTCCAATTCTTTTGCAAGTTCCATATCCTTCGCCCCAACTGGCCTTCCCTAGTTCTATGGGCCTCTACCAACTTGTCCTCTCCTGCATTCTAAGGCCATAAATTGGTTCTAGCTGCCTGTGTTCACTCCATTTGGCTAGAGAGAAATGACAGGATCTTCAGGAATAAAGCTAAATCGCCTCGAGTGCTCATCAAATCCATCTTTGAAACCATAAGGCTCAGACTTTCATCCCTTTCCATTAAGGACACCAAAGGTTTCAGAACTCTAGCAGCCACATGGAGTCTTCCCAGTCCAGCTGCAAATGGGCAGTCTTGGTTCCCCTTGGGTTTGGTTCTTTAGTGTTAGGTATTTTTGTCAAATTGCCTAGTGCACTGTTTGTTTCTGGCTCATTAGAAGCCTAATAGCTCTCCTCAGTAAAGCTTGCTTGTACAGTTTCTTTTGTCAATAAAATCTGACCTTACCTACTAAATAGAAAAGCAAAAATACATAAACATCTTTTACATGCCAAATATTGTAAGAAAGATTTCAAGACGACTACACCTATATACTACTAGTATTTAGTATTAGCAAAATGCATATATGATATTTTATGAAAGATATATATTTCTAAAATAAATCATCTTGACTTAATAGGTCATGCGTATTTGTGGGTGTGGGTATGAGTATTTACCTAACAAAAAAAAAATGATATGTACTCTAATTCTTTTAGTTAATTAATGAATACTGCATTATGAGTTTAAATAATAATTAATTTAATTGAAATTCAATTCAAAATATTTTATGTAGAATTCACAACTTTAGTAGACAAAAATTTAAACATTCTATTAGAGAAGTCTGTTATATTTTATTTTTATTTAAATGATTTAGAACTTAAAATGGATTTTTTTTTTCAAAAGTAAGACTTAATGGTCCTAAATGAAATTCATAGGACTCATTTGTCTTTTAGTGATAAAAATAGGACTTGGGGGAATTTTTCCTAGATTTTACACTCGAACATTATGATTATATACTTTATAAAGTACTATATGAATGAAAAGTCATCAGAGTAGCTCATTAGCTACTATATAAATCTATTGAATTTCATCCTCACAAAGCATGATTTGCCTAGTGTATTAAAAGTAACTCTTGATATTTTGACTGCTTATTAGGTTCTTTCTATATCAGAGAGAGAGAGTCGTCCTTGGCTAGTGGACTTGATGATATGAATGATCCATTGAAAGAAATATTATTTGAACCACTAGATCCGAATGGTCCTGCCCTTGCCAACATTGAAAAGCTTCAATCAAATGTAGATGCATTAATAGCGAAATTAGAGAAACTATAGTACGAAGAATTTTATTTATTTTTTTAAGCTGATGGTCATAACCCACATCATATAGGAATAGGGTGTGTTCTAGGTTTATAAAGGGGTTGACAGCACAACCTAATAGCTTAAACTTTTGAATCGGATTGAAGTGTCTGGTCCCAACGGGGACATCGGAACACCTAGCTTGTGACATGATAGTGTGCTATAACAAACTCCTTAATTTTTTTTACTGCTTATCAGATTCTCCCAAGTGCCGCTTCAGATGGTCCTTCCCTTACTGAACTGGATGAAGAGATTGTAATACAAGCAGAGGTAGATGCACTAACATCAAAATTGGAGACACTGACAGTAAAATTGGATGAACTTAAGGGAAGACGTGCACAGGGTGTTGCAGGTGCTGACACTAGCTCAAGTGAGCAGCACTACTGCTAGAGTGACACTTGATGCTTTGACAAAGGAAGGTGCAGACCATGGCGGTTGTAGCGACAAGGCTTGTTGGAAGCTACCAATTAAATTGGTAAGAGTTTTTTTTTTTCTTTGGTACTCAGTTGTATCACCATTTCAGGTTTTTAGCTTGTATCTAACTGCTTAAATTAAGTAAACGTTATCATGTCCGTTGTTGGGCATGCAAAAGTGTTGGTAAAATTGTAACATGATACTTTGGGGGAATTAAACTGATGCTGTAAGCATTTTCGCTTGTCATATTGGGTTAATTGACTAAAAGAATCATAAAATATTATTTAATCTAGTTTTTATTCAAAATATCAAAATGATGTGATTTTGGATTTATTTTCACTTGTAGTGGCAACCTCCCCGACTTATCTCACCATCTATTCAATTCAGTCTTTGTTCTTCTCTTTATATTACTTTATTTCAGACAAAACAGGGTGTTGTGTGGAACATTTGCATCTCCAAGTTGTACATACCAAGAGAAGTTACAACAAAATATGACTGGGTGTAGAACAGGAAAAATGTGTATATATTGAAACATGCTACGGAAAGCGGAAAGGAATTCAAAAATGTTACTCGCGTTCTGGGTCACAAGGCAGGGCCCGGAATTATCTTATTATGCGAGAATCATAGCTTAACTAACCAAGCAACGGCTACAGGAGGTGGCTCTCACCATTATGCACGGCTCCATGAGGTGGGTGCACACACCACTTGTAGTCATTGGGACACGATTGGCTATATCACGATCCGGTCATAGTCACATGATGCTAGGGACCATGACTGATGCGTAGCTTGACGTAGTTCCCACATTATGCCGGGAATGAAAGGAGCATGTGAATTGGAGGTTAGAATCACAAGATCACCATTATGAGGGGAAAGTAAAAGATTATTCCCTAAAAAGAGAATATTTTCTCTTTTCTCTAAGTGGTCCATTGTAATGTGCCAAGGGACACGTGGAGCTCAAGGGTGTCATTACATGTGGAGAGCATAACAACCAGATGGTATATAAATAGCAGGCTCTGAAAATGAAGAGGGTGGAGTTAGATTCGGGCAGTGAGAATTGGGTAGTAGATAGAGAGGCATCTTTGAGCTCTTTGCCTTTCCTTTGGTATCTAACAATGGCTGTGGTTCTCGTTCCTTTCTTCATCCTTTGCATTCTCTTTTGTGATTGTGAGTTTGTTCTGTAAAAGCTTCCCCATTAATATGATTTTCATCTACACTGGGTTATTCTATGCTGATGGCAGCATGCTGAAATCTAATGTATCAAACATACTCTGCTCTGCAAAGGGACAAAGATGTTAAAGCAAGAAACCTATATATTAGTATTTGTGTAGATGTAACTATGTATGTACATATATATATATATATATATTTATATACATTCTTGGAACTATCTTGTTTCTCTTTTTAGTCTTTTGTAGTTGATGTATTATTTCGATAGGTGTGTATGTATAATGTATTCCTGCACTACTATACAAATTATAAGCAGTTTGCGGTAGGAGGAGGCCATAAGTAACTTCTGCTTTCTGATACCATACCAGGACTCACCTTAATTAATCGAAGAACCTAAAAAAGCTGAATCCAAAAAAGGAGGCAAACATTGTGTACTGAATTACTAATACTAGTATTTGACAATTTTTTCTAGGTTTCTAACAAGATCTTTGTTTGGGAATTGCTTAATTTGCTAGAATAATGGCTCTACGAAGTTGAATGGTATCATTTTGTAACTCCACTTCTGATGAGCATGAGATGTGGATGGTTTGGAGGTTAAATAGGAGGAGATTATGGAGACAATATTCTTTGTTTATGATAAAGTCCAAATGTTTTTAGGGCTTTTTTTTTCAAGAAGGCATTGGCACATTGTTACTGATGGTGTGAGAGTTCTTTGCAGTTCTAATGAACTGCTGAGGAAGTTAATGTTACTCCTCTAATTCCTAAGATTTGCCTGATTTTCACCCTATTTAGTGTTATAATTTGATTTACAAATGTAATTGCAAAGATTTGACTAGCAGAAAAAGAAAATTTATCTAAATTAACATGTGAATGTTAGTTTTTTCTTTCCTTTCTTTCTCCCCAATTCTTCCATTCAAATGGGTGTAGTAAGTGTTCATCAACAATTTACCATGATTGGGGAAAAAAAATGTACTTGTCCCATCTATCTGGCAATCCGTGGTAGGCACCAGTAATTTAATTTCACTGTAAGTTCTTTGAGGATAGCTTCTTCTGCTTCATCACTAGGCTCCGATTGATACTTGATTGGATTAAATTGAAAGTTGAAGCTCAAATTGGATGAACTCACATGGGTGGCCGAGTGGGTAAGAGGTGTCCTCGACGAATCGTCCTAAACTCGGACGTAATGCCATCTCTTATACCAAAGGTCTATCAGGTTGGAAGGTTCCTTTACACATTCACATTTATTCAGCTCACCTACCGAAGAGGTCTATCAAAGTCGTGACATAAATGTGTCACAAATGCTTGTCTGTGTCTGTGCATCAACAATCCATTTAACAAAGAATAATAATGTGTCAACCGAAATTTTTACCCAATGAGTCATTAAAGTAGCTCAATTTTCTAAAATATCTTTAAATTTTTAGAATATGGTCTCTTTTTTATATTCCTTAACCAATTAGTACCACTCTCTCTACCATTACCATTACCATTTATCATATTTCTCTTTCTATCCAAATCCATCTTCACCACATCCAAATCCATCATCCTCTTCGAACACCATCTTATTCATACAAACCCATCAATTATATGTGAAAGTCACAATCTCTCTCTCTTATTACTAGTGCATCTTTATTTCTTCTCTCTACTTCTCTTAAATTCAGTTGAATTCTATTATCTTAAATTTAACTCTCTTAAATTCTTTTTCGAGAGCATTGAATGCACTTTGTTGCGCTCACCTATTATATATAGGGGTGCACAAAGAACCGGTGGAATCGGAACCAGAACCATAAGGAATCGAACCAAACCGTTCACTATAGTTCCGATACCAGTTTCAAATTTTAGAAACCGTTCACAACGGTGTCGGTTCTAGTTCCAAGTCAAGGAACTGGAATCGAAACTGGAACCGTTAGAAGAAAAAAATACTATAATTAAATGAATAGTAATAGTTTCTAAGTTCTAGTGTTCACATAGTTTCTAAGCCCTGGGAATCCCTACCTCTGTTTCATCGACTTTTTAGCAACTCTAAGTTCTATCCATGACTTTAATATAATCCTCAGGGTGGAGCCAAAAATTTCAATTTGGGGGAGCCAAATAAAAGAAAAAACACGCACTCCCGTTATTGCAGAGTTGGGGACCGAGCTAGTATTATATAATTAAAAATTGAAAAAATTATTCTTAATAGTATATATATTGAGGAAAATACAATCAAAAAAAGAAACTAAATAAGTAGTTATGAAAAATAAGAAAAAATAGAGAAGATGAAGTGATAAGTTACAGGTTAAAGAAGAAGTTGTAATGAAATAAACATTGTTGAAGAATTAAATTTATTTAACCATTGATTCAATTTTTGAAAAACAAAAAATTGATTATTGTTACCCAAGTATTGACCCTACAGGGGAGGGGTGAATAGGGTTTGGCAAATAATAAAATTTAGAACAACCGAGCTATTTTAACTTATCTTTTTAAGCTCAAAGTCTCTGGAATAATAAGTCGACCTTTCTGTTTAAATAAGTCGATTGACCTCATCAAGATAAGTAGAATTATCTTATGGATAAGTAACCTTATTATTGACATAAGTATATTTACTTTAGAGATAAGTCAATTGTTTCATCATACTTCATAAGCTAAAAAATATTGTGAACAAATAAGTTGACTTCTCTTAGAGAATAAGTCGACTGATTTATGCTCATCTTGAAGAATATAAAACTTTGAAGTCTAAGTGAGTTTAAACCATGAAGGACTTGTAAAATATGATTCAAAAAGATCAAATCACATTTTTAAGATGCTAACTGTGATTTGGTTGCAGAGATTGGATTTGTAGATCTTTGGGTTTGGATTTGTGGACCTTTGGGGTTATGGTTTTCAACTAGTGTTTCAGATGAGGGTTGTGCCGGGGTTTAATAAAGGTTTGTTGGAGATGATGATCGGCGATTATGGGATTTTTAGGCGAGCTTGACTTGCTCTGAGTTTAGGTTCTAGAGAAGCTGATGAGGCTTTCACTAGGGTTTGGGATGTATGGTTGTTGGCTTGGATAAAGGTTAGGGTTTAGGTTGGTTGGTGACACGTGATGGTGGTATGGGGTTTTGGTTGGTTGTTGAACGGTGGTTTCGTTCGTGAGGTTGCGTAGGATTGCTGGTGTTAGGGTTTTCTAGATCTAAAGAGTGGTTGTGGTAGTGGTGAGATCATTTGAAGAGATTTGGGCATTTAGAACATTTTGCATAGGAGGATATACATATGTTCTTAAATATAAGAGGGGTATAATGGTAAAAGGGCTTAAACTGTTAAAAACAAGAGTAAAATGCTCAAACACCCCCTCAGGTTTGGATTTATTGCCCACAAATTAAACTTGTGTCAAAAAAAGCTCTAACACCTCCTCAGGTTTGGTTAAACTAGCCTTAACATCCCCTGTTACCAAAAATACCCTCAGATTTTTTCTCTATAAACTATGTAGCTTAAATAATAATAATTTTATTAAATATAAACTATGTATCATAAATAATAATTTATTTAAAAAATAATATATTTAATAATAAACTATGTAGCATAAATAACAATTTATTTAACAAATATATAATTAATAATAAACTATATAGCATAAATAATAATTTATGTAACAAACTATGTAAATAATAATAAATTTTATTGCATAAATAGTAATTTTTTTAACTAACTATATAACTAAAAATAAACTATGTAGCATAAATAATAATTTATTCAACAACTATCTAATTAACAATAAACTATGTTGCATAAATAATAATTTGTTTTCAATTATAAAATATGTAACATAAATAATAATTAATTTAACAAACTATGTAATTAAAAATTAATTTAACTAATAATGAACTATGTAGCATAAATAATAATTTATTCAACAAATATCTAATTAAAAGAGAGAATCTGAGGGTATTTTTGACAACAGGGGGTGTTAGGGTTAGTTTAACAAAACCTGAGGGGGTGTTAGAGTCATTTTTGACACAAGTTTAATATGTGAGTAATAAATCAAAACTTGAAAGGGTGTTAGAGCATTTTATCCTAAAAACAAATGGCTCTTAACTCTACGAGGGGGTGTCAGAGCCAATTTTGAGACAAGTATTCTCCGTGAGCAATTAAAGTAAACCTAGGAGTTATCAGGACAATTTATTCTTAATGATTTGTTATCATCAAAATTACAAAATTACCCTTAGGTTGAAGCATTTGGGTCAACAATTTTGATTCCACTTTAAAAAATATTTGTCATTATTATCTCGATGAAATATTAAGAGAAAAAATATAACATTTTAAATAAACAAAATACAATTAGCAAGAACAAAATAAAGAAGTTGCATGAATAATTTATCCGAGTAGCTATTGAAATTGTCATCATGTGACAACTAAAAATATTAGTATGTATTAACATTATTGACAACTAAAAATATTAGTATGTATAATAACATTATTGATGTTGACGTTCTTGTAATCGTAGAATTACAATATTTTAGTTTTTGCTGCTTCTCTCTTATCAACCTTTTTCCAGTCATTCTGTCCACCACATATACGATTGACCATTGTCCTACCTCACTGTAATAAACCTAATTCACCCTCAACACAGACACCCTCCACACCATTGCTAACAAATACAAATGCACCTCCAGAATTTTTTTTTTGTTTAATATTAGGTTTAATAGCATTGAGATTTAATGGATATTAAAAAGATGAATTTTTATATAATTAGAACTTAAAAGATGTAGATCTGTATTTGTCTATTTATTGTTTAATTAGGATAATTACTAAAAAGGGACAGGGACTGCAAGATTAATAAAATCTTCCAACTCCACTTGAAATAAAGTTATAGCTTTCTTTGTTATTAAGTATACACTCGTTTTTCTCTCCTCGTTTATTATAGTTGGGAGGCGATAGTGCACTCCTATTTTTTATTATTGCACTATACTTGTTTTTTTTTTTTTTTTTAAATAAATTAATACATCATATCTTATTTTATAATACCACAACTATCCTTTATACTATAAACTTAAACTTTTTTTTTAGCTTATTTACTTTCTATATTAATTTTTTTTTTTGTTCTTGTCAAAAGAAATAATTTTTTTACCTTCTTTACTTTGTTTAGTACTTTTGTTTTGTTCCTGTCAAAAGAGATAATTTTTTCTTAAGTTTTTTTTTTCTTTTTTTCATCTTATCAAAAGAAATAATTTATTCAACAAATATTACTTTTTTTTAGGTCTTTCCAAAAGAGATAATTTCTTTTTTTAATCCTACCAAAAGAGATAATTTATTTAATAAAAGATAACTTATTTTTGGGTCCTCTCAATGAAGATAATTTATTTAACAAAAATAAATTTTTTTAGGTCCTGTCAAAAGATATAATTTATTAAATATGATAACTTTTTTTCTTGGATACTTTTTAATTTTTGGTTCCTGCCAAAAGAGATAATTTTTTAACAGACATATATATATTTTTTGGTCTTGTCAAAAGAGATATTTATTCAACATAAATAACTTTTTTTTGGGTCTTGTAAAAAGAGAGAACTTTTTTTTTTGGGTTATTTTTTTTTCGAATATTTTTTTTATAATATTTTTTGTTTATTCAGTCAAAAGAATTCGAAAATATTAAAGATTGGAAAAAAAGAGAGAGGATATCTAAAAGGATAATTTAGTATTTTGAAAAAAAGTAATCATTCACATATGAAATTAAGGTTAGAAGTGACATTTCTTTTAAAATGGGAGTGCAACTAAAGAAAAGCAAAATACGAATATCGTCTCCCTTATTATATCACATACTATTAAACTATGTATGTTTTTAGTCTGCCCTTTCCTATTTTTCTCCCCCAGTTTCTTCCATTCAAATGCCGTGTAGTAAGTATTCCTCAATTAAAATGATACTTGACTTGAATTTGCGATCAATGGTCTGATTGTGCATTTTTATATTTTTCTAATCTTTGAATTATACTTGTATAATCAACAACTTGTCCACAAAATAAGATATTATTGTAGTTTACCCATCTATGTGACTAAGTCTTTCTTTAGTGGTAGGCTATGCTTTGAAAATGTGCAGATCGATCGAACTGGCTTAGTAAGGGATCGGGTAATGATTCAAAAGTTTAAACTATTGGATACTCTTGTCTACTCACCTATTTTTACTCATTCTCTTTCTCACTTACCTCCCTCCGAATTTGGTTTCCAATCCAAAAACGATTATCCTTAGAACTCTTTGTAATTACTCTTTTTTTGAATCAAAGAGAGATGGAAATGGAGATGGAGATGAAGATTGAACATTTCAGCCACAAATATCAGTTGACCGTACCCTCTACGATCACAAACATAGAGAATATGATAAAGAGAATTGCAAAGGGTGCCAAATCCTCATCTCGAGTTATAATTCCCATATTTGCAAACAATGTGAATATTACATCTACAAATCATGTGTTGTATTGCCGAGAGAGATGCGACTCCCCTTGCATAGTCAACATATCTCCTCATTCTTCTCGTCTAATCACCTTTTGAAATAGCTTATTTTTATTCATCCGACGAAGAATCACCTTACTTATGGCGTAATTTTGAATCATCTGACCGATCAGTTTATTGTCATGCCTGATCAGGACAAATCTTCAATTTGGGAGAAATTAAACAATAAAAGGACTAAAGTACTCTTACATTATGAATTTTTTTTAATTAAAAAAAGGATAAAGTGCAAAAAACACCCTTACTATATACAAAATGTGCAGAAAATCCCCCATACAGTTTATTATATGCATATAACCCCCACACATTTTTATAATCTGTGCAAACACCCCCTTTGTCAAAATTTTGTTTTTAAATGACCAAAATGCCTCTCACAGCTTTTAAAACCCTTGTGCCATGTTTGGATGCAATATTTCCTATTTTTTTATTTTATATTAACTAAAAATATATTTTAATTATTTTATTATTTCAGATAGGATCAGCGAGTGAAAATAAGGGAGTATTTGCACATTTTTTAAATAAATAAAAAATTAATATTCGGATGAACCATTTTTGGACATCCAAACATGGCACTAGAGTATAAGGGTGTTTTAGACATTTTAGTTGTTAAATTAACAAAATATCCTTGTAAACAACTAAGGATTTTTTGCACTATATAGGGTTTTTCACATTTGATATAAGGGTGTTTTTTGTTCTTTATCCTTTTAAAAAAATTAAAAAGTAAAATAAAAAAAAAAGAGTACTTTTGGGCTTTTCAACAAATTCTAGCATGGTCATATACAATAAAGGACAATTTGTTCTAAAATTTGAAATTATAAGAATTTATATTCACATACCAAATAACAGATGTATTTTTTTGCACATACCAAATAACAAATGTGTTTATTTTTTTGGTACATTTTTTATATAACTGAGGAGTTTTTTTTTTTTTTTTTTTTTGTACTTTACCCAATAATTCATTATGATAGCAGAGATAATTTACTTTCCTAGTCTACCTAACGTTTGATTGGCCTGAAGCTCAAGATGCGCCCTGCGCTGGTTAATCGTGGTAAGTAACGTACATATATTTTTTTTAATCTGTAGTTAAGATTTCTCTTTTATCATGGTTTAAAAAATCAAAAATTAATTGTTGTATCTAAAATTCTCAACAGATGTCCTTTTAAATTACTTTTTTTTCCACTTAATTTTTTTGATAGTAATTATCGGCGCTCTATTATACTTGTATAAACCACAACTTGCTCATGAAATAAGGTACTATATTGTAGTTGACCCATCTAACAAATCGTGGTAAGCAAGCATTATAAAAAAAAAAATGTACATATATTTTTTTATCTGTAGATAAGATTTCTCTTTCATCATGGTTTAAAAAATCAAAAATTAACTGTTGTATCTCAAATTCCCAACAGATGTCCTTTTAATTTACTTTTTTTCCACTTAATTTTATGTGATAGTAATTGTCGGTGCTCTATTATACTTTGTATAATCCACAACTTGGCCATGAAATAAGTTATAGTTGAGCCAGCTAACAAATTGTGGTAAGCAGGGATAATTAATCATGATAGTGGGAATAAAATATAGATCGGAGGACTACGTCTGCAATGTAGTCCTATAATACATCATCTTCTCGGTAAGGCAAAGACACTCACAATTTAATTTGAAACTGTATGTTCCTTGGCATGCAGCTTCTGCTTTTATAAACTGTGCAGTGGTAAGTGGTAACTCACCTGTCCTCCTCCTAATTTCTGTGTTGGGATTTGGCTAATTTTGGGGCTGAAACAAATTTTCTCAATTTTTTTTTTTTTGTAATTTCTGTTTTTTTGAATCACAGAGAGAGAGAGAGAGAGAGAGAGAGAGATGGAGTACTTCGAACATGTCACCCACAAGCACCGCTTGATCCTCTACGATCAGAAACACGAAGCATATGGCTTTTGGACATGCGAAGGGTGCGGGATAAAAATTATGTCGGGTGATTTCTATGGTTGCGAAGGATGCGGTTATTACATCTGCACATCATGTTATAAATTGCCGCGAGAGTTGCGACACCCTTTTCACATTAAGGATCATCCCCTCACTCTTCTTGGTAAATCACCTTACAAATTAGATGATGATGATTATGATTCTGATTCATCTGTCAAATTAGCTTACTGCAAAGCCTGCTCCAAGAGTTGTGACGGCTTCTTTTTCCACTGTTCCGAATGTCACTTTGACCTTGACATTAAGTGCGCTACGCTGATGCCCAGTGATGGGAAGAAGAACGATAACTACTACTCCGCGAGTACCAGTCACCAGGAAGATGAACTGGAGGAGCAACAGATCACTTGTAGTAACCCTTGTGGACGGGTGTGAGTGGGCGGGTGCATAGACAGACACTGGGCTGAGCTACCACACTGACAGGGTACAAGGTGCTCAATCCCACATCGTCTGGGTGTGGAAAATGGGATGTGCTTATATGTAGTATGTTCTCTTCAAATGGTATGAGGCCTTTTGGGATATAACCCAAGAGCAAAACCGTGCGGGCTCAGGCCCAAAGCGGACAATATCATACCATGTGTTGGAGCTATGTAGTATGTTCTCTTCAAATGGTATGAGGCCTTTTGGGATATAACCCAAGAGCAAAACCGTGCGGGCTCAGACCCAAAGCAGACAATATCATACTATGTGTTGGAGCGGGGTATTACATCACTCACCCGCATCCCTTGATTGCTTGCGATAGGGAGGACAAGGAGGTTGACTTTCCGTGCTGTGTGTGTGAGCAACCCATTAAAAAGGGCATGATTCATGTTTGTTTACATTGCGGAACTATCGTGGATAAATCATGTGCCCAACTCCCACAGCAGATCACACATCACTTTCACCCTCGTCACTCTCTCACACTCAAAGACGACTCTCCTTATGCTAGTTATGCTTTTCATTCTCGCTGCAACGCCTGTCTGGATTTTAAGGGTCGCTTCCGCTACAGCTGTTCTGATTGTGAATTTAGTCTGGACATAAGGTGCGCTTCGCTGATGCCCAAAGCCATGACAACAAACCACCTGCAGGTTGTTCAGGTACCATTCAACCACCCACATGCTTTAATTCCCTGTGAGACCACCAATGGGAGTTTTAGTTTTTCCTGTTCTGCCTGTGAGATAACCATCGAGGAGGGTACACTACTCTATGTTTGTCTTGAATGCCGGCTTTTCCTGCACAAATCATGCGTTGAATTGCCAACAAAGATCGAACACCCCTTCCATCCACAACATCCTCTTGTGCTCCTAGATAATATAGACAAGAATTACACATGCCAGGCATGCTATTGTTTTGTTGAGGGCTTCAAGTACTGGTGTGCCCAGTGCGACTTTGCCATGGATGTTACATGTGCTTCGGTATCCTACCTCACTTTCAAATTGGAGCTTCACCAGCACCCTCTTGCTTTCTTCAATGAGGACAAGCGTAAAAAAATTTGCTTTGTTCAGTGCAACAGTTGCAAAGGTATCCTAGGTTTCCCTTTCTTCCGTTGTGTGCCATGCAATTTCAGTATCAAGTTCTGCTGTCTTCCCATTTTACCACGTACATTCAAACATAGCCATCACCAACATTCACTCTCCCTCGCTCATTATCCCATCAAGGACCACTCAGATGACGATGATGACTCCGAATATTACTGTGACCTTTGCGAGGAAAGAAGACGCCTGCCAGAGCCAACTTATTGTTGTATGGAATGCCACTATGTTGCTCATATTAGATGCGTGTTTGATGAGGTACGCCAGAATTTTCAGCTATTAGATCAGACCTCGATTGCTTACTATTTGATTCCATATGAGCTTCTATTCTCTAGTTCCATGGTTTTAATAAATATTATTCCGTATTTAAAAATCTCATGAAAGTAGACATTGCAATATGTTCAAATCTGCTCATCTTTTACTTCTCTAAATTCCAAATTCTTCCAGATGCATATATGAGATTTCATTTCCTTTCCCAAAATCCCAATTCTAAAAAGATTTTGTTCTACCATTTTTCTCTTGCATTTTTTTTTCAGTAGGTTTTTACATGATTAAATGGTTGAACACTTAAACTTTTGTTTTCTTTTAAACACATTGTTGGTGGAAACGAGAAATTTACACAAGTATCCGTAATATGCCAAATATGTAAAATTATTCACAAAAGCTACTACACTTGTGTAAAATTTCTTGAGTGTTCGTTTTCTCTTTTATTTGGTTGCTTGAAATTTCTTGAGTGTTCGTTTTCTCTTTTATTTGGTTGCTTGTCAGATTCTTCAATCATTACAAGAGAGAGAGTTGTCTTTGCCTGCTGGACTTAAGGCTTTAGATGATCCTGCCATCGTCGCACTAGATGAAGAGATTGTAATGCTTGGAGCGCAGATAGATCCTGCAAAATTAGAGACACTAGCAACAAAAATGAATGAACTTGCAGAGAGACGTGCACAACATAGCGGTGACTACCAAATCGGCAAGTTGTTCAGTACTCGATTGTATTATGATAAAGTTATCATGTTTATTATTGAGCAAGTGAAGTGTGATTAATATGTAACAATTTGATTTGATAATGGACCTAGCTGGTGGGTTTGATGATAAGAATGATGCAGGGGTAATAGATGTCGAAACTAAAAATGCGCCAATAGATCAAATAACCTTTTTAAGTGCCATTTCAGATCATCCTGCCATTGCTAAACTAGATGAAGAGATTGGAACTGTTAAAGTAGAGGGAAACACACTGATAGCGGAGATGGAGAGAGAAGAAACAAAGTTGGGTGAACTTTGGGACAGAAGGCAACACCTTATTGGCTACCAAATAGGTAAGTTCTTTTGTACCCATTTGTAATTGGGAAAAATTATCATGTTTTATGTGTTATGTCGGTATACTTAAATACATAATTCAAAAAAGAAAAAGAAAAAGATGAAGTGTAGTATCATCTATGTTTGCCTCCCAGGCCACTTTTCTATCTAGATCTGCATGATTATGCCTCCAATTAAGATCACTTTGTGTTGCAGAAATCATGCACTAGATTAATTTGCATACTAAGATAAAAACACCCCTTTAAACCACTACATCTCTTGTCCTCGACCAGATATACAATGGTTTTGGCCAGATACGCCTGTGCATATGTGCATTGAGAAATTTGTGGCTTCTAATACTGCTGCACACACTGTGGATTTTTTTTGGACACTGAATGACCTACCTTTGCTGCTACTCAGCATAGCATTAGATTTTCACCAACACCCTCTTGCTTTCTTCAACAAATTAATATCCTTATTATTGCATCAGTTGTAAGTGTAAAAATGGAAACCATTTTTCCATGGTGTCCACTGCCACTTTTTCATTCTTCATCTCCACTGCATTCCAACATTATTGCATACCATCAGGCTTGAATGTCTTAGACATCTCTCATGCTCACACACACACACATACATATATATATATTACATGGATCAGGTACTTGAGCCTTTGATTGTTTGGGTTAATAATAATAATGGGACGCTTGTGTGAATAATAATAATAATAAATATCTCCAATGTCCAACTTTTCATTTGTCCCAATTGGCATGTTGCTCATGATCCATGCATCATCTCTGTTGTACACCTATGTATTAATCAGTTGTCAAAATTAAACATAATAAGTAGTATAGTCCGGAATTAATTGCTTTTCTAGTCTGTCTTGACTTAATTAATTGATGTTTCTTGGAAGGTATAATACCTTCACTGGAAACAAGGTCATCTGTGGCTGTTGTTGACCACTCTGATCATGAGGTGATTGAAGAAGACTGCAATGTGAAAAATACGGAAAAGGAAGAAGAAGATCAGGAGAGTGACGGTACATCCTCAACTATTGCCGACCTAGATGACGAGATAAAGGCAATAACAGCGAAGTTAGAGGCACTTAAGACGACACGTGCAACTCATGTTAAAAGAACTCTACTCAAATGAGTCATTTCAGACCCATATCTTTGTGTAACGTAACCTACAATATTTTTTACAGGGCCCTAGCAAGTAGACTGAAACCTTTAGTTAACCATTTTATTTACAGAGTGCTTTCATTCCAAATAGACTTATTCATGATAATATTCTTATAGCCCATGAGGTTTTTCATTACCTTAAAAAGAAGAAAGGAAAAACGGGTTTTATGGCTTTGAAACTAGGGGACCTTTGTCCCCTTATTTATTTCTCGTTTGCGGTGAAGGGGGGTTGTCCATTTTGTTACATGAAGCTGACAGACATGAACTGCTCACAGGCTTTAAATTGTCAACAAACAATGTTGCTTTATCTCATTTGTTATTTGCAGATGATGCAATGTTGTTTTGTCAGTCAAAGTTGTCTGAAGTTGAGAAATTGAAGGGCATTCTTCACCAACATGAATCATTTTCTGGCTAGTTAGTAACTTGTGACAAGTCAGGTTTGTTTTTTAGTCCCAGTACTGATGCACAAATGCAGTCCCAAAGCAAAAGTTTTCTAAATATGTGTCACACTTCTTGGAAGAATGTGTTTTTGGGATTACCAGCAGCATTGGGTAGATCTAAAGTTGAAAGTTTTAAATATGTGAGTGATCAAATCTCATCCAAAGTGAAGCACTTGAAAGGAGAGTACATGTCAAAGGCAGGTAGGGAGGTTCTTTTGAGATCAGTTCTGGCTGCTCTTTGACAAGTAAATTGTCTATTTTTTTATGGGGTGGGAGTGATAAATACAAACTGAGATAAGTGGGAGTTATAAGTACAAACTGAGATGGGTGAATTGGTCAACAATTTGTCAACCTATGAAAGTGAGAGGATTGGGTTTTAAGTTTCTTGAAGCTTTGCTCACTAAATTGGCTTGGAGATTGGAAGTAGAAGATAATTCCCTGTTTTTCAGAATTTTAAGGCTAAATACTTTCCTTCGACTTCCTTTTTGAATTTGTGTAGTGGAAGGAGTGCATCCTGGGCATGGAAGAGTATCCATTCTGCTAAACTAAACAAATTAATATTTGGTCTGAAAATTGGCTTCAGGATCCGAGTAATCAGAGGGAGACCTCAAGAAAAAGAGGTTGTCAACTACAGTGGGTGGCTGAGCTCACTGATAAAGATTTACATTTATGGAAATATGATGTGATTCAACGACATTTTAACAACAGGGATAGTAGGCTTATTTTACAGATCACTCTGAAACTTTTACCTTGTCCTGATCCTGATAGCAAGATTTTGGGTCCAACTGCAAATGGGAAATTTTTCAGTCAAACCTGCTTATTATTTGGCCTTGAAGGTGTTGCAGCAAGATCCAAGGAATCAAGGTAGTTGTAGTGTGGTGTCAAAAATGAATTCTTTATGGAAAGGTATATTGTCATTGCAAGTGCCAAGGAAAATTGTTTTTTTCTCATGGCAATGTTGTCATGACAAATTGCCTACTATGGTGAATTTAAAGAGAAGAAGGTTGGTGGAGAATACAAGTTGCAAATTATGTGGATCTCATATGGAAACAGTTAGTCATTTTATATTTGACTGTCCTTTTGCTCAACTAGTTTGGAGACCAAGTCCTTTGAGAATTACTTTCCCAGACTCTTTATGTCATTTTGGTATCAAAGATGGCAATGGTTAGTGGAGCAATGGCAGAATGTGGATAAGGCATCTGGAGCTATTGAGTTTGACTGGTATCATCTGCTAGCAATTGTGGAAGGCAAGAAACAATTGGGTCTTTAATGGTAACAAGTGGGATCCTGTTCTTGTGATGGAGAAAGTTGTATTCTTCTTCAATGAGTTTAGAGGGGTTCAACAACAATTGAAAATGGAGAAATGTCTAAAGCTTCAACCTACAATTGGTTTGGAATGGATTCTCCTGCAAAAAGCAAATCCAACACTTGCAATAGCTTTTTAAGTTGTCACCAATCCAAAGTATTATTCTTTACTGTAGTATATGATTATTGACCAAACATGGAAAGCCATTTTCTATTTCATCTTTCTGATTTAATGATGCAGTGCCATGGCCCATGACATGAAAATGTCGACCTTTTCTTTGTCGCTTCTGATCAATAATTCTGATTTACTTTTCCTTGTGATTAGACTCTGTATCATCTGGATTTGCCTCTCCCTCTCAATCTGCAATTCCTCCATCTCCGTTCTCTCTTACTCTGTCATCTTTTTCTTTGGATCACAGAAAGATTGAGATGGAGATCAAGCACTTGAGCCACAAGCATCGGTTGACCCTCTACGATCACAAACGTAAAGAATATGATCGGGAAAATTGCAAAGGTTGCCAGATGCGCATCTCGAGTGATGATTTCTATATTTGCAAACGATGCAATTACTACATCTGCAAATCATGCGCTGAATTGCCGCCAGAGATGTCACACCCCTTTCACAGGGAACACCCCCTCACTCTTCTCGCTGAATCACCTTATGAATCAGGTGATCCTTGCTGCAAAGCCTGCTCGAAGAGATGTAACGGCTTGTTTTTCAACTGTTACGAATGTCAATTTGACCTGGACGTTAATTGCGCTACACTTGTGCCTACCACCAAGAAGGAGGAGGAGGAGGAGCAACATATGACTCACCCGCATCCGGTGATTCGCTGCGATAGGAAGAACAAGGAGCTTGATTTTGAGTGCCTTGTGTGCCAGCTACCCATTAAAAAGGGCACCATCTATGTCTGTTTAGAATGCAGAGCTATCTTTGATAAATGGTGTTCCCAACTGCCACAGCAGATCACACATCATTTTCACCCTCATCACTCTCTCACTCTAAAACGTTTTTTTAATCCTGTTTTTAATCTTGATTCTCGCTGCAATGCCTGTTCAGATATGGGTGGCTTCCGCTACAGCTGTTCTAAGTGTGCAAAATTTTCTCTAGACGTAAGGTGCGCTTCTCTGATACCCACCAGCACCACCACCACCACCACCACCACCACCAAAGAGGAGGAGGAGGAGCAACAGATGACCCACCCGCATGCTTTAATTCCCAGTGATACCACTAATACCAATGCAAATTTTAGTTTCCCCTGTTCTGCATGTAACATATCCATCGAGGGTACAGTCTACGTGTGTCTTCAATGCCAGTTTTCACTGCACAAATCATGCGCTGAATTGCCATCAAAGATCAAACACCCTTTTCATCCACATCCTCTTCTGCGCCGTGATACTAGGGACATTTACGAATGCAGCGCATGTAAAAGTTTATTTAAGGGCTTCATGTACCGGTGTGCCCAGAAAAAGTGCTACTTTTCAATGGATGTTAGATGTGCTTCGCTGAGGTCCACTGTCAAATTTAAACTTCACCACCACCCTCTTGCTTTCTTCAACAAGCAGAACAAGGAAATTAACTACAGTACCTACCCAAGAAATCGTATTCAGTGCAGCGTTGGTGCTGCTGCTTGCTCTGGACATGACCTCAATCTCCCTTACTTCCGTTGTGTGCCATGTAATTTCAATCTCGACTTGTTCTGTGTTCCGACGTTACCACATACATTTAAACATAGCAATCACGGACATTCACTCACCCTCACTTTCTCTCCCATCAAAGACAATTCAGACGACGACGATGACTCTGAATATTACTGTGACCTTTGCGAGGAAAGAAGACAACTGAAAGAGCCAACTTATTATTGTGAGGAATGTCACTATGTTGCTCAAGTTTCTTGCGTGTTCCATGAGGTACGCCTCAATTTTCAATTATTAGATGAGACCTACATTGCTTAATTACTATTTGATTTCACATGAGCTTATATAGTCTGGTGTCTCTAACAATGTACTAGAGCCAAACTCTTTACCTTTTGCTTCCTTGTCAGATTCTTCCTTTACTTGAGAAGGAGTGGTCCGATGAAGAGATTGTAATGCATCAAGCAGAGGTGGATGCATTGATCGCAAAATTAGAGACACTAACAACAAAATTGGATAAACTTAACGAAAAACGTGCACAACATATCGGTGACTACCAAATTGGTAAGTTGTTCTGTACTAGATTGTATTAAGATAAAATAATTATCATGTTTATTATTGGTCATGTGAAGTGTGATTAACATGTAACATGATCATTTGAGAATCGTTCTTGGCTGGTGGACTTGATGATGATAAGAATGATGCAGGGGTAATGGAAGTAGAGACTAAAAATGCATTAAAAGATCAGAAAACCCCTTTAAGTGCCGCTTCAGATCATCCTCCTGCCATTGCCAAACCAAATGAAGAGATTGTAGTGCTTCAAGCAGAGGTAGATGTGCTGACAACGAAATTAGAGACACTAACAACAAAGTTGGATGAACTTAAGGAGAGACATCCGCATCACGATAGTGGCTACCAAATTGGTAAGTTGTTTTATATTCACTTATATAGGTACTGTTGTATTGAATTAAATGCTTTCTAAAGTCTTGTATGTAATGCAAAATAATGTCTTTGACTCTATTGATGTTTCCTAGAAGGTATACCTTCATTGGGCATAAAGTTATCAGTGACTGTTCTTGACAACTCTGATGAGGTGGTTGAAGAAGACTGCAATGTGAAAAGAAACAAATCAGCACGTATGCGTTTTTAATCTCCATTTCTATGTATTACCGTATGTACGAACTTTCAATCATAAATTTCGATCAGGTGATAAACATATGTACATCAGGTGATAACATATGTAACATATGAAACAAAATTATTTGTTTTGTGTTATGCCATTGATACAAAGATGATGCAGAGCCTTAGAAGGCTAAAACTTTGTTTTCTGATATTCAAAAGTGTGATTGTGTATGCGTGGCATGCCTATGTGTCAGCGTATAGTATATATGTTTCTTATCTTTGTCTTTTCAGCTTCTGCTTCATAACAGAAACAGGAATTTTGTAATTGATCGCTTAGTTTCTGCACTAATATACAAATTATAGTAGTTTGAGTAGCAATAGAACTTCTCTTACAGCCCAAGCTTTGTTATAGGAGGAAATTTGCACCAGTTTTTATATGGCTTAAACATTTAACCCCTGCACTGGATTCAACACTAGCACAAGCACAATTAATTTTGGGCGAATTTGGGATGGAGGAGGGGATTGTCAGTGATGATGTGGGTGACTCTCCAGCACTTTAGTTGGTACTTTTTCCTTTTCATTGTCGCTTCTAATCAATAATTTTCATTTACTTTTCCTTCTGACGAGACTCTCTATCGTCTGAATTTGCATCTCTCTCTCAATCTACAATTCCTCCATGACTCTCCTCTCCATCTTTTACGCTGTCGTCTTTTTTCACTGTTTAAGTAGTTAATAAGTTATTGTCATTTTTTCCTTTTTCTCTACTCATTTATTAAACCAGATACTTTTATACATTCAGTCCCACAATGAAATGGTGCCATCCACTATTGGTTCGGATTGAATTGAGTTGGATTGGATTGGATTTCCTGCGTAAAGCAAATCCAGCTGCAGTTGCAATAACTTTTTAAGTTGTCAATGGTCCACCAATCCAGTGTACTGCATTATAATTGACCCCACATGTACAGCGTCTTTGATTTAATTTAATTGACCACGCATCAGAAACTGTGGAGGCAGGAAAATTCTCACCAATAAGAAGAAGACACCTAAGCATGAGAATAATCAAACATGGTACACATGGCATGATCTAAGTCGTTATCAAGAAAGATATGTGACAAGTAATTGTGTTAACGTGGATATCACATGTGGCAGTAACAGTCAACCGATCAAAGAAAGATCGTCAAATCAGGTTCAGATTAGGAAAGATATATTCTTTCCTTGAGAGAAGGAATTGATACAAATCAGTCTCAAATCAAGGGAGAATCGTGGCATAATCGGCACCAAATCAGCACTAGAATAGAAGGACTCCTTGTATAAATATGTATAGAAAAATCCTGAGGGGGGGAGGGGATCCAGCCAAAGCTAGGCCAGTGAGATCGTGAGTGCAATCCTTGTAATATCTCATGAAATAGAAAATATAGTCTTCTTTGATCCATGGACGTAGGCCGAATTGTGCCGAACCATGTAAATCCTGTTTATCTACTTTAATTTCTATAATTATTGAGTATTAGTTGCTTAATAATTGCTTGATTTTATGTTGGGCGATTTTATGCACCTATACTTTCTAATTTAATGATGCAGACATTAAGATGTAATCTTTTTGTTAATATTAAATACCTGCAAGTATATCCCGAATTTATATTAAATGTGAAATAATTTATTATTTTTAAAAGTAAAATTAAATGATGATGGAATTCTAACTCCATTGCATTTCTATCACCTAAACCATCATCCGGTGAACCCGTCACCACACCCAGACAGGAATAAGACCCCGTCGGGATCAAACCAAATAAAATAGATCGGAAAGGAGGAAGATGAGGTTTGAGTGGAGGAGGTGGGGGCACCGGCCGTGGTTCCCAAGTCACATCATCGTATATGATTGTATAATTTTTAACCGCAGAGAGCCGGCCCAGCTGGTGTGACACCCAAATGACTCTTTACTCCTTTTAGAAGGCAAGCATACTATCCCCAATAATTTCTCACATTTTTCTCTCTCTGGAGGCCATTGTTGCGTCTCTCTCTCTCTCTCTCTCCCTCTGCTTAATGGAGTCCACTTTCTCTCTCTGTATATCAGCCTATCCATATAAAAGACGATGATACAAAAACTACAGCAAAAAAAGGAAATCTGTATCATTCAAATTTCAAATTCTTCAATTTCTCTACTCAATTCCTCTCTCTCTCTCTGTGAAATCTAAGCTTTGGATCTCTTCTCTACATTGTTCATCTTAATTTACAGATTGTGTAAGGCATTCTCTGCGACTCTAAACCTTCTCTAATCGTCATCTCCCTGGTAATACTCTATGGGAGAGAAACAACCACTAAGGCAAAGATGAAACTGCAACACCCACCTCTCTATTACTGATCTTAAGGGAAGCCATAGAAAATAGTCTCTATCCCCGGGACTCTCTGTGTTTTGGGATTTGGTTTTGCTGACTGAAACAAATTTTCTTATATATATATTTATATATATTTTTGTAGTACTCACTCTTTTGTTTGGTTCACAGAAAGAAAGAGAGATGCAGATTAAACATTTCAGCCACAAGCATCGTTTGACCCTCTACGATGATCACAAACTTAAAAAAAATGATCATCTCGAGCATCGCCAATGTGAAGTGTGCCTGATGTTCATCTCGAGTTTTGATTTCTATATCTGCAAACGATGCGATTGTTACATCTGCAGATCATGTGGTGAATTGCAGCGACAGATGCGACACCCCTTTCACCAAGAACATCCTCTCACTCTTCTTCTTCCTAAATCAGATACTCATGATTCTGAATCATCTGATGATGGCCAACCAGATTATCATTACTGCAATGCCTGCTCGGAGAGATGTGGCGACTTTGTTTTCAACTGCTCCGAATGTGAATTTTACCTGCACGTTAACTGCGCTATGCTGATGCCCACCACCACCACCACCGAGGAGGAGGAGCAAGAGATGATAACTCACCCGCATCCCTTAATTTTGTGTCATGTGAAAAAGGAGGGGGTTAATTTTCAGTGCTGTGTGTGCGAGCAACCCATTGGAAAGGACACCATCTATGTTTGTTTACATTGCAGGACTTTTTTCGACAAGTCATGTGCCCAGCTGCCACAGCAGATCACACATGACTTTCACCCTCATCACACTCTTTTACTCTCGAAGCTTCTCTTACCAAAACTCCTTTTAAGAAACCCTTCTGCTACAGCTGTTCTGAGTGTGAATTTAGTCTGGACATAAGATGCGCTTCTCTGATGCCCAAACTCATAACAAAAAACTATGATGATCAACTACCATATTTCACCCACCAGCATGTTTTGTTTCTATGTGATATCAATACTAATACCATTGGGAATTTTATCTTTCTCTGTCATGCCTGTCACCTATCCATCAACGAGGGTACAATCTACGTTTGTCTTGAATGCGATCTTTTCCTGCACAAATCATGCGCTGAATTGCCACCGGAGATCAAGCACCCTTTCCATCCACCACATCCTCTTGTGCTCCACTATAGCAAATACGGCACTTGCGATGCATGTGGAAGACATCGTGGGGGCGCCAAGTACCAGTGTGCCACATGCAACTTCGCAATGGATACTGAATGTGCTTCGCTGAGGCCCACTGTTAAATTTAAGCTTCACCAGCACCCTCTTGCTTTCTTCATCAAGAAAGAAAAAATTAAATTCATTCAGTGCAGCGTTCATGCACTTTGTTCCGGACATGTCCTCAGTTTCCTTTACTTCCGTTGTGTGGTATGTGATTTCAATATAGACTTGTTCAGTGTTCCGACATTACCACATACATTTAAGCATAGCAGCCACACATATTCACTCACCCTCAATCATTCTCCCATCAAAGACCATTCAGACGACGATGATGACTCTGAATATTACTGTGACCTTTGCGAGGATAGAAGAGAACTGCAAAGGCCAACTTATTATTGTGAGGACTGTCACTATGTTGCTGAACTTTCTTGCGTCTTCAAAGAGGTACAACCCAATTTTCAGCTATTAGATATGACTTAGATAGCTTACTATTTCATTTCAAATGACGTAAAAAAAAATTTGTTACATTAACAATGTACTAATTTTTGGTTGCTTGTCAGATTCTTCCTTTACTAGAGAGAGAGTGGTTGGGTGAAGAGATTGTAACGCTTCAAGAAGAGCTAAATGTACTGACAGCAAAATTAAAGACACAAGTAAAAAAATTGAATGAACTCAATGAGAGACGTCCACAAAATATTGGTGACTACCAAATTGGTAAGTTGTTTGACTTATCATGTTTATTATTGGGCATATGAAGTGTGAGTAAACATGTAACATAGATTATTTAAGAATGGTCCTTGGCAGGTGGACTTGATGATAAAAATGATGCAGGGGTAATGGAAATGGAGATTAAAAACGCGTCAACAGATAAGAAGGCGTTAAGTGTCATAATGCTTCAAGCAGATGTAGATTCATTGAAAACAAAATTAGAGACTGCAACAAAAAAACTTGATGAATGTAAGGAGAGACGTGCACAGCATATTGACTACCAAATTGGTGAGTTGTTTCTGTACTCTCTGTTGTGTTGGGAAAAAGATTACCTTGTTTTTGTGTTGGGCATGCATGTGGAGTGTGATAAGAATGATGCAGGGTTAGCAGAAGTGGAGACTAGAAATGCATCTGTGAAGACCTTTTCAAGTGTCGCTTCAGATCATCCAGTCATTGCCAAACCAGAAGAAGAGATTGTAATGCTTCAATCAGAAGTAAATGCACTAACAGAGGAATTAAAGACACTAACAACCAAGTTGAATAAACCTAAGGAGAGACATCCACGCCACGTTGGTGACCATCAAATTGGTAAGTTTTTCTATACTGAGTTGTTATGGAAAAAAGCTATCATGTTTGTAGTAATGCGTAACATGATAAAAATAATTTTCATTCATTGCCTCTCTCTCTATTACTTTGATAGTAATTTTTCTTTTTGTTGGGATATGCTATTCTATAGATTATACAATTTCTTGTTTATATTTTGGAATAAAATATGTTAATTTAAATCCATCTTATCTTGAATGTTAAATATAACATGCTATTAAATTCTCCGTTCTTGAATTTTCTTTTATCTTATTGCTATTCAAGGCCGCATTGGTTTGCTTAATGTGATAAAAATGAGAGATTTATCAAATTGTCTCCGAATAAAAGGAAAAAAAATTTTTGTCACTGTGCCAGTATATGTATTTATCTCATTAAGACTACTCCATTTTTTTCTGCTCCCAAAACATCTATTTGCATGTCGCAACAAAATATATGGATCCATCCATGACACTGTTTAATATAATTTTATTTTATAGTTTTGAATTCTCGATAGTGAAGAGCTCTTAGAATAAATTCATGCATCAAATCTTGATATACAGGAACATAAGAAAAAATCATACAAGAAGCGTTTGTCCAATGAAGAGATAGAGAAAAACACTTCATTATCAAAAAATAAAATAAAAAAGAAGAAGAAAAAGAGAAGACACAAATTTTGTTAGTCTGTGTTTTTTAACAGTATATATTAGTATGTTACTTAAATTAAAGATTCCTATGCAATATTTAAGTAATTATGTCTCGACTCCATTGATGTTTCTTAGGGAGTATACATTTATTGGACATTATGACTCTTCTAGACGACTCTGGTGAGGTGGTTGAAGAAGACTGCAGTGTACGAAGTACTGAAAAGGAAGACGAAGACGGAGATAAAGATCAGGGGCGGAGCCAGGGGGGGCTAGGGGGGGCCATGGCCCCCCCAAAATTTTTAAAATTTTTTTTATACCCCCAAAAAAATTAATTAATTTTAAATAGTACCTTAAAATTTATTAAAAATTTAAATTTGGCCCCCCCAAATATTTAAAAAAAACTCATATATTGACCTCAAATTAGAAATTTAAAAATAAATTTAGTTTGTGTCTCCTTGAAAATTATATAAAAAAATTAAACTTAGACCTTATAGCCATACTTTTGAATGCCCAAATATTGTGAAATAAAAATTTAAGTTCATTAATATTGTAATCTTTATCACAACAAATCGTTATTTTATTTACATATACACATGTACAATATCTATTATATTAATTCAAAAGAGAACTACATTAATGTCCCTACATGAATCTTTCTTATCAAATATTTTTGTAACTTGATGTTTACAAGAAAAACATCTAGAATTATATATCAATCTTCATTTGCTAAATGACAAATTGAAAGGAGGAAAAACAAGTGTTGTGAAATTATAAACAACAATGATCATATATACTAAAACTTTTAATGGTCATTTACTAACAAATAACAAATTTTATGACTAATTTATGTATAAGCCACTAAAAAAATAATCTTATTTTGTTAAAACTTGTGAGATTTGTTTAGTTAAATTTTTTTTTTTAATCAAATATATCTTTTCGAAGTGAAATCAAATTACTCAAAATTTTTTTCTAAAAATTGGATTTTTGAAAAACTGAAACAATTAATTGTTGAAGAAAAATTGGTTCTCTAATTTTTTTTTCTTTACCTCTTCACTTTTTCGTTGTAACTTATGGTTTCATCTTCTCAATTTTTTTCATTCTCACATCAATTTTTTATCTAATTATTTAAGTTGCATTTTTCTCAATTTTGAAATTTTTTTTCCTAAACAAATTTCTCAACATATATACACTATAACTAAAATTTTAAAAAATTATATTACAATTGGTTGCTAATTTTTAAATTTCAATTACATAATGTAAATTTGGCCCCCCAAAAAAAATTTCCTGGCTCCGCCCCTGATAAAGATAAAGATGAAGAGAGTGATGGTACATTCTCCACACTTGCTGAGATAGATGAACAGATAGAGGTAATAACAGCAAAATTAGAGGCACTCAAGAAAAAACATGATGAAGAGATAAAAGCACTAACAGCAATGTTACAGGCACTGAAGAACAACCGTGCACATCGTGTCTTCCGCAATGTTAAAGTCGCCTAATGTTGTGTTTGGGAGCATCGAATCAACACCTTGGAGTTGGAATTGAAAAAAAATTAGTTTAAAATTTGAACTAAAAATTCTTCGATTCCAACCCGAAGGTACCAATTCAGTGCTCCCAAACATAACATAATGGAATAAATAAGGTTCATAAGGTGAACTCCTTTGACTCAGACTAAGGAAAAAATGACATTAATTTAAAGTAGATATTGTCTAGAAGATAAAGATTTTAAACTAAAACTTCTACTTTACTTATTATTGTTTTCTCTTCTGCTTTGATATTTTTTGTTAGGTTAATTGCTAAAAAAAATTTACCATCTATTTTTTGGTAGCTAAACAAATATTGACATGTAATTTATTCAATAGTAATATTAATTTGTGAAATCTATATCTACACTACTATGATTATCACTAATAACTCTCCTTTACTTTTCCTATTATTTTTGGAAGGATAGGGAAATATGTTTAAGGAGTTAAGTTATCATTATTTTTTCCTCTTTTTCCTTTTTCTCTCCTCATTTATTAAAACCACATACCGTAATATGTTTAAGGTGAGGATTTTTTTTTTTTTTTTCTAACCTGAATGAAGAAAACGAGCTAAAATAGAAATCAATCCAAATCGTGGGAAAGCTTAATCCGAACTGGACTAATTCCAAAAAAATAGATTGAATTGATTTGGTTTTACAAATTGGACTTTTTAATACAGCCCAATAATTTTGTTTTTTAAAACATAGCCAATAGATGAATCAGAGTAAACATGAAAACTCAAAATCCATACAACAACAAAAAAAACACGTACTCAAATAGTGAAATACTGAAATAATATATATATATATATATATATATACACACCCTAGTATATTGCCCGTGTCTACGACATTATAAAAAAAATTATTGGATTGAATCATTTTAGGAGTGTGAGGGTAGGTGAATGTGTATGTGAATTTAGGTGTGAATGCAGTGGATGAATTGTGATCGTTAGATCAATGATAGAGAGAGTTATTTTAGATCATAAATAGATATAGATATTTTGAGTTATAAGATTAATTTTTTAAGTATTTTTTACTATTAGGTTATGATTTTTTTACGGTGCCAGTTGATCAGTGATCAGGAATCATTAATAGAAAGAGAGAGGTTATTTTCTAGATTTTTCTTTGGTTTTTGGTACAGAGGTCACACGTCTAACATCAATGACTACTTTTATGTATATTTGTCCCTTGTGTCGATTTAATCAGAGAACACAATGAATCACTCACAGGCACATGGTATTGCCATTAATATGATCACCGAATTAGTCGGTCTGCTTCTTCATATTCTTAAAGACAATTTTATTATAATCAGACCAAAGTCTTCTGCATACTCTCCTACTCTACCGTCAAAAATATATTTGATTAAGGATAATATTTTTCTCAAGTCATATAAGTAGGAGCTTTCTGTTCATGGACGGACCTAGTGGGAGCAATTGCCCCCACTCAAAAATTTTTTTTTTCTCTTATATACTCTTATTTTTTAAATTATATACTTATATATAACCCCTTGCCCCTCCTAAAATTACAAAAAAAACTCCACTAGGCCCCCCTAATTTTTTTTTAAATCTGTCTCTCTTCGTCCGCTCTCTCTCTCCAATATTTCTCTCTCTATCCCTCTCTATTTTACCCTCTCTTTCTTTGAATCTTTGTCCCCTCTCTCTCTCTATATCTATAAAAATAATTTAAATTAATAAATTCATTTAATTTTTAATAGATAAATTAAAAAATAAAAAATTAATTTTTTTTTTCAAAATTTTTAATAATAAAGTAAATGTTATGAATGAACAATGATAAATTTATTCAATAGAATTATTACGATGACTTGAAATTTTTTTTTATTGTGTTAAAGATTGCCCCCCAACAAAAATTTCTGGTTCCGTCACTGTTTCTACTTACAGGGATGTAGACGAATACAAGAGTAACACATGTTTACAACTTAACAAAAAAATTAAAGATGATCAAAATAGGTCTCTTCTTTGAGTAATGCTACACATCATGAATTTTTATCATGAATGATGTGGCAATTAAATGGTGAGTTAGTATTGATGAGAAATGCTAAACTTCACAATTTTATTTCACGAATTTTAACTCGAATCTATGTGGCAGGTGATAATACTACAGGGACTCCGTGTATGGGGAAATCCCACCAATAATAACCTATCATTTAATTTTAGGGAAATGCTAAACGTCATGAAATTTTATCATGAATTGCCTTCATGAATGATGTGGCAAGTGATAATACCATTGACATTCCGTGTATGGGGAGAATCCCACCAATACTAACTCACCATTTAATTGCCACATCATTCAAGATAAAAATTCATGAAATATTTTCATGACGTGTAGCATTGCTCTTAATTTTATCTCTTAAAATAATGGAATATATAACATGCCACATATATTCGAGTTAAAATTTGTGATATTTATTCGAGACGTGTAGCATTGCTCGATTCCCACACACACAAAATTTCAATAGTATTATCACTTGCCACATCATTGATGATGGTAATTCATGAAATAATTTCATCTAATTTAGCATTTCCCTCCTATTATTACATCTGCAAATCATGTTGTGAATTGCCGCCAGAGATGACACACCCCTTTCAGAGGGAACACCCTCTCACTCTTGACACTAAATCATATTATGCTAGTAAGTCTGGCTGCAATGCTTGCTGGACGATAGGTCATGGCTTCGTTTTCCACTGTCCCGGATGTCAATTTGGGCTGGACGCTAATTGCGCTACGCTGATGCCCACCACCAAGAAGAAGAAGAACTACTACTATGCAAGTACTGGTCAAGAGATTAAACACCCCTTTCATCCACCACATCCTCTTGTGCTCCGCGATCACGACCCTCACTCTTCCTTCGAATGCGATGCTTGTGGGAGATGACCACCACCCTCTTGCTTTCTTCATCCAGAAACAAAAAATTAGATTCATTCAGTGCACTGTTCATGCACTTTGTTCCGGACATGTCCTCAGTTTCCCTTACTTCCGTTGTGTGCCATGTGATCTCAATCTCGACTTGTTCACTACTGTTCCAACATTACCACATACATTTAAACATAGCAATCACAGACATTCACTCATCCTCACTTATGCTCCCATCATTGACAATTCAGACGACGATGATGACTCTGAATATTACTGTGACATTTGCGAGGATAGAAGAGAACTGCAAAAGCCAGCTTATTATTGTGAGGACTGTCACTATGTTGCTGAACTTTCTTGCGTCTTCAAAGAGGTACAACCCAATTTTCAGCTATTAGATAGGGACCTGGATTGCTTACTATTTGATTTCAAATTACTTTTTCTACTCCAATTTTCGTCTTTGCATACCCAAACTTGTGTTTGGAACAGGGGATTTGGCGAAACTTTAATTTAAAATTCTCATGCTATTCCAAAATTACTATGTAGGCTTTGCAATATGTCCAACTATGCTCTTCTTTTAGTTTTATAAATTCCAAATCCATAAATGAGAACTTGTAGAACACTTCCACAATATGTTTTTCATTTTTTTTTTCAAATACATTGTTGACAGAAAGGAGAAATTTACATAAGCATCCGTGACGTGCCAAATAAATAAAATGATTTACAACAGCTACTCAACCTGTATAATAATCAATATTAACATGATGTATATCTGACATCTTTTTGACCAAGATTTCTATGTTGAGTAAAACGTCTCCAAGTGATGGGACCATCCGATTTTAGACAAAAAATCATATTATATACATCAAAAATGCTTCTTGTCAATGAAAAATGATTAAATAATAGCCCATTATATAAATTTATTGTGATTCATCCTCACAAAAGGATGGTTTGCATGTGTCTGGTGTCAAAAAAAAAAAATTTGTTATATTAACCACCACTTAAGTAAAACCACCACTTAAGGATATGGTTAAACCTAGGGTTCCATGTGAGAGCTATCGCCTTTGAGGTTTCAGTGAACCTAAACCTAATTTTTGACATATGAATGAGCATTTAGGATTGGAAAACCTTTGGAAGAAAGAGGTTTTAAATGAAACCTTTAGAAGACGGACTAAACTTGTGAAATGTATTATTGGGTTACTAAGATTTTTAAAGGTTATGTGACTTAGGATGGACTCTATGACTAGTTAGAAAACCTTATTACGATATTGTCACTGTAGCATAGGATGGACTCTATGACTAGTTAGAAAACCTTATTACGATATTGTCACTGTAGCAGTAGATGCATTTTATTTCATTACAAGACAAAGGTACTCCATTGTTTCCTGCTCCCCACAAATGAATTTGTGACAACAAAAATTATGGGTACATCCATGACAGCTGCATATATAATATAGTTATATTTTTAAGTTTTGGATTCCTAGTTGTGAAGAGCTGTTAGAATATATTTAAATTTTGTTAGTCCTGTTTTTAACATTATATATTACTATATTACTTACTTAAGAGATTCCTATGCAAAAAAATACTATAGTATTGAATTAATTGCTTTCTAAAGCCATATATGTAATGCGAAATCGTGTCATGATTCTATTGGTGTAGAAGAAGACTGCAATGTGGAAAGTACAAAAAAGGAAGACGAAGATGAGGAGAGTGATGGTACATTCTCCAACCTTGCTGAGCTAGATGAAGAGATAGAGGCAATAAAGGCAAAGTTAGAGGCACTCGAGAAGAAATGTGCATGTCGTGTCTCGAGTCTCCAGCACAAATGAGGAGTCTCTTTGACTGGGCATGTTGGGGGTGTCTCTGCTATATGATGTTAGATATGTGGCATGTTGGTACTCAACAGCATATTACCATAATTACTATATCATAAGTAAGGCCTTGTGGATCTGCAGTACCGTTTTGCCTTAATTGGGTATTCTCACTTTGTGTTTAGATGCTCCCTGTTTGAAATTTATGATTGATCGATTGTATATATATATGTATCACCTGATGTACCTTTTCCTATTTGTTTTGTGTTTATGCTATTCATATATCTTTTCCTATTTGTTTTGTGTTTATGCTATTGATACGAAGATGATGCATCTGTCAGAGGCTTAAAAGCTGTAACTTTGTTCTAATAATCAGATGATTGTGTGAGTCTGTTTTTCTATTTTTCTGGTCCATAACTCGTGTATTGTGCCTTATTTGGACTTCCAAATTAAAAAGCATATTAAAATTTTATGGGACAATGTGAACATGAATTAGGAGGCATCCACTCCTTGACTTCTTTGGATATTGCTTCATGCAAAAATAATGTTTATATATTAGGTCTATATCCACTATATGCAATCCCTTCATTTCCTTTTTATCATGGTTCTGAAGAATCCAAAATTGGTTGAATAAAACCAAAATTGTCATTTTCTTAAATTAGGAGTTATTGTTAATAAAATTTTGCCAATTAATTTTTTTTTAAACATGGAACTTGATATAGCAATTTAGTTGACGACTCAAATGTGACATAGTAACCTTTGTGGACGGGTGTGAGTGGGCGGATGCGAAGACAGATACTGGGCTGAGCTACCACTGACAGGGTATAGGGTGTTCAATCCCACGTTGCCTGGGTGTAAAAAAGGGGATGTACTTAGATGTAATATGTTCTCTTCAAATGGTATGAAGACTTTTGGGGTAAAACCCAAGAGCAAAACCTTGCAGGCTCAGGCCCAAAGCGAACAATATCATATCATGTGTTGGAGCGGACTATTATAGACATAGCATCAACAAATTTGGCTGCCACATAAGTCCAATTGACGTGGAGTCTGGTAGACATAGCATCAACAAACTTGACTCCCACATAATTCCAATCGACGTGGAGTCTGGTAGACATAGCATCAACAAACTTGGCTGCTACATAATTCCAATCGGAGTGGAGTCTGGTTCCGAAGCTTCCATTGCAGTCCTTATCCCCTCTCTTCACAATATTTACTAACTTCAATGTTAGAACTTTTTAGGCAGCTATCACATCGGTGCTTGGAAGGGTCGTCGGTTGATTACCATTTTCCGAACTTGTTAGAAATTTGGCAAGAATATGCGCTATGCAAAACTTATAATAGATCATTTTCATAGTTTCGGGAATTCGAACTAATTGATAATAAACCACTTGCTAATTAATAATAATAAACCACTTTTGTAAATTAGCACACTTTGGAACAGACAAACGAGTGTAAAAAGTAATATAATAATAATACTTCTTTTTTTTTTCTTTTTTCCTGGCTAAGAATTTACACAATGTTTTTTTTTAAAAAAGCTTTAACCACTTACCTTTGGTATCAAAAGCAAATGAGATACTATTAAATCACAAACCTTGATAATTATACAGTTACTGCCTTTACTTGCTATGGTTAGTCGTGTTAGATTGTTAGAATTGCCAACCAAATTTCATAATTTAGTCATTTTTCCTGTTTTAACTGTATTTATGGAAAGAAGTAATTAATACGTTATCAGCAAAATTATATTAGCTTTTACCTTCGATGGTGCAGAGGGCAAAAAAATAATTTAGTAGAAGATCCAAAAATTAAAAATGAGGAAATAAAATAGAAGGCTAGTCCAAATTATTATCCTCTCCTCCAACACTTAATGCCTGTTGGTGACTTATAAAAGATAACAACCAGTATCCAAGAAGCAACCGGTTGGATGACAAGAATCCAAATCAGTACTCTTTCTCTCTCTACGTATATATCACGTATATGCATATTAAAGTTGTGACTTCAGACCCCTGCATCCGTGTTTCCTGCAAAGAGCTCCAGGAGTGAGGGAGAGAGCGACTAGCAGATCTTCACAGATCAAAAACCCTAACTTCGGCAATGTTCATGGCTTATACTTCATCATCAATCATCTCTGTATTCATTGTCGTAGTCGCCTTCACCTTCATCCCAATTTCATCCTCCATGCCCTTCATCGTTCTTCACGGTAATCTATATAATATGTGCGCGTGTATACTGAATTAGTTGTTTATTTTGATTTTATTATTCGTCTTTCTGTCTAAAGAATGGAAATTCCATTTATGTCATGGGAGAAAAACTCTGTTATAGTATGTTTTAATTTTATGAGGATAAAAAGTCTTGGTGACTCTTGAATTGTGTATTAATAGTTCAAATGCATTGGTTTGGTACAAGATTGATTAATGAAATTGGTTTGATACAAGATAGATTAAGTAAATAATGGAAATCTTCTTAGTCTAAACTATAAAATTCTTGACTTGAAAGCTACCCATAAACATATGTAATATACTGCAAAAATGCATTGTCTTGGTGAACTCTAAAGGATCATAGACTGCTTGAAAATTCATAACGTGTAGGTTCGATATGGTCACAAAGTGTTAATATGTAAAAGGTTTGATTAATTATAGAAGCAAATATGGCAAAAGAATTAAGAACGTTTTGCAGATATCTGAAACTAAATGTGGGTGTGTGCGAGTGAGAGAGAGGGAGAGCATCTAACACACCTGATTGACTTGATTGCCAAACTATAAATGAATAAAGGCATGAGTGATTGTAAGGCCCCAATCCTTCACAAGAGGGGACACCAAAGGCCTCTGCCCTTCCATCCCTTGGATAGATTAGATAGGCGGGGCAGAGCTTTTGGTTTTTTATTGTTCTCAAAGAGTTGAACAATGATTTTTTCTTGTGTAATGCAATTAATACTTCCGTAATGCAATTAACACTTTGAGATTTAAAGGATGGGCAAAACGAAGGGAAAGGAAAGCACTAATTCCATTCACAAATCATTTGTGAACTTTTAAATAGTTCTGTTCATACAAGAAAGTGTATATGTCACATATACATGCTTTCCTTAACTACAAAAACTTTCACAGCAGAACAATTTCTATGTGAAAATGTCTCTGTCCAAACTTTTTATTGACTACTAAGACTACATATAAAATAAAAATTTGCGCATATTTCTACTGCATAATTACCTTGGATTTTATATTGCAAATACTTTACTGCACAAACTATAACTAGAAGCATATAAATGCTATACTTGCACTTTGGTTGGATCTAAAAAAGATGTTTGGCAGTTTCTGGAAGGACATTTGCATATTATTTAGTTAATTGAATGAGTTCACTTTTTCTTTATTTTTTCATACTTTCCTTCCTTTATTTTTTCCATATTTGGTCATCCTTAAATTAATTGTATTAGCCACAAGTTACCTCTTGACCAGAAGAACTATGCTAAACAAGTCCATTTTTCCCATAAACTTTCAACTATATTTTTGTTTTTAACTACACTTGATTGAGATAATACATTTAGGATTTGAATAAATTATGTTATTTCTGTAATATTTTGTGACCTTGTATATCTTCCATATTTTCCTATCAACTTGTGCAGTCTTATGGAAAACATTCCACGTATATTTCTTAAAAGTCTCGTTTATCTATTCTCTGCCACTGCCACTGATGCTGGAAATTATTTTAGTATTTGATCAGGTAGTTTCTCATTTAACTTTTTGTATGCTCATGACAATGGGAATTGCACTATTCCGTTTGGTTGTGCTTTTGTCTTTTTAACAGTAGTACCCATCTTTCTTCATTTTGTTGTCCCTAAATTTGTCAAATTATACACTATAATTAATTCTTTGACTACTAATTAATGAATTGCAATATTCCCTTTGGTTGTGATTTTGTCTTTTGAACAGTAGTGCCCATCTTTCTCCGTTCTGTTGTCCCTAAATTTGTCCAATTATAGACTCTAATTTAATTCTTTGACTACTAATTAATTAATACTTCATTACATTTTTCAGAAATTAAATGTCCTTTTAACTGAGGTTTGTATGGCAGGAATTGGAGATCAATGCTCCAATCGAGGAGTTCAACAGTTCACTGAGCAACTGAGTAACTGGTCCCAATCTGAAGGATATTGCATGTATGATTGTATAGTTTCAAGTGATTTATCCTGTTTGTGACGGCCCTATATATAATCCTGCTTATGACTCTCAATGTTGTAGTTTATGAAGTTTGAACCTCTTTCAATGCCAATGGACCTTGACTTTTACGAGTGTTGCTAATTTTATTCAAGATGATAGTCGTATTCAAACAATAATGATATGAACCAAAATTGGATAAAATTATATACCATGAACTGATCCTGATCTGTCGTACAGTTCTCCTGTGGAGAGTCTTTTCATATCTTCGGTTAACATTTTGTTTATTTAGTTATTTGGTAGAGTTTATATCTTGTGTTACTTATGGTTAGAATAATTTTGTTTCTTTTGACAGGTAAATATACTCACACATACATTATCCCACTTGAACCCTTCAACCTCCCCTTTAATGGTTGTGTTTAGAATAAATTGCAGCAGCATTTTTTATCTTGGTTGAACTGATTTGAAATTGCACTCACCCCTCAGTATTATATCTCCATGGATTGAGTTCTGTGATAGTTGTTTCCTCAACTCAGCACTGACTTGGGATATTGTGTGCATATGGACTTTGTCTTGTGCATAAGCTCTTAAGTCATTGCTAGACTATGCCTTTTTTTATTCATCAATTGACTTTTTTAGTGCAAGTATGATCTGATAAAACTTCCATGGACTTCACAAAATGATCCCACTGTAGAAGTAATTCCTCTGAACATCTGGTTGATATTTGATAAATTGCGTTCTTTCCAAGTTTGAAGTTTTTCAGTTTGGCATAACTCTTCAATACTTGTTCCAAAATTTTATTCAAGCTGAAGGGAAATTGTACTGGTGTGGTGAATATAACTTCCCTGAGAAAACACCTGACCTTTTAGCCCATGATTGAATAATTAAACCCTGAATGAAGAATACATTGTGGAGGTCATATTTACAACATATGTTTTTTTGCTTGTGTTATCTCTCTCTCTCTCTCTCTCATGCTCTTTTTGCTTTTCCTAAAATGAATGGGTGGATTTTCAAAAGAGGAGCAAAACGTAGTTGAAGATTATTAATAGTTCCTATTAGAAGGTATTGAATACGGAAACTCCGAATCCCTAGAGTCTAGACACCACAAAACATCTATAGATGCGAAATGTTTAAAATTCATGATTCCAATATACATACATTACTAATGTTTTAACTATGGGCTTACATGTGAAACTACCATAAACAGTAAAATAATGAAGGACATACATACATAGTAAGTTACTTGACAAATTGCATATCATTGTTGTTCTGCCCTCTTCTTTATTAAATTAAGGTAGACTGACCTTCTAGCAAGTGTCCATAAATTCCAAAAGAGTATCCAGATGAGGTTTGGATATTTGTGCCATTTACATCTGACGCGTTAACTGTCAGTTAGCACAAGTGTCATACATACAAAAAAATATATAGAATTTTCTCCCGATAGAATAATATAGATCTGAAAGTAATTAATTGCTCAGAGAAAATATTCTCAGGGCTCATGTTTGTCTTCCAGCTTTCTCTCTTCAATTTCTTTGTTTTGTTATGTTTATCTGTTGTGTACATTCCATTCCAGTGATTAGATACAGTTGATATCAATATGTTTCTAAGATCTAAATTATCTGGTAATTTTAGTGTGTCAGAACAAGATTAATAAGAACTTCTTATTCTTTGTCGTAGCTAGTGTTTGGTGATCTTGTAACGATGCATTATTAGCATATAGTTGAGATGCATATTATAATGTGAAATATAACAGGGGATTATGAATGAACTGTTTCTTTTTTATAAGTACTGTTTTATAGACAGTGACATCTACTAGTAATATATATTCTTCAGGAGTGTCCAAAATGAAAAATATAAAATATTCTTCGAGGTATTCCTCTTCTGTCATTTTTCTAGAACTAGTTAGCTATCCAGCAGTCAGGTAGACTCTTATGAAGTGGATCACCATTGGTATAAGGTGGAGAAATCCACTTTCAGGGAAAATTAAATAATGTTATGTACAACATTCTGTTCATTAGTTCGGATGAGAGTTATGGTTAAATCAACATTAGAATTACTAGAATATAAGAAAGGAAGATGTGATCTAGACTATTTTTTTATTTTTTTATGGCATAGTTTTTATTATGCTATTGAAAGTTGTAAAAATGTAGGGATTGTGCAGTGGTTTCCAGCATTGCTCTTAATTCCTTTTACAACTATCCAGTACACAAGCCTGTATTATTAGTTTATGTGAATATCAAGAAAATATCTCAGTATTGGAAAGTATTATCTTTATTTTCCTTAATTCAGCTTGAGCAATTTATTAGTAGCAAATAATGTCAATTTCTTGTCTTTTCCTTCCTGTAGAGAAATTGGAGATGGGTCATGGGATTCCTGGTTTATGCCCTTAGAGAAACAGGTAGGGAATGGCATTATAGTTACAAGTTGTCTTTTCATTTTGGAATCATCATGTTCCTAAATCTAATTGTACTTAAAACTGTGCTTTACTTTGCAGGCTGAAGTTGTTTGTGATAAGGTGGTGAAGCTCTTTGCATATCTTTGGTTGTTTTGTTAACCTGATTTTTGAAGTTTAATCCACCAACTGACAAGTTCATCATAAAACCTACAGGTGAAGGAAATGAAAGAACTGAGAAAGGGTTACAACATAGTTGGTCTCTCCCAGGTGTGATAAATGAGGATTGTATATCAACTTTTAGGTTTCTTTTTTTTGTTGGGGTGGTGGTGGGGGAAATATGGGTTGTTATAGGGCTGTCAACAGTATCAAAAACAGTATCAAAAACAGTACCTAATGAGAAGCCAGTCATTTGTGCTTGGGGATAAACATAGTAAAGACCATTTATAAAGAAAGGGTAACATAATTTGACCTTAAATATGACCCATGGATCATGACTGCAGTCCATGTCCGTTAAATTTAAATTACCAAAACACCCTTAACTCTTAAAACATAAGAACAGAAATATAAAGCTGTACCAGCAGAAAATTAAACTAAAATAAATATAAAATAAGACTTGATTCAAACCAAAACTTGATTACATAATGTCTTGAGCATTCTCCTCATGAATTTTCCAATTTGCTACTTTTACTTTTCACATCCTCTACATCATATTTCAATAAACATGTAGCAAAGTTAACTCTTTTTAAATGCTATTTCTGTGCTATTGTACTTTTGTAATCCATTTTACCTATAATTATCATTTTTCCGAAATAGTCCCTTCTATGTTTCCTTTATTTGCCACCTCTCTTTGTTTGGCTATTTGCAGAATTTTGCATGAGTTATTAAGAGGCAATGAATATGGGCATGTGTAGGTAATAACAGAAGATACATTTACTCACTAAGACAATAGAAATTTGTGTAAACGCTAATATTTATGTGGACATCTTGTCAAAGTGAAGAAACATTTAGGGGCCTCATTCAGGATATCACTTACCAGTTACCTTGACACTCTTTCTTGAACTTTTTGTCTGCCTCCTATTTTTCTTTAAGGAATCTAGTCAGGCCGTTCCAATATACTTACGTCAGCTTATTTTAACTCGTTCTTTCCTTTATACATTCATTAATAAAAATGAACAAAAGTAAAATAAAAGAAAAGAAAAGAAAAAAACAGGTGCAATCTGACATACATCTATTCTTATTGGAAGGACTTGATAGAAGAAAGCATTGAAGCTTTATGCTTTTTTCCTTAAAGAAAGAAGAAGACAAACAGAAGCTTGTTTATTGCCATCTTCTAACCCTGTTTCCGTGAAGCTTATCAATGTAACTATTCAATGTAACTATTCACTCAATTTAGGTCCAACGACAACGATAAATTTACAAGGGTTAAGTTACAATTATTAGTTGTTCTACCAAATTCTGTGACAACTTGAAGAATAATTGTTGAGAGTAGCTCACTAACTCCTAGGATAAGCTTTTTATAATACTTCTTTTCATGTGATTCAGTGCTTGAATGCATATATAACTCTATATAGTAAAACTATAGTCAAGTTCTCTACTTGCCATATCAATATAATGATGATGATTACCTACCGGAAAGAAAATATAATGATGATCATCATGAACTTGCCTGATTGGCAAATGAACTGGGTTAAGAAATTGTTGGTTGGAGGTGCTCGTGTACCTACGACTTGTTAAATAGACACTGATTCATCCTGAGGACTTTAAAATCACTGTCGAGTTTCACTAGATATGATTAGTTTTTTATCTCAACCACTTGCTATGTATTGCAGCTCCCTGAACTCCACCTTCTTTGTCAATATTTCTTAATCCTTTGTGCATGTCTCTTTCGCTCTCTCAGACGTTTCCACTCTTGCACCCACAAGCAAAGGGGTTTCAAGTAATATATGTCCCTGCCTACTTTAGACACTTAATATGATTGAACTTCTTTAAGAGCATATTGCTCATCCTCAAAATTGTAGCAGTCCGCACTGAACATCCTGGAAGAAGCTCAGAACTTCTTTATTGACACACTTGTAAGGATGTACTATCATGTTGTTTAGCCATGCAAAAATTTGAGAAGATGAAGCTCGTCCAATATTTGGTGCTTTAAGCTTTTGTATTGGCTTTCTAGAATTTTTTCGTGAAGGCTGAAGAATACCTCATGGGCAATACCAGTTGTTTGATTATTACACTGGTAGGAACAAGACTGCACGTATCAGCAACAATGTCTAAGACTCTTGACCAAGTGTATAGCCTACTGGACATTTTGAATATATCGTAATAGTTTTTCTCATCTTGCTAGTTATTCTCCAACTGCTTTAACTTTAATTGTCTTTCATCAAATGAATCCCCTGATGAGAACAAGTTCAAGCTTTCCAAGATACCAGGATTCTATTATACATGTTTAGGATCATTGTTTTGGTTTTTATGCTCGGCAGGGCATATTCATGTTTTTAGATGTTTCTAAGTATGTACAAAACGTTTTACATATTTAAGCATGTAAAATTTGCAATTATATTGGGGTGGGGTGATCTTGCATGTCTTGAGAGTTCTGCAAACATAAGTGCGTTCTATTCTTGTTGCTGTTCTGGTGGTAGTTAGAATGATTTCCTGTAGTTTACCATTTCCATGTGGAAAAAAAATGGTTCTCTGGTCTTATCCAGCTAGAGAAAACAAGTCCTATAATCTGTATTTGTCGTTTTTCTTCTTTTGTTTTCTTATTGCTTCTTGTGAATTGGTTTTCATTATTTATCTAAGCTCCCATGCTAGGAATAGAACCAACTCTCACATGCTATACTTTTCTTTGGTGTACAGGGTAACTTAATAGGCCGAGGTGTTGTAGAGTTTTGCGAGGGAGGACCTCCTGTAAGAATCAGCTTTTGTAATTCATCAATGAACTTCCAAGACAATCTTCTATAGTGCATTTTGAGCTTTTCATTATGAGTTGTTTGATTGGAAATATTGTTTTCTCTTCTTGTCAGTTATATACCAACATGTATCTAGTATTACATGAAAAGTGGTAGCAGTGGCATGATGAATATGATCAAGTTCATGATATCAGCATGGTTGCTTTAATTGTACATATTGGTCCATTATATAAATGAAAAAATATTTACAGAAGCTTTTGTATTGGTAAATTGATTACCAATCAAAATGAGCTAAAATAGACAATTGAATTTTAAGCATCAATAGCGGCACCTGGTTGGTTGGTGAACAACAAGCCTCATGAAGTTCATAGTGTCAAGGATTAGTGTAACAAAACCGCGTAGATGAAAAACTGGTCCATTGTTGAAATTTGTTGGCTTTGACACTCTTCTGTTGATTTAATACTTAACACCCAAAAAGAAAAATGCCAGAACATACATGGGTGTAAAGTATCTATTAGTTTACTGTTTACCTAGGACAAATATGTAGACCCTTAAATGTTAACAAGTGAAGAATTACTTGGAGGTGAGAGATCTAGGCAAAAGAAATATGGCTGCATCTTGACAGAGATGGTAAATGTTAAACTCAACAACCCACAAATGGTATCATCATAATAGAGATGGAGAATGTTGAATTCAAACCCACAAAAAACAGAAAATCCAGGGATTGCTTTATTTCAAACATTTGCATGAGAGAGAGGAGAGCACATGGATGTGCCGTTTGCCTTAATCTCTCACTCTTAAGTAAATAGTGGCTGTCAATTCTCTCACCTTATTTGTTCATCATGTGAGATACTTGGCCGGTCTTGAAACTCCTTTACCTTAAAGTGCATTAACTAATTTCTCCGTGGTGCTCTTTGACCCATAAAAAACCTTAGAATCCCTCAAATCTTGTGAACCTAGGATACTATATATCTGCATCTGATCTTCGTGCAGCCATTGATAATGCCACGAGTATGGCAAAGCCAGTGGTGAGCAACTTCTTCTTTTCTTGCTGTGGATTTCATCTTTCAACATTTGCTATGATCTACAGTTAAAACATGTCTTTCCTATGATTTCCCTTTTTAGTTGTAGCAAGAAGCACTATGCATTTAGAAGTCATGTTACTCTGCACTACTTTGAAAATGTAATTGCTTCATTTACTTCTTTTAATTTTGTTTCATATAGTATTTTCTGCACTTGTAAATTTTAGATGACGTAAGATCTACCTTCTATGGAACAGGTCAAAAGTTTTATTTCATTAGGTGGTCCTCATGCTGGTACTGCTTCTGTTCCTCTTTGTGGTGTAAGTTCTGTTATAGCCTTTCATTGTTGTCACCTCGGGCAATATGCACTTCAAAATTTACTTGAATTAAATGGTTTTCCTTTTCTTTCTTTTTTTCTTTCCTTCTTTCTTTTTCTTTTTTTAAATTGAGAGGTTTAATTTAACTTTTATTAGGTTAGGGCCAACTTGTCAGACCACAGTAAGCTAGAGGATGCAGCCTTTGTCCTTTGGTGTAGTCCCTGTTTTGGCTTAGAAAAAGAATATATTGAGATACAGAGAGCTTAGATGTACATTTGCTACTGGCAATGGCAGCATTTTTAGTTCCAAGAATGAGATTACTTTTGTGCATGCTTTAATTTAAATTTGAAGGCCAGGTAGCACGTCTCATGTCACTCCATTTGGAACCTTGAAATTCAGATGTATAACGAAATTCTAAAATTTCATTAGAATAAAAGTCAAATTTGGATCACAATGCTGCAAGCTTTACAGTGTAGGTATATATTAAAGAACAGCAAAGGAATCTAGCATCGAGTTGTAAGTCTTAATGAAGTAGATAATTTCAAATGGAAGATGACTGACTCGGTCAGTCGCCTTGGAAACTGCGTGGGATTTAGTCTAGGTTTGCCACCTGGGCTCATTTAAGGGTTTTGACAATCTTGTTTTATTCTTGTCAAAAACTTCTTGTATATATTTCCACACTAGTTGATGTTGAAAGCTACCTTTTCTGCTTTTGCAGTCTGGCATCATGTGCATTATAGCTGACAAACTAATCCAGTCAGAGATCTACTCCGACTACATCCAAGTATACGTCTCTCTAAGAACTTCATTTAGTTCTTTTGCATTATTACTTTATTTGTGTGAGATTTTTTAAACGTGTCCCCTAAAATGAACATTGATTATTTCCTTCTGATTTGCTAATTTTCTGTCAATACTTTTAGTTCTAATTCTGTTATCTCTGATGAGGTTTGACATACTGAACTTTGATTTGTAAATTGCAGGCTCACTTGGCCCCCAGTGGTTATCTTAAACTACCTAAGGTGAGTAATATAGTCTGTACTACCTAGGATAGGAGATATTAGAGCAAAAGCTGCAAAACTGTTTCACCAGATGTACTTATCTTATAGGAAGCCTTATAATATTATAATATCTTCCTAATTGATTTGTGGTTCAAATAATTCATCCAGTATTGCTGTTTTCAAGAATAGGATCAAACTTTGTTTTCTTATTAGCCAAAAAATAAAAATAGGGCAATGGATAAATAAAATTCAGATTTGTAGTTTTTTTCTTCCGATGTTAAATCTTATCAAGTAGGTCATATACATTCTTAATAAGGGTGAACTGCACAAAACACTCCTGTAGTATGCAAATAGTGCTTATCACACCCCTCCTGTTCTAAAAACACCCCCAATCTATCAATTTTGTTCGAATAGGTCCATTCTGTCAATCTCCCGTTAATGGAGCTGTAAAATTAGTTAAATACCCCTGTAATGAAATTAAAAAAAAGAAGAAAGAAAACGTTGAAAGTTTCTCTCTATATTCTCAGTTTCTCTCTCTACATTTTATGTTCTTAATTTTGGTTCTATCCCTTTGTCTTCCTCATCAGATCAGCATGAGGATTTAGGCTACAATTTTTTTTTCCCGGAAAGTATTTAGGCAACAAATTCACACACACATATTTATACACACACACACGCACACTCCCATATGTATACATATAAAGATGGGAAGATCAACGGTGTCGTGCACGGTAGAGCCACTCCTTGCTGTCAATCCCTACAACACTGACAGTATTTGATTCCTCATCTGGGTCTTCAATATCTTACTCAAAACTCTACCCAATGGTCAAATCCATGGCTTGTAGCCTTCACCAAATGGTGGTTCACAAGGTGATGTGGTTTTGGTTCTTTTGCCCAATTCAATATACTTTCCAGTTATTTTCTTGGGTGTTTTGTATCTTTTGCCCATCACAGCAACTCCTATCCACATAATATATGAAAATATATCTAATTCATCTATTTGTTCTCCTCAAATTCTTTCAATTCATTCTGTTTAACTGTCGGCTAATGAAACTAGTGGCCAATTTGTAAATAACCAAAAAGTTGTTGTCATTAAATCGCGAAGTGGCAATGGATCACCGATCACTAATGCTGCTTTACTGAATAAGCCACCAACGGGGAGAAATTGTAGGCGGGTGGAAGAGAGAGAAGTGATTCCACGAGTCCGAACATGAATGTTAATAGTGATTCCTTGCCCGTTTTGGGGAATGCCAGCGGTGGAGAGCTTGATGATGATTCGGGTTGTAATGGGATTGTTAGTGTCAGTGATCCAGTATGCACAATCAAGAATCTTAATAATGGAACGGCCTCTTGCTTCCAAGTGTGAATTGGATGGTTTTGACCAGACCCATCAATGGAATTGCAGAGGCTTTCTTGGGTGGTCTGAACTTGCCATTTACACGAGAGATGGATGTAGAGAGAGAGAGAGGGATTTGCAGAGAGAAACATAGAAGAGAGAGATGCCATATCACGTGTGAGGGTAAGGAGGGGCACTTTTGTCTTTAAACATAAATGCCATATCATGTGCTTGTCACGTGATCACTATAACGGCTCTCTTTTGACGGATTGCTAATGGAAGGTACTAAGTTGCACAATTTTTTCATATGTATTGGAGTTATATACACAATTGGAACGAGAGGGGTGTTATGCGCACAATATCTATAATACAAGGGTGTTTTGTGCACTTCACCCTTCTTAATAATATAGCCTTTATTAAATCGCGTTCTTTGTTTCAATTGATTAAGGTCTTAATATAAGATCCTACTTTTATTTTTTTCCAGAAAATTGCTGCCTACTTAGAAAAATGTAGCTTTCTCCCAAAGCTTAACAATGAACTCCCTCAGGAGAGAAATTCCACTTACAAAGAACGGTTCAGCAGTTTACAAAACCTGGTGCTTATCATGGTGAGTTGGAACATCCGTCTCTTCATGTTTATTTATTTATTTTCTTCATGAATAATTCACAAGTTGTGTAGATTTGGTTGTTGAGCATGCTTATATCTATTCTCCATCTTGTCTTTTTATACCAACAGTTTGAACATGACACTGTTTTGATACCCAAGGAAACCGCCTGGTTTGGATATTATCCAGATGGGGCCTTCAAGCCAGTTTTGCTTCCAGAGCAGGTACTTCTTTATTTTGTTAAAAAGATAATTATTACTACTAATTATTGCTTGACATAAGTAGAACTAACTCGATGATGGTTTAGCAGTTTGTTTCTTTTAGCTGAACTTGGTCTAATTCCCATTCTGGCAAAAATTGTGGTCTTCTGATTAAGATGAAAGAAGTTTAGACATAAAAAAATAATATTGCATTCCCCTGTTCTACCTCGTACTTCATGATCAACTAGATTATTCAACTGATGGTCAAGCTTCCCGCGTTCTACTAATGTTCTGGTTCTCTCTCTCTCTCTCTTGTTCTGTTGGACACATTGTTCCAACCACCAACCTGAAGAGTGGTGTGTGCCAGTTCACATTTCAAAAAGGCTATGCTGTAATGCTGTCACTCATATAAAATAAAATAAAAAATGAATTAAAAAAAAAACCCTCACGGGTGGCGTGCACATGATTGGTAACACTTGTTGATGATTACAACCTCTTACTGGGAAATAACTGCTAAAAAATGATGCTGCAACATGGTTGCTACCATGTGGCCTATTGTTATTAAATCATCTTGATGATACAAGATTCTTGGAAAAATGTATGGGTGAAATTTTGTTGGAAAAGGTAGGATAAAAAAGAGAGGAGCTGAATCCTATTCATCATTCACTGAAGTTATTGCCAATGAAACATTAAAGTTACTCTCTGTCATCACTTAGGCTGGGTTGGAACAGTATTATTAGGGCTACCACAAGTTTCCTAATTATATATGTATACATATATACCAGAGGGGGACACACACTTTACCTATGTTCCTTCCCTAATACCATTCCTTCTTCTACATATCCATTAATCTCCCACTTTTCATTTTCTCTCCTACGTCATATTATCTCCTTTCAAGTATCTTTTATCAGATTTATTCTGGTGTTGACAAGTGGCAGCATTATAGGAAAGGCAGGCTAAACACATCATATAGATGTAGAATTCTAAAGATGAAGTATTTAGGGCTCCCTATGATTTATAGGAACCTGAAAAGGAAAGACTGTAAGTTGTTTACTGATAAAGTAGCTGCTAAGCTCAATGGATGGGGTTCCTTAAGCTTGTCGTTAGCTGGTAGATTGGAACTCATCAGGTCAGTGATATATCCAATTATTCTTTACTGGTGTAATGCTTTGAAACTGCCTATTGTCATCATTTCTGGTTTAGAAAGGATGACGAAAAATTTCATATGGGGTGGTAGTATGAATTCTAAAAAGCTACACCTGTTGAAATGGAAAATGATTACTTGTACAAAAGCTGAAGGGGGATTGGGGTTGAGAAAAGTCTCTGAAATTGACAACGCTTCTAAATGTAGTTTATTCTGGGATATTATTCAAGACAAGAACAGAATGTGGATTCCTTGGTTGAAGAAAAAGTATACTCAACAGGAATCTGTGTGGTACTAACCAAAATCATTCTGTGTTTTGGTGAAGTATGCTAGAAATCAGAGATTTTATGGCAGCAAATGTTGACTTTCAAGTTGGTGATGGCCACTCTTTGAAATTATTTTTAGATCCTTGGTGGAATGGTGTATCTTTATTACAAAAATTTGGCCACAGGATCGTTAGAAATTTTGATCTTACTAAAAATGCCTCCATCAATGCTATTCTGCAGAATGGGAATTGGGTTAAACCAGAGTTTATGGATGGAAGTATTACTGATATTTGGGATCAAATTGCTTCTATCCCTGTGAAGACCGGTCCTGATAGTTTCAGATGGAAACATGGGGGTGCCTCATTCAAGTCCTTTTGGAAACATTATAGGTCTGAAACTCCCAAAAAAACATTGGTCCAAATTGGTATGGAATGGGGGTAGGCCTGCTGCCAGTGTCACTACCTGTTTGGCCTTGCATAATAAACTTCCAACTCTATCAAATTTGCAACATAGAGGCATTTGTGTACGCCTATATGTCATAACTGCATGAGAGACTCTGATTTGAGAGATCATGTTTTCTTTAGTTGTCCTACTGCTCAATATGTTTGAAGTGGTTGGTTGAGTTATTCAACTGGAACTGGGGGAATCTGGGGAATCTTGATCAAAATGGTAGATTGGTTTGTCTCTCAATCCTTTAGGAATCCTCATTGCAGGAAGATGTTAAGATTAGCCTTCACTTTTACTGCTTGGCAGCCGTGGTGGACAAGAAACCAGAATTTTCATGATAATGTTGTGGCAAATAATTCCCAAGTTGCTATAAAATCTTTTCATTGTACAATGTGTGCATTGTAGGAATCTTTTATGCTTCGAGCTGAAGCAGATCTTAAATTTTCAACTTGTTTCCTGTCTGCAGACTGAGCTTTTCACCGAGGATTGGATTGGTTTGAAAACCTTGCACGATGCAGGCAGGGTAAAGTACATCAGTGTGCCAGGAAATCATCTTGGGATCTCCCGAATTGATACAAAAAAGTATGTTGTTCCTTACTTGGAGGATCAAGCTTCAGCAGATGGTACCATTGACAGGGTTAGTGACAGTAGAACAGGTGGAGTTCATCCTCAAGGCTCAGAAAGCTACAACCTCCAGAAACAAACATCAGCTGAAGTGATGATTGAAGGATCAGCATCTTATAGTTGGCCCTCCTCAGTAAAGAGCTTCTTTGAAGAAATACTTGGGTTTGCGTAGGAAGAATCATCATAAGACACTTTGTTTGACTTTGTTCTAAATTAATCCAACTGTGCCCCGATAATTAATGCTAAGTAAGGTATAATTCTAATAATTAAAAAGAAAAAGAAAAATTGGAAGAACCAACTTTGTGCCATGGTACATAATGAATATTTGTATAAACTAAAAATGGTTTGAAAAAGCCTTTGTATTATAGATTACACGATTTATGTATGTGTATTATATATTCGATTTTATATATCATCTATCATATCATTGACGATGTGTCTTGCTTGGCTAATCACCTCCGCTAGTAAATTGAACCAAATGTCACTAATTTGTAGAATAAACCGTTGACCCATAAACTTTGTACTATTTAGGGTTAACACGCCTTTATGCATACCAGATTTAGGTATTAAATCTTTGTTCCTTCAAAATTTCACTAGGTTAACGAGATTGTTTAAAGCTAGATGGTTAAATTGACATTGAAGATGATGAAGTTCATATTAAAGAGATGAGGAGAGTAGTGAACGAATCATTGTCAAGAAGGGCTTTAATATGTTTCAAGGGGTTCGTATGTCCTCGTAAACTTAAAAGTGAAGAGATCCTCGACAAATTTAATCTTATAATGGCCTTTTCTCTTTTCCTTTAATTTTGATTCAGTACGAGATCATCTCAACTTGTCAAGGAAATTTAAACACTACCCTCCTCCAGATAGATCAAAAAGTCAGTACTGCTATTTAGAATATTTTTGCCATTTTATTTACCAGAAAGAAAAGAAAGCCAACTCATTGAACATCTTATGTACAAACCCACACTTAACTTTTCAATAGACATGAATATTTACACTAATGCCTCCCAGTTGATCAGCACTAATTGAGCAGCTACCCTCCCCAAGCAGATTCTCACTTGAAATCTTCTGAAGAGAGTGGCAGCGAAACCACAGGCAAGAAAGTCTTGCCAAAGCCGACTGACCAGCCACTCGAACCCTGTAAACCAAACTCAAATCTGCCAATATCTCACTTCTTGTTGAAACTGACTCATCGCTTGCATCGTATCCATCAAGATCTGCTTTGGTTACCACTACTACAGAGCTATTATCATCAAATGCCACGAGATTCCGTGCAGCCAAAAACCTTGGGGTTTTCAATGTTAGACAGGTGATGTGGCTCAAGCTACAGGTCTCCTTCACCTTACTATGGTAGTAGTCCATAACAGCCTGCAATAAAAGGGTATATCTCAGAGGAATGAAAGAATGCCATTGAAAAAGAATTGAGGGAAACAATTTCCCAAACTATTATATCCCATCAAGGAAACCCAAAAGCCACTCAACAGATGTTACTAATCATCCAATTGAATCTATTCAAGTATATGGTTATTCATTAACACATGGGGATCAAAATGATTAAATTTCTCTTACCAAGGCAATTGACTAGAATGTAGTGCCAACATATTATACAATTCAACTGAACCACAAGCAGAAAAATGAGAGGCAGAATTCTTGCACTTGATTGACAAAACCTAAATCCCCAAGAAACAGGAAATCAACCTTTCCAAGTTAAGCCCAATACCTGCCACTGGGAAGAGGCTAAAAGCACCCTTGGCCTTATTGACTTCACATAATCATATGCGGTATCAGGCATCATCTGCTTGTATTGCACCTGTAATGCAAATGAAAACATGAATGAATAGTTTTTGAGTAGATGGATGCTTTAAGCTTTTCCTGGGGATGACTCTCACCAGATAACATACAACAATGGTTGTGCTGCGCCCCCGGCCAGCTTTACAGTGTACATAGGTAGCTCGCCCTATTGATGCATTCTCTAAAAAGGGTAAATAAAAAAAAGATTAAATTGTGATGGCTTATTTCTAGCAAACAAAAAAACACATAAAGTAACCTGAATGCGAAATGGATATTAAATGCCACGGAAGAAAAGATAGAAAGAAAGAAATAATAAGAAGAAGCTATAAGCTTGAACAAGGCCGATGACCTTGAGCTCACTTAGTGTCAATATATGTTGTTTGGGTAGGCCTAAGTTTCAAGGTTTGTCAACAAGAAGATAAACACAACAGTAAAGAAGACGACGATTTTTTTTTAAAAAAAAATAATAATAATAAAAGGAAGAAAGAAAGAAACTAGAGAGAGGAAAGAATGAAAAGAAAGTAAAAATGTAAATAAAAACATTGTTACAAAAGGATAATATAAAGCATTAAACTTATATTAAGAACAACTTAAAAATAATTTTTACTACAAGCCTAGTACTCTTCATGTTTAATCAATGTTTATATGCTTGGAGAACTTGATCTGATCCCAAAAATCATTAGCATGAGTACAATAACATAACCAATCATGTAATCTAATGCAGATAACCCCCACAAGATATGATTTCCACTTAGCATACTGTCAATGCAATTACAGTATGCTAAGTGAAATGCTCAAGCTCAAGCTTAATTTGGGTTGGGCTTGGCTTGAGGTGCCTGTGATCCGAACCCAAATTCTAACATAACTTTTATTAATATGCCATATAATAACAATCAAGATTAACCTTTTCTTTTTCTTCATATCTCGATTTATTGTATATTAATCTTTGTAGAATTTAGTTCTTAATAATTTTTATATGATTACATTCAGCTTTTACCTTTTTTATGCATAGGGTTAAGTGGGTAATCAACCCAAGACTAACCCGAATTTTAGTCCAATTTTTATAATCTGAGCTCAACCCAAGTTCAAAATTTTGAACATGGGTTCAGTTAGGACTGGGAAGCTTGGGTTGAAAGACGGGTTAAGTTGGACTTGAGTTGAGTTGAAGGTTCTATAGATTGGGTTGAGCACAGGTTGAACCCTCCAGGTGCCCAACAGTCCGAGTTGGACCCTTGATAAGAATTGAAAACCTACCTGGCTAAAGATATCAAATATTTTCAACCATCTCACTCAATAGTCATATAATACTACCAAAATAATCGTCAATCCATTTCCTCCATAATGTGAAGTGAGACAACATTATATTTTCAAGTCCTAATCTTTTATGTGCAAAAATGTGCATTTAAATGGCCTACAAAGCACATGGTTCATGTGAAAACCAATTCATGTGAGAATTAGAATCAACACATGTAGGCATTAGCCAAAGTAGATTCATAGGTTTGTCAGGACGTGTGCCTTGATACTGACAATGGGCCAGTGTAGTCCATTAACCACGCTATTTCCTCCACATGGTGGTGTGGTGACCATAAATCAGACCTTGTATTCACATAAGATGACTAAGTCACTGTTATTTTGAGATGACATAAAAAGTGGCTCCAGAAAATTTCAGATGCTAAATAAAAAAAAGAGACATAAGACTTATCAAAAAAATAATAATTGACATAATATTTTTAATTTCTATAAGAAGTCCACAGAAGACATTGCTATTTTGATAAGATTGCTTACTATGAATGAAGTCTACAGCCTCGCATATATCACTTAGTGATGGTGCATAGAGATAATCTCTTGTAGGGAGTACCAGATGATCAATACCATGAACCTACGAAAATTAAAACAAAATCATAAATTTAAAGAACTCAATGAAATAGCTTCACGCTAAGTGAAATAAGGCTGAAGAAAGCTGGTAAAACAACATGCAGCAAAACAAAATTATATAAATCTTGAGACCATTCATCTTTGGAATTCAACATCTACATCAATCACATAAATGATAAATGTCCCATTTCAATAAATCAGGAACATTCAGCATAATATTTCATTCTCCATCTAAGCTGAATTTCTTAGAACTGATATTATTATTCCGAGTTCAACAAGCCAAATCCTTGATATGGTTTTAAATCGAGCAGGATGGCAATAATGGATTCATTCAACTCCAAATAGTTAAAGTTAAGGCTTTGAGAAGCTAACCCCAATTTAAGTCGGATAAATATTTAACCAAAACTTCCTATCTGAAACTAAAATAGAGCGGAACGGAAACATAGGATTCATGTAGCCAATCCTAAGTAGTTGGGAAAAGGCTTGGTGGTGGTGGTTGTTCCTATCCGAAACTAAAATATCTAACCAAAGTAGGAAAATGAAATTATAACAAGGAAAAAACCTTCTACGTACATGTGTGTGGTGGTGGGGTGGTGTGTGGTAACAAAAAAAAAAAAAAAAAAAGAACACTACTCAATATAAATATGTGAAAATACTAGCAAAATAATGACAGCACCAAACAGAAATGTTTTCTCCTACATTTATATCTGTGCATTCTTGTATCAAAATCATATAAAGTTTCAAAATATTAGGTAAGCACTCATCCATTGGGCCAAGACTGGATTACCAATGCATATTAAACATTTCAACTATCATGCAAGCCACTAAATTTATCTCATAGTCTAAAATCCAGCAACAATACACCATTAAAAGTGGAATAAGCGAGACTGAGCAAGGAAGATTTTTTTTATATAAAAACCCTAAAAAAATTTTTTTTGCAAACATTCCCGAACAATTAATTCGGCAACCCCCCTAGAGTTTCTCAAAATCTTGCAATTAGCCCCCAGCCTATGCTTATAGACTATTATGCCCTTATTTCCAACATGTTATTGGATCAAATATTATCTGTTTATACCGAATTCGGATCCATACCCAGACACAAAAATCATCTTAACCTTTATTAGCAAACTCTGTCAACTTTCTTCTTCCTCTAAAGCATAGTTGTTAAAGTCTCAAGGCGCACAAAGGCGCTAAGGCCTCCTGGAGCTTAAGGCCCAAGGTGCAATGCGAGGCATAGACCTGACTGAAATGAGGCGCAAGTTGAAATAAAAATAAAATTTGTAACCAATAATGCAAAGCCAGCAACAACAGTTACTCAATAATCTCAAATTGTTTAGCCAAAAGTATGAGAACATCAAACCACAAAATGACACAATTTTCAGTTTTTTTTGTGATAATATGCTTTTGCAACTATTACACGCATTAAAAAAACAAAGTATAAAACATAAACAAATTAAGAGTTCGTAAAAATAAACAAATAAAAGAAAGAGAGAGAGAGGAGAACAGAAAGACCATTAAAAAAAAGTGCACAGAGAATAAAAAATCAGAGCAATGAAGGAAAAAAAGATGCACAAAACAGAAGAGCTCGACGTACAGATAGCTTAAATTGCAGACTGTAGTCTCACTGTGTATTGACTTCCAGAAAGTCCTAAATTGATTTAGTATCAAATCTATCGATCAACCCTTTTTCTTTCGTTTACCGTTAGGGACTATATTATATGGTTAGAGTCCATTGTAACTCAAAAATACATCACATGCTAACAAGTAGGGGAAAAATATAATTTTTTATACTAGGCGTGACTTTCGCCTAGTGCCTCAGATGCAAAGGCATGCGTCTCGTTGAAGGAGCTTGGCCTGACCTTGATCTAGGCACAACTACTACGCCTTGAGGAGCCTTGTGCCTGAGGCGCGCCTTTGACGACTATGCTCTAAAGCACGGTGGAACCAAGCCATCCCACCACCTCTGCAACTTACCTCAAAATCATATGTATTTCATCATCTCTCTCCATCTAACCCAAACTTCCACCACCACCATTGAACCCATCTACTGGTTTTCATTACGTTACACATCTTTCAATGGTTAACATTCTCTTTGTTAGAAATTGATGGGTTGAATTGATGTTAAATGGAACGGATGTGAAATGGAGTTAAATGGTACAAATCGGAAACCATGCACTGGAATTCAAACCTGATCAGTTACCATCTAATATATGTTACATGGATCATATATCTTCTCAATCCATCCCTAATCTTTGAAAAGAATTATTGTTTCTTATCCCATTAAACAACTGATCATAAGTTTCAACTTCAAATTGATCAGTTTGAACACATATACACATGGATGGAAAGACATTTAGATTAAACAAGAAAAAAGGGATATCTGAGAGATACTTTGAAGGAGATTTAAGGATTTTACAGCAATTGAGGAACTTAGCGTGGGGACTAGAGAGAAGTTGATGATGACTTTGTAAATGAGTTGGGCACAGATGGAGAGGATGTGGAAGGTGCCAGAGAAGATAGAGAAGGTCCTAGAGAAATTATGGATCCTTTGTTCCATCTTTGTTATATTTTCATATGTACACAGTACACACACACACACACACACACACATATATATATATATGTATATGTGTATATTTATGAATTAGTTTTTATATAGAAAAGTGGGCAGAAGAAGAAAAGATGGCACGGGGTCATTCTTAAAGTGGATGGGTTAGTAGGTTATTTTATTAAATGGATAGTCCATAAAAATAACAGCAACGTTTAATTTGGGTCATTTTGATAATTTTGAGTCATAACTAATGGTAAGATAGCGCCAGGGGTTGATTTGCAACTTTTTGAAAGCTTAGGGGTTTTTTTGTATTGTCAAGGAAAACTGATAATCTGGGGGGGGGGGGGGGGGGGGGGGGTGGTTGGGGGATTTGTAATTTATCCTCTTTTTTTTTTTAAGAAAATACAGTGAGCCAAATTGCAAAAACAATAAATACAAGAATTCACCTGATATAAAGATGTAGGAACCAGCGTCTCATATGGCTCGTTGAGGGTGATCACTCCACAAACACCAAGCTCCTTTAGCCTTTTAACATCGGCAGGAAATGGCACAGCACCTAACAGAACAAACTGAAAATGGACATATTAGAGCATTTCTCAGAACAATACACAACAATCAGAAATGAACTAAAAATACCCTTATATTTCTGGTGAAATTCAAATGCTTTATCACAAAGCGTTACCAAATCGTTCCCCCTTTTTTAAAGAAAAGAAAATAACAAAAAAAACACATGTAACTGTGTTCATACACAAAAACTTTGCCAATTCTCATCAACTTGAATATATAACATTAAGTTCCAATTTGACAATCAATAAAAGAAAACTAAAAAAGTAACTAATTTGCGGATAAAAAACAATCATCATCGTCGTCATCATCATCATCCTTGCCTTAATCCCTTATAATGGGGTCGGAAATAAAATTCAATGTTGCAGACAAATGTTATGTACAGAATAAAGCAAAAGCAAATGGTGTTTAGAGAGGGAGAGAGAAGAACCAAAACAAGTACACAAAAGGAAAACATATTCAGATGATGCAATGAAGAGCAAAGTCATGAAACCCTAATACAGGTCAACAAAGAGAGAATTTCCACATCATCCATTGTGTAACTTCATAACAGCAGACCAGAAAAAAAAATTATTAGCACAAACAACTTATCCTCATAACTTCCCCCAAACATTCAATATGTTGTCACCACCAGCCCAATTGTAATTAAATACACCTCACTTTTTCTTTACATCTCTTCCATGTGGAGTGGATCGTACTACCTTCCACTTGCTTTGGAAAATTTGTGAACATAGGCACAAATGCCATGTTCCATTACAGACAAGGGGTTGCCAGACATGAAATCTCCTATATAAAGACACATCTACAGGTGTCTTCATGAATCTAGTGTATACAATCATGTTTATTTATGTTTTAGCATGTGTTTTCATGCACAGACACCATAAACAGTTAAACAAATATCAAAATATACAAATTTCTCGATGAAAATGCACGAGTGTCCTAAAAGATTAGCAATTTAAAAAAAAAAATGATTAATTAAACTCAAGGCATTAAAAACTTTTTATATATATTTGTCCCCCTAATTTCCATGGAATAGGAGGTTTATGGCTCATGGCGTCTTCCTCTATTTGTACTGCGCAATAAGATGTTAATACCTGACCAAAGAGGAGAACCCTGAATAATAGAAGCCATAAAACAAATCAACTACAAAGGAGGACACCAGTCAAACACGAAGACAAGTACATGCATTCAAAGGAATTTGAAACTACGCATAAGATAAAGCCAAGGACAAAACAGAAGTATACCTCATCAACCTGATCCCACCACCGGAACTCTGCCTGAATCTTATTCCTCACCACATTATAAAGAAGCGTCGGATAAAAAAGTGCACGAGCTCCTGCTCCAATTAGTACCCTCTTCGCATCCAAAACCACAATGCCACCATCCACCCCCTCAGCAGCACACAATTTCTTCTCTTCCCCACTCACTAACTCCTCCCCTCCCTTCAATTCCTCAATATACATAACAGCCTCGAAATCAAATCCAATTAAAAGGAATAAAAACCACAAATCCACAATCACAACAAACCCTAATATTTACACAAATCCTTAAATACCCCTATAACATTCACAACAGTCGCACCTATATAACACCGAAATTTAAAACTCCTTTAGCTTCACAGAATCTACATCAACAAACAACAACTTTTACCTACCTACCGAATACATCCCTGAATAAAACGAAAAACTTTAGTAATGGTTTTTCAAAAGATTAAGAAAACCTAGAAATTCGACAACATATTGAACTTCGAGTTATCAGAAGATGATCGAACCGGTAGACCGTATTACGCCGGAAATGCATCGATCGCACATTGATGGCGTGCCGGAGACATCGATTCGTGGCCGCCGACCTGGGGAAGAATCGGAATGGAATCAGAGTATCAGAAACAAACCCTATATCCCAATTTTGAAACCCTTGTACTCTACCTCTCTCTCTCCAATCAAAGTAGTTTGAAAGTTGAAACTCAACAGTGAGAGTTACGGAAAGAACAAATAAGATAACATGCAACCAGCGCGGACCACACCAGGGCGAGTGGGGGCATCCGCCCCTACTCAATTTTTACTTTTAGGCTGTGTTTGGTGGAATGGAAAAGAAAAGAACAAATAACATTAGTAACGGGAGAAAAAAGAAAAGAAAGAAAAGGAAATAATATTAAACTTTAATCATGTTTGGTTGATTAGTAAAGAAAAAAAAAAAGAAAAAGATAGTTAAACATGTTTAGGAAAGAAAGAAAGAAAGTAAAGGAAACAATTTAAAAAATTTATCATTATACCCTTTTATATTTAAAAGAACAGATTTTAGTTTTTATTAAAACAAAGACAAAGTTGATATTAACAAAGTTTTATTAAAAATGGTTGTCTTTTCTTTTCTTTCCTTCCATTTCTTCCCATTTTTAGAAGGATAACAAAAAGTACTATTCATCTTTAATTTATCCCTCTAAATCTTTCCATTTCATTTTCTTTCCTTTAAAATTTTCATACCAAACACACAAAATCATAACCCTTCAAATCATTTCTTTTCTTTTCCTTCTATTTCTTTCTTACCAAACCGACCCATAGTACTATATACTTGTAATTTTAGTATTATATAGTCGGAAACTTGTTTCCTAAAATTAAAAAAAAAAAAAAATTCACTATACTTTCTTAGAGTCTTAATATATATATTTTTTAAATTTCTCTCTTTTCCCATCTTTCTCTATCTATGTCTATAAAAATAATTTTAAAATAATAATTCATTTAACTTTTTAGTAAATAAATTAAAAATTAATAAAGTAAATGCTTTTTTTTTCCAAAAATTCTTAATAAATATTGTTAAAGTTCGCTCTCATAAGAGTTTTTTAATCCTCACTGCATGTAACGCATCTTCTGAAGGATTGTGAAAGGTCTGTGAACTTAAGCCAAGTGTGTGACAGTTAAGTACCATCTGATGTAATGGAGACAAAAGAAAAACATACTAAATATAATTCTGTTTATTTATTATTATTATTTTTTTATAAAGAGTTAAATTTCTTTTGAAAATTTTAATAAAAGTAATAAATTTTTATTACACTATTCCGTACAGTAAAAACATTTATAATGGTCCTTTCGTATTACACCCAATTCGCTCTAGTGAAGCCAAAATACATCCACACCTCACAAACTGCCTTTAAATCACGTTAAGAATTTATTGGTTTAATTTTTTACATTAACATTTAAAAAACTTATTCTTTTACTCTCATATACGTCCATTATCTTAAGGATAAATCTAATATTCTAAAGATTTCATTTGCTAACACAAGCAAAAATTAATGTTAATTAGTTTTGACTATTATCGTAAGGAGGAATTTACTACCTCTGGGACTGTGTTAAATTCCTTGGGAAGTGTAGTTTCTCTCTCTATCCATAGAACATCTCAAAGTATTCCAGCGTAGAATGTGTGTTGTCTCTAACTTTACTTTTGTGCGAATGTAGAAGTTATTCTATCCCATCATAACAGGAAAAAGTAAAAAAAAATAAAAAAATAGGGAGATAATAATGGTGAAATTTCTATAATCAAGAATCCCGGGTACTCTCTAATTTTTCGTCCATGGAAGATCTAAATTGGGATATGTTGTAAGCAAATCAATGATATTCTCTTGTATTCCACGGAAGAAAAGAAAGGACAGTTTGAGTTCACTTGCTTGCTATCAGGAGATGACAACAAAAATGCTTTTCCAGTTCTATAATGCTTTCTTCTGCCAAGGAACAAAGGAGAACATCAAAATATGTTATAGATTACAGCCGAGGTGTGAGCACTTTAAGCCTGTGTTTACACTCATATTTTACCAAAAAAGTTAGATTTGGCCAAAACAATGTCCTAGTGGACCTAATGTCCTTGACTACTAATCTGCTACAGATTACCCATTAAGTTGCAAAATCAAGTTGCTGTGATCTGAGAAGATGTGAGTGCACTTAAACCTTCAGGCAGCCCGCTGGATGATTCACAAACAAGCATAGACTTCCACTTGCAGACTTCACAATGCATACACATATTCTGATAGCAGAAATCCAGGCCAAAAGCAGTGAAAAACAAAGAGGAAAAGGTTTTTGGAAACAAAAACTGCATCATCAAAACCATGTGAAAATAAGCTTGCATATTCCAATTCTAAGGTTTTCCAGCATCCGGTGTAGCAAGACCTGTATTGCAAATGAAGCACTTAGACGGCACAATTATCAAGTTGTTAGACAACCATATTTTCACCATTAAAAGAGCTAAACAAGTCTGATCTTTCCACAAATAGCTATAGAATTATACCTTGGACAAAGTTTCTGATCTTTTCGCGAGTGGCAATAGAATTATACCTTAGACAGCCTAAAGCTGCAGTTATCCTCCAGTATCTTCTTATTGCATAACGAAAGGTATTCCAAATAATGCACAGCTAAAGAAGCTGATTGCCTAAGGGAGTATCAGCTGAGAATTTCTGGTCGCCTGAAATGAAGAAAATGGAAGAGATCACCGCGGCAGAAATAGAATCTACCTTTTATGCCGTTTATCCATGATAGCATCTGTGCCTCCAATTTCATCAGTGTTAAGAGAGCACTGTGCCTTCTCAATCATAGCTCTTGCTTCTAAATAATTTCCCCTTGACATTCTGCAGTCTTCAATATGCTCATGATTGAATATCATAAGCAGTAAACCGTGTCAATGGCTCAACCAAGGAAACTGTAAAAGTAGAGCTGTCAAAAAAACACTAGTTCATATTCATAACAGCAGAACCTAAGTTCTCTACACACTTTGTGGGGCTGAAAATGATACTAAATCATTCCCTTCAATATCTCAAGTCAAATGGGAGTTATAAATTGAAAACCTAGCCTGTTAGGTTATACAGGACATGAATTGATTTTTACTTAATTTCATGATTCGGGTTTATGTTCTTTTTAGATATGCAAGCTCTTTTGTGATAGTTGGTGTTACAAGCAAATATGGTGCAAAACAATGGAAGAGTAGTTCACGTAATCATAATGTTATACAGCAGAAGCCTGGGAAAGCTACTGTCTATTAAAGCAACAATTTGTCTCTGCCAGGGACGTCGAGTTTATCAGCATCCCTTTCATTCATCAAGTTAACTATATGTAACAAGGACACTCCCATTTTAACAATTTATTTAAAAGTCAGAACACTGGCAAATGCACAATATTAGATGCCATGAACATTATTTTCGCAGTTAAATATGTATCTCTGTACTACTTCAAACACCTTTTACCATGTAAGTCAAACATCTCATATAACAAAAGTCCCAGTTACATGGTCTTGACCACAATTCAGTAACCTTGCATACAAAATAGAGAGAGAGAGTGATGTCTCACATCGCCTGGAGAAGTTGTTATCACTTATATGTGTAGATATCTCCTAACTATGTAAACACGTTTTGAAAACCGTGAGTACGGAAAGCAAGCAAAGTGGACAATATCTACACAACAAGACGGGTCATGAAAGATGGTATCAGAGCCAATTTCCAACCGAAAATGGAAGAGTTGCACAAGCTCATGAGGGTCAGGCTAGCGAGTGTGTAGACACGTTTTGAAAACCATGAACACGAAGAGTATGCAAAATGGACAGGATCTACACAGCGGGGTGGAAGATAGAGAGAGAGAGAGAGAGAGTGAGAGCATTATATTACGGGCAGCAAATTAGAATGAATAAGTTACTCCTTGAACTGTCCAAAACCATGGTCTAAATTATCCAATACCATGACTATCTTTATATAACACAAAACTCAAGCTCTAAATGACAGAGATCAAACTTTAAACTGGAGAACATGCTTAGCATTTTAAAATAAAGCACTTCTCATAGATAGCAACAGCATCATGCTACAACAGGAAAGCTTTACGAGGATGCTTACAAATCTGACATTCAATGAAACCTGTGAATATAGATTTTGAACAGCGTTTACATTAAGAAGAATACTTTTATAAAGCTGAAATTCAGCTTGTATAGCTAACAAGAGCTCAGAGAAGCAAAAGATATAAAATGAACAGTCATTTACCATCTCATAATGTCATACAATATGTCACAGAGATGTTTTTTATTTTGCATCAACACAAACATTGAGCTTCGAACAGCATTCAGAGGAGGGATGTAAGGTTGGGCCAACACAAGCTTGCTGATTCTAAAGAAGCATGATTTTTTAGTCAGATTATCTTCTTTGTTTCTACCATTTATCAACTTCAACTCTAATTCTACAAATGATGCAGAAAAAATCTAATCGTTCTCTTCTTCCAACCACTAGAGTTACATAGCATTAATCAGTTATTTATTTCTGCATACTTGATTCAGGACACTCCACTACTTGATATCAATCATGGTGAAACCAATAGAAATTAATGTGTAGACTTGCTAGTTTGCTTGTGTATGCAACAACTCCGAGGAAAATGATGGAACAATTTCCTGGATTTGCAGTAGTCTAATTTGAAACTGGGCAACATCATATTCAAGTATAGGCAGGATATTTCACTGTTAAAAATGTTTCTACCATGATCCCCCTTTTCGCAAGCTGTTAAATTATAACAGAAGAATTTTAGGGTCTGGTTGAACTTGGTCTTTTGTTCATCATCACCTCCCCATCCTGGTAATATGCGCCATTAGCTCCATATTTCCAGAATTCTTCATATATTCAATTATATTGTCCACATAAGGAGCTTTTACTTGAATTCCCCTCTCAATCATCACCCCTGCAAGTTTTGCAGCTTCCACCAAATGACTTTCCCGACAAAGTCCAGCTAAAAGAATAGAATAAATATCAGAATCAATCGAAGTTAAGTATCCCAACTTTTCAATTTCATCATAAAAGCGAAACCCATCTAACACCCGTCCCTCCAAACAAAGCCTCCTTATCAAAGTGCTGGAAGCCAAACCATCAGGCTTCACCGCACCGGCTAACATTCTCCTAGAAAGCTTCTCTGCCTCCTCCACTTTTTGAATCTGCAAAAGTGACAGCATAAGAGAACTATAGCACTCACCGTGCGAAACACTGCCTCCTGCAACAATTTTATCAATGAGCTTATAAGCCTCCTCTACGCGCCCCTCTGTGCAAAACCCCTTAATCAAAATACTGAGAGTGACACGATTTGGAGCGCACCCACAAGCCACCATTCGATCCAAAACTTGCAGCGCCTCCATTGACCGACCCTTCTCACAAAAACTTTGAATCACAGCCGTATATGTAACAGTATTTGGTTTACATTCCCCACCCTCTTTCTCCATCTCCTCCAACAACTCCAATGCCCTCTCCACATTTGAAAACCTACAAAGCCCATCAACAAGCGTTGCATATGCTACCACATTGGGTGAACACCCATGCCCCCTCATAACCTTAAACAGTACACAAGCATCTTCCAACCGACCCACATCACAAAATCCCTTAAGCATTGCAATATATGTAATCATATCAGGATAAAGATCAATCAAACCCATCTCCTCCATCAACCCCGCCGCGACATCCATTTCACCCTTCTCACAAAACAACCTAATAACAACATTGTACGCCGTTGTGTCTGGCCGACAATTAAATTCCTTCATTTTCCTCAGTACCCACAAACCCTCATCAGCAAGCTTAGCTTCCCTACACAAATTCAAAACCACCTTAAATGTCTTGACACTTACCAAACACCCCTCAACCCTATATAATTCAATAACATCAGTAACAACTCGCTGATTTCGATTAATTCTGAATAATTTACACACTTTAGCATACATATATGAAGTGTGTCTATAATTCGGTTGCAGGCCAGCCCAAACAAAGAACCTAAGACCAAGAAGAGGTTGATTAGGAGCACATCTCTGTAAGACATCATTGACACATGAAATGTCCAATGCTGCCCCAACTGTGTTTAGAGCTTTTTCTGGGTTTGAAACATTTTTCTGCAAGTGGGTCCAGTACTTCTCTGCAGATGAACGAGTTGTGAATGAAAGTGATGAGAGGAATCGCGGGATTGAAGAACTGGCCATTGATTTTGAGAATAAATTTGGGTTTTAGTGAAAATGGGTTGGCCAAAACCTTAAACCCTAAAATTGGTGGAAAAAGTCAACCAGAATATGAATATGAAGCTACCTTTGACTATGCGGACATTGGAGAGAGATTGAAGAGTTCCAAGATTGAATCCAAGCGACCTCAGGTACCCCGTCTTGTTCCTTATTACTGATGTTGCTTGGTTGAGTCTCTCTACGAGTGGGAAGGCATAGTTCAGATGATTCTAATCACGAACTTGAAGCCGAATACACTTGAAGGAGATGATAAAAATAAAAATGGAGATGATTACCAAATTGTTGCAAATATTGATTCTTCAGAATCGAATACGGAGTGAGGAGAGCGAGTAGACTGTAAAAAACTGAAATGGTGTGCCTATTTTGAGAAGAGGGTCAGAGCCATTGTGGTAGGTGTCTCACCGAGGTGTGGGTCAGATTGCGGTCGGTTTGATGTGGTATTGTGGATTTAATTTTGACGTGCAATTTTATTTTTTTATTAAAATAATTTTGATATACAATTTTTTTTTCTTTCTAGCAAACAACATAATTCAATTCGAAACCGAAGGTACGTGAACGACTGTACATTAATGATCCATCGGAGAATGTTCATGCCAAAATTAAACTCAAAGTCATTTTTCATGCCAAAATTAAACTCAAACCCATTTTGCATAGCTACTAATGGTAAATTGGTAATTCATGGGCAATTTGATTATACTTTAACCACCAAACTGATGGACTGAGTTTACACGGTTTAAAATTTCAGCACTTCACAATTATTTTTGCACTCTAATTATTGATATTCTCACTCTTTCTTTTTTCCTTTTTGAAACAATCATTTTTTTTTTTTTCATTTTAATTTAAATAACATAACTATCAACAATACTTGATTTATTTATTTATGAATTAAGAACACTAACATCATTAGTGCATTTATGAGTTAATGAAACTAATATGAGCTTAGGACACTCATATGAGAGAAATGATACTAATCCTTCTTAAATTTTTTTATTTTATTTGTTTTTTTTTCTTTGATTATACACTACAACTTGCGAGCAGTAGCAAGTTCAGGAATATGAAAGTAACAAATTATATGCCATACAAGCAGAGTGCAAGAGTTTGACCTATTTAAAAAAAGGATAAATTACACTGATCTCCCCTAAAGTTTGACATAATGACACGCGACATTAAAACGTATGCATTTTGTTACACGACATCCCCCTGTCGTTTGGCCTATTATCACAAATGCTCCTTTCGTACAAAATTGTCAATATTTTGATTGTAATGGCCAAAATATCCATCAACTAAAAGGAAAAGATATTATTACCTTTAAACTGTTATCAAATGACAAAAAAAACCTTGTTTAAATGGACAAAAAAAACCTTTATATGTAAATGAGAACCTGTATCTATAAATGGAATGAAATTAAAGTCAAATGAAACTCAAACCATATTCTCTCTCTTCTTTTTTGTCTGTGCGCAAATAAGCCCTATATCTCTATTTCCTTCTCACTTTGAATGCATTGCGACGCAAAATCCTATTCTATTTTTTTATAAATATTTATTTATTTTTTACATTTTCTTGATATATTTCTCGTTATGAAATCGCAATTCGGGTTCGATCTAGTTTTATTTTTTTGGCATTTGAAGAGATTTGAGAGAGAGACTTAGGTGATACACACGCAAATATATAAATATACATAGTTTTAAGGGTTAAGTGCATTAAACTCCCTTGAACTATCTTCTCTCTCTCAAAAAATTTTCCTGAACTATTAATTGAACATTTAACCTCCTGAATTATCTTCTCTCTTTGTAATAAACTTCAAATTGTTAAATTGCTGTCCAAAATCTAACCTTAGTTGGCACACTTGACCTACTCCAAATTTAAAATATCAAAAATACCCTTATGACTGTTAGACCCATTATATATATAAATACACCTTATATCTTAGCCTCTACAACTAACATAACCAACATATCTTATTTTATTGTATTTTATTCTTATATATCTCTTTATATATATATTATATTTATATTTTTTATTGTATTTTGTAACAGTTTTTTATTCCTATTGACTTATAATTTTGTATTTATTACATTATATTTTTATATTATATATATAGCTCTTATTTTATTGTATTTTCTTCTTATAAATATCTTTATATTATATATATATACATTTATTATTATTATCTTTATATTTATATATATATATATATATATTATTTTTTGTATTTTATAAAATATTTTAATTTTTATTGTCTTATAATTTTGTATTTATTGTATTTTGTTTATATTATTTATTTATATTTATATTTTTTATTTATTGTATTTTATTTTGTTATATTTATATTTTAAGTAACCAATCTTTAATTTATTGTATTTTTTAATTTTTTTTATAAAATTTTAATTTATTGTATTATATTATATTATATTTTTGAGCAAGAAAAAAATTTTATTTATTGTATTTTATAAACAAATCAGAAATAAAAACTTGAACTGAAAAATGAAATCTGAAACTGAAATTTTCATTATTAAGCTTTTAAATTATGTCTAAGGATTGTCAAAATTTTGAAATCACTTTCATTTTTTTAGAAATGAAAAATGCATTATCAAACACAAATTCTATGACTTCTAAAAAAATAAAAATGAAACCTGAAATCTTGAATCGAAAGTATTAACAGAGCCTTAGTCTACTTCACCAACAAGCATACATATTAACTAAGAATAAAAAAGTAATTTGAATTTTCCGTTAAATGCTAATTGAGGGTTTGTCCTTAAATATGTGTTTATTATAGTTCAGGGGTCGATTTATAGTTCAAGAAAATTTCTTACAATTTGGTGATAGTTTAGGGGTTTAATGCACTTAACCCTAGTTTTAACCATATATATGTTGATATACAATACTACAAATTTCAGAAATTTTGAAAGTTGCTAAGAAGGATTTGATATGAGAAATTAGAAAAAAATTTAGTTTCATTCGTTTTATTATAGATAAGAAAATGATTTATAGCCGAATCAAAAGTCATAAATATATATGCACACCTCTCTTGTAAACAAAGATATATACATATCTATACACACATCTCATTTTACCATATATATATATACATATCCTCTCTCTCTGTCTAGAACTTTCTCTCTCTCTAAAACTATTGTTGGGTCAAAATAATGGTGGACAATGAAGATTACGAAGGAGACCTCGTCGAATGGAGCTTTTCGCAACTATTGTTCTCTGATGATGAAGTGGGTCTCCATACAAACTTGCTTTAACAAACCCAATTAAATGGGTCTCTTTGGTTTTGGTAATTGGTTTGTTTAGTGAGGAACAAATTAGGATTTTGGATTTACAAAAACTCAGATTAAGAGGAGAGAATATATATATATATATATAGCAGGTTATTAGTGGTTGGATAGCGGCTGAGGTGGCCGTGGTAAGTGTAGTGGTAGAGAGAGGAGAAAAGGAAATAAAATACAGCCGTAAATATGTCATTTTACATTACCAATTCTTTCATTCTTTTTATTATTAAAATAATTAGGGTATATCAGTCATTTCACTCTAATTTTTACCCTCACAACATCATAGAAGAGGTTAGTGCAAGATTTTGCATAAGTTTGATGTTGCCGTGTCATTAGATCAAACTTCAAGAGAGGTCATTCTATTTTACCCTTAAAAAAATTAGGGTCAAGTGTATTAAACTCCATTCAACTATCTTCTCTCTCTCCAAAAACTCCCATCAACTATCATTTGGACACTTAACCTCCTGAACTATCTTTCTCTCACAAAAATCACCTCAACTATCATTTGGACACTTAACTCCCTGAACTATCTTTTCTCTCTGCAATAAACTGTGAATCGTTAAATTACTGTCCAAAATCTAATCTTAATTGACACACGTGACCTACTCCAAATTTAAAATGCCAAAAATACCCTTATGACTGTTAGACCCATTATATATATAAATACGCCTTATATCTCAACCTCTACGACCAACATATCTTATTTTATTATATTTTCTTCTTATATATCTCTTTATATATATTATATATATATATTTATTGTATTTTATAAAAAATATTTATTCTTATTGACTTATAATTTTGTATTTATTATATTATATATAATTGTATTTATATATATCTCTTATTTTATTGTATTTTCTTCTTATATATATATATTATATATATTTATTATTATTATTATTATTATTATTATTATTATTATATATCTTTATATTTTATTTATTGTATTTTATAAAATATTTCTATTCTTATTGACTTATAATTTTGTATTTATTGTATTTTATTTATATTTTTTTATTTATTGTATTTTATTTTGTTATATTTATATTTTTTGAGTAACCAATTTTGTATTTATTGTATTTTATAATTTTTTTATTCTTTTTTTTATAAAAATTTAATTTATTGTATTATATTATATTATATTTCTGAGCAATAAAAATTTTATTTATTTTATTTTATAAAAAAATCATAAATGAAACTTGAACTAAAAAATGAAATCTAAAACTGAAAGTTTCGTTATGAAGCTTTCAAATTATGCTTAAAGGTTGTCAAAATTTTGACATTACCAATTGCGATTTCTGCTGGAACTTCAAAAAAAATGAAAGCTGAAATCTAGAATCGGAAGTGTTACCAAACAGGGTTTTAGTCTACTTCACCACCAATGAAATATATTAATTAAGGACAAAAAAGTAATTTGATTTTTTTTTGTTAAATGCTAGTTGACGATTTGTCCTTAAGTGTGTGTTTTTTATATTTTAGGAGAGTTTTTTGCAATCTAATGATAGTTCAAGGGAGTTTCTTATAATCTGTGATAGTTAGTAGGGTTTCTTGCAATCTGGTGATAGTTCAAGAGATCAATTTATAGTTCAAAGAGATTTCTTGCAATATCGTGATAATTCGAAGGGTTTAATGCACTTAACCCAAAAAATTATGCTACTTAGTTTATACCTCTTGACGTTAGTTCTTCTTTTATTTAAAATTGTTTTTTTTGTTGATTATTATCGCTAATTCATAGAGGCACGAGTGTTTAAACACATTGATTTTCGTGTCATTGAAAAGCAAGAGAATTTAGATCCACCGGTTGCGTTCTTTTCAAAGTACTTTCGCCTACTAACTTGAGAAAAAGAAAGACTTCTCATCTAACGACTATCCTCATGATTAAGAAATACCAAATTTGTTTAAATGTTCCAAAAGCTTATAGGATTAAGGAATGTGTGACTCAACAAAGCAATAATATAGCTTCGATGGTGATTTTTCTTTTTTTTGTGATAGCCAAGCATACTCGCACATACACATACCACTCAAGCCAAGGCCTTAGCGGTGATAATGATCCTTGCATCCTCAAATTCGTGTGTATTCTTTTGGTATATAATTTCTTAATTTCTTTGCTTTTCTTCTCTTTTTTTCTATTTTTTTTTCATATTGTATTTCAATTGAAGGAGTGGGAAAAATGAAAGAAATATATATATATATATATATATATATATATATATATTTCGTGTTTGGTTTATAAATGAGAAGAAAAAGAAAAAGAATTCAAAAAAAATGAGGAGTTTATTAACTCTTTAGATATAATCTGGTTATCCTTTCAACAGCAGATTGTTTTGGAATAAACGCGTCACTAATTTAGTAATTACAAACATGATTAAATTTGAATTTTGTTTTAGCCAAGCATATCTTGATTTAGTTACTATCCATTTTATGCAAAACAATTGAATTTTCATCTTCATCTTTTTTTTGGCCACTTTGAATATTGAATTTCCATCTTACCCTCTCAACATATCGTTTTAACTCCACCATCTTTTTTATTAAATAGCCAAACACAATAAGCACTTGCTTACATTCCCTTCTCTTCTTTTACTTTTTTTACACGAAGATAGTGAGAGAATAAAAAGGATTGATTTTAATTAAATAGCTAAGAAAGTAAGTAGAAGATCGAGAGTTGAAACTACATTTTTGTAACGAGATAAAATATGAGGTGTAAAGCATATTTTTCAGGTCATATAGTGGATAATGAATGTAGCAAAAAATAGTGATTCCTTGCTTCTTCTTGTTGCAAGTGTTCTCCACAGAACCATTGGCCAAATCTATTTCAACTTTCTGTCAACCCATAACACAGGCTCAAACTGCCCCTCCCTTTATATATATATATATATATCCACCACATTCCGTTGGTTGCAGGGAGCTTATTTTCTAGTGTTAAAAATTTAATCACGGGTTGCATATGTTATTCCTTAAAAGAATAAGATCAGAATCAAGCAAAAATGCAAATGAAGAGTACATGATAAGCAAAATAGATTTAGATAGTCCGCACCAACTAGCTCAATTGTCGGTGTTCATGACAGTACTCCCCTTAGGTTTCTTTTTCGAGACTCACTAAAGGTGAGGTCTAGACTTAAATGATGCACATATTTGTTGGCGATTGCGTGTATACAGAGTGAGAGTCCAAAGTGACTTACAGGTGAATTGATTTAGCAATATAAATATAAATATATATATATATATATATATATATATATAATATTTAGATTCCGTTGGTACAAATAGTTGGGTGACAGAGACCTACACAGTGGGGCAGTTGAAGGGTTACCATTGAAACAATTACTTTAAGATGTTCAGTGTAAGAATAAAATTTATCAAAAGCAAAAGAAGAAAAAACAATGAGTCACTGCGTGGTCCTATATAGCATCATATATCATCCCTAAAAATACTCAAGAATGTGGAGAGGGGAACAGAGAAGAAAGCATACCCTCCAAAATTACAAAAACAAACAAAAGCTAGCGTAGGCATTCCAAAAAGAATAATCCTGACCACATCCACACAACCTATTTGCCCATCAAACTATCACTACATTCTCTAAATTTGACTTCAAACCAGAGTTTGTGACTCACAAAAGCTCAAGAGGCACTAGTAATGAGTTCATTTTGATGCATACATGTATGAGTATCTATATATCATATATGATTGAATTATCTATCATCTACTACTGTGGCAAATAATGAGCCTCATAATTAATGATAATTGAACTCCCAAACATTATTTGCTTTTATTTCACATCTGTAAAAGCTTTAACTTGTGTAATGTATACACTTTCTTATAACTTATTGTAGTTCATTGTTAGCTAGAACCGTATAACTAAAGTTGATTTGTAAAAGTGTGAATGTAAATTGATTCAAATGGTTAAAAGGAAAACTAAAGCATGGATTGGAATCAGCTCACTCCTTCCCAAAACTTTTACTCATTACCCTCTCCTTTTCTTTACTTTTCCTTAGCTCCTAAGTTTTCTCTCCGTAATCTTCTCTTCTTATAGATTCTGCAACGCCAGCAAGTATCAAAGCAGAGCTTCTATCTGTTCTTCTATGGCAGATACATACTCTCTCATCAAACAACAAAGACTAGGCTCACAAGTACCTTCAGACCATGCAAACCCAAGTAAGTTTTTCATATACAAAGCTGTATTTTTTACTATTTTTCTAGTTGTAATTCCTCTGTTCCCTTCACAAACTCCTGAATTTATCAGCACAACCCTTCAAACCAGGAGTTGGGAACTCCTTCAGCTTATTTTTGTAGGTATTGCCATCTCTTATGGCCTATTCAGTAGGCGAACTGATGAAACAGAGAAAGAACATAGCACAAAATTTGATAGTGCACAATCCTTTATGTCTAGATATCTTCAGGTTTCATCGGTTTTTGGTGATGAGCCTGAAGGCCAGTATGGGTTTGATGACCACAAGGTTCAAACTTGGAATTCTCAATATTACAAGGGTGAACCAGTGGTTGTAGTAGCTCAACAAAGCTCTGTTCTTGAAGAACAGAGAGGAACTAGTACTATATATGGCGAAAAGCCGTTGTTTTTGCCAGTTAGGAACTTGAAATCGCGGTTGGTAGAGTCCGATGTTATTGAGTCCACCAATAGATCTAGTGGGAAAACTGCTTCTCCAAGAAGGTCTAGTTTAAATTTGGGTTCAAAGCGTTCTTCAATCAATTCCACTAAGGAAGAATTGGATGGTCCCCACCTGTATTCTCTGCCTCCTTCAATGGAGGAATCTGAACTCAATCAGCTTGAATCAAGATCTTTTAGACCCCGAATCTCTTATTCATCTAGACCCAACTCTGATTCTCTTTCCCCAAATAAGATTTGTCCTTTACCATCAATATCTTCACCAATGAAGCTCACTCATTTGCCTCCACGGTCAATGGAAACACAAACCATGAATGTTGAAGATATGACGAGGAAGAATGTGGTTTATTACAAGTCTTCAACTCCACCAGCCCCTCCACTGCCACCACCATTTATCCGTAAATCGCCACTGATGAAGTCAAATTCCAGTCTTGAAAATTATGAGGCTTCTTCTGAGAAGGAATTGAAGCGAAGCTTTACAAGTGTGCCTATGGATTTAAATGGCAGTGGCAGAGAAAAACTGCTGAGCAGAGCAAGTTCAGGGTCACTGTCAAGACCAAGAACCCAAAAAGATAGTTTGTTGAAGGGTAGGTCAGTTCGAACAATTAGAACTGGTGAGCCAGTTATGGGGGTCATGAAAGCTAGAGAAATCAGCGAAGATGGCATGAAAGCAAAGTCAGAGAAGCGACCAAAAGAAGTCGAAGCAGCTTTTATTGAGAAAACAGAAAGTGTTCCCTTGGTTTCAAAATCAACTATCTCAGAGTATCAAATGGAAGAGAGACAATTTCTTGACAAGGTGGTTGTGGAAACTAATGAACAGTCGGATAGTGAAGCTGGTGACTTTGAAGGAGGTTTGGACAGTGAAAGAGTTGCTTCTAACAATGTTAGTGATGGGGGACCAGATGTTGATAAGAAGGCTGATGAGTTCATAGCCAAATTCAGAGAACAAATTAGGCTTCAGAGGATTGATTCAATCAAGAGATCGACTGGGCAGCTCGCTAGAAATCCTCTGAGATGACTTTGTTGATCTTCAAAGGTGTTCAAAGTAACCTTCCTAGCAGTTTTTTTATTTCCAACTCACTTTGTATTAGAAGTTTTTCTGTTTCTTTTTAGATTTTATGGTTGTGGTTTATAAGGAGATTTGTATGGTTTGCTTTCATTTTAATTAGCAACCACACCAGAGAAGTGTTTCTGCTCTTGGTTCTGTATGCTGTTGATTAGGTTTCGATTTTTGCATGGTTGGAAATTAGGTTTTGATTTTTGTATGGTTGGAATAGAAAAGCAGAAGATGGTTTTCTTCTAGTGCATTTGATTTGGTATTCACGTAAGTTTACATTAAGCATAATGTGGGTGAATGGCTTCTGATTAGATTTCTATACTAAGTTCTAAGCTCTGATAGTTCTAATGGAAGAAATATGGGTGTGCTAGTGCTGTTTATTGATAATTTAATTCTATATAGCAATGATGGTATATTATATTGTTATGTTAGTACATCAAACATACTTCCCAAAAGTGCCTTTCCATGGTGAAGTTAACTTTCATTCATTTTGGCAGAGCTTATAGACATTGATATCAAAGATTTATCTATTTTCTTCTGCTCAAAACACAGAGTGGAGAGTTACTTCAATGACTTCATGAATTAAATTTTCTGAAGTCCCCAATGCAGCTCAAATCTTCTTGCAACTTGCAAGCTCTTAGTTCACATTTTCGAATGCTACCTTAGAGGAATTCAAAGTTTAATTGTTGGTTATGTTTCAACTTTGGCATTTTTCTGATTTAAGTTCAAGACTGTTCTAGTAGTGTTAGGAATTAGTCTCAAATTTCCATTATAATTAAGTTTCTATTTTAGAGTTGTAATTTATTTGGTAATTTTTTGGTAGGTACGTATTGGACTTTAAGTAATTGTAATCCTTGTGCAATAAAAAATTTGATTTGGAACTCTATATATAGACGTTGAATTAACCAAAGAATGCATAGAAGAAAAAGAGGATAGAAGAGTAAATGAGAAGAGAAGAGAGTGGGTGAGAAGAAGAGTAGAGAGATGATGATGGCCGAGTGTTGACTGCTGGTATTTTACCACTATATTATCTTCTTAATTCATATACAGTGAAAAAACTTCTCTCAAGTACCTCGTGTTTGAACGAAACACGTAAAATATTATGTTTTTATGTGTGATTGTTGATAATCGCGTAAAATGTTTGGGAGATAGATAGCCACACAGTGGGGCAGTTAAAGGCTTACCACGGAACACAATTACTTTTAAGATATTTTAAGATATCCATTGGTAGAAGAATTAATCAAAAGAAGAAAAGAAAATACAATGAATCAATGCGTGGTTCTACATAGCATCATACGATTCATACCTCTCCGTTTCCAATTAAAGTCTATTTTCAGGAATTCACCTTTTGAAGGGAATACTATTTAAGATTTTTTATTCTATGAGTGCCTGAGTGGTATATAAATTTTCAAATTTATCCCTTTATCATTTTTGGAAATCTAATTTTTTAAAAAATTAATATATTAATGAGAGAAAGGTATCTTTGGTAATGTTACAAAAATTAGTGTGACCGCTAAAACTGAAAAAGTGGACATTTAAATTGACATGGAGAGAGCATATCATGTCCCTAAATAGTAAGTACTTATTACTTAATAATGTGGAGAGCGAAACACGGAAGAAAAACATAACCTCAAATGTTGAAAAAAACACATTTTTTAATGACCCCACAGAAAAGCTAGCGTAATCCGTGCAAATGAAAAATCATGACCACATATGCGGCACCTTTTTGCCCAATCTTCTGCACTTCCAAACTAGGGATGACAAAAATTTCTAATCCTGCGGAATTGCTTCGTTCCGTTTCATTTAAAGCGAATTTGAAGAACTGTTTATTTAAATAGAACAGAAATGTGTTTTGTTATTAGAAATTCGGTCGGTTTCAAGACGGGAATAGGGCAAGGTCGTCCCTCCCCATTTAAAACTCGTCCCGATTATATTACACTTAATTATTTATATTATATTACTTATGAGTATATATACTTTAAAAAATGTTAAATTTCAAAATATTTGGTTTTGTTGGAAGTTGTGTAATCCTTTATTTTAAGCAAGGACAACAAAAATAAATAAGAAAATTTTGAAAAGGGTAGAATGTTAATGTTTGAAAATTGTTAAAAATTCATGAATCAAATGAGTTTTAACCGGCTATGGGACGGGGCGGTTTGGTCAGTTATGGGGGTAGAAATGGGGTGAATGAGGGAATTTATAAATGGTTATGGGACCGTTATGAGGTTTCAAAATCAAACGGTTATAGAAATAGGGATTGGGATTCCCCCCTCATAACCGACCCATTGTCATCCCTACTCCAAACTCTACCTACACTATCTAAATTTGATGTGACTCGATCACAGAAGCTGAAGTTACATTTTTGTTTCACAAATAAAAGATAGCAGTGATGATGAAATAATTTTGATGCATATATACATGTATCTATATATGATCGTATAGATCTTTCAGCTACTACAGTGGCACATTTGCATAATATTGGAGTAGTTTACTCTTCTGTTACTCTTTGGTAGATGGTCATGGGGTGCGCAATTATAGGTTCAATATTTTGTCATGACAAAGGGCGAAAAATATTGAGAGACTAATTAACAAAAAGATGTGAATGAATAAGTAAATGAATAAAAAAATCATCTCGTCGGTGATTTTCATGCCTTTTTTTTTTCATTTGACTAGATTTGTTTGTATTTTGCTTTGTTTCAGGTTGTCCCCACTTAGATCTGATTTGATCTTGTTTCAGGTTATATTACTGTCTAGCTCAAATTTGGTCTTGGCTCGATCTAATCTTGTTTTGAGTTTTGTTATTGACAGTTTTCTTGTAGATACGACTTTAAAACTGTTGTAGTAGATCTAGTCTGACATTTTTATCATTTGTTTCTTTGCATTGCTTAAAGATTTGTAATGACTTTATGCCTTTTTCAACTTGGTTGTCTGGTCTTTTGATGGTTTGGCCTTCTTTGTCTTTGCAATGACAAAAAAAAAAAAAAAAAGGAGTAAATGAATATCTAGGATATAATCATGTAAATAATTTAGAAAGATAATCATGAAACCATCTCATGAGCCTCATGATTAATGATAATTGAACCCCCAAAAAGAACTTGTTTTCCATTTCACATCTGAAGGCATTATTTAAGTATGCGCAAGTAATGCATTCTGCTTCTTATTGTAATTACATCATACCATATACTTGTCATTATTACGTAGAACAACACTATACCTAAACATGATTTTTAAAAGTAACCCCATTTGAGTGATTAATAAACCATAGACAAATTAAGTGAGTGTTAAATGTAAATTGATTGAAATGGTTAAAATAAGAAAGAAGTAGAGCATGGATTGGAATCAGCTCACTCCTTCCCCTAACTTTTACTCATCACCCTCTCCTTTTTTCTATATATACTTTTCCTTGACCCCAAAGTCTTCTTTCCATAATCTTTGGATCATCTTTTAGATTCTAAAATATCAGCAAGTATCAAAGCAAAGCTTCACTCTGTGCTTCAATGGCAGATACAGACTCTCTCATCAAACCACAAAGACTAGGCTCACAACTACCTCCAGACCATGCAAACTTAAGCAAGTCTTTCTTTCATTTCTTATTTAAAGTTGCAATTGTTGCAGCTTTTCTAATCGTAATGCCTCTGTTCTCTTCACAAGCTCGTAAATTTATCAGCACAACCCTTCAAATCAAAATTTGGCAGGTTCTGCTTACTTTTTTCGTTGTTGCCATCTCTTATGTCCCATTCGGTAGTCCAAACGATGAAAAGAAGAGTGAACAGATCGAGCTCTAATTTGACAGTGCACTGTCTAGATGTCTTGAGGTTTTGTTAGGAACAGCTCTAATTGGTGCACTTCTTCTAATTGAAACTGAGATTGTTCTGTCCCCTTCAGAAACTCGTAAATTTATATAAAAAAACATTGCCTCCAGTGGTTGGGTGGTTCTGCCAATTATATTATTCCCTCTTATCATCTGTTCTATGCTTTATCACCCAGAGGAAGAACATAGCTCAAAATTTGATAGTGCGCCGTCTAGATTTGCTGAGTTTTTATTTGATTTTAAAGATGAGCCTGAAGGAGGCTAGTATGAGGGTGAGCCAGTGGTTGAATTAGCTCAAATAAAATATTTTGGTTCGATCTCAAATTCCGAGGAGATCAAGTTCAGGAAGGAGGGAAATTGAGGAAGACTTGGATGTTCCTCCTCCCTTGTATTCTCAGCCTCCTTCAATGGAGGAATCTGAACTCAATGGGCTTGAATCAACATCTTCTAGACCACAAACCTCTCAGTCAGCTAGAGATCAGTTGAATAGAGCAAGTTCAGTGTCACATTCAAGACCAAGAACCCAAAAAGATAACTTTGAAGAGGTTTGGACAGTGAAGAAGAAGTTGCTTCTAACAATGTTGACAAGAAGTCTGAGGAGTTCATAGCCAAACAGAAGAATTTTTGGCCCAAGGAATTAAGAGATCAACGGGGAAGCTAGCTTGCTTGCTTTCTAGAAATCCTTGAGGTAACTTTCTTGATCTTCAAAGGAGTTTAAAGTTACCTTTCTAGCAGTTTTATAATATTTTTGATCGACTCACTTAATTTGTATTACAAGTTCTTCTGTTTCTATTCAGATTTTAAGGTTGTGGTATATAAAGGAGATTTGCATGATTCTGTATGCGCCAAGTGTTTTATATATGATTCTGTTACCAACCACACGCTCAAGACAAAAATAACATATGAGCAATGCTACACGTCATGAAAATATTTCATGAATTTTTATCTTGAATGATGTGGCAATTAAATGGTGAGTTAGTATTGGTGGGATTCCCCCCATACACGGAATCCCAACGGTATTATCACCTGCCACATCATTCATGATGACAATTCATCATAAAATTTCATGACGTTTAGCATTTCCCATAATATATATCACAAACAGGGGCGGAGCCAGGATTTCAATTGGGGGGGAGGGGGCGTAGTATATTTTGATAGAGAAAAAAAAACAATGACAAATATAAATCTTTTTACGTAAAAGACACAAAGAATAAAAAAAACACAACAAAATCACTATTTTTTCAATGAGTACTACAAAATCACTATAATGTTATTGAAAGAAAATTAGAAATAGAATCCTTAGAGAGTTAAAGTATCAAAGCTTAAAAAAAAATTAAATGTAAAGAAAGATTTACATCTAGCCATTTAGGATTTTCATATTCTATGAAAAAGAAATGTATTTTACTGCAAAAGAAACGAATAATCAAACTTGTAGTGAGTTCATGATAGAGAAACAGAATTACAGAAGGTTGATTTGCTCTCTCTATCTCTCATTCGCAAACTCAGAGAGGAAGCTGTAGCATAGTCATGAAGAGGCCACTAGAGTGAAATTACGAATAGAGAGAATGAACTATTGTTAACTTTGGAGGGTTTTTTTTTCTTCAGAAATTAAAAGGTATAACTACGCTCTAATACTATGTTGTCACGTCCCGAATTTTCAAACCCGGTGTGATAAAAATAATTAAATTAAAAGTCAAAACTCAATTGTCAATGCCCTTGAAACTTGGTCAAATTATTATTTTTCCTTCAAATAAAAGAAATTTATTTTTTTCAAAATTTAAATAACTAGGCTCTATGCACTTAGAATTTGTTCCGAAATTATTTTCATTGAAAAGACGACTTCAAAATACTCAATTTAGGTTCAAGTTTTACCAATTAGTTATCAATTTTCAAGTTTAAAAAGAATATATAAAACAAATTTAAGAAAATAATTACACACAATACACCCCATTTTCCACTATTCCTCAACGTATAACACACAAGTGAATGTATATATATATTTTTCTTCCTTCATCTCACTTCAAGTCTCATAACTCTCACTATACATAAAATCTTTTGATGAAAAGAAATTCATTGAATAGAGAATTTCAATCCATTGAATAGAGAATTTAGAAAACTTTCATTTGAGTATCACTTTTACTATGTTTTAACCTAGGACGGAAATGTTACAAATTATTGAAATAAAGAAAATTCAAATATTCATATATACATGTTTTATTACTGTATCTTTACCATTACTAATTCAAATTCAAATAACTTTTCTTGAATCTTTACCATTACTAATTTATTAGAGTAAAATAAAAATTGAAGGTGGGCATTTTTGAGATTTACAAAAAATATGTATATTGTAGTAAAAAAAAATTATTTCAGGGGGGGCACATGCCCCCCGAGCACACACTGGCTCCGCCAGTGATCACAAATATGGGTGTGCTATAGCTATTCGTTGATAATTTAATTCTATCCATGGTGGAGTTATCTTTCATTCATTGTGGGTGACAACGAAAGCACACAGACATAGAGATTCAATGAAAGCCAATAAATCAATTAGACACAGACACAAAATATAATGTAATTTAACAAAAAAAAATATGTCCCAGTATAATTCTGTAAAAATATTACTCCCTTTGTCCCATAATATATGGGTACTTCGGGAACTGTGTACCACATCACCAGTGTGTCTCCTCGCCACTAGTGTCATTTATATTTTCTCTACTCTTACTAATTCAAAAAAATTATCTCTACCCATCAACTCTCTCATGAGACTACATCTCTTTGAATCTTGCGAGTCTCAACTTATAACCTAGGTACGTATTTATCGAGTACTAAACTCAATTCCTTGTTAGACAATAAAATATTAAACCCAATTCCTTGGAACTCAAAACTTTTCTAATATTAAATTCTCTAATAAAATAGAAACAAGAGAAACCTAATTAGATTAGGAATTTGAGACACAATTTATAACTATCTCCACATTGGCTGAAATTCCATCAAACCAATCATCTCTTCCCACCGCTTAAATCAGGACAATTTATAGTAGTTTCAATCTTGTACACAAACCAAATAACTCTTTAGGACTTCAACCAGAGTTTTCTTTGATTTTAATTTTTAGTTTTAGTTTTCTTAAGTTTTCTTTCAATTCTAGTTGCATTTTAATGTTTTTTCTTTGAGTTTTTGATGTATAAGTTGCTTCCGGAGGATGCCAAGAGGTGTACCGAGGTATTTGGACTCAAGACGGGTGAAAAAACGTGCTCTCGGTCGACCTTGGGCAATAGAGACTCCAATAATACACGTTCCGGTCGACCTTGGGCGATGGAGGCTTAACATGCATCAGTTGGGGGGATCGATCGCCCCATTTGAGGGGGATCGATCGCCCCCATGATTAAGGACTCCCTCTCCAACTATGATGTTATTACTTGCTTCCTTGACATCTTTGAGCTCCAATTTGACTCCTACTTCAACCGGAAATATATTTTCTTGAATTGGTGATTCTAGTGCAAGTAATTATCATTGATCATCATTAACATCAACATCAAAACTGGATTGATCATCACTAGTTCTCAAGAAAACTCTCACTTTTTCAAGTTCTACAGCAAAGTAAGTGAAGTTTTTCTTTGACAAAATTGTGCAAATCTTTTTGAGGGTTTTTGAAGATCAAGTTTGGAGGATATAATTGGTGGATTAAATTGTTTAATTTGGGGTGGAAAAATTGCCAAAAGAAGAGGTTGAAGGAGAAACTTTTGTTGTGCACACCAAGTGTTTGATTTAATTCCTCAACCAAGCTTTTTCTAGTTATATAGCACCAAAAAGAGCAATTCACCAAGGTACTTCAAGCTCGCGCAATCCTCGCCGAGCAAGACAAGATCCAACACCCGTTTCCTCAAGATTTCACCGAGACGGAATTCATGAGAGATGGCATCCAAGAGCCTTGAATTTTGAAACAACGTTTGACATCGCTAAATTATATGCCATGTTTCCCGAGACACGATGGGGGATTTCTGACATTCGTCATCGTTAGTCGGCTTCGATTTTTGTTCCATTATCGTCAAAGTATTTTATCAGAATTTGATGCTAAAGCCTAATGAACAGGGTGTACTTATTTCTTCGATAGATGGAACACGATTTCAGGTTGACATGTCTTCGATTGCTATTGCCATGGGCTGTCCTCATGAGTGTTTGGATGATTTAACTAATATCTATACTCCTCTACCCGATGATTTGTCAGTGGGTAATTTGGTTGCACGTCTGTGTGCTAACCAATTCTCCGGGCCAAAGCGGAATGCAGCTTCAAAGTCTTCTATACCGAGTCATTTATGGTTCCTTGATGTTGTTTTGCTTAAGAATATATGTCCCATCGGACATAAAATCGAGAGGCGTCAAGAGTTCCTTAGAGCTTTATATGCCATATATTTTAGGCACGGGCTATCATTCCCACAAATTGTCTGGGGCCAGATTGAAAAATTCTATTCCAAGGTTGTGGCCAAGACACCAGACAGTGCAAGTGACTGGGACTTTCTATTTCCTACTATCATTCATCAGTTACTCGTTGCACAGGGATATGTAGTCCATGAGGATGAGCTTGTTTTTCCATATAATATGCATTATGGCACGCATGACTGGAACTTAAGCCGATCTCATATGCATCAAAGAGTCATAGCTGCGCCAAGTGAAATATCTCGATTGGCTCAAGGAGGGGAAGCTGTAGATATACCACCACCGGTGGAAGATCTAGAGGAGAAGGAAGCAGAAGAAGAGAATGTACATGCACAAGCTGGTGGACATGATTATCAATATTTAAAGGGGCAGATTGCTGGGTTGACAGCCCAGTTTGGCACCCTATAGACAGAGGTTTTCACACAGTTTGGAGCTATGAGGACTGAGATGGCGGATCACTTTTGTGAAACTCGCCAGGATCAGTTAGAGATGAGGAGGATGCTGCGTGCACTGATGCACCAGGCGAACTTAGATCCAGATGCTCAGTCACCACCACATCCTTGATTGGAAGGTAACTCCTCTTTTGTATTTTATTTTATTTTATTTTTAGTTTTTTTTTATGTTTTTAGTTTTATTTTTCTTTCTGACTTTATCAGTTTCAATAAAATAAAATAAAATAAAATAATTGGAAAAAAATTTATTACTTTTAGGATTTTTCTATTTTCATATTTATTTTCACCCATCCTATTTCACTTGATCTTTGGGGTATAGTGTTTTGTTTTGATAGGTTAAAATATTCAAGTTTGGGGGTGTGCGTGCATTGCCTTCATGCTATTGGTTTGCTATATTTTCTTGCCACTACTCCATGATCCTGGTAATATCGTTCTTAATTTCTCTATACTTTTATTGCGTGTACATTGAGGACAATGTACAGTTTAAGTTTAGGGGTGAGGCGATGCCTTATTTATGTACTTTATTGCAATATGGGGAAAATTTTGTGAAATTCTTCTTGTTTTAGGATTTTATTTTATTTTATTTTCTTAGTTTGTTTATTTATTTTCTTTTATTTTATTTTTAGATAGAATGTTTTGACATTTTTTTCAAGGCATTAATACTTTATGTAGGTGCGCAACTTGTAAATTTTGAGTATGTTTTAAATTTTTGGAAACTATAGTTTAAATTATGTGGTTTTAATCATGGTTTGCATTGACATATTTTGTAATAATTGGTTTTAGTTTTCTTACATGCATGAACACACTAGCATAATTTTGTGGGGTATAAACTTTGGTTTTGAGTTATTGAGTTACATATGCTTGAGATTAATTAGTATCTCTTGAGAATGAGTACCGATGATGTGTTTTACTTGACTTCAATGAAAAAAATATATATATATGTGATGAATAAGCAAATCAATTTGATCCTTTTTATAAGTAAACCGGCCCTCTATGTCTCAGGAAGCACGGAGTGTTCGCGTCAAAAGTGAAAGGATGAGAAAAGATGAGCATTGGTTGTCTTGATTTGTAACCTGACTGAGTCGAGTAATTAGGTTCTTCGGTGTGTCTTAACGCCTAGTGCCCTAAAGCCATCTGGTTTGGGAGTCACTCACTGAAAGCTTGCTACATGGATCTTTCAGAAAGTTTAATAGATCAAGATATTGCACAACCAATGACGCAATGAAAAAAAAAAGAATGTAAAAGAAAAAAAATGAAAAAGTCATGTATTCATATTTGGAAGTATGATTTCAATAAGGGGAGCTAGTGAGTTGAAGGGGTATGTGTCTTAATATATTAAGAGTTTGGTTATGCTACATGAGAGGACTGCTAGTTCACTTTACACGAGGGAGCTAGAGTTGGTTGCTTTGAGATATGTTGATGTGAATTATGTGTGGGGACCATTGATTTGAATTATGAAATTTGAAAGATTGAAATTATTCTTGAATGCAAGTTTGTAACTATGTATTGTAGTATTCTTCTTGATTAATGTTTAAATAGAATTTTGAATGTTTGTGGGTAACATTTCTGGAAACCCTCACAAGACTATACTCGTCCACTAGGGGGAACCTAGGAGTTTAAAGGCTTGTTGCATATGCTAAATGCAATCGTTTCTCCCACGAAAGTGGAGTTGGGTAGTTTAGTTAGTGTTTAGTAGTTTCCTTTGTTTTATTTTATTTTATTCTATTGCTAAGGGACTAACAATATGTAAGTTTGGGGGTGTGATCGGCGTTGAATGTTACGCATTCTAGCCTCTTAACTTATGTTATTCTCTTAGTGATAGATTATTTTGTTATTTTACTTTGTTTTAGTGTTTTCTGTATTTTCAGGGCCTTAATGATAATTTTAGTTAAAACCATGATTTTGGGCTTTTAAAGAAGACATCCAAGATGGTTAGATGAAGCCTGCATCAAGGAAATCCATTCAACCATTTATTTCAACTCAAATCAGCCCATGGAAGAGGTCCAAGAGAATTACAGCTGCTTAAGAAGGTTACGGGCTTGAAGCCTAAATCTGTGCTTAATACAGTTTTAATCCCGTTTTGAAAAATGGACCAAAATTGTTATTTTCGAGCCTCAAATTGACTTAATTTCAATATGGGTTAAACGAAATTCAATTCTGCACATTTTTGTATTTCAAGAAAATTTCGTGAATCGGAATTCTAGTGGGTCAAAAGTTGGGCCGAACGTCAGTAGGAAAAACCCACCTGATTGGTGCTGCGGGAAAACCTAATTAATTCCTAATTAGATTAGGACTTTGGTGTATTCTCTTGGGGCATAAAATGAACAATTGGAGGCTGAGTTTAGGAGAGATTGGAGAGTCTAAGAAAGCTTTGGACAGAAAAGAAGACATACATTGCAGAGCCTTGGAGAACGAAGTCATACGCATAATTCATGAAGATGATGTCTTCTTCCTCAACAGTTGAAACTTCTTCTTCTACCATGAGCGGCTAGTTCATCCACTAGGGTTTTGATGTAATCCTAACGAAGCATCAATGGTTTGATTGTTTTAATTATTGGGGACCTTTATGTTCATGCATAGACTGTGTAATTTAGAGGATTCTTATTATAGAATTGAGCAATAAAAGTCTTGTAAATTCAGTTTCAATGATTTCTTATCTTATCTCAGATATTTGGTTGTTGTTATTGAACTCAATCTCTCTTATTTTCTGTGATCATGAGAGCAATTATTACACAATGATAATCACTGAATATATCATTAAAAGCTTTAATGGATTATGTTTAGAGAAGATGAACCATACTGCACCCTAGATTAGAGTAGTTAGGTAGATGGCTCATGCCAATCGAAGATAGTCCATGACTTAGCCTTAATCATATGTTATCTTTTTGATGGATGAAGGTGAGCTTGTAGCCACCGACACCACTTATGCATGATGTAATCCCCCATAGTTAATTCAATTGGCCATTGATTGTGGAGTTAGCGGTGAAGTCAAATACCCTAGATTTATCTCATCTTATTCACTTTCTATTTTCCTTAGTTTATTTTATTTTGCTTTTTAATTCGTTTTAATATAAAAATCAAATTTCTTCTCTTTATAAATTTAATTAGAATTAATTCCGTTCTCCAACTCATCAGACCATAATCCCTGAGGTTCGACACCCCTTTCGATAGCCCTATTCTGCAAAGAATTCGTTCTATTGTGAAGTGTGGTAATTATAATTTGAGACGCACTCACACACGAATCAGCCCCCCCCCCCAAAAAAAAAACAGACTTCAATTCACCACTTTATGCCCCAAGAGAGTACACCAAAGTCTTAATCCAATTAGGAATTAATTTGGCTTTTCCGCAGCACTAATTAGGTGGGTTTTTCCTGCTGACGTTCGGCCTAACTTTTGACCCACTAGAAGTCCGATTCACGGAATTTTTTTGAAATATAAAAGTGTGCAGAATCAAATTTCGTTCATCCCATGCAAAAATTAAGTCGATTTGAGGCTCGAAAATAACACTTCTGGTCCATTTTTCAAAATGGGATTAAAACTATATTAAGCGCAGAATTGGGTTTCAAGCCCGTAACCTTTTTAAGCAGCTGTAATTCTATTGGACCTCTTCCATGGGCTGATTTGAGTTGAAATAAAGAGTTGAATGGAATCATTTGATGTAGGCTTCATCTAACCTTCTTGCATGTCATCCTTAAAAGCCCAAAATCATGGTTTTAACTGAAATAATCATTAAGGCCCTGAAAATATAAAAAACACTAAAATGAAGTAAAATCACAAAATAATCTATCACTAAGAGAGAAAAATACACAAGTTAAGAGGCTGGAATGCGTAACGTTTAACGCCGATCAAATTCCAGCCACAGTGAGACAATGGATCAAGAAGCTTCAGCAAAACTTCCTATGGGGAGGGATGGGGTAGGAGTTTAAGTACCATCTTGTTAATTGGGATTAGGTGTGTAGGCTGATTTAGGTAGGGGGTTGGGGATTAAGAGGCTTGATTGATCCCTTCAATAAAGCTTTGTTGGGTAAGTGGCTATGGAGGTTCGTTGTGGAGAGGGATAGGCTCTGGATGAGGATCATTTGTTCGAAGTTCGAAGTCCAGGCTGGAATCGGGGTTTAGAAATACATTCGGAAGTGTTGGGATGAGTTTTCAAAACATATTCGATTCAGGGTGAGGGATGGTCGGTATGTTCGGTTGTGGGAGGATCTATGATACGGGGACTATACTTTTGCTTGCACTTACCCGAGGCTTTTCAAGATTGCAATTGCTGGACAAGCTATGATTGTTGACTATTACATCTTGATAGCGGAGGACTGTCATGAGATGTGACGTTCTTGAGGCATTTCCAGGATTGGAAGCTGGAGGACATCTTTGGTTTGTTAGCTATGCTTTATCATCAGAGGATAGAGACCACGAGGACGGATAAGTGGATCTGGATTCCCTCTCCTCAGGGTAGATTCAAGGTGTGTTCCCTTTATCCGAGATTGGTGAGTGCTCACGAGCCTCCTTTTCCTTAGAAGGCTTTGTGGCGTACAAAGGCACCTATAAAGGTGGGGTTTTTTAGTTTAGATGGCAGTCTTGGGTCTGTTACCACTGATAACTTGAAATTCAGGGGTCATATAGTGTTTTGTGCGCAAAAGGGAAGAGAAGTCAATGGACCATCTTCTTCTTCATTTCTTGGTGGCACAAGATTGTTGGGATATGTTCCTTGGCCTCTTCAGGGTTCAAGCTTGGAGAAGTTGTTCAATGGGTTCTAAGGCTCGAGATGCTTGGAGAGTTGTTCTCCTTTGTTTATGGTGGTCTTTGTGGAAGGAAAGCAATAGGAGATCCTTTGAGGGAGAGGAAACTCCTATTGGTGTGCTTAAATTCTCTATTCTTCACTATTTATTTTTTTTTGGCTTTGGAGGAGAAATTGTAAATCTATAAGGGAAATAGTGGATTTTTTAGATGCTTTGAGTGTCTAGGGGCCCTATTAGGCCCTTGTATTTCTTCTAGGATGCGCTCCCCTCTTGAGGGTTGTTTATAATATTTTACTTGTAAAAAAAAACAAAGAAATAACATAATTACCACAACAAAAACTTCTCAATCCTGAGAAGTGAGGCGGAGAACGGAGATGGGTGGAATGGTAATCTGAATTGGTTTCTTATGAACCACCTCCAAAACGATGATCCTAGTAATTGCAACACACATCATGATGAAAGTTAGCTTATTGATCCAACCTTCAAGAATAAGAACAAAAGATCAGTTGGCAAACTAACAATTAAACAAAACTATAAAACCAAATTTTGCAAAGATAAAAATAGGTTTATATAAAAAAGATGCTATAAAAAAATCCAAAATAAGCATCACCTTCAGAAATGTACATGAATTTGCACAATTCTTTCACAATTCAATTCCAGCATACTTCATAATTAACTATGGCAATTATAAACATGCAATTATCAAATCTAACATAATGAATTCATCAATTGACATAATTAAGCATGTTTTGCTATTGAAAAATATCTAATTATCTCACATAACCAATTGGTTGCCTTAACAATCAATATACTCACAAAAACTCCGAATTCTATAGGTTAGGCATCCCTACCTCAATTTGGAAGAGCTTCCAAATGATTTTCTCTAATTCTCTCAAAAATTAACTTTCTCCAAAATCAATTCCGAACTAATCAATCTCGAGCCCTCGGTGCATAAATCGTTTCTCTCTTTTTCGGCAAACTCCAATTATGGACTTAAGTCCCTCAAAATTAATGAAGAATGAAAAAAAAAAAAAAGATGTTGCTATATGTATATACATCTATATGCTCCTCACGGCTGATGAGAATGAGAAATAAGGGCTGGGCATTCTCTTTGTTATTTATAGATTTTTAACCTTCACTTATTTACAACAATACCACTACCTTTTCACTAAACATATTCAGTCTCGATTTCGGAGTTCCGTAACTCTGATTGACACGAAATCGATTCCGTAGGACATCAAATATTTTATTTTAGCTACTCTCTAAATTTGGAATCATTCTGACACTTCTGCCAAACGCTTCAAAAACTTTTTCAAACCACAAATAAGTTCTCTAAACTTGTATTTTACATTTAAAACACATATATAATCATTGAAAGCATTAATATGACAATAAATAAAAATAAAGAAAAATCTACCAAAAATGGTCACGATATGCCTTAAATGAATATTGTTTCTAAGATTTTGAGACCTAATGAAGACATTGATGAAGTTCGTTCGTTGATTTGATGATAAAAACAATAGTTGTCTATTTGGGTTGTTTGTGTGTGCCTCTTCCGGCCCGTGTTCAGAAAACGCGGTGTGAGCTCCATGCTCGTGATTTTGGGATTTGGAATGGAAATGGGAGGTCAAAATGAGGTGTCTAAAAAGGGCCCTTAATGAAAAATAGAGGAATGAATCCGGAGATTATTATTAAACCCCACATGGGTTCACCTTGTTAAAAAGCCCTTAATGAAAGGGCAAGATGAATAAATCTCGAGATCACTATTAAACCCCAAAAAGGTTCACCTTGTTAAAGGGCCCTTATTGAAAACGGAGGGTGAATGAATCCTGAGACCATTATAGCACCCTTAAAAGGAATTTCTCCTTACTGAAGAGATACTACGTCAGATTAAAAAGGCAGAAAGAGCAGAAGCAACTCGGCATTCCTTATGTTTTGGTAAGCAAACTTGGGAATGGGGGCAATTGATATGGAAAATTCAGACTGATAGGAAGTCCAAAGGGCCAAAAAACCCAAAAGGCAAGATAAGCCAAAAAAGGCAATTACTTGATGGAGAATCAAATGAACCAATCTCAAGGTTGGATGCCACAATACCAACATTCACCTATAAAAAGAAGAGTTGAGACACATCCAAAGGTATGCCACACTTTAATATAGAATTACTTTTATGTTTCATATTTAATCAAGTACCAACTTGATTGTCGGAGTGTATCTGGCCAGCACCCCGCCAACGTGGTCACATCTCCTCTGTCTTGCAAGAGGGCGCACCAAACAGGATCATGTGGATTTATGCATCAACACTTTTGAAAGAAAATTTGACTCATGTTTTATTTTGAGATTGACTTTGTGTTGGTGTTGGGGAAAATCTTCACACACGATGAGTTTTGATGGCATTGGGAAACCTTTAATGGTTGCTAGTGTTTCAAATTTTAACTAATTTTTTTGCTAAGGTGATGAAGTTGGTAATTATGTGTTTTGAAATTTTCTTTTGAGGGGGAAGGGAGATTCTACATTCGTACATGCTTTCATGATACAAATATGAGTTTTATTAATGGTAAATTACTCTGACACTCCCTCAGGTTCTTATTACCCACTCCCTCAGGTTCTTATTACCCATGGATGAGAGTTTTTGAAAAATAACTCACACAACCCAGTGATCGTCACAACATGCTGCACTTGAGAGCATTAAAAAAGTTGCAGCACTAAGTACAGGTGGACGACGCCCATAAAAGCTAAGCTTTTGGTTCCAAAGCAACTTAATCTATATTGTGACAATTTTAGTCACTTATACATGACTATCAACCCAGTTTTTAATGGGCAAATGAACCATATAGAATTGGATTATCATTAGAGAAAAAGTTGGGCGAGTAACTTCTGTTCCAATATTTGTTTCCCCCCACCATCTACTAGCTGAACTTTTGTTCCAAATTGTTTCCCCCACCATCTACTCGCTGACACATTCGCAGCAATGAATTTTGTAGTCTTTAAATCAAGTTGGGACAATGAAAAGTCTCCCAATTCAATTTGAGGGGGAGTTACAGAAAATCCAAACATCATTTGTTGAAGGAAACATCTCCTAGAATCTCTCCGATAGTTTTGATAAAGAGCCCAGATTAGAACAGTTGGATGGAGATAAACTCACCTAGAATTTGAAAAGACCCCAGATTAGAACAGTTGGATGGAGAAAAACTCACCTAGAATTTCTCCTAGAATTTGAAAAAGGACCGTTATACGCACATTTGAAGGAAGAAAAACTCTCCAAAAATCTAGCAGAAATTTAAATTACATATTTAACTTTAGTAAATGTTCTATATATACATATAATTTCAACACAAACGTTTCTTCCTCAACTCAAAAATCTCGCTCACGATTGCTTATTTAGTCCACGTGTTTGTAGCAGCAAGGTAATGAGATATTACATTCACACATTAATTTGAGTATTTAGCTGAGAGTTAACCACATACCAATAATTTTAGTATTTAGCTTTTAGTTAACCACATAGCTGCTCTTATCAAGGTATCATGCATATGGAGACTCACGTCAAGTCAATTTATCTATCGGACATAAGATTAATTCGTGGTACAAGCAGAAAAAACTAATGAGTCTTATTTTGATTTCATCATTTGTAGACTGGAATACCCATTTAAATTTTAATTATTAAAGCAGTGAATATATGTCAAATTTGCAGATGCAACCCGAATATGTTGAAAAAAGAGTGGAGGAGCTCCTAGGTGCTGTATATTTGGGACAACTTTCTTGGTAAGATTTTCCCAAGAATAATATTCCTAGTTCAGAAACAAAATTCACATTAGTTTTAACTCCGTTATCATGTTAAACCACACGAACATCTGTTGAAGGGTCCAAACAGCTCTCAAATACTCTCCCATATCACAGAAAGCTTGCTTTCCTGCATAACCAAAGAACAGTGTCAAACAGAATATACCATCAAAATTTTCAGCAGCATATGACCCGATATCAGTTGATGCAAACTTTCCAATATCTTGATGAAAGTTTGTAACAAAGAAAAATGAATTTGACAAAAGCAGGTATTTAAACAATGAGATGCAACTAGGAATATTGACTATTTGACAAACCAAACATGCCAACCAATCTAGCATGTTTTCAGTCAGCAAAAACACTAAGAATTTTTGCAATACCTAAAAGTTGTCAAGATAATAATATTTTGTTCCAATAAAATAATTGGCATCAGCTTCAGGTTGATCATAATGTGTTAAAACACCGGCTCTTGTCTATAATCATCAAATGATAGTTTTAAAGTGCACAAATCTGATTTGCCCATTGTAGAAATGAACATCTTCTTCTCCTTCCTTTTTGAAAATAGTAATATCAGGCACATGTTTGGTGGGAAAGAAAAAGAGAAAAAAAAAAAAAAAAAAGCACTTTAAATAGACGAAATAAGATTTTGCCCAAACAAGAATGCCAATGAGTGAAAAAAGCAAATTCAAGAACCCTCTCGGTTTCAACCACACTTCGAAAGTGCACAACTCTCCTTGCTGCAAACCACAGAAAAAAATAGTATTCCTACTAAGCGAATATAGAAAATGATAGTTTTAGATATAAAAAAAAATTGTAGCAAGGCCAAGACAATGACAAAAAAGGCCTGAAATGCAAAAAACACCATACCGGATAGTCTATGAATTCATATTTAACCTTCTTTTCTATTTAAGAGGAAATTTACTGACCAGGTAAGTGCTCCAGCCTTGTGCAGGTATATGTTGCCTTGTGTATGGCAGTATTATGCGATAGAAATATAAATGCATTAGAAATTCTTACCAGCAGTCGGAATGGTTTGCGGGTTCCGAACAGCTAGAGTGGTTGAACCTAATTAGATAGCAATTACAACCTAAGAAGTAATAAGTACTTGGCCATGGACTTGGAAAACCCCTATTTTCTCTTAGAAATGTTGGTCTACTTCCACACCGGATTGATAGAACATTCATATTGTCAATACACAGATTTAAGGTCGTAAGTTCATAGCCTTCGCGGTAGCTTCGTCGATTTTACCTACCAAATAAAAGGTGTGTTCGGAAAGACCATCTAATTCTCTGGAAAGAATCAACTGAAGCCCTCTAATTGTTTCTGTAAGACCAATATATTTTCCTGGAGAACCCGTAAATACTTCTACTATGGAAAAAGGTGGCGGCATCCCACATCTCCTAGGTATGCTATATATCTGGTGTGTTCTCTCTAATGGTATGAGGACTTCGGGGTAAAACCCAGGAACAAAACCGTACGGCCTTGGCCCAAAGTGGACAATATCATACCATGTGGAGCGGATTGTTACAAATGTGCTCATTTTTTCGTGATCTTGCTTCAGTTAAACAATCCTCCTCGGATAATGCGTCCAACCCAAGGATAGCTATAATGTCTTGAAGTTCTTTATAACGTTGTAAACTTTCCTCAACTCTTTGAGCAGTTTCATAGTGTTCCGAGATTGAAGCATAGTTGACCTTGAATATAAAGCATCTACCGTCGGATAGATACTTTTGGCAGCTAATACTCTTGATAGTACAATAGTAGCATCTAAATAAGCAAATGTCATAGCGGGATCCCGGTCAGTCAAATCGTCTTGAGGTACATAAACTGCTTGAATATAAGTTATGGACTCATCTTTAGTAGAAGTAATTTTTTCTTGTAAAGAACCCATTTCAGTACTAAGGGTGAGTTGATATCCACAACGGAAGGCATTCTACCCATTAAGGCGGTCACTTCGGGTCTTGCTTGGACAAAATGGAAGATATTGTCAATAAATAGAAGTACGTCTTGTTCATTAACATCTCGGAAATATTCCACCATAGTTAAGGCAGTCAAACCAACTCTCATACGAGCTCCCGAAGGTTCATTCATCTGACCATAAACTAGAGCCAGTTGATTCTGCAATATTTTGTTGATTAATCACTCCGGATTCTTTACACACCCCCACTAATGCGGAGCCAAAAGCTAGTAATATTTAGCTATCAAATTGACAACGAACCAGAGAGAAAGAAAGGGATGAGAAGACTGAAGATGAGATGAGGCTAGAAGAAGGAGGTGAGAAGACAGACGAAGAGGATGAGAAAATAGACTGAAGGAGAGAGGCTAAAGAGACTGAGGGACTAAGAAGAGCAGAACAAGACGAAGAAAGGAAGATACCGAAGGAGTTTACAAACTTACGAAATATATTTAATCATCAAAAGCTAAATTGCTTACTTAAAATATTAAAATACTAAAATACGCCTTAAAACTAAAACAATGACAATAATAAAATTAACCCAGAATTAAATTGAATCCCTAATTTCATTTGTCTCTACCACTTCTCCAAAAGTAGAGGCGCAACACATTCGGCTCATCCACATAAATCATAACTCGTCCCATCACCTGCTCAACCAAATACAAATACATCACCATCAATTTAGGCAATATTGTTAATAAATTCCATAACAAGTATTGTTTACCCACTCAAACTCCCCGACAGTCCAATTTTGATAATTTTAATTCTTGTTTCAAAAATAGATAATTTTGTATCTAACTGCATAAAGGCATGCGCAGATCTATGAATAGGAGATGCTGTGCGAGTTTCTACCACACCAAAATTATCAACGGGCTCTCCAAGCACATTGAAAATTCGTCCAAAGAGTTGCCCCACCAACCGAAACACTTAGAAGCGCTTTTGTGTCAACCACTTCCATTCCTCTCGTTAGACCATCTGTAGCACTCAAAGCAACAACTCTAACTCAATTGTTTCCTAATAATTGTTGTACCTCACAAGTTACATTAATTGGTTGACTGACAATATCTCGACCTTTAACTACCAGAGGTTATAAATATTAGGCATCTTGCCCAGAAGAAAAGCAACATATAGTGCCGAACCAATGATTTGAGCGATACGCACCATGTTTTTAGAGTCCTTTTCGCTAGGTCCAAAAGCTTTCGTCAAATCCTCAACCTCAGCCTTGGCAAGGCTATGCGGTGAATAGAAGATGGTCAGCTCCGCACAACATAGGGATTAACAAGCTTTCAGGAAAAACATGTTCCTAGTCGCTCGAACTCTTCTTGTAATGTGAGCGGCCTTTGGAGTTCTACCCCCGCAACCACAAAGATCACTGCTGACGGAGCGGAAGTTATGAACGTTCGCGCACGAACAAGATAAACAACTTTGAATCCACAAAGTTAAAAGAAAATTGCAAAGCAATTGATATATTATTGATAAATTGATTGATTGATTTGCTCTTTGCAGTACATGTATTTAAAATAGAGAAGTCCTAATCCTAAAAGGGGTATCGTGTCACCCGTTTAATAAGTGGGTTGTGTTCGTGTTCAAGCTATATGACACGATTACTAATCGTGTCATGTTCGGGTTGACCCATCTATCAAAACATCCCTGTCTTGACATGACCCGAACACGACCCGCGAACCCGAATTGCCACCCCTAGCCCTTTCTCCATTGCCTTCTCCTCATTCCCCACACAAGGTAACCCAATTTCTCACTCATCCCCCCAATGTGCCCCCATCAACCATCCCCCCTTTCTATCAGGCCCCACCATAGAAAGGGGCTGGTATAGACCCTCTCCACACCCCATCAGCCTCCAGCGACACCACCTCCCTCGAGCAATCAAGAAGGTCCTCCGAATTGAATGGATTTGTGGGAAGAACCACCCCCTCTTCGATGAAGCAACCCACCCCACTGCTCATTCACCTGCCCTTCTCCACTTCGAATACGCAATCCCTTCCTAAAAGCCATCGCTTGGTCTTCCCCCAATCTCAATTGAGTACCCTTTCCAACACACAAGATCAAACCACACACCCCCCCCCCCCCCCGGCTGTTCTGTCAATTTCACCGTCACACCATCATCCATGTCATCCGACAATTTATTAATCACTCCCTTATCATTCACCGTGTTGGACTGACACCCTCTTCGTGCATTAACAACAGGAACAGAAATGTCCTCCGTTCCCACTACTTGTCCGCCTTCCAACGAAGAACAAAAAAGAGAAGAAGGTTGAGTAGAGGAAGAAAGTTTCTAGTGGACATTGCTCACCTATGGATAATTACCAGCAACCCATTTCTCCTTTTTCCACCGAGGTCCACTGTCCTTTCCTTCTATTTTTTTTTCCTTCTTTGTATGTGCTTGACCTGTCAGTTGGTGACTTTGATTCTCAAAAACAGTAGTCTCCACTCCCCTGCCCATACTGTTTGGGCCCAACCGAGACTGACCCACAACTTCTTTCCGTTGTCTCAGCCCAACTGGACAAGCCCCATAAGAGAATTGCCCCAATAGTCTACTTTTCTCTAGCCCATCAGCACTAAAATCAAAGCAGGCCCAATTCTTTGAGATCGATTCAATTCTTCATTTAAATCAGAATCAAGTCCCATCTGCAATGGCCCAATCTTTTTTTCCTTCTTCGCGTGTTGTGCTTGACCTGTAAACTGGTGACCCTGATTCACATAAACAGTAGTCTCCACTCCCCTGCTCCATACTGTTTGGGCCCAACCGAGACTGATCCACAACTTTTCTTCGCCTCAGCCCAGTTGGACATCGTCCACAGGAGAATTGCCCCAATGATCTACTTTGCTCTTGCCCATCAGCACTAAATGTCAAAACAGGCCCAATTCTTTGAGATCTATTCAATTCTTCATTTAAATCAGAATCAAGGCCCATCTGCAATAGCCCAAACCGATTAATTGACGACGAGCCCACTTATTTTGGTCGTTGGGTGGCCTGAACTTTGTGCTGAGCCTTAAAATTTCTAGTCTGTTGCCATCCTTGATCCTTGCAAATTTTGGGCTTTTCTCCAACAGCCCAAGCTCCATTACAAACTCTCTCGTGGCCCGATCCAAAGGGTTTAAACCCATTGCAGATCTGGTCATCAATTCAAGTTGTGCCAGTATTAGCTAAGGACCCCAATCTGGTTGTAGCAATTCAAACCCATTCTTGTAGCTTTAAAATTTGATCTTAAGGAGCCAACTGAGCTAACATAGTGACCCCTTCAGCGATTGACACACGTTTGAGCACACCCAATCTCCTCTGACGCGTGGAACCGTACCCCCACCCTTTCCAGGTGCGTGAGATCTCATCAGTCCCTAACCTCCGGTGTCTTGCCTCTTCTACAACACAGACGACGTCCCTCCCCTTCCGGCCAGCTCCCTGTTCTTCTCATCGTGACGGCGCCACCATGCATCCTCCGAAATGAGCTTGGTTACATCTCAGCCAGCCAACGAGCGATCAGTCAGAACCATCTCAGGCAGTGTTTCCTCAGACAGCACCATGCAAAAAACACACCCAATCTCCTCAACCAAAATAAACGCTGTAATATGTCCACCGCTCTGGATATTGAATGAAAGGTGTGCCAGCACATCTTTTTATATAACAGAAAAACAATGACAGTCACCTTCTTAGAATCCATAATTTCATTTGCCTCCTCACCTTTGAATCGCCCACACGTGTCACCTACTGACTCAAAAAGAGTGATTGGCTCCACAGATGTAGTGGCAACCCATACAACAAGATACGACGCTCATTCCTTTTCTTCCATGCGTCGGAACAGCCAGCTCGAATCGTCCATCTATCTAGCTTCAAAAACACCTCGCCCCCTTTGCCCTCCTTCAACACCCTTGTTGCTTCTTGCTTTGACGGAAATCGAAAAAGATAAAGAGAATCAGCAAGAGCCGACACCCACACTCCACAGCTTACTCTCCATGCCTTGGTTGCCCATGCCCCCATATCACCCACAGTACCCATCTATCAAATCGACCCACCAGGCATGTTTGAAGCATTTCCTTCCTCCTCAAAATCCCACCTTGTTCGACCTGAAATATTTGCCCCTCTCCAACAACCATGTTGTCGTCGTTCCTCAAGCATGAAGGCATGGAAGCTTCACCACATCTGCGAAGGAACGATGATCCTTTCCTTTCTTCACTACATTTGCCTTTTTCGTCTCTCTCTCAATTAATCAGAGGAAGTTTCTATCATAATTGTTAAAGGCGCACCTAGGCTCGAAAAAAGCCCCCAGGCTAGACGAGGTTCAGCCAGAGCGCCTCGCTTTTTAGTAGGACTCAGACTCAAAAAAGGCGTGCCTTTTATTTTTTAATCATTTATTCATATCATTTTCTTTTTTATTTAATGGCTACTAAATTAAAATGTTCAATTTCATATATCCTATTGTTTAACCTTGTGAAATATTTGACCAAATTCATAAATTTATGGTTCACTACTTGCATAAATTGTAGCTAGTGCGTGATTGATTCTGAATATATATGATAATATATGTTTAAAATTTGCGTGATTATAGTTTTTATTGTTTCAAATTTGTAATCACATTTAATTTTGTTAATGCATATGCATACGAAAGGATCTTTGAGCATTAATTTACCTGATACTCTTTTTTTTTTATAAGTAAAAATTTCATAGAAAGGCGCCCAAATGGGGGACGCGTCCCAAGCACAACGCAAAAGTCAAAGTCTTAAGCTATCCGCAAAAGTCAAAAGGAACTCCGAAGAAGTACAAAAGGAACCCTCCGACCAAAAGAAAAGGAAACTAAGAACAGAGTATCTAAAAACACCCCAAGGATGTTCAATATCTTCAAAAGATCTCTTGTTCCGCTCATTCCATAAAGCCCACCATAAGCAATGAGGGGCAACCCTCCAAGAATGTCTAATGTCCCGCCGCACCCGAAAACCATTCCAAGCTGTAATACAGCTCGCCACTAACTTAGGCATGACCCACTGAACTCCAAAAATAGCACAAAGTAAATCCCATCCCTCCCTCGCTCTAGGGCAATGAAGAAGAAGATGATTAACAGTTTCCTCCACCCACTTGCACATACAGCACCAATTTGCCAAGATAAGTCAGATTATCCATGGTCAGAATCTTCCCCATGGATGTCGTCCACACAAAGAAAGCCACCTTCAAAGGAGCTCTAGAACACCAGATTCCTTTCCAAGGAAAGGAAGGCCTGTGAAACTTCACCAAACTCCGATAAAATGACCGAACCTCAAATCTCCTATGGCTCGATTCGGTCCATACCAGCTCATCACACCCTACCCCAAGACAGGCCTGTCCGTAAAGAAATGCCAAAATCTCCGTCATCTCCTCCACCTCCCAATCTTGCAAAAGTCTCCCAAACTGAATATCCCACACCAGTCATCCACCATCAAGATGATAGCACTGAGCGACCATAATCTGTCTATCCAACGCAATTCTGGCAAGTCTCGGATAAAGCATCCCAAATGGTCTATCACCACACCAATGATCATTCCAGAAACTTACAAACCGACCATCCCTCACGCTAAAGCAAATGTGTTTGAAGAATTCATTCTAGCCCTTCGCTATATACCTCCATAATCCAACCTCAACTGGTGTCCTCAACACAAGGGAGCACCATCCCCCTCTATCCACTCCATATTTAAGACAAATAACCCACCTCCAAAACCTATCCCTCTCCATCCCAAATCGCCACAGCCACTTCCCTAAAAGAGCTTTATTGAACAAATTCAATTTCCGCACCCCTAGCCCTCCCCTCTGAATAAGACGACAAATCTGCTCCCAATTTACCAAATGATATTTAGGTTCCTCCCCCATGCCACCCCACAGAAACTTTCCCTGTAATCTATCCAATCTTCTCAGCACAGAAACCGGCAGAGGGAAAAGGGACATGAAATAAGTAGGAAGACTCGAGAGCGTGCTCTTTATCAACGTCACTCTACCCCCTTTCGAGAGATACTGTTTTTTCCACCCAGCTAACCATCTCTCAAACCGATGCACCACAGGATCCCAAACGGAAGCTCTCCGCGCCTTTACCCCAACGGAAGACCCAAGTAAGTCAATGGAAAAGAGCCCACTCTACAACCCAAAATATTTGCCAAAAAATCGATCTCTTCCACCTCCCCCACAGGAACAATCTCACTGTTCCCAAAATTCACTTGAAGACCCGAGAATGCTTGGAAGCAAAGCAGCATCCCTCTCAGGTATCTCAACTGTGTCCTCTCAGTATCACAAAATACAATAGTATCGTCCGCAAAGAGCAAATGATATACTTCCAGTTGGCAAGCAAGATTCCTCCCCACTTTGAAACCTCTGTAGTAGCCCAAATCACAAGCTCTCTTCATTAGTCTGCTAAAGGCCTCCATCACAATGATGAAGAGTGAAGGGGATAACGGATACCCCTGCCTCAATCCTCTAGAGCTCCCAAAGAAACCAAAAGGAACGCCATTGACCAAAACCGACAATCTCACTGTGGAGATACAAAATTTAATCCAACCTCTCCATCTCTCCCCAAACCCCATCCTCTCGAGGAGGTAGATCATAAAATCCCAGCACACATCTTTATACGCTTTTTCCACATCAAGCTTACAAACCACCCCCGATTCACCAGTTCAAGAATGGGCATCCACACATTCACTAGCCACCAAAACTGAGTCTAGGATCTGACAACCTCCCACAAAAGCATTTTGCGATTCCAAAATGATTCCATTCATCACTTCCTTTAATTTAAGCGCTGGAATTTTGGCAATGATCTTGTAGATGCTCCCCAACAAACTAATAGGTCTAACATCTCGAACATCATCAGCCCCTCCCTTTTTCAGAATCAAAGCAATGAAAGTAGCATTCATTGACTTTTTAAACTTTTGATGAGCATGAAAATCATGAATAGTTGCCAACACATCCCTTTTCACCACCTCCCAATTCTGATGAAAGAAAGTCATAGAAAACCCATCTAGACCCAGAGCTTTATCCCCCTGGCAACACTGAAGGGCAAATGTTACCTCCTCCTCAAAAGGTCTCTCCAATTGGTCCCTATCCTCTATAGAAAGCAAGTCGAACTCCAAACCCCCTAGAAGGGGTCTCCAATCCACAGTCTCCCTATACAGCTGCTGATAAAAAGGTGTCACACCTCTCGCCACCTCTTCCTCTTTCTTCAACACAGTTCCATTAATTTTGATCCTCCCAATGTGATTACGGAGCATTAGCCATTCTATGAAAAAATCTCGTATTCCTATCCCCCTCTTTCAACCACAAAGCTCGGAATTTCTGTCTCCACGAGATCTCTTCCATTACAGCAATCTCCTCAATTTCCACCTTGGACACCTCCCTTTTCGATCTTTCCTCCTCCCCCAAACCATCCACGCTCTCCCTCCTATCTAAATCTGTTAACTCTCCCATAATCATGTTCTTCCCCCATTCAAGATTCCTAAACGTCTCCTTATTCCACTTCTTCATATCCTCCTTCAATCTACGAAGCTTCCCCACAAGCACAAAACTGGGATTACCCCGGATCTCATAACCGACCCACCATCGTTGCACAATCTTCTTAAGTCCTTCCACCCGAAGCCACATTCTTAAACTTAAAAGGCGTTTTGCCCTTTCTCAAGCCACCACAGTCCAGTAACAACGGTACACGATCAGACGTAAGCCTTGCCATTGCCACCTAAGCCACATCGGGAAATCTCTCCTCCCAGTCTCCCGAGATCATAAACCGATCCAGCCGAGAGAATGTGGATCTTCTCTGCCACTAGACCACGTAAATCGGGTACCTTCTAGAGGTAAATCAATCAATCCCTCACAATCGATAAATTCCAAAAAAAAAGTCACGGCAGTCGTCCATCTCCCCCCCCCCCACAAAAGACCCCCATCGCCAGCAAATATCAGACAGTTCCTCCCACAAGGCACCCCTTTCCACATCCTCTTCTAATTTGAATAAGCAAGAGATGGAAAATCTCCCTTTCCATACATCCCTTCTCGACATCATCTTTTATCCCAAATCAACAAAATACCTCGTGCCGTCCCTGCAGCATCAAGCGCCTCCCATTCTATAAATCTCCCTCCACAAACACTTTTCACAAGCTCCTTAGACGCATTATTCAACTTGGTTTCTTGAAGGCAGATCATTTGAGCCCTCCACTTGCGCAGACCCAACTTCACCACCTTCCTCTTGCTCGGGTCGTTGAGTCCCCGAACATTCCATGTCACTAATCGCATCTTGATAACCAAATGATGGCTTCCTCCTCCTCCTCCCTCCTTCCCCTCTCCAACCCACTCCTCCCTTCATAGTTAACATGAGAAATAAGGTTACGAAGCTCTCTCTCTCCCTTCCAAGAGGAGCTTTTCTTTCTACCAGCAAGTTTCTGTATCCCTTCAACAACACCAAAAATTCCCATGTTCCTCTCTCTTCTTCTCCTACATAAGTCAAACCAAGGTTCTGACCCATCCCCTCCACATTACTCCTCAGCCAATTTTCCACTTCTTCATTAACAGTTCGATTCCCCTCAAAATCCCCTTCTTCATCAGGGCCCAAGGCTGCCAAAGGGTGTGTCAAGCCCCATCCTTCCCCTTTCTCATCATTCCGCGTTACAATAGCATGATTGTGGTCAAATGGATCAGCAGGAAGATCTCCCTCAGTCTCATCCCCATCCCCCAAACAGCGTGAGCCTCTTCTCCTGAAACAGGTTCAGCAGTGTCTATTGAGCTGAAATCATTCCCAAGCTCCACCCTCTGTGCATCTTCAGCTCATTCATTAAAACTGTTGCAGCTTCTTTTTGAAGACTCAGCTGAATTCCCTTCCCAATGCACAGAATAATTCCACCATACATTCTGTCCAACTTGATTGAAAACTCTTGTGGATCATTATCCCTCAAGCTGATCTCCCCACCCCCCTTCTCAATTGTCAAAAACTGCCTCAACACAGGCCCCGACTCCACACCCCTCCCACTTTTTCCTCCATTAGTCGAACCACCACCAGCAAACTCCCTTCCCATTCTCCCCTTAGAAGAAAAAGAAGAAGAAGGAGATGAGAGAACAGAAGCAAGGACCAGCCTCTTGCAAATAGGCCTACCCTGTATATCATCACTCTTTATCCCTTGCTCCGATCTCGCCTTCATAACCCACTTCTGCTTTTCTTTTCTTAACCATCTCTTACCCTTGGAAGAATTAAAAGAGAGAGAATGAAACTCCTTCACAAAAGATAGACAATCGCTTTTAAAATTAGAGCTTCTGCTTCTGCCCTTTTCAACTCTATTGAACTTCGACCCCGATCTACGCAAGACCACCCCACTCTCATCGGCCTCCTTTTGTCTCCTTTCCAAAACTGCCACATCTTCAGTTGAATTGAAAGCCATTTAAACTCTGAGCGATGCATTGAAAAAAAGGAAGATTCTTGTGAAACTCTCTGTTAGGTCTGTTCTTCTTCGATCCACAAGCCTCAAAAAAATCTCCGTTAAAATCAGGCCCAGCTTTCCTTGGCCCAGGCTTAATAGGCCCATGCGAAAGACTAGTGCCTTTACTTTCTTTGGGCTTTCGATTAAAATGATGCTGCTGCTCCTTCGGCCTCGATTGGCCCAGTCGTTCTGTCTTTTGGCTTGAAAGTGGCCCAAATCTATTATCAGTGTTAAGACTAGGCCAACCAGAATTTGAATTCAAATCACTGCCTCTACGATCACGTGATCGTTTATCCACCTTGCCCAGTCTTCTTTCTCCACGTAGCCCACCTGCTGTCACCCACTCCCTCTGTCCGTTGGAATCCGACAATCTTTCCTCACCCTCAGTCCTCCAAAAATTCCAGCCCTAAAATACCACACATCGATTCTCAAGCTAGCCTCGCCCCATGCCCTTCGACCTTCCAACAAGACACTGACTGCTTCGACATGCGATGGCAACTGAAATAACAAGAGTGAATCCGGCATCGGCACCACCCTAACCCCACAAGAGACTCACCAAACCTTAGCAGCCCATTCTGCGTTCCTCTCCACCGACCCAACATCTTTATCAAATTTCCCAATTAGACAAGCCCTCAGCATCTCTCTTCTCTGCCATAGTCCGTCGTCCTCCACTTTGAGATAGATCCCTCTTGTCTCCGGCGCCGGCAACACCACAATCTCCCCCCCGGAGAATAATTGCGGCAACCGAGCAACCTCTGCGTACGAATTCTTTCGAATCAGACCTACGTTGCTTCCTTCTCTCTCTCTCATCTCAACACCACTTATTCAGGCACCGGGGACTGACTATAAACAACATGATCGCTCTTTACCCATATTTAAAAGATGAAAAAGAAAGTGAATGGTACCTAATTTTACAACAACCGTACTGCAATCCACAATAAACTAATTTGTTAATGAGGATTTGGAGTGGCACACATTGATCAACATCAGAGTGATTAACTAAAAGAAAGATCAGTTCAAAAGAACTGTTCCGGTCTTCAAACTTAACAAACAGAGATAAAATCAGGCCACCCAAAATCTTTTCTGGAAAGTCTATTCAACAAAGTAAAACGCGTGTTGGGTTTTATCACAATTCACAATAGAAACATGATTATCTCAAAATAAAATTCTAGGAGAAAAAAGAAAAAGAAGTGTAGAGAGAGAGAAGTTGAATGCACATAATTGTAAGAGTATAGGAGCTCGCCTAGTTTTCTATAGCTAAAGTTTATTTGAGTCAAATCTCATATCAAAGAAACTCGGCAATTTTCAAAGCATACCATATATAATAGTCTTACAACAAGAAAAATATAAGGTCACTGAGATCACACTTACCTTATACTCTTATGCTCCATTTGGTAGGAAGAAAGAAAATGGATGGAAGAGAGAGAAGGGATGGGGGAGACGTCCATAGGGAAGAGATTGTGTTCTTCTCTCCTTTTGTTTGGTTGGATGGAAGAAAAAAGAAGATAATACCTTACTTTGTTTGTCAAGAGTGAAAGGAAGAGACTCTTTTAATTTATTTATACCATTATTTCCATCACTATTTATAGTACTCCTTTGAACATTTCTATGCTATCATTATGAAGGATAGTTTGGGTTTATCAAATAATTTTAAGGATAGTTTTGTAATTTAAAATTTTTATAATAGCCTTGCCTTTCTTCCTTCCTTCCTGTCTTCCATTAATATTTGAAGGGACAAAAACTTGTGAAAGAGGAAGGATGGCTCATCCATCCTCTTCTCTCTTCCCTCCTTGACTCCTCTCTAACAAACGAAGGAAATTTGCTCCTTCTTTCCAACCCTCCACCCCTCTTCCTTCCTATCAAACAGAGCATTATGCGATATATCAAAAATACCAATTTTTGAGAATTTTATATTATTTGTGTCGCATATCTTGAATTGTTCCAATTGTACATTTATTTTATTCATGTGCAAATAAAACAAATATATGTATGTTAATTTAGCTAATCCATTGAATTGATATACTTAAAAAATTCCTTATTTTGATATTGACAAGTTTGTGTTGCATACTTCATTATTATAACACAACTGCCTTATTTGGATCAGGCTCATGCCTTATAATGCGCCTTGCGCTTAGGCTCCAAAACACCTTTGGCACCCTAGTGAGCCTTGAGCCTTTAACTACTATGCTTTCTACATAAATAATCGTTTAATTATTAATTTTATCTTTCCTAGTTATTCCTAACATCCATCTCAAGATCCGCATTTCCACCACATGGATGCGTTGTTTGTGATTTTATTTGTAATTCGTTTATCGCATAAAACCCCACTAGTGTTCCTCCACTTTGTTCAACCTATTCCAATTCTACTACTTACATCATCCTCAATTTCTCTGTCTTCTGTACAATTGATCCAGTATCAAAAATAATTACTTTGAGCAAGGCTTTGGTCTTGAATTCTTATTGCTATATTATCATTTCCGATAGCACTACTAAATTTACATGCCATGTATTCTGTTTTGGTACTACTAATTTTTAAGCCTTTGGACTCTATTGTTGTTCCCCAAGCCTCTAATTTTATTGCTAAGGCTTCCTTAGAGCTATCCAATAACACTATGTCATCCACAAATAACATGCACCATGGAAGGTCTCCTTGCATGTTTTTGTTATTTCATCCAACATTATCCTAAATAAATATGGACTTTGCGCCGAAACTTGGTGTAAACCTACTCTTAGTATCCTTATACATCCTAGATAAGTTTTATAAATCTTACCGGAATATGTTTTCTTTGTAGAGCCCACCCAATCATTACTCTTTGCACTCTACTATATGCCTTCTCTAAATCTATAAAAACAATGTGTAGATCCACAATCCTCTACTAATTGCCTTAATAGGTAAATGGCCTACATTCTCTAAACATAAACGTTATAAACACCCTTTTGGTGTTTAGAAAACCATGCCTTCCTGCTAAGTGATTCTCTAAACATAAATGCTTTTAAATAAAAAAAGAAACATAAACGGTTGTACTTAGTTAGTAGATGCTTACCAGAAGTGATCTATAACATTGCTTGTCCCCCTCCCATACAGCTCACCTCCTGCCCCTGTAAGATCAAAACAACATGCAGATTAGACAAAAAAAGAAATTTTATTAACTAAAACAAGAAATAACAACTTAGATAAAAAAGAAACTTTATTGCTAATGGTAACACGTGGGTTCTGCCGACTTCAGAAACACGACAAAATTGGGTCTTTTGAACAAATCAAGGCTTGGGCAACGAAAGCATGGGGAGTTGCAAGCGGAGTGAGTGTCTCGCCGTTGCCGGATTCTTTGTTGTTGTTTCAGCTTCTGTCACACTCAGAAGCCACTAGGGTTCTGATGGAAGGAAAGTGAACTTGGGGGGAGCAGAACTGAGACTTGATGTTTGGTTCTTTCATGTGGGATGCTCTGGTGTTATGAAGGAAAGAGGAGAGAACGAGTTGTGGTGTACAGGCTTCCTCTCCAGGTGTGGTGTTACTCTTTGTTCAAGCTATCGGTGACGCTTGTGGAGGGTTTCTGAGAGCAATGGCCGATGCGAATGACGATGCTTCAAGAATCATCATGATTGTAAGAGATGGAATCTCAGTCCCCAAGTGTGTTTGGGTTGAGGATGATCAGTTTTGTTACCATGTTGCAGTCATGGAGGAAAGGCTACCGGAGCTTGTGCCAACAGTGAGATCCCTCGCTGGGTGTGATGAGAGGAAGTTGATAAAAGAAGATGAGTGGTGGAAGAAGGAGATGGGGGAAGTTAAAGGAGTAATAGGAAGGAAAGCTCAGAAAATTTCTTTGCAGAAAGCCGCCGGAACCAAAGGAAGAAGGCGTAGTGAATAACACGCGCCGGGGGAGTGTGTGATGGGAGGTACAAGCGATGGTCTTATCTCCAACGGATACAATGGGTTGGATACAGCTAAGGGTACACGTGTCGGCAGGCAAAGAAAGTTTGAGAACCTTCGGTCACGTGATAGAGGCTGTGATTCTAAAATCTGTTGGGTTGGGCCGTGGTAGAGATCCCTCTTGGAAAGGATTGGCCTCGAATATGCAGGCTAATTTAAGTCATAAACAGAATTCAAATTTGAAGTTTGATTGTCAAAACAGATTTGGGCCATTGCAAGTTCTTCCAGAGGATAATGGGTCTTTGGGTTGTGGTTTAAGCCCCCTGAGAACAGGCTGGCATGCGAAAGTTATTGGGCCAAGTTTTGAAGGCCCAGAGATCAAAAAGATAAAAGGTAGGCCTTATGCTGGTAGTCATAGAAAAAGGCTTCACTTTCAAACGGGCCAGAAGAGAGACAATAATGTAAGCCGTGGCACAAGACTGAAATTCTCAAGGGCTGCCAAACAGAAATGGGTTGCTAGGGAGAGTCCACAGCCCAATTCTCAAGTTAAGGCTCATTCTTTAAAGACTAAAGCCCAATCTCATCCTTCTCATTCCTCATCGGGAATTTGGGGACCGGAGCGATGCTGGGAGGGAAAGCTTACAGGTTTGGACTGAAGGCAATCGATGTGGCTATGAAAGCAACTGAGGGGGAGAATGAAGGCTGTGATCGACAGGTGCAGGAAAGTGTGGGAAGGAATAGTGACAGATTTAGCAACACTCCAGCAGTGATAAGCAACGGTAAAATTTGCTCCCGAACCTCTCCTCTTCTTTCTTCTTCTGGGTTGACGGGCACGGGTGATCTCTCATCTTCTCTTTTTTCTTCTGCTTCGGTGGGTTTGGAGGAGACCACGAGAACGGAGGAGGGGAGAAATGAAGGGCAAGGGATGACTGATTGTGATTCGGAGGTTGACAGAGACAGATTCATGCTGGACAATTCACTGATTGTGCAGAGTTCGTTTGTTGCACCTGGATTAAAAAGTGTTAATCAGTTTAAGGTTGGAGATGATTTTAATGTATCAGTTGAGAAGGATGGTGTGATCACTCTTTGTCTTGGCAAAGGTATTGAATTGCAGTTGCAAAATGAACAGGCTGAGGTGTTACAGGGTCTACTGTAGCAGCATAATGGGGTGGCAGCGGGATCCAAAATGGGATCAGTTTCGGTATAGAGGGGGGAGAATTTATTGATAATAGGAGAGATAATTTGGTGGACTGGGAGGAAAATGACCAGGAAGATGAGATTGAAGGAGAGGAGTGGCTGAACGACTCTTTCCACGATTGTGTCGAAGGAGATATGGTGAAGAAGTTACAGGGAGAGTTCGCTGCGGAAGGGGATGGGCTGTTCACTCCTTTAAAGACCATTGAACCATAGAGGGAGTTCAACAATTTGACAATCCCAAACGGAGAAGGTAGGCGAGATAATTGGGTGACAGACACTATTGGGCCTGTGAGCAATAGTTTGGGAATCTCTTATGCCGAGAACAATGAGCAGGCGATAGAAAATTTTCATTCTATTGATGGGGGATGGGTTGGTTCCCGAAAGAAAAGGAACGTGTACTGGAGGGGGGAAAAGGGAGTTGAAGGGGGTTGATCTCTGTAGGGGTTATCAATGTCAGTAAATATAAGTAATAAATATGGTAGCCAACACAATTGTGAGGGACCCAGAGTGCATCTAGACCAGAGGGGAAACAATTAAAGCTAATTAATGGAGACGATAGTGAAGGTAGATCTGCCTTGCCATTTGCAACAGAGCTCTTTATTTATAGGGGGCCAATGGTTTCGGATCATCCTTGGTGGATCAGAGATGGGTTGACCCGCTCTTTTGATCCAGGGTACTTGATTCATGAGTACCCTAAACACCTAAGATGTCACTTCCCTCCTTTCAGTCCTTTGCGCATTGAATGTTTTTAGTCACATCCTAGCGGCGGTAGCCAGTTGCATTAATTGCCTTTCGCCAGGCCATTAATGGTGATGGTAAGGGTTTCTGTTGTGGCAAAGCGTCGCTCACTGTTCCATTAACTAGGCCCCTTGATTTAGTTGGGCTTTCCCTATTGTTCATCCTCCAATCCAAAACCTCCTGAGTATCCCATTGGAGATTCTGTCGTGCAGTTACAAGGGGTGGGACCTACCAATCCTCCCATTGCTATGCTGTAGGGCATGTGCCTTTGTATTAAGGCTCGAGGAGTAGGTCTCGAGGCTTGAGCGATAGTGCTCGAGGAGTAGGTCTCGAGGCTTGAGTGATAGTGCTTGAGGAGTAGATCTCGAGGATTGAGCGACAGTGCTCGAGGAGGTCTCGAGGCTTGAGTGATAGTGCTCAAGGAGTAGGTCTCGAGGCTTGAGTGATAGTGCTCGAGGAGTAAGTCTCGAGACTTGAGCGATAATGCTCGAGGAGGTCTCGAGGCTTGAGGGATAGTGCTCGAGGAGTAGGTCTCGAGGCTTGTGCGATAGTGCTCGAGGAGTAGATCTCGAGGCTTGAGCGATAGTGCTCGAGGAGGAGGTCTCGAGGCTTGAGCGATAGTGCTCGAGGAGGTCTCGAGGCTTGAGCGATAGTGCTCGAGGCTTGGGCGATAGTGCTCGAGGAGGTCTCGAGGCTTGAGTGATAGTGCTCGAGGAGTAGGTCTCGAGGCTTGTGCGATAGTGCTCGAGGAGTAGATCTCGAGGCTTGAGCGATAGTGCTCGAGGAGGAGGTCTCGAGGCTTGGGCGATAGTGCTCCAAGGTGTCTCGAGGCTTGAGGGATAGTGTTCGAGGAGTAAGTCTCGAGGCTTGAGGGATAGTGCTCGAGGAGTAGGTCTCGAGGCTTGTGGAATAGTGCTCGAGGAGTAGGTCTCAAGACTTGAGTGATAGTGCTCGAGGAGTAGGTCTCGAGGCTTGGGCGATAGTGCTCCAGGGGGTCTCGAGGCTTGAGGGATAATGTTCGAGGAGTAAGTCTCGAGGCTTGAGGGATAATGCTCAAAGAGTAGGTCTCGAGGCTTGTGGGATAGTGCTCGAGGAGTAGGTCTCAAGGATTGAGTGATAGTGCTCGAGGAGTAGGTCTCGAGGCTTGGGCGATAGTGCTCTAGGGGGTGGCCTTAGAGGCTTTTGTTATCTTTCTGGCGTGGACCCCTCTTCATGCGGTGTGGCTGCCACGGTGGCATGGTTTGACTGGTCAACTCTATTTTTGAATCTAGGCAGACACCCACATTTAGTCCCCCTGCGCGGGTGGCAGGGATGAAGGTTGGTGTCGCGCGTGCATGTGGGAAGACCAATAAAGATAGGGTAGGGGATTTGAAGCGACAAGTTGGTGGCTTAAGTCATTATGGCAGCCGATTTCGTTCTTCGAGGGTTCCACATGGCTCGTTGGAAGGTGAAAAGGTGGGTTGCCTTAATGACTGGAAATGAAAGAAGTGAACGCATAAACAACCCTTATGTGGGTATCGTTAACGAAAGAGAGAGTGAAAACTTTTTACAGGAGCGCTGTACTATCCGAGAACGATTGACCGGAGACCGAACAATGCCAAGAAAGGAGTTTAAGTAAGAAGGACGAGAGGCCACCCCGTGTGCCGCCAGATGACGAGTGGCGACGGGCCCCATTTTTTGCCCAGGGAGACATGTTCTGGCGCATAGCAGAACAATTTGGGGAAGAAGGCTCACCCCTGGAGGAATTGTGTTTGGTGGAGGAGGCGGAGATGGCGGATTCTCTACTTACTCCGACAGATTCGTTGATACGCTTCAAAGTGGAGCAAGGGCGATATCCCTATTCTTTTATGGAATTTGGGGACCACCGTACTCCGCCATATGTGTGGTCGAGATGGACAGATCACGTGCTGGATATACCAGCGTATGTGGAGACTATGGGGAAAGCGAGGGTCTTACCCTCCAATCGCTTGTTCAGGTCATTGGTGGTACCCTAAGATCTGGATGGCCTGGGAGTACTGCTCTCGCAGTGGAGTGTGTCGACACACATTTGTGACAGCCTGGGGAGAATTCGCGCCAACCTTGGAGGATGTTGGTCATTTATTAGGTCTTAGTCTACAAGGGTCTCAGAACCCATTCTCATGGTCCTTATCAGAGGAGGAGGAAAGGTTGGTGGCTGACTTGCAAGCGGCTGAAACTGCTTCGAAGACTTTTGGGTCCTGGTTTGAGCGAGATGGCTCACGACGCGCATCACGAGGAAAAGGGGGGAATAAATGCACCTTTGGCGCTTGGGCGCGCTATTTCTTTGAGGACGTTCAACCTCCGAAAAAAGGGATGAGGGAGGAAGATCACTCAAGAGAGGTGGGCCCTCATTTGGGGCATCGATCTCAGTTGGCGGCCTACTTGCTTTATTGGCTGTCTCGATTTGTGTTAGAGGGGCCGCCAGAGGATGCACCCCATGCTCGCTACATGGAAATTGCAGTGAAGCTATCTCGTGGTGTGATGGTGCCATTAGCTGCCATGTTTCTGGGCAACCTATATCATAGGTTGGACATGCTAGTGGAAGATTCAGCGCGCTCGGTGGGGCATTATTTGGTGCACTCATATGTCTCCACTTTATTCCTGCAACTTTTTTTGTATAAGCAGTTCAGATCCTACGCTCCTGTTCCGCGAGAGATAATAATGGAGGGGGGGGAGTTAGTTATACGCAGTGAGCGGTGGCATAGAGGGGGTCCACAGCGAGCCTTTATCCAAGTAGTTGACTTAAGTCATGAGATGGAGCTACACCCTTATGCCATGCCTTTGGCAGGGGCCCTGACACTGCCCATTTACTTTGAGGAGGATAGATGGGTCCCTACGGGTGCTGCAGCGGCGGAGTTTACGGACATAATGTTGGTGTTGCTCCTGATCTTGTCGCCAGGGCATCTGCCAGTCTTGTATGAGAGTGGTCATATGGTGAAGACATGCAATCCGTTGAGGGTTGCTAGGCAATTTGGTTATGATCTAGGGGTGGCCCAAAACTACCAGTTTGTTGAAGGATAGGAGTGTCTTGAGATTTTTGGTTGCTCATACAGGCATGTTAACATAGGGTGTTGGACTCTGGTTTATTCCGTCGCGGCGGAGGAGAGGAGGCCTTACTACCAATCATTATACTTATTGGAGGTCGAGGCTAGAGGCTTTTAGACGCTTCTGTGAGACCCCTGCTGTGCGAATGCCAGCTCAGGTGGTGTGGGCTGGAGACGCCTCGCTGAGGTTGATTGCCTCCTCCAAGGATAGAGGTAGGGCATGCTTATTTTTGCGACGTCAACAGCGCGAGCAGGAGAGGCAAGCGCGTGAGGCGTCCAGAGGGGAGGGAGAAGGAGATGATGAAGGAGGGGTAAGGGTGGTAAGGGAAGGGCCTGCTATGGAGATAGCGGTGACAGGAACTCTTGAGAGGGAGAGGGGTGGCATTCTGCCTCGTGGGTCGTCTTCGCGTAAGCGAAAAGGTCCTACCACTCGTGCTCGAGCGCGAGCTAAAGCTATGCGTCCTTTAGCTGTGACAAAAAGTGAAGGCAGGGATGCGGACCGGGCAGAAGGAGTGGTTGAGTCTGAAGGAGATCCGGCAGCTACTACCCTAGGTAATGTGGAGTCTGCAGTGGAGACTCGTAGTCCGCTCCACGAGGGGACGAACAGTGACGAACTGGCTAGCAGTGGGGAGGGGAGTACCTCGTTGGCGGATTTCGGGGAATATGGCTCGATGCGTGAACTTTTTAATGCACCGCGTAGAGTGGTGTTAGCACGACTTTGCCGAGACCCAGAGATCCCCACTATCTTGATTGAGGACTCAGAGGAGTCTGCCGCGGGGGCGGATATACTCGAGGAGGTACCTAGCTATGACTATTCTCGTGTGCTGGTATCGTATGATTATGCCCGAGATAGGCCCATGTTTGCAGAAGGTGAGGGAGATGTGCCCCTGATGATCGAGCCCCTTATGGCGGTTCATGATGATGCTTTTAACTATAGCGAGGGAGAAAGAATGCCTAGGGCGGATGAGGTCGTGCGACAAGTTGTGTGTGATGAGGATAGTGGAGGGCAGCCGGGGTCTTCATCGCGAGAGGCGGCGGGAAGGGATTGTCTATCGCTCGCTGTGAGTGATGAGAGCTCTGGTGAGCGGGCGAGTTGTCTGGGAGAGATGGGGGAAGGTATCGAGGCCCCAGGAATTAAAGGCAACAATATCAATAGCTCATCCCATGTTAGATCCTTTCCAGAAGGGTCTAACACACCACTGCTCAATGGCTTAGAAGATTCGCGAATACGGGAAATCCTAAGTGTTGGTGAAGTGTTGCCAGCACAGCAAGCCGAGGGAAAGCTGCAGAGCGCTGCTCGAGGTAAAGTGTGGAACCCCCTTTCTTTTTCTTTTTTTTTTTTTTTGGGCGTTTGGGCTAGGGATTTGCTAAACTGTGTTGTGTGTTGTGTTAAAAGGTGCTACTGTGGAAGAAGAAAGTGACGCTGATTTTCGCGAAACAGTGTCTCCTCAGCGATTCGCAAGGGTGGTGGACCGCTCAAATGAGGAGAGGCAGCCTCAGGAGGTACCATGGATGGGTGTCCCAGTGACACCCGCTTTCGTTCCTTTGTTGGAACAGGCGTTGGCGGGTCATCCAGACATAGCTCAGATGTTGTCCTCGCGGCATAAGTGGTTTCATCGTGCTGTTTACGAGCTGCTGGGTCGTTTGCTACAGTTCTTTGGGTTGGTGGCAGAAGGAATTCATTTGGATGAGGCGCGAGTTATTTTGGATGATTTGGCGCTGCTAAAAGTAGATACTCTATGGCTCAAGCGATGGTTTGCCGTTGCAGAAAAGGTGCTGCGTCATGCGGTAGTGCGGCCGCATATAACGGAGATGTAGGTGAAGGTGGCCAAGGCAAAAGCGGAGCTCCAATTGTGTGAGGATGAGCTAGGAGTGCTTGTGGCTCATCTAGCGGAGTTGGACTGTGATGACACCATGCTTACCTCATTCGAAAGTTGAAATGTAACATAGCAATGCTTGCACAAAACGATTGTATTTGTGTGGACCAGTTTTTATAAAACATAGCTTTTGACCATAATGTTTGATGTATGCTATGTTGTTTGTGTATATTGTGTGTTCGTATCAGGTTACGAGATTGACAAGAAAGATAAATCCTTAAATTAACAAAAGTAGGACTTAAGCCAAGTAGAGTTAATGGGGGTCCCCTGGTTGCCCTCAAGCGTACAATAGCCACTGGGACTAGCGGTCTTGATTACAAAAGGTCCCTCCCATTTTGGGGAGAATTTTGGTGCGGAGAGATTTCGCATGACATGGGTTGCTGCTTTTGAGTACGAGGTCTCCAGGTTGAATACGGCGCAGTTGGACATGTTGATTGTATGCTTTTGCAAGCATGCCCTGGTATTGGTGAAGGTGTTGTTGTGCCACTTCTCTTTGTTCATCCAATGCCTCGAGTTCGCTGAGTCGCTCGTAAGCAACTTGACTTCGGGAAGCCAGTTGCGCAGATGGGACAGCGATATCGATGGGCAAGATGGCCTCGATGCCGTATACCAATGAGAATGGCGTTGGGAGAAGGTCTACCCAATTGCTTTCGTTCTCTTCGAGAGTTCAGCTTAAAATTTTGAGGAGGGCTTTGTTTGAGGCTTCAGCCTGTCCATTGCCCTTGGGATAATAGGGAGTCGATCGTCAATGCACCGCATTGTATCGTTCAAGGAGAGCTTTGACATGGCAATTGATGAATGGGGTGCCGTTGTCGGTGATGATTTGCTGGGGGACTCCATAAAGACAGATGATGTGCTCCCTAAGAAAGTTGGAAACTGCTAGTCCTGTGGCCTTTTTGAGGGGAATGGCCTCGACCCACTTGGTGCAAAACTCAGTAGCGACCAGAATCCAAGTATGACCGCGAACAATAGGGCGAACAGGGCCGATGAGATCAAGGCCCCAGGTATGGAATGGCCAAGGGGTGGAGATTGGGTTGAGCGGTGTTGCTGGCCTATGGATTAGGTGATCGTGAAGTTGGCAGGCCGAACATTTTTGGACATGTTGTTTTGCCTCCGTTGCCATAGATGGCCAGTAGTACCCTTGTTGTAGGAGAACAGCGAAGAGTTTTTCGCCGCCTTGGTGTTCGAGGGAGTGTGCGGTTGCAAGGGCTTCTTCCTTGGCCAAGCATCGTAGGGAAGTTCCATTGAGTGACCTTCGGAACAAGAGTCCTTTGTGGAGGAAAAAACGATGTACTCGCTTCTTTAGCTTGACAGCGGCAGCGCGCTCGCTTGGTAAGGTACCACATGTAAGGAATGCAATGTATGGATAACGCCAATCTCCTTCTTCGAGGATGCATGCTTCGGATGAGTCAAGCAATGTTTGGCAATCATGGCAGGCGCGTTGGAGTGCATTGGCCTCTTTAGCCATCTCGGGCCAATAAAAGCCTTGTTGCTACAGTTTCCTATACAGCACGACATCCGCGGAACAATGTTGTTGGTGCACTGTATGGAGTACTTTTTGGGCCTCGCACGGGCCCAAACAACGTGCCAATGCGCCACATGGCAATTTATGGTAGAGGATGCCCTGGATGATTTGGAAGTGGCCAAGCTGGGTGAGGGGAATTAATCCTTCAAAATGTGTGAGCTCCGCGATGATCGGGGTTCGCCAATCGGGCTTGTCGGGCTCGAATGGGAGTATCTCAAAAATAGTTATATGACGATGTAGTTGAGTGACTTCGAGGTGAGCTTTGTCGCAATCCATGTGCATTTTGGAGGCTAAGGTGCCGAGAGCATCGGGGTAGCGATTGTCAAATAGTGGGACGTGCGCGATGCGGACTGTGCTGAATGTCGCGAGGAGCCTTTGAATTATGGTCCGGTAGGAGGCCAGTGTGGGTTCACGAATAGCGAAGTCTCCTGTTGTTTGCTTGATGACCAATTTGGAGTCACCATTAATGCAAATGCGTGAGATTCCTTTGTCTCGCGCAGTCAGGAGTCCCAGGATGAGAGCCTCATACTCTGCTTCATTGTTTGAGCATTTGAAGTTTAACTTGAAAGTGGTTGTGCTCTGCTGATTGGTAGAGGTGAGGACTATACCTGCGCCGCCACCGGTAGCCGTAGATGAGCCATCGAAGGCCAGCTGCCATTCGTCTTGTAATGTATCTGCGGTCGCGACATGGAGCTCGTCCAGTGGTAAAGTATCGTTGATCGGCTCGTGTTGTCCTGCTGGGAATTGGGCCAAGAGATTAGCTAAAGCTTAGCTTTTGATAGCGCGTGGGGTGCAGCATGTGATGTCAAACTCTGCTAAGGCGAGGAGCCATCGAGTCATTTTTCCAAAAATTAAAGGTTTTGTTAGCAGGTGACGATAGGGAGCACATTTGGTGATGAGGTGGACCTGGTGGGCGAGGAAGTAATGACGGAATTTCTGAGCAGCATATACGAGGGCCAGGCAATGTCGCTCGATGTTGGAGTATCGTGTCTCTGCATCTCGGGTGAGGCGACTGAGGTAGTAGATTGACCGCTCTTGGCCATTGAAGTCTTGGGCTAGCAAAGCCCCTATAGATCGCTCAGTGGAAGTGAGATAGAGCAGGAGCGGTTCCTTGTTTCGTGGGGGGGACATCATTTGAGGGGAGGTTAAAACATTTTTTATTGTCTAAAATGCATTTTGGTGCGTTGAGGTCCACACGAATTTAGGATTTCCTTTGAGTGTACCGAAGTCAAAAGTAGCCTCGGCTAGAACTGGGAGGAATCGCCGAAGGTAGGAGACCTTGCCCAAGAAACTTTTAAGTTGCTTCATGGAAGAAGGTGCAGGCATGGCGATAATGGCTAGCGCTTTGGTTGGGTCGAGATCGATGCCCTGTCTGTGAACTGTAAACCCTAAAAATTTGCCAAGATTGACATCGAAGGCACATTTAAGAGGGTTTATACGTAGGCGGTACTGCCGACAGCAATCGAAGACCTGTCGGAGATGCTTTATATGGTTACTTTCCAGGCGCGATTTTACTACCAGGTCATCGACGTAGTCCTCTACTGTATGATGGAGCATATCATGAAAGATTGCGGTCATGGCTCGCTGATACGTGGCCCCCGCATGTTTTAGACCAAATGGCATAACAGTGTAGTGAATTGCCAAAAGGAGTTCGAAAAGTTGTTTTCTATGCGTCGTCAGCGGCCATTTTGATCTGGTTGTAGCCGCTGTACCCGTCCATGAAGGAAAACAGTTCGTGACCGGCTGTCGCATCGACCAACATGTCGATGTTTGGTAGGGGGAAGTCGTCCTTTGGGCATGCTTTGTTGATGTCCCTAAAGTCAACACAGACGCAAATCTGTCCATTTTTCTTTTTGACCGGAACAATGTTAGCAAGCCAAATGGGGTGAACTATGGGCTGAATCAAGTTAGCCTGCAACAACTTTTCGACTTCGGTTTTGATTTGTAGTTCGAGCTTGTGACGAAAAGTTCGAGGGGCCTGTTTGACTGGTCGAGCATGGGGAAGAACTTTGAGGTGATGTGCTACCAAACGGGGGTCAAGGCCCGCCATTTCCTCATAGGTCCATGCAAAGATGTACGAGTATTCTTTTACAAGAGTGATTAGGGCTTCGCGGAGAGGAGAGTGGAGGGTAGAGGCTATGTAAGTGAGGCGCGGCGTGCTACCAGGAGGGGCGAGGTTGATTTCTTCAAGGTTAGGGAAAAAAGGTTTGGCCGGTTCCATGTCAGCTTGGGGCTCAGCAACAGTGTTGGTGGTTGCCGGGCCCGAACACCGTCATAAGCGATATATGACTCGTCCGTTGGTCAGGCGAACCCTCTTGCATTCGCTGGGTGGTATCGGTGGTGCTGTGAGGGGCTGATGGATCTGTGGTGCTCGAAAAATGCCTTGTGTTGCCTCAACCCACGATGGGAGTGGTGTGCTGATAATAGCCATTTGGTCCAGTGCCTCAGTGTCTTCTAGATCGTCGAAGAAAAGGGCGTCAATGAAGTGTGCCTCGAATTTAGCAAATGGCTTGTCCAGACATGGAACAGTTACGACCTTAGTGCCAAGGATGCCTTTAAAGCATGGTGGTAGGTGGATGGGACTATGCCAAAGTGATGCATCCATGCACGACCAATGAGTAAATGGTAGGAAGTCTCCGCGTCAATCACGTGGAATTTCGTGGGAGCGTGAAATTTGTGGATCGGGAGGTCAACATTGACGTAGCCTATCGTACGCCGTAGGTCATTTCCGAAGCCAACGACCTCGATGGGGCTGAGCACCAGTCGCTCAGCTGGGAGGTTAGCTTGCTTGAACACAGTCATATGCATAATATTGATCGAGGAGCCATTGTCGAGGAATGTGCGCTTGAACTCAGTGCCATTTAGAATAGATGTGACGTAGAGTGGTCTATTCTGCGGCGAGGGTACGCATCTGTCTGCATCAGAGAAGGAGATGACTCGAGGGGGCTGGTGGTGGGTGGCCGGGGAAGTTATGGGCTTTGTAGCTGCACATTGGTGAAGCTCGGGTGTCATATGGTCGCTGCTATTTTTAGGGTGGTGGTATTCTTCGAGCTCGTCGTAACAAGAGATTGTGGCCACAGCTCGATTGTGTCGTGGGTAAGGATGTCGTCTAACATCTTTGGGCGGGGTTAGCTCAAGGTTGCCTTTGGCTATATTTTGGTGAAATAGCCGACGGAGAGCGCGAAAGTCGCTAGTGGGTTGTGAGACAAATTGGTGGAATTTGCAGAAGTTGGGATGGGTCCGATCAGCAGCAGTTGGCTCGATACGGGGTATAGGGAGAGCAACGCGTCCATCTTCCACCCCTGTTTTCAATGCATTGAGCACCTCTTCTAAGCAAACCGGGAATGGAGGTGGCTCCTCACCGCGATGGTGTGTTGGTTTTGACTCTTCTTCCCGTCGCTTTTTGGGGCACCTCATTAGTGTGCGCACTTAGAGCAACCCGACGAGCTGGGGCTTTTGGAGTTTTAGCTGTGGGGGCGGGCTTTAGGTTTTTTACAAGATTGCAGACTGCCATAATTAGGTCACCGAAGCTGGCCACGATTCGGTATGGTTGTGCCATGCCGTTTATGCATATGTCGACAATGTCCTTTTCTTCATTATTTTCGAAACATTCCATGGCTCGATCATGAAAACGCTGCACAAATCGGAGGGGCTCTTCATTCTCGCTTTGGGCTTCTTTGGTGAGATGGAGTGGATGAAAAACAAAGCCCTTTTAGATATAGCAGAGTTGGACCGTAGGGAGGGCCAAGGGGTTCTCAATGAGGAGAGATGCAGAAGGGACGAGTGCAAGGCAGAGATTGGTGAGATTGCTATCTCAGAGAAGATTTCTTGGCAACAAAAATCAAGGGCTTTATGGCTGAAGGAAGGTGATCGGAGAAATAATTTCATTAGGAGGATTCGGCTTGATGGGATTCTTTTTGTGTCAATAGGAGGATAATAGTAGGGAGATTGCTTCCTATTTCCAGCGTTTGTACACTGAGGAGTTTAATTGGAGACCGCGTATAGACAGGATGGCTTTTGACATGATTCCTGTGGAGGACAAAGAAGGTCTTGAGAGACCCTTTAGTGAAGAGGAAGTGTTTTTGGCTTTGAATAGCTGCAATGGGGATAAAGCTCCGAGGCCGGACGAATCTACTATGAGTTTCTTCCAACAGAATTAAGAAGCGGTCAGAAAGGAGGTTATGGAGACTGTGAATACCTTCCACGAAAAGGGTCGATTTCAGAAGAGCCTGAATGCCTCGTTTATTGCTCTCATCCCCAAGAAAGTGGGAGTTACAGACATTGAGGACTTTTGGCCTATCAGTCTTATGAGCATTGTGTGCAAAATTATAGCTAAAGTCCTACCATCCCACTTGAAAAGAGTGTTGGATAGCGTCATCTCAGAGTCACAAAATGCTTTTGTTCGTGGGCATCAGATTTTGGATTCAGCTCTTATTGCTTCTGAGTGCGTGGATTCTAGATTGAGCAGTGGAATTCCGGGGGTTCAATGTAAGTTGGATATAGAGAAGGCTTGCGACATGTGTGCTGGAGCTTCTTGCTCTATTTGTTGGAACATATGGGATTCAGGGAGAGGTGGAGGAGATGGATTCAATTATGTATTTCTACTGTGAGGTTCTCGGTGCTTGTGAATGGTTCCCCTTCAGGATTTTTTGGTAGTTCGAGAGGCTTGAGGTAGGGAGACCCCCTATCTTCATTTCTCTTTCTTATTGTGATGGAGGATTTCAGCCGCTTGATGAGGAGGGCGGTGGAGTTAGGATATTTCAGAGGCAGGGAGCAATCCATCATATGAAGATTTCTCATTTATTGTTTGTCGATGACACTTTAGTGTTCTGTAATGCAAATGTGGGCCAGTTGAGATATCTGAGGAGTGTGTTGGTTTGCTTTCAGGCAATTTCGGGCTTGAAAGTGAATCTTGGGATCAGTGAGATTGTTCCTGTGGGGGAGGTAGCCCATATTTCTTCTCTTGCAGATATTCTAGGTTGCGGGGTAAGGGAGTTCCCGATTTCTTACTTAGGATTGCCATTGGGAGCGTCCTCGAGGAGAGTTGCAATTCGGGACCCAATTATTGAGAGGTTTGAGAGGAGGCTTGCAAGGTGGAAGAAACAATATCCGTCGAAGGGAGGTCGTCTAACTCTGATACAGAGCACGCTATCGAGTATGCCTACATACTTTTTGTCCTTGTTCCAGATTCCAGCCTCAGTGAAACAATGGATCAAGAAGCTTCAGCAAAACTTCCTATGGGGAGGGATGGGGGAGGAGTTTAAGTACCATCTTCTTAATTGGGATTAGGTGTGTAGGCCGATTCAGGCAGGGGGGTTGGGGATTAGGAGGCTTGATCCCTTCAATAAAGCTTTGTTGGGTAAGTGGCTATGGAGGTTCGAGGTGGAGAGGGATAAGCTCTGGAGACGAGAGTGGTGGGTGGTGTTCTTTGGAGGTGAGAATCCAGGCCGGAATCGAGGTTTATAAATACATCCGGAAGGGTTGGGATGAGTTTTCAAAACATATTCGATTCAGGGTGAGGGATGGTCGGTATGTTCGGTTGTGGGAGGATCTATGATGCGAGGACTGTACTCTTGTTTGCACTTACCCGAGGTTTTTCAGGATTGCGATTGCCAGACATGCTATGATTGTTGACTGCTATCATCTTGATAGCGGAGGACTGTCATGAGATGTGAGGTTCTCGAGGCATTTCCAGGATTGGAAGCTGGAGGACATCTTTGGTTTGTTTGCTATGCTTTATCATCAGAGGATAGAGGCCACGGGGACGGATGAGTGGATCTGGATTCCCTCTCCTCGGGGTAGATTCGGGGTGCGTTCCCTTTATTCGAGATTGGTGAATGCTCACGAGCCTCCTTTTCCATAGAAGGCTTCGTGGCGTACAAAGGCACCTATAAAGGTGGGTTTTTTTAGTTTGGACAGCAGTCTTGGGTCAAATTCTTACCACTGATAACATGAAATTCAAGGGTCATATGGTGTCTTGTGTGCAAAAGGGAGGAGAAGTCGATGGACCATCTTCTTCTTCATTGCTTGGTGACACAAGATTGTCGGGATATGTTCCTTGGCCTCTTCAGGGTTCAAGCTTGGAGAAGTTGTTCAATGGGTTCTAAGGCTCGAGATGCTTGGAGAGTTGTTCCCCTTTGTTTATGGTGGTCTTTGTGGAAGGAAAGCAATAGGAGATCCTTTGAGGGAGAGGAAACTCCTATTGGTGTGCTTAAATTCTCTATTCTTCACTCTTTATTTTTTTGGCTTTGGGGGAGAAATTGTAAATCTATAAGGGAAATAGTGGATTGTTTAGATACTTTGAGTGTCTAGGGGCCCTGTTAGGCCCTTGTATTTCTTCTAGGATGCGCTCTCCCTCTTGAGGGTTGTTTATAATACTTTACTTGTCAAAAAAAAACAAAGAAATAACATAATTACCACAACGAAAACTTCTCAATCCTGAGAAGTGAGGCGGAGATGGGTGGAATGGTAATCTTTGGTTTCATAGGAACCACCTCCAAAATGACTATCCCGGTAATCGCAACACACGTCGTGATCAAAGTTAGCTTACGGATCCAACCTTCAAAAATAAGAACAAAAGATCAGTTGGCAAACTAACAATTAAACAAAACTATAAAACCAAATTTTGCAAAGATAAAATCAGGTTGATATAAAAAAGATGATATAAAAAAAATCCAAAATAAGTTATATTGCATCTTTCACAAATTCATACCAATTAATCAAATCATGATCAAGACTTTAATGATACAAATAAAATAAGGCTCACTTGCAGGTACTCAAAAAAAGATATGCTTGAATGCTTTGAGCCTAGCATTTCTATAATGAGTTGGATGCATGAGAAAAGGATGAACAACCTCAGCTCGGCCCTTAATCAGAGAAGACCACATGAAGGTGCTTCCAATCCAACTCATTGTTGTGGAACGGCTTTCATAAAGCACCTTTTGGTAGCAGCTACCCAAGAGGAGGCAATAATAGAGCGCCCTAGCGAAGCGGCCAATTCTGTCAATCAGTACTCCCTTTCTCTTATAATAAAGCAAGCTTGGCCCGATCGTCACTAGCCATCTCCGTCCTAGCTTAGGAAAAAGAGAACCACTATCTCTTCATTGATCTAATCAGAGGCTTGCTTTTTCTGCGTGCTTGAGGTTTTTCTAGCGCGGACTCATTTGATTTATCCTTAATCTCAAGTCCAACTACATCCTTTTTCTAGTTCAACAACCTCATCATCTAATTATTTTCTAGAGGGAGATGGGTTGACTTCATCAAATAAATATGCATTGATTCTTCAATCCCTAAGTGTTCTTTTTGTTAAACACCCTATATGCTTTGCTATTCATTGAATTGCCTAGGAAAACACCTTCATTTGCTTTAGCATCAAATGCTCTTAGGTTGTCGTTATCATTAAGCACGTAGCATTTACTCCCAATATCTATATGCACTATATCACTACAATGAATACTCAACACATAATATGTGACATAGAACATGCAGCAGTGTGTGCATGCAAACTAGTGTTAACAGTGCTCAGTAGTGTGAACAGTGTGTCAAGTGCACGGTAGTGTGAACATCTTATGTATAAACATTGTTTATGCAACTAATATAATTGAAAGTCAACGCGTTATTTTGATTTTCAAGACTTCTTTTAATGGAGTTTTAAGTCCCCAAAGTCTTTCATTAATTCTAGTTGGTTGAGAGTCAAAGAAGTCTCGTGTCTTTTCATTTTTCTTGCTTGGTCCTTGTGTATTTTTTTTTTTTTGGGAGTGTACCTATGGCTGGAGGGTTGTTCCTTGCCATCTCTATTTAAGCTCCTACTGATGTAATTGAAATAGTTTTTATGAATTTGAATGATATTTGAGCCTTTGGCTTCTTAAGAAGAAGGAGTTCTTCTTGTTATCTTTCATTTATCCCTTGGGTGGCAAGCTTACCTATCCCTTGAGTACTCACTCGTGTTACCTCCTACTTCTCCATTTTTCTGGCGTCAAATTGGTATCAGAGCTTTGGTTTCATGTGGCTGGTCGTCGTCGTCGCGGACCAAACATTCAAGAATCGGCAGCTCATGAAAGAGACCTTGAGATGGATGATTTAAGGAGACAAGTGCAGCAACTCCAGCAGCATTTACAACACTATGAACCTCTGGGACATGATGAATCTCGTCATGGTTCAGAGCATGCCTCATCAATCGATGAAGAGGAGGAGGTTAACCCCTTCAATCAAGCACGAAGTGTTGCATCGAGTGAAGAGGCTTCTCCCCGTTATCATGCTCGAAGGAACTATGGTTTCCAACGAGATTATGACATAAAGGTTAAAATTCCGTAGTTTGAAGGAAGACAACATCCGGATGAGTTCATAGATTGGCTCGTCGCTGTTGAAAGAATTTTTGATTTCAAAGACATTGTAGAACACCGCAACGTGAAGTGAGTGGCCATCAAATTAAAGAAGCATGCCTCCGTTTGGTGGGAACACCTTAAGAAGTAACGAATTCGTGAAGGAAGGAGTAGAATTGTAACATGGGAACAAATGAAGAAGGAATTATAGAGAGAGTTTCTGCCGGAGAACTATCGCCAAGATTCTTTTCTTCAATTTCACAACTTAGAGCAAAAGGACCTCTCAGTTGAAGACTACATTGCTGAATTTGAACACCTTATGATGAGGTGTGATGTTTCCAAACTAGAAGAACAATCCATTGCTCATTTTCTTGGGGGACTTCGGCCTGAAAACTGTGACGTTGTCCAATTGCAACCTTATTGGACTTCTAATGGTGTTTGTAAGCTTGCACTCAAGGTGGAACGCCAACAAAAAAAACAAAGGGTGCAGCTTTTGATCATTTAATCGAGGGGGCTCTTCCAATTGAGGGAGTGTTCCTACTTCCAAGTTCCAAGTCCTCTTCCACATCTAAGACTTTTAATCAAAATTCAGCCACAAAATATGACGTTGTGAACTTGTGGCTGGTTCTAGTCGTCCAAATGCCTCCAATCCTAATGCTCGTCGGTGCTTCAAATGCAACCTTATTGGACTTATAATGGTGTTTTGTAAGCTTGCACTCAAGGTGGAACGCCAAAAAAATAAAAAACAAAGGGTGCAACGTTCGATCATTTAATCAATGGGGCTCTTCCAATTATGGGAGCGTTCCTATTTCCAAGTCCTCTTCCACATATAAGACTTCTAATCAAAATTCAGCCTCGAAACGTGACGTTGTGGCTGGTTCTAGTCGTCCAAATGTCTCCAATCCTAATGCTCGTCGGTGCTTCAAATGCCAAGGTTTAGGACATATTGCTTCAGATTGTCCTAATCGTAAGATTGTCTCCCTAGTTGAAGAAGAGATAGAGGAAGAACCCAAAGAAGAGAATTCCAATGAAGAATCGGATGGAGATGAGGTTAATTATGAAGATCATGGGGAATCTCTTCTTATTCGTCGAAGTTTGAATGCAGCCCATGTTGAAGATGATGATTGGTTGTGCAACATCATCTTTCATACAAGGTGTACTTCTCATGGGAAAGTTTGTGATGTGATTACTGACGGTGGAAGTTGCAAAAATGTGGTGGCCACTAAAATGGTGGAGAAACTCGGTCTCAAAACTGAGAATCGTCCCCAACCTTACAAACTCTCGTGGCTTTGCAAATGAAATGAGGTGAAAGAAACCAAAAGGTGTCTTGTTGAATTTTCCATCAGAACGAAATACAAGGATAAAGTCTCGTGCCAAGTTTTTCCCATGGATGCTTGTCATTTGCTTCTTGGATGACCATGGCAATATGATAGGAAACCCAAGCATGATGGGTTCAAGAACACCTATTCGTTTGTCAAGGATGGTGTTAAGGTCACCTTGGGGCCCTCCAAGAAGGAGAGCGCTCTCAAACCTTCCAAAGGAGAGGGAAGTAATTTGCTCTCCAAATCTGAAGTTGACAAGGCTATGGAGGAGACCGAAGAGGCCTATGCTCTTGTAGTGATAGAAAAATGAAGAAAAGTATGTTTTCCCTTTGCAAATGAAACCACATCTTCAAGAATTTCAAGATGTCATTCCGGAAGAAATTCCATCCGGTTTTCCACCCATGAGAGACATTCAACATTGCATTGATCTTGTTTCCGGTGCCGTCCTTTCCAACAAACCGGCTTATAGAATGAACCCAAAGGAGTATGAGGATCTCCAAAGGCAAGTTGATGATCTTTTGGATAAGGTATTAGCGAGGGAAAGCATGAGTCCTTGCGATGTCCCTCCTCTTCTTGTGCCCAGAGAGGATGGATCATGGTGCATGTGTGTTGATAGTAGAGCAGTAAACAAGATTACTATTGTTATGTTGTGGCCCGAATTTTGTTTCGCCCGGGTCGCGTTGCAACCCGATTGACCCGTTTTTCGCTTGTGGGTTTTGGACCCGGGTTAGGACTCTCTTGTAGCCCGATGTATAAGGGCATCTAAGGGTATGGAAGGAAGAACGAGAGAAAACACTGAAAACGCAGAAAGAGAGAGAGAGAGCGAGAGCTAGGGTTTGGGTTAAAACTTGTAATCTCCTGATTTTCACATAGTAAAATCTTTTGCCGGATCTTTGCCGTGGACGTAGACACATCGCCTAACCACGTAAATTCTTGTGTTCTGTGCGTTGTGCTTGATTCGTTTTGTGTCGTGTTTCGTGATTGTGCTTGGTTTAAGGCTGTTTTTCACAACAATTTGGTATCAGAGCCATCGGTTTTAAGTTAAGATGTCGACCAAGTTTATGAAAATCGAGAAGTTTAACGGCATGAACGACTTCAACCTGTGGCGGATTAAGATGCAAGCCCTGTTGGTTCAACATGGGACATCCAAGGCGATTAAGGGAAATGATGCACTGCCAGAAAAGTGGAAGGATGATCAGAAAGATGAGGCTATGGAGAAAGCACACAGTGCGATTCTGTTCTGCTTGAGTAACGAAGTTTTGCGAGAAGTTTCTGGAGAAACTACGGCAGGTGGGCTGTGGAGCAAGCTGGAATCCCGTTATATGACGAAGTCTCTTGCGAATCGCTCGTACCTAAAGAAGCGGTTGTTCACTCTTCAGATGTCGGAAGGTTCGTCTCTAAAAGACCACCTTGACAAAGTTAATGCTGTCATCATGGATTTGAAGAATATTGATGTTAAAATAGAGGATGAGGATCAGGCTATTATTTTATTGTATTCTCTACCACCCTCGTATGAGAACTTTGTCAATACAATGATGTATGGCAGAACTAATTTGTCCATGGAAGACGTGAAGGCATCTTTGAATTCTAAGAAGTTGTAGCGAAGGACGTTTGAGGGCAATACAGAAAGTTCGGCAGAGGGCTTGGTTGTTAGAGGGAGAACGGATCAGAAGGGATCGTCTGGCAGCAAAGGTCGTTCTAAATCTAAGAACAAATCGAAGGTGCTTAAATGTTTCACTTGCCACAAGGAAGGGCACTTCAGGAAAGATTATCCGGAGCGTAAGAAGGGAAAGGGAAAATCCTTAGAAGCCGTTGGGGTGGCATTCTCACTTTTTCTGCTCGTGGCTCTAGCGATGAGTGGATACTTGATTCGGGTTGCTCGTATCACATTTGTCCTAGTTTACCTCTTATCGTTCCATTGATGGAGGGGAAGTTCTAATGGGGAATAATGTGCCGTGCAAGGTTGTAGGTTTCGGTACAATTCGAATCAAGATGTTTGACAATATAGTGAGAACACTGACTGATGTCAGACATGTTCCAGAACTGAAGAAAATTTTGATTTCCCTGGGTACGCTGGATTCCATCAGCTGCAGTTACAAGGCTAAAGGTGGAGTCATTAGGGTTTCAAAGGGTGCTCTCGTGGTGATGAAGGGATTGAAGCAACATGGTTTGTATGCTCTGCAGGGTAGCACAGTTACAGGTTCTGCTGCAGTATCGTCATCGGATCCGGATATAGATACTACCAGGTTGTGGCATATGCGGTTGGGCCATATGAGTGAGAGGGGGATGGATGTTCTGAGTAAGCAGGGTAAGCTTGGTGGTCAGAAAACTGGAAAGCTAGATTTCCGTGAGCATTGTGACTTCGGGAAACAGTGCAGAGTGAAGTTCAGTACGGGAATTCACAGGAACAAGGGCACAATGGATTATATCCATTTTGATCTTTGGGGTCCTTCTCAGGTTAATTCACATGCTAGTGGTAGATACATGATGACGTTGATTGATGACTTTTCTCGAAAAGTTTGGGTTTATATTCGAAAAGTTTGGGTTGATGACTTTTCATGAGTCTACGATGCTTACTCCGCAGAAGGATGTAGTTGATTCAGCTAGAGCTCAAGGTGTCAGTAAACAGGTGGAGCTATCAGAGGTTCAATTAGAGAGTGTTCCTGATCAGTCGAATGATGAGCAAGTGCAGTTTCAGGTTGAGAAAGATGCACAGTTGCAACGGTACAGTGTGGCTAGAGACAGACCGAGGAGGGCGATTAAGCCACCTCAAAAGTATGGTTTTTCACATGCTGGTTCGATTGCTTATGCACTTAGTGCGGCAGAGAGTATTGATGAGCAGGTACCGTGTACTTTTCATGAGGCCATCACGGGTGGAGAGTCAGCACAGTGGTCTGTTGCCATGAGTGAGGAGATTGAGTCTCTTCATAAGAACCAGACTTGGGAGAGGGAAGGGGTGGACTTCAATGAAGTTTTCTCTCCTGTTGTGAAACATAGCTCAATCAGAGTGTTACTTGCTATGGTTGCTCCGAATGACTTAGAGCTTGAGCAGCTTGATGTCAAGACTGCGTTCTTGCATGGAGAGTTGGAAGAGCAGATTTATATGCATCAGCCTGAGGGGTTTGAGATTCTGGAAAAGGAAGACCTTTATGGTTGGGAGTGGCTATTGTAGGAGTGAGTTTGACAGTTGTGTGTATCACAGGAGGCTCTCAGATGGTTCGTATTTGTACTTGTTGCTCTATGTTGATGACATGTTGATAGCTTGCAGAAACATGTCAGAAATCAACTTGTTGAAGGCTCGGCTTAGTGGTGAATTTGAGATGAAGGATCTAGGTGCCGTGAAGAGGATTTTGGGTATGGAGATTTACAGAGACAGGGGAGCGGGCAGATTGTATTTGTCAAAGAAGAAATACATTGAGAAGGTGCTGGAACGCTTCGGTATGCAAGCCTCAAAGCCTGTGAGTACTCCATTGGCAGCCCACTTCAGACTTTCAGTAGAATTGTCACCACAGACCAAGGAGGAGGTGGAGCACATGTCTCGTGTTCCTTATGCTAGTGCAGTTGGTAGCATCATGTATGCTATGGTGTGCACTAGGCCAGACATTTCACATGTAGTTAGTGTAGTGAGCAGATACATGGATAAACTTAGAAAGGCTCATTGGCAGGCTGTGAAATGGATATTGCGATATTTGCAAGGCACTGCAAATGTTGGATTAGTCTATGACAGAGTCAGCGGCACGTCTAGGAGTGTTGTTGCATATGTTGATTCAGATTATGCTGGAGATCTTGATAGGAGGAGGTCCTTGACTGGGTATGTCTTTACTCTTTGTGGGAGTGTAATCAGTTGGAAGGCGACTTTGCAGTCTACAATTGCATTGTCTACTACAGAGGCTGAGTACATGGTTGCCACAGAGTCAGTGAAGGAAGCTATATGGCTTAGAGGCTTGGTTAGTGATCTGGGCTTGCAGTAGGATGATTTGACTGTATTTTGCGACAACCAAAGTGCTATACATCTGACTAAAAATCAGATGTTCCATGAGAGGACCAAGCATATTGACGTCAGGTTGCACTTCATCAGAGATGTGATTGCACAGGGTGCTATTGCAGTGAAGAAGATTGGGACAGCAAAGAATCTGGCAGATATGATGACTAAGGTCATTCCTACTATCAAGTTCAGACATTGTCTGGACTTGATTGGCGTTTACAGTTGTTGATGCCCTTAGGGGCATGTGAAGGAGGCAAAAGGAGTAGCTGGGATTGCGAAGCTTGGCAGAATTTGAGTCAAGGTGGAGATTTGTTATGTTGTGGCCCGAATTTTGTCTCGGCCCGGGTCGCAACCCGAAAAATGGGCTTTGTGTGGCCTTAAGCCACCAAAGCCACAGGGGGAAAATTTTTACGACCCGTTTTTCTCTTGTGGGTTTTGGACCCGAGTTAGGACTCTCTTGTAGCCCGTTATATAAAGGCATCTAAGGGTTTGGAAGGAAGAACGAGAGAAAACACTAAAAACGCAGAAAGAGAGTGAGAGAGCGAGAGCTAGGGTTTGGGTTGAAACTTGTACTCTCCTTATTTTCGCATAGTGAAATCTTTTGCCGGATCTTTGCCGTGGACGTAGGCACATCGCCGAACCACGTAAATTCTTGTGTTCTGTGCGTTGTGCTTGATTCGTTTTGTGTCGTGTTTCGTGATTGTGCTTGGTTTAAGGCTGTTTTTCACAACAACTATCAAATACCGCTTTCCTATTCCACGTCTTGATGACTTCCTTGATCAACTTCACGGTGCTCTATATTTTCAAACATAGATCTTTGGAGTGGCTACCATCAAATTCGAATTAGCCCGGGAGATGAATGGAAAACGGCCTTCAAAACTAGGAATGGACTCTATAAATGGATGGTCGTGCCTTTGGCCTCTCCAATGCTCCTGGTACTTTTACGGGTCTTATGAATCATGTCTTTAAACTTTTTATGGACAGGTTTGTTGTTGTTTATTTTGATGACATTCTTGTTTGTGGCATGTCTCAAGAACAACACTTGGAGCATCTTCAACAACTTTTCAATGTTCTAAGAGAGCAAAAGTTGTATGCTAACTTGAAGAAATGATACCTTTTCACAAATAACAGTCTTCTTAGGCTATGTTGTGTCCGGAGAAGGCACAAAAATAGATCCAAGCAAGGTGGAGGCAATCACAAGCTGGCCAATTCCTAAATCTCTTCATGAAGTCCGAAGTTTTCAAGGTCTTGCTTCCATTTATCGGCAATTTATCAAACGATTCAGTACTATCATTGCTCCCATTGCTGATTGTCTAAAGGGAGGATATTATAAGTGATCGGAAGAAGCACAAAAGAGCTTTGAACTCATGAAGAAGAAAGTTACTGAGGCGCCTATTCTTGCACTACCACATTTTGAGAAAGTTTTAGAAGTTGATTGTAATGCTTCAAATGTGGGTATTGGTGCAGTTCTTAGCCAAGAAGGTAAGCCCATTGCATTCTTTAGTGAACAGATGAACAATTCCCGCAAGAACTACTCTAATTATGACAAGGAGTTCTATGCAATTGTTAGAACTCTAGCTCATTGGAGACATTACCTCATTCCTAAGGAGTTTATTCTCTTTTCGGATCACGAGGCTTTGAAGTATATCACTGCTCAACAACTGACATGCTAAATGGGTTGAGTTTCTTCAAGCATTTGCTTTTGTTATCAAGCATAAATCTAGAATTCTTAATAAAATGGTTGATGCATTCAGCTGAAGACATTCCTTGTCATCCAGCAGACTATGCAAGTGAAGATCTTAGGCTTTGATGTTCTTAAAGCTCTTTACAAAGATGATCCTTGTTTTGGACAGATTCGGGAAGAATGCTTGAAAGGTCCATTTCATCACTTTTTGTTGCATGATGGTTTTCTTTTCAAAGACAACCGCTTGTGCATTCCTGAATGTTCTCTAAGGGAAGTCATTATCATTGAAGCTCATGGTGGACTTGCTGGACATTTTGAAAGAGATAAGACACTCGCACCTGTGAAGGAAAAATTCTATTGGCCTGAACTTGAAAGAGATGTTATGCGCCATGTGGAGCATTGCAGAATTTCTCACGTTGCCAAGAGCCAAGTTCAAAATACAGGGTTATATACGCCATTACTGGTACCTACAACCCCTTGGGGAGATGTGAATGCACAAGCGGTTTTCTCTTCAAGGACAACCGCTTGTGCATTCCAGAATGTTCTCTAACGAAGTCATTATCATTAAAGCTCATGGTGGAGGATTTGCTGGACATTTTGGAAGAGACAAGACACTTGCCCTTGTGAAGGAAAATTTTTATTGGCCTAGACTTGAAAGAGATGTTATGCACCCTATGGAGCGCTGCAGATTTTGTCACGTTGCCAAGAGCCAAGCTCAAAATACTGGGTTATATACACCATTACCAGTACCTATAGCCCCTTGGGAAAATGTGAGTCTTGATTTGTAGGTTTGCCTCAAACTCAATGGAATAAAGACTATCATGGTTGCTGTTGATCGATACTCCAAGATGGCTCATTTCATACAATGCAACAAGACCTTAGATGCGTCTAATGTGACTGAACATTGAGTCTAAGAGGTTGTGAAGTTGCATGGTATTCCCAGGACAATTACATCAGATCGAACCTCTAAGAGCATGAGTCATTTTTGGTGTACTCTTTGGAGAAAGCTTGGCACTACTCTGCAATTTAGCTCTTCACATCACCCACAAACAGATGGACAAACTGAGGTTGTTAATAGGAGTTTGGGGAATCTTTTAAGGAGGTTAGGTGGCAGGAATATTCATCAATGGGATCTTACTTTGGCTCAAGCTAAGTTTGCATACAACCGATCTACTAGTCAAACTACTGGTTCAAGTCCTTTTAAAGTTGTTTATGGTCGAAATCCAATCACTCCGCTGGACTTGGCTCCACTTCCTACCACTCAATCACTTCAGTGGATATGCAGAGGAGCAAGCCAAACACTTGAAAAAAATTGCGTGAGCAGAAATGAGAAGTATCAAAGAAGTGCCAACATGCATAGGAAGAGTGCAACATTCAAAGAGGGAGATTTGGTATGAATTCATCTTCGCAAAGAAAGCTTTACCCATCGGCGTCATGGAGAGCATATGGTCCCTCCAAAGTACTTCAACGTATTAGCGATAACGCCTACAAGATGGAGCTGCCAGGTGACTATGGTGTTTCGACAACTTTCAATGTAGCCGACCTATCTCCATATCATGCGGCTGAAGATAACTTGGACTCAAGGGCGAGTCTTTTCCAACCAGGGGAGAATGACACGGAAAATTCGTTGGTGGTAAAGCTAAATGGCAAGAATCAAGATGCTAAAAATTTGAAGTTCAATGGACTCTGTTTTCAAAAGATGCAGAAGGCATTTTTGGGTCAACTTTGAGGATTTACTGGGAACAGTTGGTGAAGAATTAGAAGGTGACCCACATATGGTTGGAAAGCTCTATGAGTCTACTTTCCAATGCAAATAACGGAGCTCAATTTCGACATTCCTAAGGGGAGTTATGGCCTTTTTGGAAAAGTGCGTTTCTGTTGTCTGCAAATTCTGAATTTGGGAAATAGACACTGTTTTGGGGCTGCTCATCTCCCTCTCTATTCCAGCTTCTTTTTATTCAGTTTCTTGGTTATTATTTTGATTTTCAAGACTTCTTTTAATGGAGTTTTAAGTCCAAAGTCTTTCATTAATTCTAGTTAGTTGAGAGTCAAAGAAGTCTTGCGTCTTTTCACTTTTCTTGCTTGTTCCTTGTGTATTTTGTTTTGGGAATGTACCTATGGCTGGAGAGTTGTTCCTTGCCATCACTTATGTTACCTCCTACTTCTCCATTTTTCCGGTGTCAATAGTAGTGTGCACATAAGTGTCAATAGTGCTTTGTATTGTGAACACCATGTGTGTATAAACAGTGTTATGCAACTAAAACAATTGAAAGTAAACTCATTACATATGCAAAGACAAACAGAACATTACATATGCAGATATACACATAAGCGCACAATCCCAAGCACATCATATATAACTCAATCATACTAAGCACAAACACGTCACACATATGCAAAACTTTCCTATCTTTCTCCCCTTTGGCATCATCGAAATGAAGTCCAACAGAATAAGATGTGAATTGGGAGATTATCATGTAATCAACAAGAGGGTGAGATATCTATTAAGTAGAAAAACAGAGCAAATTAAAAACAGGGTACAACAAGGATTAATTAACAAAGCATTGATCTCTAATACAAGAACAATTCAAACAACTAATTTATCATTTGCCATCAAGCACCAACCACAAACAGAACAATAAAGTCGGTTGGTCTATGTCCTTAGATAGGTTTGCTCTTTATAGTGGCAAAAAATAAATTGTTTTATCACCAACACCAAAAGTTGTCCATCCCTGAGAAGCAGAACTACTAAAGGACAAATTACTAATGAAACCAGAAATAAAGAACCAAGAACCATAATAAAAAAAACTAGATAAGAAGAACTACTAAAGAGCCACAGATAAGAACCACAACAGTACATTAATTATGCATGGGAAAACATAATTCACTAACTGCAATTGAGCTAGCACTAACATGCAACTATCTGAATGCAGAGTTATGCAGTCAACATCTATAACTATAGATCCATCGTCATTCAATAAGCACAAATGAACAATCCAATACTAACTATGGACATATAGCAAACAATATATAGCAATAAAAATAAGTAAAGTACCACAACTGTACCAAAATATAATGTACAAAGTGGTATGAGCCAGAACATAAAGTCCAAATAGCGAGATATTAAATGAAGAGGATATACCCGACATTCTGTCCCGTATAAGCACAAATGAACAATCCAATACTAACTATAGTATTAGGACATATAGCAAACAATATATAGCAATAAAAATAAGTAAAGTACCACAACTGTACCAAAATATAATGTACAAAGTGGTATGAGCCAGAACATAAAGTCCAAATAGCGAGATATTAAATGAAGAGGATATACCCGACATTCTGTCCCGTATAAGCACAAATGAACAATCCAATACTAACTATAGTATTAGGACATATAGCAAACAATATATATGTACCAAAATATAATGTACAAAGTGGTATGAGCCAGAACATAAAGTCCAAATAGCGAGATATTAAATGAAGAGGATATACCCGACATTCTGTCCCGTTTCCTTGAACGGAATGACGAATGTCTTCTGTTCACAACGTTGAACTGCTTCCCGAAGGAAGTGGCTGCAATTAGATCGTCTGACCCACTCTGCAATCTCTACAGCAAGTGTGGAAGGATTATAAGGAGGTTCTCGCGGATGTGCGATCCCTTTTGATGCAAGATACTTCCAAACTTGCTCATATTTCGTCGCAGTCATTGCAGGGTTTATCAACACCTTACATCCCACACCTTCATTAATTTTCACAGTTTCTACGGCATCGTGCATAGTTGAAACTGGGATAACAATCGCGCAACCCTCCATTAGTAAATTCATACTATATTGCTGGCATCAAGAATCTGTGCAGCGTAATTAAGAGAGTCACCTAAAACAATTAAGATCGTAAAATAAAGGAACCAAAAAAGTCCCGAATTTCACAGATGATTAGTGACTGAAGAAAGTGGAATAGAAATTGTCGAACTAGAATGAAACTAGGTCTTGTATTTGTGTGAAGTGAGACAGACGATTAAAATGAACACACACAAATTTCCATATCGTTTTTCATCCAATTGAGGACACCCTAAACCATTTTTTTTAATCGAAAAAATTATATATATAGTATAGCATACAAAATGAATCATGGTCAAAAGAAATATTAACTAACTTTGTGGTAGTACAATTCGCAAGGATCACCAGATCATACCTTCGACAGAGAGAATATCAAGCTCTAAGGTAACGGATTCCACTTCGCTCGTAAAACCCTAGATTGCACTTGGTGTCGGTCTTCATAGGAATTTGTAAACAACTAGTTGATTAAATTTTGGTGGGCCGACCCGAATGATAGAAGAAGGATGAGTTGGTTTTCTTTCCTTTTTTAGCGGGTCATTTAAAGTAATAGCCCGTTTGATAACCGTTTATGTTAGGTCCTATTTGACAGAGTTTTTTCTTCTTTTACGCAGAAGAAAATGAGAAGCAAAAAATAAATCAGGAAGCTGTTACCCCCAACTTCCTAAACGCTCTTTTTAAACTCCGAACCTCTTCCGCCTTACCAATCCAAACACTCTTCAAAATAAATTTTGAACTTGAAAAGCCGAAAGCCGTTTTTCAAAAGTCAATCCAAACAGAGTCTTAGAGTTTATTGTTTATAAAAACAAATTTTTAGGATAACATGTTTCATAATTTTCGTTTTGTTTATAAATTGGCAAAACGTTTTTAAAACAACACTATAGCTAAACCTTCAATTCCTAAACACCAAAATGATGTTTATTGTTTATGTTTATTAAAAAAAAAAAACTTTTTCTTTTCTTTTTTATCTAAAATGGTGATTATATTATTTTAATTAAAAATTGAAACTACAAGTAAGAAAATGAAAAGAAAAAAATTTATAAAATGCTATTGTTGATATAACAATAAAAATATTAGAATTATCAAATGTTGATATAATTAAAAAGCATCAATTGGCTGGAGAAAAGAATATTGGGTACAATATGAATAGTTACTAATATACTTGATAATAAAAAATAGCTACTTAGGGGCACCCATGCTAAAAAAAAAATTTCCTTATTTGAGAAAAAAAAATAAAGAAGTCTCAACCATCTCCTTCTCAAAGAAACAATAATGGTATTTTGTACTCATATCATTCATTTATTTTCAGTGTTGAAATGAAAATATAAATCAAAAAAATAAAAAAGAAAGTAGTAGCATAAAAAGTTCAAGAGAAATAGCACGCCTTCCAAATCACTCTTCTCACTCCATACAAATTGAAAAACTTTCAACTTTTGTATAGTTATATATTTTTTGTTTTGTTAATAGGGGTGCACAAAGAACTGGTGGAACAATAAAGAACTTTAGCTAAACTAAACCAAACCATTCACTACGGTTCAGGTTCCGATTCCGGCTTCAAATTTTAGGAACCGCTCACTACGATTCCAGGCTTGGAACCAGAACTGCAACCATTGAATATATATATATATATATATATATAATTATTTTAAAATCATTGTAATAGTTATAATAACCTTTTGTTATGTAAAAAAAATTAAACAATGAAGTTATTATAACTATTATAAGGTTAAATACAACTCCTATAATAACCGAATTTAACCAAACTCGTTTATTCTGATTTTAAAATTAAGGAACCGTTGGGAACGGTTCTGGTTTCGGTTCTCCCAATAACCGTAAGGAACCGAATCGTGTGCGTCCCCCTACTTGTTAGGGCCTTCTGAGTTGTGAGTCATTCTAGTTTACAATATAATTTGCAGTGTGTAGATATATATCTAACCCAATATTATTTATTTATTTTTTTATGTATATTTTTGCTCTGTTATTGCTGTATAGATTTATTATAGCATGAACCTGACTTTTTATGTAGTTTATTGTGTTGAATTTTTTTAAAAAAAACAGTTTAAGTTTAACAAACATGTTTTTCTATTTATTATTTTTAAAACAAGCCAAACATTTTTTCGTTATCAAACAATACTCGTGTTTATGGATAAACAAAATCGTAACATAAACACTGTTTATATAAACACTTAAACAATAAACACTAAATATAAAAGGTTACCAAACGAGCCATAACTTTCTGTTATCACTAAACATATATTTTTTTATTTTTTATCCTTGTTTATTTTTTTTGGTTAATGTCGTATCATTAGTCTTGGAGGTGTATTTTCTCCTATCACTGGTGTTTCCAGATTCAATTTTTGGCTACTGGTACTACATTTATTGAGATCCGATTATGAGAGAATGGTTGTGTTTGTTCTTATTTGGATATTGTTTGGGTTTTTGGTTGTAACAAGGGAAATGTCCCTTGATCCCTTGTAATTTAGCATTTGTCACTCTTAATTCAATTCTCAGCTTACCTATCATGAAAAAAATTGTTGTGCCCATAAAATTATATTTTGTTATCCCGAATCAAATGAGATGGGCATGCTGAAAAAGTAGAAATCGACACACGATCCGAGTCAACCATTTGTTAATCGAAAAGTTTGCATACAACAATAGTAATTAAACCAATATTATTATGGCACCACTTGGGACATTGCATGGCGGATTATATGGGTTTCTGGATTGTTAGGCTAAGGTTGTCGAGAACGCAGCCTTAAGGCCTGGGTTGGCAAAAGAATTATGCTAGAGAGCAAGTTCTGAAGGGTAAGATGGTAAAGGTTTTGTGACATACCATAATGTTGAGGAGGCTACCTGAGAACGAGAGCTGAAAGTTCGTTCTAATCTGGACTTAGTTCCTTCAGTGATTTCGGGGACGGAATTCTTTTAAGTTGGGTAGGTTGTAAAACCGTGACCTTTTTTTTGCTGTTTTTTTTATTTCATTTAAATGCGAATAAATGATTTGAGTAATTATAAATGTGTTTTAAATGTAAAAAAAATGTTTAAAAAACATTATAGATGTTCGAATAAGTTTTGAGAACGTTTGGCAAAAGTTGACTTTTTCGTGTCAAACAGCCCAGGGATGCGGGTCCCGTGGGCCCAGAAAATACATGTCACACCCCGGATTTTTGAAAAATCCGAAATATGAAAAACAAATAAAATAAAATACATTGATACATTGATCCACTATCTATCCAATAAATACATCTTATTACATCGGAAGAAAATGTTAAATACATTTCTTCCGTACAAATACTCAAAAATAATCAATTGTCTCACATAATGGACAAAAATTAAAATATAATGGTTCCACTGCTACCTCTTCAATTGGTAATATCAAATCCCATATTGTCCTCGTGTCAACATCCTAACCTACAAAATCTGTGGGTGTAAGCTCAAAACTCAACAAGGATATGTTAAACAATCTTTCATTACAGCGGCAAATTGACTTTTGCATCATATTCTCAAAATACAAAATAATTTATATTTTGATAAATATCACATTTAACAATTCATAATTTAATCACATAGCATTTAACATTTAATAAATTTAAATGCACAAATAATTCGGCAAATAATATACGTAACATTTACAGTTCGTACACATAAAATGACAATTTAAATGCACGAATTAATCAACAAATACACGCTTAGTTGCACAAAATATTACAAATACATACGTACACATTAACAAAATAGTGCACATAAAATAATACACCAATTTCACTGCAATATAAAACACGTAAATAAATTATAGCACAAATGCATTTAACAATCACAATTCAAATTGCAATACAATTTAAATAAAGCAATTTAAATATAGAACACGTTCGCATTAACCAATATATATATTTATATTTATATATATACACACACATGTATATATATACATATATATATATATATATATAATATTTATATATATTTGTGTATATACACACACATAAGTATTTATTAAATACTAACATATTAAATTTATATATATAAATATAAATTTAATACACATCCAACACATATGCACATATATAAAGCATACGTAAATTAAACGTATAATTGATAGGAGAAAAGAGCAAATTTAACTTGCTTTGGATTTTTATGCAGAAGCCCGCGAATCCATTGCCAATCCAGAAATCCAAAGCCCATAATTTCGGTCCGGTCCAAATTTTGAAGCCCATTATCTCTTTTAAATAAGATTGGACCTATATTTAAATTTTGACCTAGTGCAGTGTCAAAGGCAAGCCCAAATATTTGGAACTTTTGTTCCAAATTGTTTCCCCTACCATCTACTCGCTGACACATTCGTAGCAAGGAATTTTGTAATCTTCAAATCAAGTTGGGACCATTTAAAGTCTCCCAATTCAATTTGAGGGGGAGTTACAGAAAATCCAAACATCATTTGTTGAAGGAAACATCTCCTAGAATCACTCCTATAGTTTTGATAAAGAGCCCAGATTAGAACAGTTGGATGGAGATAAACTCACCTAGAATTTGAAAAGAACCCAGATTAGAACAGTTGGATGGAGAAAAACTCACCTAGAATTTCTCCTAGAATTTGAAAAAGGACCATTATACGCACATTTGAAGGAAGAAAAACTCTCCAAAAATCTAGCAGAAATTTAAATTACATATTTAACTTTAGTAAATGTTCTATATATACATATAATTTCAACAGAGACGTTTCTTCCTCAACTCAAAAATCTCTTTCACCCAAGGAGTCAGTTCATCCTTACTTTTCACTTGCATGCCAAGATGTCACGAACTTCCTATAACTCTAGTTGTCCATATTGTCAGTTGCTCTAGTCAAACCTCCACCTTAACTACTCGAACTCCATGCAAGATAACCCATTACGATTTTTTAACCATCATGATCACACATCCCGATTGATTGACTTTACTTACAACTAAAACTTGTTACAACAAATGTTTGATACTCCTTGTGTTGTTACAATCTTCTTCACCTTCGGCTCTGTTACTAATATATCGTAACAACAGAAGTGCACAAAGATTAATATTCAATGAAAGCTAATAGAACAATTACATACAAACACTAAATACTAGATTGTTCGGCACAAACTAACCTACATTCATAGATGAAAGGAGATTTCACAATAATTCTACAATATTTCAAGAGTATTTTGACACAAAGATACTTTTCATACAAAACTTGGCATCGCAGATACTTTTCATACAAAACTTAGCATATAATGCTGATAATTGATGCATATAAAGTTATAAGGTCAAGGCATAATAACATTTCATTCAAGATTTGAAGTAACGCATAATGCTAACAATACTAAGAATCAAAGATATTATCCAAAAATGATTTGCAACTGAAATCAAAGCTAACTTACCAATTATTTTGGAAAATAATAGATACTATTCTCAACAAAATTATCTATAAGCTACTCGTTCATTCAAAACAAAATTTCGTGTTTAGAGATGTGTGAATTTGTTTGTAACTCAGTTGTAACAAAAACAATCTGCGGGGATAGCTCAGTTGGGAGAGCGTCAGACTAAAGATCTGAAGGTCACGTGTTCGATCCACGTTCACCGCATAATTGATTTTTAATTTAACCAAAAAAAAAAAAAACAGATGCAGTATGTACCCAAGTAGTGCCTAATTGAAACTGAACTTACAATTCTATGATTGGCAATCTACCTCTACGTTAAACTAGGAGTGCAACTTGGGTTGGGCAATTTGAGTCAAGTTTGATTTTTTACAAGTTTGGACAACTATTTTTACTAGTAGAATTGAGCTTGGGTTGAAAAATCTCAAGCCAAACTTAATTAAGATTGGACTTGGATTGAGATGTCAAAAATTTGAGCCCAACCCAAACCCGAATTGTAATATTATTTTTATGCATATTTTTTATTTAAATATATTATATATAATATTAAAATTATAACAACCTTCTTCTTTTCAACTTCCTTAATTTAAATCTTAATTTATTGTATGTTAACACTTTGGATAGTTAATTTTCTAAAAAATTGCATTACGTTCTTAATTTTGTGTAAAAATTTGAGCCCAACCCAAACCCGAATTGTAATATTATTTTTATGCATATTTTTTATTTAAATATATTATATATAATATTAAAATTATAACAACCTTCTTCTTTTCAACTTCCTTTATTTAAATCTTAATTTATTGTATGTTAACACTTTGGATAGTTAATTTTCTAAAAAATTGCATTACGTTCTTAATTTTGTGTGCGTTTAGGAGTAATCTAATGTGAAACTTATTAACAATTACTTTAAATTTTCAATGGAGATTGGTGATATAGATAACCCGAATTAACCCAACATTCTAACCCGAAATCTCAACCTGAGTTGCAAACTCGAGTTTAAAAATTTAAGGGTGAGTTGGGCTAGGGTTAAGTAGTTAGGGTTGGAAATATGGTTATGGTTGGATTAGGGTTAAACATTTCATATGTAGGATTGCCCCAAGTTGTACCTCTAACCCACCCAACCCACTAAGTTACAGCCCTGCTTAACTGTATAATTACAACTAGGAAGCCTGTAATGCCCCAAATTATATATAAATATATATAACAATAACAATAATAATAATAATAATAATGTTAAAGAAGCAAGTTAATTTTTGGTTAAAGTTGACTAGTACAAGATACTCTCATCTTTTACATATAGGGTAAAGTGCAAATATATATATATATATAGAAAATGTGCAAAAACCTTTTAAAAGGGTACTTTTGGTTTTTTTAAAATTATGACATCATCATATGCAATAGGGGTAATTTGTTCCAATTTTGAAATTGTAAGGATTATATGCATATACCAAATAGCAAATGCTGTTTTTTGCACATTTTTTATATAAGAGGATTTTTTTGCACTTTATCCTCTTATATATATATATATATATATATATATATATATATATTACAATTGAGAAAGAAAAAAAAGATAGAGAAGGAATTTCATGTATGTATTCATCAACTACAATATAATTATCTACAATACAAGAGGACCAATATATAGACAATACAAAGAGCTAATCAAGGAGCCTATTGTCGGAGAGAATCATGGGACAGCTATTATTATCACGCCCTAATTTTCGTCACTCGAAAATCGAAGGTGAACTCATCCATTAAGTCCAAATGGACCCTCTTTACTTTCAAATACAGCAGAAGCTTAACTCTATTCTTACACATATATGTGCACAAACTCCACCTTAACCGACTTCAATGGGCCCTACATCAAGCCACATCTCCATAGTGAAAATTTCATTTATTCACATATGAATCACTCAGTTTCAGGCCACAACTACTAGTGCGATTGGAATTTGGTACTAAGACCAAGACCATTGGATAGAGAATTTAAAAATAGTCAATTTTAAAAAAAATCACATTCAATTCTGATCTAAAACGAAGAAATTACGTCCGTTTGAAGTTTGGGTGCAAATGAAATTCTCCAGGATTCTTTCGATCGGCTCGAGGGTAGTTTCAGCCAGCTCGAAGTCCTCTTTTAGCCAACTGAAACCCTCCTTTAGCCTGCTGAAACCTGGTACCCATTTGCAAACGTTAGGGATCTTGCACTTTTGATCGAGTGCTGTAGAGCCTAGGTGACCGAAAGATACGACAAACTTGCATCACTATCGTGTTGAAGTGTTTTATTCTGTCATAGATATGCAACTTCAAGGGCTAAATAGTCCTTTCACTGAGACAACTACTGAGTTACTTCTTTGTGTGGCATGTCTATGTCCAAATAATGCATTCTTTACTTTTGACAAGAAAAAATTTACTCGCCTTGCTAAATATTATCCAAAAGAATTTTCTAAAGGCAATCCCAAAGAACTTGATGATCAACTTGATAATTATATTTTTGATGTGCACTCTTGTAGTAGTTTTGAGTGATTGAAAGGAATTTTCTGCTCTTGCAAAAAGAATAGTTGAGACAAAAAAAGATAAGGTGTATCCATTGGTGTATTTGCTTGTGACGTTGGCGTTGATTTTACCGGTCGCAACTGCCACGGTGGAGAGAGCATTTTCAGCCATGAATGTTATAAAGAATCGACTGCGTAATCGAATAGAAGATCAATTTATGAATGATAGCTTGACTGTCTATATAGAAAGAGATATATTTATTAGTGACATAGATAATGAGACTATCATGCATCACTTCCAAAATATGAAAACGTGTCGAGAACAGTTGTAATTGTATTATGAAAATATTATCAATCGATATTTTGGACCTTCTATTTGTCAAGTTTTCTTGAATTTTTCATTTGAGATTATATATATATATATGTGTGTGTGTGTGTGTGTGTGTGTGTGTGTGTGTGAGATTACATATGAACAATCTATATTTGTTATGTTTGTTGATTTTTTTTTTTATCAAGTACACTATGCCCCCCTAGAATGAAATCCTGGCTCCGTCCCTGCGTGACAAACTCATGCATGATAATACTAAAATGTAATGTATTATTAAATTTTAATGTGATAAAAATTTAGCATAACCTTGTTAAAAGAATAATTACATCATGTTGTTATTTTAGTACATGTCCATCTGGTGCTAGCTTTAGGTTAGACATGGTAAATTGGTTACAATTAATCCTTCCTTTTTTTTTTTTTAACCCCAATTAATCCTTTCGGTGCCAGCTTAGGATAGGCACTTCCAAGTTCCAATAGATTCAGGTTGAATAATACTAGGCTAGTACCAATCCATGCATTCCGTTACAACTTCAGGTTGGGTTTGACAGCAGAAATGATTAAGGTATTATATATATATAACCATTGTTATCCATAATACCAGTGAACTTGAGATGAATTGGCTGAAAATGATTTCATCATCTTCATGATCATGAGTTTGGTGGTCTTATGCAGGGTAGAGTTATGAATATGTGTTTCAAATAGTCAATGCACATTGTTTGCTGTTGATTTGGGCCTGTCGCAGTTATGCATTTTTGGAAACAGATAATTTACATTCATTCATCTAAGATTCTTGATGCTACTTTTCGCTTTATTCAAAAGGCCATTTTCATCACAAAGTTCCAAACCATGTTAAATTATGGTACAAGTGACTATATTAAGATGATAACTCGTGCACTGCAACTTGTGGATTATATAATAAGCTTCATTTACAAGCTTAATTAAGTTATTAAAGAGAGCGTGCGTGACAATGAATATATATGTTTTCCAAAAAATCACATGAAGAAAATGTGTATCATTTAGCCAGCACTAGAATATATTTTTCGCACTGTTTTTTTAACCTTAGAATGAAATTGCAAAGTTGTTACGTAAATTTTATTTAACAAAAAGAGATACCAGTGATGAAATCATTTTGATGCATATCATCATTGTCTTTATTCTATATAGATGGAATCGGCTCAAGGAAGTACGAATATGACATGATACAGATACGATAAATTTTAAAAAAAATAGAATACGAATACAACAAAGATACATTAGAATAATAATAATATAATATTTTTTTGTTCATATATAAAAGAAATTATTTTTTTTTAGTTTTATATAACAATATGAATGTAATTATGTAAATGTAATAACAAATGTGTTATTTAGTTCTTTTCACTACTAATTCAGGATTATAAGTCTTTTTTGTTTTATTTTTTTTACATAATCAACTTTTTATTATTACAATTAGACCCTCATTTTTTTTATAAGAAAAAATATTTATAATTTTATTGAGACATATTCTGGTGTATTTCAAAAATATTATACCGTATTCTAGCCATATTAAACTCTCAGTCATATCTATCGTATATTCGGCGGATACATATCCGATATCACTACGGCAACTCTAAAAAAGTATCCGCGCTTCCTAAAATGGGACACATGAGTTCTCTTTTTTCATTCTTTTATATTATATACCATCTCCTCTTTTCAATTTTGATGTGAACCAAATTGAGTGGAACTTTAAATGTAGATTGATTCAAATGGTTCAAATGAAAGGAACGCAAGGAACTTCAGCATAGCCTGGTCACACCCATAATTTCCACCCACCACCTTACTTTATCCTCTGTCTTCTTACCATAATCTTCTTTATAGATTCAGTAAGATCAACAAATATCAAAGAAAACCTTCTATCTTTTGTTCTATGGCAGATACAGACTAGCTCTCTCATCAAACCACAAAGACTAGGCTCACAACTACCTCCACACCATGCCAACCCAAGTAAGTTTTCAGACTCATTTCATATACAAAGTTGTAACTGTTGCAATTTCTCTAATTGTAATTCCTCAGTTTCCCTTCACAAGCTGGTAAATCTATCAACACAACCCTTCAAATCAGAATGTGAGGGGTTCTTCTGTTTATTTTTTGTGCTTATTTTTGTTATTAAGGCTATCTCTCCACTAGGCCAAACGATGAAACAGAGGAAGAACATAGCTCAAATTTTTATACTACACTGTCCGGATGTCTCGAGTTTTTCACTCATTTCTTCCAATTGGAATTAATATTGCTATGTCCCCTTTGAAAACTCGTAAATTTATGGAAAATACCATTGCTGTTTGGGAGGTTCTGATTATTAATTTATTAGGTCTTATCATCTGTTCTATCCTATTTACTAGGTCTAGATATGCCGAAAAGCCATTGTCTGATGTTAAGGAATCCACCTTGTATTCTCAGCCTCCTTCATTAATGGAGGAATCTGAACTCAATGGGCTTGAATCAACATCTAGAGATCAGTTGAACAGAGCAAGTTCAGAGCCACAGTCAAGACCAACAACCCAAAAAGATAACTTTGAAGCTGGAGGTTTGGACAGTGAAGAAGAAGTTGCTTCTAACAATGATGTAAACAAGAAGGCTGATGAGTTCATACGTAAATTCAGAGAACAACTTAAGCTTCAGAGGATTGATTCCTTGAGGTAACTTTCTTGATCTTCAAAGGTGCTATATATATATATATATATATATATATATATATATAAGGTTGTGGTACATAAAGGAGATTTGCATGGTTCTTTATGCTGTTGCTTCTGTATGCGTAAGTGTTTTTTGGTTGTGCTACGAACCACACTGCAGAAATTTTGGACTCATTATTATATGTTTTTTTAGTTATATATCTTTGGTGATTAGTATATTTATGTTTAAGACTTTGAAATGTGACTTGTAAATACGGGTGTTGCCAACTTCTTCGCTCCACTTATCAGCGAGCTTGGCCCGATACATCACGCCGCCACTACCCATGCCATGTGTTAGTAGGACCATGTGAGCTGGGGAACCAAGTTGGTTCCCTTGTGAGTGGACCTAGGGCCGGCCAGATGGTGGCCTAGGCTCCCAATTTCGGAGGCTCCATTTTCAGTTTAGGAAAAGAAAAATATGCGTCCAATCCATTTAACCAAACTTAATATTTCTACCCGAACTCATTTTTTAAAAATAATAATAATAACTAAACGAGATCCCAGTCCGGGTAAAAAAAATACAAGGCCCAGTCCATTTTTATACCCACCAAACAAGTAGCTGAAGGTTCGAGTGCAAGGGCATGTTATGGCAAATTGTGGTTCGCTACACTGGTTCTTCTCTTTCTCTTTCTTCTTCTTCTTCTTCTTCTAATTTTTTTCACCACCAAACAATTATTTTCTTTGGTTCTTCTCACAAATTGGAGGGCCTCACCCTCATGCTTAAGCCCAAGTTTTTTTAATTTATTCAAACTTTTCTATTCTGAATTTTTATTTTATATTTTTTCCAGAAATCTCTATTATATTTTTTTGTAATGAGCTTTTTTTCACAGAAATCTCTAGTAGTAGTAGTATGTTTTATGGTAACGACTTTTATTGTGTTTTTGGTTAGAAGATAAAGTAATTACAAACTGAATTTTGATACAGTAACTTGTTTTTATCACATTCATAATACATTATTTTTTTTACCGCCAATCTTATATGTTCTTGAAACCATCAAATTACTATATAACTTGGTTTTATCTTATTCACTTCCGACTTTAGGACCTCAAGGGATAAGATACACATCTCTTCAACAGTTCAAGTAATTAATTGAGAATTTGAAAGGTCAAATTAAATTATAAAATCGTGTGGTGAGATCTACCATCCCACTCACACAAATAACTTCCAAAACCTGTGAATTCCACATTTATATTATTACTCAAAGTTGCTTTCTAAGAAAATGAAAATAAATAAAGTCTCCGAAGTCAAGAACGACTTCTAAAGTCGGCTTAAAATAAGGAACGCCACACAATTTGCAATACAAATTTGGACATTGTGACCCTAATTTCTACCATCAATAAAAAAAAACAATTACGAGATAAATAAAAAAACAATAAGCAGTAAAATAGTGCCCCCACAAAATCCCATCTCGTGAAGCACGTATAAGACAGGAATACAAAGAGAGATTCCTTTGTAATCACAATTGATCTAGATTTATCAATTTATAATTAGAATATTATAGAGAACAACCTCAACTAACTAAAAATAATTAGACATAGTACTTTACATTTAAAATCTTCATCCCCACCTTCCAAAGTTGTTTTTTTCTCTTTTTCCTCCTTGAAAGAGGGAAGAAGAATTAGTACTAAAGATTAAACTAAACAGTCACTCTAAGAAGATGGGTCAATGAAACAAAACACATTAAGACCCACCATATCACATTCTAACAACCATATCTTAAGACCTCATAGATACAGCATGGTGCACTATCGTAATTCTTCATTAGTGCCGTACATATTCCAAAAGGTTTTCTAAAAGAAGGAGCTGAATATTTTGGATGACAATTATGCCCTTGATCATGCAGATAATTACGATCGAGGGTGGAGGGCATCGAACGGCCTGTGTGCGATCGGGGTGGTGGCCCACGGGTTGATGGCAATGGGCCGATGGTAGGTTGGACCAGATGGGTGGGGCCGAGGGTTGACAGGTGTCACGGCCGAAGATGCCGATGAAGGTGGGACCGCAACACGCTCACATGAAGGGCACATGGTGAGGGTGGTGGGAGGGGTCATTTGCATGTAGAACTGTGGGGATAGTTTTAGTGCCCTCAGCTCCTGCACTTCCTTCTGAAGCCTCCTGTTCTCGTCCGTCAGATTCTCACAGCATCTTTTCAAGAACTCACAGTCAACCTCAGTTTGCTTCAACTTGGTCCTGTACATATCATTTGCACCACATATCAATTAGGCCAACCCAAAAGAATACAAGAATAATACACACCAAAAAGAGAAGCACCAAACTTTAGGTATTGTTTGGTTTGTCTGATTATAGTTGTTTAAAAAAAGCAAAGTTTTCTATTAAGTGACCTGTATCAAATAAACTGTTTTTTATCTATGAAAAATGATATTATAACCACTAACTCTGCTAAAAGTTAAGGCGAAGACTTAACTGTGAGATATGTTTCAAATGGAAGCCATAATCATAACTTAAATATATGCGAGGACATCAAGGTAGCATTGTTTTTTGTCTATTGGATTGTCAAGAAAGTGCTTGCTGTTACTCCATGTGGTAATGGTTATGATGGAAATCATGCAATACCTGAATTCATTTTTATTTCTAAGTTACATATTTATTCCAAATTAAGGTTTGGTCAAAAGCTCTGTAAGGTCAAAATTATCAAAAAGTACCTTGTTGTGCCACTAAAGGGATAAACGTTATTTTTCCCATTACAAATTTTCTTATTACAAAAGGTTTTTTATTCTCTTCATTTTTTTTCCGTAATGCCAAATATACAATAGAAATTTGCATATAATAAGTGGTTTCTACTTTTACAAGGCAATTGAAAACTACCCAACAAAATTTATTACCAAGTATAATACCTAAAATACCCTTGAAACATAGGCAAAATATCTCACCTTGCCCTTCTGTTCTGAAACCACACCTCCACCTGACGAGGTCTGAGGCCAAGTCGTTTAGCCAAGGCCATCTTTTGCTTCTGGAAAACCAAAAAAAAAAAAAAACCGAATTCGTCAGCAAACTAACCAAAATACCCCTCAACATTCATCGTCTGTATCTACCGTTTGTATACTTACAGGATTGAGAGTGTTGTGTTCTTTGAAGCTCTCTTCGAGAATCGCCGACTGGTCTTTGGACAGCCTGAGCTTCTTCCTCGACGTGTCACCGTCTTCTTCGTCGCTGATTCCTCGAGAGCACTCCATCTCGTGTTCGTCTCCGTTGGCCTCTCTCTCACTTCTCTTTCCGCTCACGCTCGAGATCGTGCTGTTCGGAGACGAAACGCCGGCTTCGTCTTCGCAGTCCACCGTCGACGTCGGTAATCGATTCACGTCGATTCCCTTGAGGAACGATCTTGTCTCCACTCTACATGTCTCCGAGTTTCGATCTGCATAAAAATGAACAGATTTGGTTTAATTATTGAGCTCTGTGATGATCATAAATCAGGATTAGTCGAACTATGATAGATCTGACCAATAAGGAACGAACTTGAGATTCTCTAGTAGTAGATTTTAAAGAATGAAAGAGTTTAATTTATTTAGAAGATAAAGTTAAATAGTAATTATATAGGAGTATGTGTTTATATAGATAGAAACAGAGAGAGAGAGAACTCAAATCCGCCATTAACGAAGCTTGATTTGAGTAATTATACATATAAAATATATATATGATTTTTTATATATAGATAAAGAAAGAGATATTTTGAGCATCTTCGAATCTGAACAATAGCTAGAAAAGTTCATGAAGAAATCATTTAAAAACCGTGAAGTAAGAAAACAAGTAATCGAAAAGGCGTTGAAAGAGAAAGAAGATAAAGAGAGAAGAAAAAAACAGAAAGAACACTTTCTTTCCTCAGAGAAAAAATGATCGGAAGCTAAAACAGATCTGAAAGTTCAAAGAAACAAAACAAAAGACAAAACTTGCAGATCAAAAAGCTTACCAGAGGAAGGGAAAGTCTCGTTCCAAGAGCTTTTCTGAAGAGTGAGAGGCGAAGGAGAAGAAGAAGAGACCAGCGAAGGCATCAGATTCAGCTGCGGTGAACTCTGATTCTCCGGACAGCTCAAACTCAGACTCAAACCTAAATCCTCTTTCTCAACCATCATCTTCTCTCACGAAGCTTGCTTCTGTTTGTTCTTATGTGTAACTGAAAGTCTGAAATATATATATATATATATACTTGAGGATGCACACGGATGCTGGGATTGGGTTGTGATTTTTAGAGAGAGAGAGAGAGAGTACAGGGGGAAGGGTAGAGAGAGAGAGTCGGAGATTTGAGTTGATGAGAGGATGCTGAAGGAGTTATATAGAAAGAAGAGAATGGGTGGGAGGGAGGAGGATGGTGCAGTTCAATCATGACATGTATGTCAGAGGTACCAATAATCTCAATCATGGCTCTTGCCACCTTAAATGTTTTTTTTATTTTTTCTCTATCTTTTTGGCAAAGTTTCATTAATGTATACTTTGTGCTAAAAACAATTAATGTATACTATGGAGTTTAAACTGCATTTAAACCACAATGATATTTTCTCCATTTTTAAAATTGAAATTATTGTTTTTGGTTATTAAAATAGAAACTTCTTTCTTCTTATTTATCTTCATTAAATGTTGAATAAACATGAAATCCAAGGCCAACCACCAATAGTTTGTTTGTACCATATAGTTTTGTTATACAAAAAGCTTGAAAGTTAGTTCGTTTAAAGATTATTTTCTAATCATAAAGCTAAGACTAAGAGAGACTGAATTTGAGAGAATATTTTTTAAATTCTTAAAAATAATATTTTCAAATGACTGAATTAAATATGACCTCTTTTTTCATTTAATTTTTGTTAACACAAGTGTGGGCACTTTGATAATTATCTAGGGATTATGATTGGTTGATGTAAAAATATTGTAATTCAAGAAATAAGTCAAGGAAAATTGAATTTATTAATTCGAGATATGGAATAAAATAAAGATGAAAAAGTGCTAAACATGACATCAACATCCAAAAGGCCAAGACATGCTCAAGGATCAAATTATTTACAAAAATATAATAGCTAGTTTCCTAACATATATTAAAGCCAGTCTAGAATATAGAAATATATTTAAAATTGAACAATGAATAAATATGAATTTTCAATGTAAGTGAAACTATTTTGCAAATAATAATTATTTTCTATTTCCAAGAAATACAACATTTTTGAGTTTCATTAATAACTAGAAAATCAAGAAATTCAAGGCGGCTCTCATTGAATTTGTTTTCTTATTATTGTGGGATCAACCGATCAATATCATAGTAATACATAAATATTTTTTGGATTGACATGATAAACTAAATTTGATGTGAGCAATTTTATTTTTCACTAGAATATATTTTATCTCTTGCACAGAACGAAGCAATTATAAATAATTTTAAGAAAATAAATGTAATAGAAGACATGGCTTCTAATTGAAAAGATTAGAAGAAAAAAAATATCTATCCAATACACCTATCTATATGAAATAAAGCAAGTTGGTTGATTATTATTTATCTATGGCATTTGAATTTTATTATAAAAAAGAAAAAAGAAAAATTTTGAAAATCTAAAGAATTGCTTATTAACAAATAAAAAATTCAAAATTTAAATGACATATTATAATAAAAGTAAAATACACGAATATCTTCCTACTAATTTACCTTATAACCCCAATCACAAGCATATTTTTACTTAGATGTTGACACATTCTCTGTGGACCACATCACACAACTAAACAGGTGCAAGTGCAACACTGCCTGATCATGAAAAATCCTCACTGGACGGCCAAGATTGATCAATTATAAAAGTGGGGTCCATTTTTTCCTCTCAATTTCTCTAGTAAAGGCCAAGCCAGTTAAGATTGGAAAACCATCAAATCATGAGCCAATGGTCATGATTGGAAGAGACAGATAAACTTTATTGAACCATCACAACTGAGCCCCACTTGCTTATCCGAGCGACCACCACGTGGGGCTTCGACAAAACAGTCGCTTTCTCAGCCTTTTCTGTTGAAACAGCGCATTTACAAACTTTTCTCAATGTAATGCTCAGCATCGTCTCTTAGCGCGTTTACTTTACGCTAGAAATATGTGTGCGGAACAGGTTGCGCGTTTCGTCAACGCGATATGGATGAGCGTGGAGAAAGCTATTCTTACCAATAATTGTGCTTGTAAATGCAAGCTTCGCTTGGAAGTGAGCCAAGTTCTTTAGACGGTAAGAACGAATCTAAGTAGCGCGTTAAACCGAGTACGCTTATACTATAAAATCATAACTAAAGTACTAATAATTATATTTCTGACCACCATTTTTTTTTTCACTGGAATGAAATTTTTCTTCATAAAATATGAAGACAGTGTTTAGAATAATATTTTATTGATATGCTCATTTAAATGGTGCCAGAAATAGAAAACATAATAAATAAAGAGAAGTGATATTTATACTAACATTTCTAACTAACTTTATAAGTAGTTGATTATTTTTTTAAAATACCACAACTATCCTTTTAGTTTTGAAATAAGTTTTTGTCCCCCTCTGCTTTCAACCCTCTCCCTTCAATTAATATTTAACCCTTTATTCTATTTTACTCATCAATTATCATTGATTGTTTTTAGGATTTCTCTTTTTTTTTTCCTTTTTGTTGCATTAGTTTTAAATCAGAAATCATGATCATTGCAATTAATATATATATATATATATTAATTGCAATATATATATAATTTCGTAGTGTCTTTTGGAGCTCTTTATATTTAAATTTGCAGAATATTTTTAAAGAAAAAGTATCTAAGATATTTATATTTTTTCATGCATTGAAAATTTTAAAATATCGTAATACTATGTTTGATTATGTTACTGTTTTTCTTATTTTTATTTTTTAATTTAATATTCATGTCAGTTTAGAAAATGATGTTTATATCAATTTGAACAGAAATCTGAATGAGGAAATCATTTAATTATCTTTGATTTGTGATATTCAAGAAAATGATGAAAATAAGAATGTTCATTGTGATGGATTGGAGGTTGATTCTATTTGTGTTTTTTCTACTGTGATGCATCCTTCTTCTTTTAGATTATGTGACACTATTTTTGGTGTGATACATGTTAGTGGCAATTAGTAGCTGATTTTGTTTTTATATTTTGTTCAACTCCCCCTCTCTCTATCTCTCTCACTCACACACTCTTTTTTTGACTTTATTTTTGCTTTTTTGTTACAAGTATTTGTTTCCAGTGGTTTTGGAATTTAAATCAATCAAGGGTTATTATATGCAAGTTAAAAAAAATTAGTAAAAAGAGTAGTTATTGTATTATAAAATAATGGACGACATATTAATGAGAGTAATGAGCGTCATTTCATTTATTTAAAAAAAAAAAAAGTGAAGTTCAATCATAGAAAATTACGAGTGAAGATATCATCTCCCTAAATAAAAATATATAACCTTGATTCATTGTGAAGGAAATTTCTGGAAAAAAATTTGTTCAAGTAATTAAATGAAAAAATAGATACAGAATAAAACGTGTGGATGATTTTCTTTGAATCGATTCACTTTTTTCAACCTCTGAATTGTGAACCAAAATAATTCTAATTGTACAAGTACAAAGGAATGTGATGCTATATTTGGTGTTAAAAGTGTACACATTTCGGTTCAATTTTGTAAGGATCAAATTAGCCCCAATAATTACAGAAATATTGGAACCAAATTAAAATGTTAGAATCAGTAAAACGAAATTGTTAAATGATATGTAATGACACAATACCGATAGAATGAAAAATTATAATCTGTAATAGGAGTGATAATAAGTTTATATATTTACCAATCAAAATTAAACAAGTGTATTAAAAATATGTATATATATATTAATAACATTTTGGATGATTCGTTCCTTTTGGAGGAAAATTTGAATCGTAATTTCAAAACATTTGAGTCATAAAATCGAATAAAACAATATATTTTAGCTGATCTATTTTGTTCGAAAATCTCAACCAAAGTATAAACTCATCAACCATTAGATCACATGGAACCCACGTAATCCAACAAAATTTAGTATGGTTAATATAAAAAATTCAAAATCTAAAGATATTTAAAATTAAAAAACTCGTAAAATACAAGATTTAGATTGATGAATATTCAAAATGGGGGATGGGAAAATCAATTCTAAAACCATAATCAAGTTGTTGAGCTGAGCCAAGCCAAGTTAAAGAAAACCTGAGCCAAGCTAGGTTGAATGATTGAGTGAATGAGACATAGGAGAGAGAGAGTGGGGTGAGAGGTCAGTGGGGCCAGGGTAAGACAAAGGAGGGTGGAGTTCACGTGGGCGAAAATGAGGGAAGCGTGGAAGCGAAACCCCTCCTGCTCCTAACTCACGTGGACTAACATGTCTTGCTGGTACAGATAACTACGAATAATATAATAATATAACCAAATATGAAAAGCTTCGATGACTGTTACATTCGTGGGACCCACATAGCACGTGCGTGTCATTTTGTTCCTTCGTGGCCCGACACGCTCTCTCCCTGCAATCATTTGAACTTCCCTCCTCAATCCCTCAGCTTTTGACTTCAAATCTCTCTCAATCCCACAATTACCACGTTCATATGAGCGCGTGTCATACATGGTCGATTACGATTCTAGTGGATATCTGCTCCACGGCCTTGATATTTTACGTGATTTTAACGCGCCTCTCTTACGCTAACGCAGTATCTATCTGTACTTGCATCACAGAGTCTCTATATCAAGGTTTTTATGCAACCAGTTTTTTTTCGGAAATTTTTAATGCAACAAGTTGTGTGGTCCATGCTTAATTAAAAATTCATGTTTAGATCCTCAATTTTGAAATGACAAAAAGAACCTCACTTACATGAGGTATAAATTAATTAAACTTTTTATGAGAAATCTCATGGATTAATAGTAAGTTATTAACATGATCCTTATTTTTATACCAAACACCAATATTTCTTACCAAATCATTCTAAAAATTAGGTAGCTTATCATTATTTATTGAAATTTTAATTCGAAATTAGAAAAAATGTTATACGTAGTCACAGTTAGCTAACCTCATCAATGTGATGGAGTTTTCATGAACATGATTCTCAAAGTTAAACTTTTCTTGATTTAAACTTTTTTTTTTTCTAGTGTCTGACTTAAAACACTTCCCGTCATTCTTTTTTAAAATAAATACATAAATAAATCAAATAAACCAAAAAATTAATTTACTGAATTTGGAAGATTTCATGAATTTATATATGTTGGAGCACTCTATTTGTTAAGTTTGGTTAGTTTTGAATTTCTATCTAATGTAATGAACGACGTAGGTTTGATATAAGTCGTTGATTTAATAAATACCTAATGTGTCAATACAATATAAATTCAACTTATGATAATGTAGAAAACTTTAACTTGGAGGATCCATATCTAAGTTTCACATAAAAGTTTGTTGAGAGTCATTTTATTTAATGGATCAATTGGATTTATCAAACTGTAGAAAGCATTCTTCATATATGTATTACTGTTTGAATGCATAAGATATGCTTCATTATTTTACCCCCAAAACAGTGGCTAGATTTTATTGTGACTCGGTCTTGGAATTTGTCATAGTAATGTAATTATTATTATTATTTTTTGATAAGTGGGATAGTAATGTAATTAAAGCACATCTAAATACACGTTGATTATTTATTTTGATAATTGTATTAGTGGCAATAACATGTGAATAACGTGTGAATATCTTTGTGATTATTCTTTCCTTACTTAGCTTATTTGCTACCTAGTTTAGCTTTACTATTTATGTAAATCTTCTTGTTGTACAAGAAAAGGTAGAAGTAGCTTCTTTCCTCACTTAGCTTATTTGCTACCTAGTTTAGCTTTGCTATTTATGTAAATCTTCTTGCTGTGCAAGAAAAGGTAGAAGTAGCTTTGTATATATATCCCACTGCGGACCAAATTAAAGAAGAAGGAAATTATTTTCCACAAAACTCTTTATGGTATCAGAGCCACTCAAGAACAAGAGAGACGACCATTTATTAATTTTTATTTTTCTTCAATCGTTCTCCAGCAATTGAAACCTTCGACCTTCAAACACGAAATTCGACTATCGACACCTCGTTATGGGTGACGACAAGACCACAAAACCCTTCGACTCCACATCTCCTTACTACCTCCATCCCTCCGACAGCCCACAAATCACAATCTGTCCAATTGTGTTACGTGGTGAGAACTACAATGAATGGGTTCGTTCGATGCGCAATAATTTCCGTGCAAAGAACAAACTAGGCTTCCTCGATGGAACCATAGCCAAGCCGACGAAAGGAACTCCAGAAGAGTCCTTATGGGTGACGGTTAATTCCACTCTCGTGGGATGGATTCATAATACCCTTGATCCAGTCCTACGCTCATCCGTCCCCCAACCTAACGATGTGAAAGACATGTGGGATGATATTCGACAACGTTTCTCAATCGGAAACGGTCTAAGAATCTATGAGTTGAAGACACTTTTGAGTGATTGCAAGCAGCGCGGCCACCCGGTGATGAATTACTACAACGAATTGCGGAAGATATGGGATGAACTTGCGGGATATTCTACTGTCCCGACATGTACTTGTGCCGCTGCTACTGAATTTGCTAAAAAAAAGGAGAATGAAAAGGTACATGATTTTCTTGTTGGTTTGGATTCTACTCTTTATGGCAATGCTGTTTCAAATATTTTGATGATGGAACCTTTGCCGAGCTTAAACACGGCCTTTGCTAAAATCGTGACTGAAGAACGTCACCAAACTGTTGCTCGAGCCCACGAATCCAAATCTGATGTTGTCAGTTTCGCGGCACAAGGGGCTGCTAAGGGGCGGAATCTTACTCGTAGTGGTGAGCGTCCTCGAACCAATAGCGTCTGCTCTCATTGCGCCAAACCTGGACATGACCAAGCAAATTGTTTTCAACTGATTGGGTTCCCGGATTGGTGGTATTCTGAAAATCGCACCAATGGAGGGCAAGGTAGAGACGGAGGCAGGTCTGGACGCGGGGGAGGAAGGAGTGCAGGTAGAGGCGGTCGTGGGCCGGTAGCACACGCAACAGCCACCTCGAAGCCTGCTACCAATACAGGCTTTGCTCAGGCACCCCTACAGGATTCAGATCGTAGCAGCATTCCCGGTCTCTCGAATGATCAGTGGGCTACACTTGTGAACATGCCCACCACTTCAAAAGGGCAGTCTTCTTCGACCGAAAAGTTGAGTGGTCAGTTTGATTTTCCCGATCAATGGATCATCAATACCGGATGCTCGAACCACATGACTGGTAATGCTAGATTATTTAGCAAATTGATTGATGTTTCTCCTACTTCTGTTGGGCTGCCTAATGGAAAACAAACCATCGCTACTAAGGAAGGCATGATAACTTTGAGCAAAAATATGGTGCTAAATAATGTTTTATATGTTCCAGATCTTACTTGTAATTTATTGTCGGTGTCTCACTTGCTTGCCGATTTACATTATTCTGTCATATTTACTGATAAGCTTTGCATCATACAGGACCGCACTTTGAGGACTCTGATTGGAGCGGGTGAAAAATGTGACGGGGTTTACTGGTTTCGGCCTCTGCGACAACTTCGGGCTTATCAAGCAACTGTGAGAGACAAACGAGAATTGTGGCATCAAAGGCTGGGACACCCCTCTCGGAAAGTAGAATGTTTTTTTCCTGATATTATTAGGAGTAATGGCAATAAGGATGTTAGTGTTATCCATGACCCTTGTGATATTTGTTTAAGAGCCAAGCAAACTAGAAGCATGTTTCCTTTGAGTACTAATAAAGCCAAAGATATTTTTGATTTAATCCATTGTGATATATGGGGTGCGTATACTTTGCCTGCTAGTTGTGGTGCTCATTATTTTTTAACCATTGTTGATGATTGTTCTCGAGCCGTATGGGTTTATTTGATGTCTGCAAAATCTGAGGTGCCTCAACTTATTAAGGATTTTTGTAGAATGGTTAAAACCCAATTTGATAAGCATGTTAAAATTCTAAGAAGTGATAACGGAAAGGAATTTACATGTCTTCATCGGTTTTATGCTGACAGTGGTATAATTCATCAAACCTCTTGTGTCGACACTCCACAACAAAATGGGAGGGTAGAACGTAAACATAGACATATTCTTAATGTGGCTCGGGCTTTACTTTTTCAAGCTAATCTTCCCATTTCTTTTTGGGGGGAGAGTATAATGACGGCTGCCTATATAATAAACCGAACCCCTACCTCATTGCTCAATAAGCAAACACCTCACGAAATTCTCTTTGGTTCACCTCCTAAGTATGATTCCCTTCGTGTATTCGGTTGTCTTTGTTTTGTCAAAAATCAACCTCGTGTGAAGGATAAGTTTGGTACTCGCTCTCGTCGATGTGTATTTGTGGGGTATCCATTTGGTAAAAAGGGGTGGCATTTGTATGACTTAGAGCAAAAGGTGTTCTTGATATCTCGAGATGTTATTTTTTGTGAAAAACATTTCCCTTTTGCTAGTGACATAAATTTGCATAATACTCATGATGTGTTTGAACATAAGGAGTATTATGACACTGTGACTTATTTTGAGGATACTCCCTTAGCAAGGGGGAGTGAGGAGCACTCGGTTGTGGCAGGAGGAATTAGTGGTAGGGCTGTGGAGGTTGTGCAGCACGTCACCCCACCTGCTGGTGGTGACTTGGAGGCTGTCCAGCAGCTTGGTGTTGGTGCAACTTTGAATAATGGGGAAGTTATGATTAATGAAGCAAATGTTCCGCAAGAAACTGGTCGAGGTCATCGAATAAAGAAACCTTCTAGTAAACTCAAGGGCTTCATCACCAACACTGTTCGAGTTCTAAACCCTGTCACATCACCTACAACTGCTCCGTCAAAGTCCTCAGGTACTCCTTTTTCCATTGCTTATTATGTAAATTGTGATAAGTTTTCTGTGAGACACACCCATTTTTTGGCAGCAATTACTGCAGGCACTGAACCCACATCCTTTAAAGAAGCTGTTAAGGACCCTGGTTGGCGGAAAGCAATGCAAGAAGAAATAGATGCCCTTGAGAGAAACGGAACTTGGACTTTAGAGGACCTTCCACCCGGGAAAAAGGCAAATGGGTGTAAGTGGGTCTATAAAGTCAAGTATCGATCTGATGGTACAGTTGAACGATTAAAAGGGCGCCTCGTAGTGTACGGGAATCGGCAAGTTGCAGGAATTGACTTCAATGAAACATTTGCCCCTGTAGCTAAAATGGTCACGGTTCGAACATTTTTGGCTATAGCAGTGGCAAGAAAGTGGGAACTGCACCAGATGGATGTGCATAACGCCTTTCTATATGGAGATCTTGATGAGGAGGTATATATGCAACTACCTCCTGGCTTTAATTCTGCTACTTCGGGTAAGGTGTGTCGATTACGTAAGTCATTGTATGGACTCCGGCAAGCGCCTCGGAATTGGTTTACTAAGCTCTCGACTGCTTTGAAGGATATTGGTTTTAAACAATCTTATGCTGATTACTCATTGTTTAGCTATTCCAAGGGTGATATTGCTTTACATGTTCTTGTGTATGTGGATGACATTATAATTACAGGTTCTTCTTCTTTGGCCATCGACAAATTCAAGCACCAACTAAGTGAGAGATTTCATATGAAAGACTTGGGCGTTCTCAAGTATTTTCTCGGCATTGAAGTAGCACGTGGGAAGGACGGTTTGTTTCTTTCACAACGCAAATATGTTCTTGACATTATAAGTGAGGCCGGATTACTTGGAGTACGCCCTGCTTCTACCCCCATGGAACAAAACCACCATCTTGCCACCATCAATGGCGCCGTCTTTGATGATCCGGAGAAGTACAGGCGACTTGTTAGGCGCCTAATCTACTTGACGATTACACGGCCTGAATTGTGTTACTCCGTACATATATTAGCTCAGTTTATGGGTGATCCTCGTGTTGAACATTGGGACGCAGCTTTGAGAGTTTTGCGGTATTTGAAAGGTTGTCCTGAACAGGGTATTTTGCTGCGCAGTGAGAGTAATTTTCAACTCTATGCCTTTTGTGATAGTGACTGGGCAAGTTGCCCTATGACTCGGAGATCATTGACTGGTTACTTTATTTTATTAGGATCTTCTCCTGTCTCTTGGAAAACGAAAAAATAGCCAACTGTTTCTCGATCTTCTGCAGAGGCCGAGTATAGGTCTATGGCCACTACTACATGTGAGTTAAAGTGGTTGAAATCCCTTTTGGCTTGTTTTGGGATACAACATGTGCGTCCCATGCAATTGTTTTGTGATAGTCAAGCTGCTCTCTATATAGCGGCTAATCCGATTTTTCATGAAAGAACGAAACATATAGAAATGGATTGTCACTTTGTTCGTGATGCCTTGCAAGATGGAACAATTTTTACGTCTCATATTCGGACCGGTGCACAACTCGCGGATATTTTGACCAAGGCTCTTGGTAAATCACAATTTTATTTACTCCTTCGCAAGTTGGGCATTTGCAATCTCCATGCTCCAACTTGAGGGGGAGTATTAGTGGCAATAACATGTGAATAACGTGTGAATATCTTTGTGATTATTCTTTCCTTACTTAGCTTATTTGCTACCTAGTTTAGCTTTACTATTTATGTAAATCTTCTTGTTGTACAAGAAAAGGTAGAAGTAGCTTCTTTCCTCACTTAGCTTATTTGCTACCTAGTTTAGCTTTGCTATTTATGTAAATCTTCTTGCTGTGCAAGAAAAGGTAGAAGTAGCTTTGTATATATATCCCACTGCGGACCAAATTAAAGAAGAAGGAAATTATTTTCCACAAAACTCTTTAAATTGTGAATCGACCTTTGATCAGGTTAGGAAGAAACACAGAAGCACATATGTTATGTTTATGATGTCTAATATGATTGGTTTCTCAAAGTTTCAAACTACACCCAATTCTACCAACAAAAGCCACACCTTCTACCAAAACATATCATGATAAAATGTTGTGGAGGAGAATGAAAGGAGAGTTGGGTAGGTATTTTGCTTGGTGAGAATTTTTTGGCTGATCAAGATGCATGTCTAATTAAAATGGTATGTGTTTCATTTATAGTCAAGTCAAATATATATAATATTTAAAAATAAAAATTAGATTTTAGTGACGAAACCTAAATAAAATTGTTCTAAAGTGACCAAAAAGTCTGGAAAAGATGAGTAGTGACCAAATTTGAAACTTAAATGCTAATAAGTAGCATTTCAAGGTTAATTTTGTCGTCGTTATTTACATAAAAAAGTGACATATCTCATTCACGCCTTCTCTGCTCCTCTATCTTCTCAAACCCTAGAGTGGTTCGATTACTGCCATGGATTTGTTTTTGCGCGCAATATCATAAAAAAGGTAAATTGTATAGAAGCTAAAAGTTTGACAAAAAAATATGTATATAGAAACTAAAAGGAATAACTGAAGAATTTACAAAGAGAGAGATAAAGCAACCCAACGATGCAAGAACTAGAATATGGTAAACAAACAAGCACTCAAAGACGGATCTCGGGAGGTTCCAAGCTTGCGTCACCCATAAATGGGATTGGGATCTCTGGACACTATTAAAAGAGTCGAGTTTGCATCGCAACAAATCAAAAAATTTGATTATCGTAGGTATTGGAAAACAATCTATTATTTCTCTCACGCCATTGTGTAAATCTCTTCTTGACAATGGAATTTGTTTTCATTTTTTTCCTGGAAATTTTGTTGTTCAAAAAAACAAATTGTTTACAAGTGATTTATTATAAGGACGTTTACGTAATAAATCATCAAAATGGTTACTTATTAGTATTTAAGTTTCAAATTTAGTCACTCTTCATATTTTTTTCAACTTTATGGTCACTTAAACTCAATTTTGTTTAGTTTTAATCATTAAAATTTAATTTTTCCTATTTAAAAAGGTATTTTGTTCTACATGTGACAAAATCACCTCTCCTATACCTAAAGATCAATCAAAATTTCCTTTAGTATAAGAATAATGATTTTTCTTCGTAGTTTCAAATTTGTGTTTTGTGAGTGTAGCGGTGACCTCCATCACATGACATCCATTACATTTATATAAATGTGTTTTGATAATTATAAAATTCGACATTTTGTATTATTACTTTTTATATAATTCTTTCAGTGATATCCTGCGGTACAGGTGGAGTAACACGTTTACCACTACAGTAAAAAAAAATCAAATTAATTGTGATAAAAGCTAGCCCCACATATTATTGCGGGAAGGAGTATGGTAGAAAAGATTTAGGTTTGAAAAAGTAGGACTCATGTGATGCACTTGCATATATTTGTTCATGCAACATTTAAACCTACCTAATATATATAGTGCCAAAGCATGATTTGTCTACAATTTTTCCTTTTGTTTCACCAAATTTAACACGCACTACATATGTTGTGTGACCCATCACTTATTGTCTGTGCAATATTTGACAATTCCCTTTTAAATCAACCGCTTATCCCTGACATATATTCATGTACTTTACCGCATCCCCATTAATTTGGTTATAATTAATATACTTTTGGACACATCATTTAGTTTCAAACTTTCAATGCACTTTTCACCCCTACTCCTCAATCTATATACACTATATACACTTTTGAGTACCATAACACGAGGGTGGACACTTGGAACTTGGAAGCCAATTATTACAATTATATATATATTGGAAATTGTGTACCACTCAAAAATAAATGTATTTGAGAAAGATGAATAAAACAATTACAATCCTTTTTTTAAAAAAATGATAAAAAAGATTGATTGCCTAAGTTACTTTTTTTTTAATTATTCGTATTTTATTTGACATAGTATCAGTCTCAAATGACACTATAATTTATCACCCTGACATATATATGTCTCAAATTATAATTTATCACTCAACAAATGTATTTTTCAGTTTCACTTGTACGCAACAAATACTGAAAATTATCCCATATGTATCTGACAAATACTGAATTTTGTTTTTTTTGAAAATTGCCCTTAGACCATTCAAACTTTCAATTTCTAAGATGTGAGTTGAAAGTTTTTCATTAGAAAAAAAAAATGAAGAAAAAACCTTCAAATATAATCTAATGATATCTCGTTTAACATTCAAAGTTATGGATGTTTAAGGCTAAGCTCGAGCTTGAACTTGATTTTCAAACTCGTTTAGTAAACGAGTTGATTCTGAATAATATTGAACTTAACTCATGTAAGTTATTGAACATAAGTTTATAAGACTTGTAAACGTGTTCATAAACATAAGTATGATCATATAAGTTTACAAACAAATCAAAATTATCTTAAACATGAGTTCAAATTCAGCTTGAACGACTTTTATTATTAAATGAATTGAATCTAAGATTTTCAAAATAATATCGGCTTGAGTCCGAATTCAACTTTTTGAGCTCATCATAATCCTAAGTTATACCCGCAAAAGAATGAGACAAGTCGGACCAGACTCAAACTCAACTCGACTAGTTCAAACTCCCGCGAAGTTATTGTTACTCGTATTGATTTTTTTTTTAATAGTAACAACACTTAAATTAAAATCATTAAAACAAAAAAGAAACAATTCTTGACTCCAAGTTGTGTTGAAAGTATGAAAATTTATTCCTTAAAATTGGAATTAGCATTTAGAACAAAATTTCCACCAGCTACATTAATTTTAAAGTACATACAATTTTAATGCAAACATTTATTGTTGTGACAACTTTTTCTCAATCATGGAGATCATAACGCGTCAATTAAAATGATACCCTTTTTTGAAAACAGAAACTTGACTAGTAAGATATTGATTAGTGTAACACATACAAGAATTTAGCTCATTGAAATTGCCATCACCACCTTTGAAATATAAAAATGTTTTAAACATATACAAGTCGAGCAAACATAGCCACACATGCACTTAATTATAGTGAGTCGTTTAATAATGATTTTGTAATAGTCCGACAAGATGTTGGGTGATGATTGAGTGTCCCCACAGGTGCGTGCTAGCTGTCCCACGTGTTCCCTGACCCCAATAATGGATCTGCTTCCACTATCCGACAATACAATACCCCATCACATCATGGGCCCACTCTCAGTCCGTACGAGGCTCCCTCCCATGTGATTTGCACGTGAACTCGGCCCCTTTGCATATTCATCAACTTGTAGTTGCTTAATTTACTATTTTGCCCATACTTTATTTGACTCGTATCTTCTTCATTTACAATTCAGAATCTGGGATGGTCATTGTCATGGCAGTTTTCGTTCCCGCCAGAGCAAGTAATGTCAAGAATAATTGATAAGCTGCTTTTTGGGAAATGCCACCAATAAATAGTGGCGTACTTGTAAACATTTTATAGGGACCACCTTTGAAAATTAAAAAATTTATTATTTTTTAACAAAAATAATGATTAAAAAATATAAATATTCATCGATAAAATATCTATTCAAAACATTAATACTTACTCTTAATGAATTTTCATGTTTTGAAAGTGTTACATGATCATCTAATTATCAAATTCATTAAATATATATTTTTAATATACATAATCGATTTGTTATGATACTGCTTTTTGTGGTAATAATAAAAAAAATTGTACGCAACAGACACGAGCCATGACAATCTAGTCGCTTTCATTTGAAATAGGAAATAAATTTCAAAAAATATATATATTTTAAATTTTAAAAGTTCAGATAGCAAAGAAATAATTTTTTTTGAGAGAATTGTAACCACCAATCTTTACTCACAGACACTTTTATATGTTGTATAACTTTAACACAGTTTATTTTGAATCCTACAAAAGCATCTTATTTCATCAAACACTACATTTAAAAAAAAAATGATTTTTTGAACTTGAAAGTCCATTTTAATCTTTCAAAAAGCTCTACAAACCAACATTTAATTATTCACTTAATAGCTGAATAATATAACACTTTGTGGGATTAGTTTCGATGATCATCCCTTGAATTTTATGAATCATGTATATTTAAAAACTGGAATTATGTAATTGTGACTGTGATTAGCATTCTCGTAAAAATGTGTGTGAGAATATGGCGGGTTAAGAAATGATTTAACCCCAAATAAACAATCAAAAAACAGTCACCTTTGGGGTTTCCCTATGACCAACTTGCATTTCTATTATTACCACTCATGTGTGTCCTACGTGGGACACCAATATACTATTCAGCCGACGACAGCAAAGCACACGTGCAGAATGCCTGTCCTCGCACGTGCACCTCAGTCAAAGTTGCCTTAGTTTTTGCTGGATCTGGTCAAAGGTCAATCCCAAACTCAAGAAAAATCATTTCATCATTCGGTTGTCATTATTTTAATCATTGGCCAATTTTTCTGCTTCCTCTCACCTTCTTTTTACCGCTGGAGTCGGTGAACCGCCTGTAATGGTCTTCGTACGGAGGTCATCACAGCCGTTGATCGAGAATAAAAAAAGTCCCAGCCGTTGATTAACGTGCACCCGCACGTGCATGTGCAACCTCCTGGTCAGAGGCTAGTGTGAGCCAGCTTTGCTCAGATAATCGTGTGGAGCACAAGTGGGCCCCCACAAATCTGGCCCATGTGATCAGCTTAGTTGGTTACCATGTGATCAACCGTTTGGCGAATCCTTGCTTCAAATCGGTATTTCAGTTAATCGATGCCTCTGAGGGTTGATTGCACGTGTATGTGTATATAACATATAGAATCACACACACATATATATAATTTACTAGACTTGAAAATTGAATACTTTTACAGACATTAAATTGAATGCTTTTACAGACATTATTGTCCTTGGTCAACTTTGTAGTTGGGAGTACATTCACGTGTGGATGGAAAGGGTAGTTTGGTAAAAGTAGGTTAAGATTTAAGAATAGTTATGGCGATTTGTTTGGGAAGCATGTTTAGTCGGTGGAATTGAGAATGACAGATTATGTATCATCATAACTTTAAATCATTTTAAAATAATTTCACAAGATCATTATATAACTTTTTCTTACCTAATTGTTTCATTACTTCAAATGATGAGAGCTATCATAATGATAATTAATACTACAATGATTCCATTTTTTAAGTATTTCAGGGATCCTAAAAATGATATTTCACTTGCCATCTGTGATGGGTCACCATCCAATAATCATCCAATAATATAATATGATTCAAGCATATATATATACACACATATATGTGTGTGTGTTGGCCATTCTATTTCTTTCTTTGGTAGAATTTTGGTAAATGTAGCTATGGTGGATTTTGACATGCAATTGCTATTCTCGGGTGGGATTGTGACAATTCATGAAAAGTTATTGATTCATCATCGATGTGGTAATCCCTAAATTATGTATCATATTTGTTCCTTCTTCTCTCTGTAGTAACCATGCTGTCTATTTGTTGATTGTGGGATGTCATTATAATTCATATAAGTTGGACAAGTAGAGAAGAGACTAAACATTCTATGATGGTGAAAGAAAAAAAAAAGTAGGAATGAGGGATTATTATTGACGACATATGTTAAATTCAATAATTGTAGGTTTAAAACTTAAAACCATAAAGTATTCTAATTACAAGGCATCTCCTGCCTTCAACTACCCTTCTAGAGAGAGAGAGAGAGATGCACGGTTCAAAAGGGTAAGCAATGTAGGGTTTTCAGGTTGAATTGTGATATATCGTCTTAAAATCGAACACATCCGACAACATTTATGTGAGTGGAAGATAACATCATTAATTACGGTAATGCAGAAATTATTCAAACTATCAGACTACATATTATTTTTCTTTCGATTTATATTTGGTTTCAATATTTGAAAATATTGAATGGAACAAACTCGATATAGTTCAAAATAAGTGACAACGATGCACACATGTCACCTTCCTTTATGATTTGCTACTTTTGTATGTGACCATGAAATGTTATAAAAATTTCTCATTCAAGTGAAGTTTTAGCTTTGTTAAAATTTCATGGTTGATAATTTTAAACATTATTTTTCAGATCATTTTCTCAAATGTACGCACTTAAGATTATAGATAGTCTATATTGAAATGTAATGAGAAATATTAATTAGGCTATGACATCTAGATAGACGACCAAACGGGCTAAGCCCAAGCCCATCCAGAGACAGCTTTTCTTTATCAAGGAAAAAAAAATATGAGTGGGCCGTATGGCAATGTTGTGGGTCAACACAATCATGTACATTGCTTCATCTGGGCCCTATTTGGATTTTGGAGAACATAGTTGGGTATGAGTTGGTCCAATTGTGTCAAGCATTGATTGCTTGCCAAATCATGTTGATCTCTTCTATCGATCTAAAAAGTGGTCTACATATTAATTTCCTAAAAAACATTAGTTGTTTTAAAAATCAACTATTATATTGTTCAATGGTTTATACCTAAAATGTTGTTAATATTAGTATAAAAGTAAGTGGTTACCCAAATTTAGATACTAAGTTAAAAGGAATCAAAATGGGCCTCACATCTGTTCTGGGATTGACACTCTGACCCACCAGGCCTTCATTTGTTGGGTTTAGCTCAGTTAATGGGCCTAAAATGCGCAAGGTATCTGAATGTGCGCACACTTTTATCAATGTGGCCCAAATTTGCAATATTGAACAATGCTTTCATCAAATAGGCCAGAACTAACTTTCTTCTTCTTCTTCTTCTTCTCCTTATTATTATTATTATTATTATTATTATTATTATTTCTTCTTCCATTTATACTTCATTTGAAGTTTGACAACTATAGGATATTGGAACAATTATGGTCAAGCCAAAATTGCTTATTTTGCAACTAATTTTTTTTATTAGATCTTCTGGCCCATTAATTTTCACATGGGGTTTAAAATCTTTCAAAATTTCATCATATTTAGGAAAACTATTCTGGGACTTCTCAAGAAAAAGCAATTGGCACTGAAGTTATCTACAATACCATTTAGATGAAGTGAAATGAAATGATAATGATATATAGTCTGAATAATTTTTATGCGAATGGATTGGTGGGTTTCACTACATGATGTTAGTGAGACTCACATAACTACATAATTTCTTTTCGAACTAGTTCGAATTCGTATCATTACTTCAAGGTTATGTTCGGCTGCATGAAATTGAAGTTCTGAAATTAGAATTTGTGTAATTGGAGAAAATTTTGTTCATGATGTCTCATACATTTTTCTAAATCATGAACAAAATTTTCTCTAATTTTAATTCCAAAACTCCAATTTCATACGACGGAACACTGCATAAAGTGAAATTATATAATAACTTTTGTTTATGCTTTTATTTTTCCAAAGGCAACATTGTTTAGTAGGCATTAATTATTAGGGGTGTACAAAGAACTAGTGGAACCGGAACCGTAACTGAATTGAACAGAACTGTTCGCTACGGTTCCGGTTCTAAATTTTAGGACCCGTTCGCTACGGTTCCGGTTCATGTTCCAAGTCAAAGAACCAGAACTGGAACAGTTAGAAAATATATATATATATATAATATAATATAATTAAATGAATACTTAAATCTTCTAAGTTCTAGTATTATATATAGTATAAAATATATAATATATAAATAAATACTAATACATTCTAAATTTTAGTGTTCTATTTATATATAAAGCATAAAATATATAATATATAGATAAATACATTTAGCTTTTAAGTTTTAATTTTTTATATATTTATATAATATGAGATATATAAATAAATATTAATAGCTTCTAATCTATTGTTATAATTAGGAGTGCACAAGTATTAGTGTGTATCTTGCCAATATTTAAAAAATAAAATTGACAAAGAATCATTAGAGAATCAGAATCGCAAAAAATCGAAACTAAACCAAATTTAACGGTTCCAATTTCGATTTCAAAATTAAAAAACTGTTACGAATAATTTTTATTCCGAGTTCATGAAGAACAGTAAGACACCCTACCCGCATCCCTATTAATTATATAGTTTCTATTACAGATATGCGTGTGTATAAGCTTTTATCTTTATCAATGGGTTACTTTGGAATATTGATCATACTAGAACTTTGGCATCTAAAAACACTAGAGGAGAGAAAATTTACCATGAATATATGGGTCCCACATATTAGCCATGCATGGAATTCTTTTTTCCAACCACTTGAATACTTCAAAGGTTATATTTTATTGATAATTCAACCATCAAAGAAAGGTCCTCTATTGAATATAAAAATTAAAGTTCAGTATTACTAAAAATATTAATATCCTTGTTAGTGTACTTATCCATTTCCATATCGCATTCCAACTATAATCTATTTTATATACTTTTGGTTGATCCCGAGTGTTGTTATCTTCTCCATTTCATCATTGTACGTTGAAGCCGTATTATGTATAATACAGACCATGCACGTTTATTTCATAACTGTAACTATAAGAGTTCTCTTTAATGTTAAAACCACAATCTGAAAACTATCTTCCCATATCAAATTAGTATTCTTTATGATTTCAAAGAAAGGCAGCTTGAATCTTTGATCTATAAATATGACAAGCACTATTATGTGGAATTTTGCTACAATTTTTTTTTTTCATAGCAAAATGTTATTTAATAAATATTTGTGAAGACTACATTGTTTTAAGGTTTGTGACAAAATCATAATTTGCGGTAAATATTTGATTTTTTTCAAATATATGTGACAAAATTACCACTAACCTATCAATTTACAAAAAAAAAAAAAAAAATTGCAAATTACCGTCCCCCCTCTGGGGAGGGGTGAGAACGTCTACAATACACACGGTTTGTGTACAACATGCAAAGTGAATTTTATCACTTGTGTATAATACGCAAGATCTAGATTCATCCAGTATATTTACATTAGGTGTATAATAGATCTTTTATACAATGTGTATTATAGTTGTTTTACACAATGTGTATTGTAGATTTTCTCTCTGGAGCATCAAAATTAAAATTGTGGTGTTAAAGTGGTCGTGTGAAAAGCACATGACACATGGGCTGAATCTTTTGACAAAAGTACTCTTATGCATGTTTATTTTATCCTTTATAATTGATTTTACATATGAGTAGTTAAAGTTTGACTTGCGAGATACCTGATGCTTCATGAGACACCAAGACCGAGTAATTTTACCACTAAAGCAAACCTCTTGAGGTTTGAAGTTGATGGTACTTGTTGTATGCGTAAGAGTATTTTTGTCAAAACAATTATTTCATGTGTCGTTAAGGTTGCACGTGACTACTTTAGCACCAAAATTCCAACTTCTCCACTCTTGAAAGGGAATAACTTGTAACTTTTTATAAATTGAAAATATTTGTTGTTAACAAAATAGTTGAGGGGGTGTATTTTTCATCTTTTGGTCCTACAGAAAGATTTATGCATTTTTACCTAACACGCAATAAAGTACTTTTAATACTTGCAAATATTGTGTAATTTTTTTTCTTTCTTGACGTCTTTACAAGTATTGTTTGAAAGGCTTGCAAGTTTTGGGTCAATTTTCAACATCATGAATTGTCCAACCTAAAGTCGCTTGGATGTGACCTTTTGCTAGCTTTTGGGGGTGGAAGTTATATCTGTTTCAAATTTTCGTCCACATTCAACCAATCGTCAAGCCATAGTTATTGATATTCTACATGGGCAAGTGTAATAGTATTTTATTTTGTAGTAGGTGTCACGAAGGCGTTCTACCTTAAAACTCATGTCTCTGGCCCGGGCCATTCCATCAAATTTTTGAGAAGGGGCTCAATTTCATGGTCGGCGTGGTGATAGGCTTCACTCATACATTGCCCTTTCCCGCCATTGCAAACACTGAGCGAAAATGGTAAAGGACGCACAAATAATGTCATTGCGTGGGGATACGATTCGAAACCCTATCGGATTAGGAATGCAAAGGCCTTTCCTTCCCAAAGGAGACTAGAGAAAGAATGAGGTATACTATTGACCAACCCTTTCTTCTCTTATTTTGTTTGTGAAGCTCGTGCCACAAGGTCAAATCTCGAGAGGATGTCTCAAAAGTAAAATGAAAGCTTCATTGAGTATGCTTATTTCGGTGGGAAAAGGCCGTCTCCGCAACTTAAAACTCAAACGGTTTAAAATGACCGCAAAAATGTGCTTGGTTCTACTTTTTCATTTTTCAAGATAGAAGATTGATGATTCAAGTTTTATAGAGACAAAATGAGTGTGTGAGTTTCTTGTTAAATAAAAAAATAAGTGTTCAAAATGACGAATGCTAAAATAAACTGACTATTCGGAAGCAAAATAACAATTATTGTAAGGTTAAAATAAGAAGATATTTGATATATTTACCTACATTGCACATTTAAATGAACCTTTAATCTTTATATCATAATATCTTCTTAAATTATTTTTTTTAAAAAAAGAAAAGAAAAAAGAAAAAACAATAATAACATTATCAGACTATATAGTAGCCTAGTAGGATTAGTAGAATTAAATTTAGGCTCCATTTGGATTTAGGAATTTAGAAGGATAAGGAGAGAAAAGAAAAGAGAAGATAGGTCATTTTGTGTTTGGATAGATATCGTTAAAAGAAAAGAAATGATAAGGAGCTATCCCTCCTTATTCCTCATATCCCATCCTTCTAAAAATAGAAAGATTAGGAGGAAAATAATAGTGTTTAAGCATTATTTTCATAATTCTGAAACTACCCTCAACAATTAGAAAAAAAAAATTGTTATTTCACTCATATTCCATAAATATAAAAGAATGTGATAGTAATTTGGTTTTTATATTTTCTTTCACATATCTTGTCCAAACAATAATATTATAATCTCATTTCTTTTCTCTCGTATTTATCCAAATATGAATAGAGTTTATTGTTATCCTCTCATCTCATTTCTTTTTTCTTATAACTAATATTATCTACTCCTTTATTTTTTCTCGTGTCTATCCAAACGGAACTTTAGAGTTCAAATCAAATGAGATTTCGGAGGATTTTTAATTTTTTTATCCAAACGAAATTATATTACTGAATATCTGAATTGGGATTTCAACAATAGCGTAAAACCTTCACTTCTAATTAACAATTTCGGAAATTAAAGGGCCTTCCAGTTCCACACAAGGCCATTTCTGTTAACATAAGACCTAAATTATTCCTTAAAATAGACTAGAGTGGGCCATCGAGCTAACTCCAATTAGTTGGATTTGAAGCTTGTTTAATTGAGTCAATTAGAAGTTAGAACTACAAAAGTTTTATCAATCTTCCAAAGACAACGTTAAGTATAATTAAGGGCTAGTTGTGTACATTAGACTTCTGCTGTTGTACAATTTCCCTCAGGAAGGTCAGATTTGCACTGTTTTACTTTCGGATAAATAAATACTTTTATTTTTAAATTTAAAACTTTTAAATAGGAGTGACAAAATTCAACACGATTCACCAACACAATTTCAACATGACACAAAGTTAGCAAATTTGTGTTGATTTTAATCGTATTTGTGTCATAATTGTATCAACAATACGACTTAAACACGATACAAAGCTAGTAATTTGAGTTGACTTTAATCGTATTCGTGTCATAATTGTATCAACAAATTTAATCTGTTTAATTAATCGTATCGTGTTCATGTTTTGGAGTTTAACCCATTTAACCCGATCAAATTCGTTTAATTAATTTGTGTCGTAATCGTGTGAGGTGAACCTGTATTCTGTCTTAACTCAATTACTATAGACATTTTTATTATTTTAATATAAACATTATTTTTAGCCTTTTTGTACTTGTATTATTCTAATTATTATTATTTTCATGAATTTAGTCATTTATTATCTCAAAAATTTCAACATATTTATATTTTATATTTAAGTTAACAAATAAATTACATGACTCATTTAAGTTAAACGAATTAAATAAATTAACTCGTTTAATCCGTTTAATAAACGATTTATATATTTATCAAAAATTTGTGACACAATTATTAAAAGAATTGTATCCGAGTTCCCCTGTATAACAAAATGGTCATAAGAATAAATGCGACAATTATAATCCCGGCCGCCGAGTCATAATGAAACAACAATTCACCACTTAAAATGCAAGACCCGTTATATAATTAACGAAGACGAAGCCAATTGGTCAGCAACATGCCTTTTTCTTCTATTGACAAAATGAAGTTTTGGAGATAATATGCGGTACCAAATTCCATTTATAAGTTCTCCATATGTTTTGTGGAATTTTAGTTTAAAAAATCTTGACACAAAGAGGTTAACGTCAGGTGGTGGCTTTTAACCAATGGGAGGAAGACATGACTTAAAGGAACATTAATTATTGTAATAGTAAAAATTCCAGTGGGTACATAGCTTTAATGGGAGGGTGTAAGATGCGCCAAAAGCTATATCTAAGTGGATTAACATATAAGCAGCGGCACGGATTAGATAAGAATAGTTTTGGTGGATTTCACGTAGGGGTGCAATTTGGGTTGGGCAACCCGAATTCAATTCGAGCCCAGCCTAATTTTTTATGGGCTTGAACAACTATTTTTACAATTAGGGTTGAGCTTGGGTTGAAAAACTCCAACCCGAACTTAATTAGGGTTGAGGTGCCAACAACCTGAGCCCAACCCGAACCCGAATTGTAATATTATTTATATATATATTTTTTATTTTAAATATATTACATATAATATTCAAATTGTGATAACCTTTTTCTTTTCAACTTCCTTTATTTAAATCTTGATTTATTGTATGTTAACATTTTTGATAATTAATTTCTTAAAATTTGTTTGTAATTTTTTAGAAATTTGCATTAAGGTCTTATTTTTTTGTGTGTTTCGGAGTAATCTAATGTGAAACTTATTAAAGATCACTTTAAATGTTCAATATGGAGATTGGTGATATAGATAACCCGAATTAACCCGACTTTCTAATCCGAAATCTCAACTCGAGTTACAAATCCGAGTTTAAAAATTTAAGAATGGGTTGAGCTAGGGTTGAGTAGTTAGGGTTGAAAGTAGGGTTAGGGTTAGGGTTGAGTTAGGGTTGAACATTTTATATGTAAGGTTGAGCCCGGGTTGCACTTCTAACCCGCCCAACCCGCCCGAGTTGCAGCCCTAATTTCACGGCATAAGATTATTATGAGATCATGAAATATAGTGTATCATTTTAATTATATAAAAATAAAATCGTACTAATTCGATCCGTTTTTAAATTATTATTCTTAACATATTTAAAAAGGGCGATTAGGCACCTAAATTTTTTTTGAGCCATACAACACAAATAATAAGAGAGTAAAGAAAATGAGTAGAATAAAGAAGAAATTTTTTAATTCTACATGCCATTTTCCTTTTTCCTAAATCCTCTCTGTTTTAACAAAATTTTGATTTCTTATTTTAAGCCCCGAGTTTTTAAATTTTATTGTTCAGAAGTAATCTAATCTAAAACTAACTCAAGATCACTTAAAATTTTTAACATGGAGATTGGTTAGACACAAGTTACAAACTTGAGTTTAAAAATTCAAGAATAAATTAAGTTCGATTTGAATATTTAAGGCTAGAGGTCAGATTAAAGTTGAAAATTTCATATATTAGTTGAGCTTGAGTTCTATCCCTAATTCTGACCGTCAAGAGCTGGTTAAACCATAGCTGTCATCATAACTACGAAAACAGTGAGGTTCTAATTGTAAGATCTAGATGAGTTATAATTGTTTTTTAGTGAAATTGATACGTGAATTCAAAAATCAGGAAGTGTAATAAAAATAATAATAAAATATGAGTGAGTCTAATCAAAATATTACTTAAATTAAAGAAGAGTGAAAAATATTATCCTTTTGAGTTTTACAAGTAAATTATGTTTTTAGCTCGGGGTTAGATCATACAGAAAGAATCAATGGCTCGTAATAGATTTTATTTATCAATTATTGATTGGATTGAAATGAGTCATATTTTTACATGTCAAATTACATAATGATACATATACGACAAGAACAATACTATTTAATTGAATTAGGATGACCAAATTGAGGATTTGACTAAGACCCATTCATTTATAACAACATTGAATTTTGATTAATTGGAATCCCACTTGGACCTATCATTCCAGGAATTGGACATTAGGAGAGAAATTTTGTGAAGGATGGAACCCTTCTTGGAACAATTTGGCAATCTGACGGTTCAGATTATCTAAAGAGCCATAATCAGGATAAAAGCTGGGTCCACTCATCTTCCTGCTCTGTGGGACCCACCATAGCCACGTGTACACCAAAAGCAAGATGCAAAGTGCCATTCTCATTTTAGACATGACTGGCATCGTCTAACTCCTCATCATTACTGATCGAGAGGCGAATCCCAAATATAAAATAAGGTCTCAACTTAATCCAACTTGAGTCAAGTTTAAAATTAAAACAGTCATATATAGATTACTTCAGCGTAATAACAAATAGTACCCAAACATTGACTCCAAATATTTTCTTTTACCCCTTGCACTAAAAAAAGATGAATCACATTAGGCAATCATTTCTCTTAGAATTATGTCCCTTCATTATTTCAGATGATGTCGAACTAATATCAAATTAGGCTTAACTCTAAAGTTGCCTTGTAATCTTTGTCAAATATACGAATCAGAAACAATACAAATTTTTTAGATTTTAACATGTCTGTTCAATTTTTTTAAAAGTAGTATTTGTTTCACTCAAAAGAGTTTACTTTCGAGTTTTTTTGACAAAATATTTTAAAAATATAATAAAATCGAACAATTTGAAGAGAAAAGAATAATGAAGTGAATAAAGAATTTGAAATTCAATCAAAACAAAAGAAAATTGATTATTGATTTAAATTCAGAAGTCGATGAATTGTGATGATGATTATTGGCTTCTACAAAATTTCAGTCACAATGGTCCGTAATTATATATTATTATAATTTACATACAATACTCAAATATGTATTTTGGTTGCAAGATTACAATCACATGCGTATCACGTGTCACATGCTAAGTGCAGCCAACAATGAGCCACTCATGTATTTAGTGCTACGTACTTAGAACAATTTTCAAATTTTATTTTTTTATTCAATACATTCTCCAAATTTACATTTGAAAGTAATTTCATTGTACCTTAAATTAAGAAAAGTTGTTTAAAATTTTCATGTGAGATTTGTTTTTTCAACATAATTTATTTATTACATTATAATCTACTTCAACAATCTCAAGATTCTCAACCCAAGTTGAGCTCGACACGAATTTTTTTTGATCCAAACCCAACTCAACTAATAAAGTCTCTTTAACCCACGGATTGAGTTTGACTTAGCCAGCTTAAAGTGCATGTAAAAAAAATAAAAAAAGAACCCAATGGAATTTCGCTAAATGATAAGGGCAAATATGTAAAATAGCTTAAAAGCTGTATACGTAGAACTCCTTTCCTCCCGCTCTCGTATATGTAGACGACGGGAGTATATCACACCATATTACATAAACTCTCTCTCTCTCTCTCTCTATCTCTAACACCTCTTCTCCAACACCACCTCTCCTCCTCTCGTCAATCTCCATACATCGGTCTCGCGTTAGGGCTTCATTTTCTCTGTCTAGGAGAAAGCTCAGAGCTTGTTCGTTTTCTCTCCCTAGGATTCTGCACTGGTAGATGAATGAGTAGTCTCTAATGGCGACTGCTCCGGTGAAGTCTCAGCCTCTGCACAATTTCTCTCTCCCGACGTTCTTGAAATGGGGCCACAAGAACCACATGAACAACAACCACCGCTACCGTAGGCCGGCAGAGTCGACTCGCGAGTCCACGCCGCCGCCGGCTGCCGAACACCACCGATCGTCGTCTTCCGAGCATGACTCCGGTGGCGGTTCCAAGAACGAGTCGGAGGCCGAGAAGCGGAGGCTCCACGTCGGATCGCGAACGGTTCGGAACTCCCTCTCACTCTCTTCCTGCTCTACGCAGAAACATCAAGCCATTCAAGCCTCTGCTTTGGAAAGAGAAAGCAACGAAGGTGATGTGGAGAGAGATAAGGTCTGCGATGAGGTTGATGTCGAAGAATCGACGGCGAAGCCCTGGAATCTGAGGCCTAGGAAGGCTGTTGTGAAGGCTGCGAGTGAGATTGGAAGGGTTTCGAAGAACGGAGAGTTGCCGGAAACCAGTCCTGTGATTCAGCTAACTGAGAATATGCCGAAATCGATGAGATTGAGGGGTTTTGTGGAAGGTCATGCCTCGGAGAAGAAGGAGAAGAGGAAGTTCTGGATCTCGCTCTCTCGTGAGGAGATTGAAGAAGATGTGTATGCGATGACTGGATCGAGGCCGCCTCGGAGGCCTAAGAAGAGGCCCAAGAATGTGCAGAAGCAAGTCGACGTGAGATATATTCTTTATGTGAACTGTTTTGTGCTTTGATGTGTTTGTTTGATCTTTGCTTACTGCCTGATGTTTCTTTGCAGAATGTTTTCCCTGGCTTGTATTTGGCAGGGGTTTCGGCGGATGCTTATCGAGTTCATGATGCTCATAATGTATAAATACGAGATTTTTTTGTTGGTTATGATTTTTCTTTTTTGATGATGGAACTGAGAATTACAATCATGTTTCTCGCAGAGATAGATATTTGTACACCAAATATAGCCAAATTCCCAATACGCAGGCAAAGGTCTACTCTCTTACTTCCTCCCTCATCTCTGTGTGTGTGTTTTTTTCTAAAGGTTTTTGGACATAAAAGTTCAATTATGTATCTTGCAGAGGTAAAAATTATGGCTCTTGGAAGCTTTTCGAGGTTTGAAGAGCTTGTCCCTGCTGCATTGAGATCTCAATTGGAGGTATAGTGCATTGAATTATGTGAAGAGGAAAGGGGAGCACCGAAATAGAAAGATGTCTATTACTATCTTCTGATTTGTACTACAAATTGGTGCCTCTTATTGGGGCACAGTATAGTAGTTTTACTTCCTGTTTGTAGTTTAAGATGTTAGTATGAACATAAATATGGATGAATAGTTAATTCAGTTGTTTACGTTTCAATTACTGTTACTGGTTGAGCTTTCTTGGGTGGTGCATTGTGAGTTCAATGTATGTCTGATTTGTTGACTATGTTCCTAATGTTTGACAGGCTTCCCGACTTTGTTTGGGGCAGAGCTTTTGAATGTAGTTAGTATGCAAATCCGAAATCAATTCAAGAAATATTAATGGATGCGCTGCTTGATTCCTTGTCCTGGAAGGACACTTCCATCCAGTATAGCTTCCTCAAGATGGATCCTGATGAGGTTAAGAATATATATGCAGGCTAAATGCTTTTCTCCTCCATGTCTCAAACGGTAGCTTTTATGGTTTCTTAGCATTATTTGCAGCAATTTGATTTCAGCAACCTAAAAATATTCTGAAAAATCATAAATTTTACAATAGCATCATCTAAAGGTTGCATAGGTTTGATAACTTGAGATGGTTTTTCTTACCTATGCTAGAGTTAGTTAACAGATATCATCCATTCTCTAGTTACTGAAACTCTGAATTCACAAGGGGAAGTTTTGACATTTATTTATGGATTTCTGTTGAAACATGTAATTATGCTGTGTATTTAATATCAATTAGGAGAGTACATCCTGGAAGCAAAGTATTAAGCTAATTAAATTTTTTGCATAGTGTGAACCATTTATGGAATATTTCAATTTTTTGCAAAATCATTTGACTATTGGAATAGGTGTCATTCTTTATTAGTGGAAAAAGGTAATTTATGCTCAACCTAATCCCATCTACTTGGGGCAATACATGAATCTTTCTCAGTTACTTTCATAAACTCCTGTTACGTTCTTGGTTTGTATCTATCCTGTTCTTGTATATATTTTCCCCACAACGATTTGTTGATAATGCATACGTTCAGATAATGTTCTTATAGTATTTATACTACTGCTTTATTTCTATATATTCCAATTGGTGCTAGAGTGGAATGATGTTGGATGAATATGAGAAGATGCCTTTAATTTTTGCCCATGTGACTTGAATTAATATCATCAAAAGGCAAGAAGGTAGATTATATAGCTTTAGTAATTTTGTCTTGTGGTCTTTCTCCCTGTCGGATGATCTTTATTCTATCTAATTGACTCAATCTTTTGCTGATGTCTAATATAAAAAACACATCTCTTGAGTAATATTTTTTTATCCATATATAGATAAACCATCTGCTTTTCAGTTTCTATACATTCTTATCACTTGTATAGACAGGCCAAATTTACTTATGAATAGGATTGTGGAATACCAAGGCAATACTAATAACTTCCACCTTCAGTTAATTTATAAGCTCCCTATTGTGTGGAATTTACAGTCTTTGATATCAATCTGTCTCTTCTACAATCGAGATTAGAATAATTTTAGCGGCTTCCAAAATATGAAATTTAGTGCCACAAATTTTGCTGGCAGTGATGATTAGTTATTTTTCCAAATCAGTCAATGGAAGTAGTTCATCAAAGAGAGTTTCTTTCTTATATATCAACATTTATAAGCATGGCCCAATGCTGAGTGTTCCACAATTTATCAAAGCCAATAAAGTATGTAACTTCTTTTACTGCTTACTTGCTTGTGTTATTGTGCCTACAACTAGAATGGTATTTGTTGATAGAGCAGCCAGAAGGAAGGGTATCTGAAGGATGGGTAACAGTGCTCATCATGGGTGTCCAATATCATTTTGCATTCTTAAACCTTGAATACAGAATATTAGATGTTATTTTGTTTTTGTGGTGTGTGAAAATGTGGTTGCAAGAGTTATGTAGTGACATCATACGCTATTTATGTTAGTGTTGAATATACAAAGTCCTATACAAATCACCAACCACAAGTCGGTCTTTCACTGCATATTTGTTGTGAGACAATAATCTTGGATTTTTTTTAGAAGCCTACAACGTTAGAACTACCATGAGCTTTTTATGCTTAACATTTTCTCAGGTTTTTTGGATTTGAGTGGATTCTGCTTTTGTTTTCCACTGGCAAGAATTCTCTACTGGAATCAACAGAAGAGAGAACTGTGCCTGTTATATCAAATTCAGTGTGTGTTATTAGAACAAGATTAAAGGCCTTGAAGACATGCCATTTTGGGTACTTTTCTAGAACCTGATAGTTTTACATTATCTATTTGATTAGTATTTCTCTTATAGTTCTTTGTGGATGTTCTCTCCCATTTTTGCATAGTAAATTATACATTTTCTTAATAGTACCAGAGTTTTTGATAAATTTCAATCTATTATATTAAAATATGTTACTTGTCACTCTCTTAGAAGAATTTAGTTATACATATCTGCATTCAGCTAGATTGGAAAAATTAGAAGAGTCAGGCTTCTCTACTTCTAGCTTTTGGAATAATTCTCCTCCACTACACTTGCCATATTTAGATGCCCCTAATCATGTTTGTAGTCTTTTGTTTGATAAAACTGTATTTGAAAATTTTAAATACTGAAATTTTATGTACTAATTATAATTAAGAATTTTTTTTATGCTTTTTGAAATTTTAAGTTTTAAATGTTCAGTGACTAAAATTTTATCCAATTTTAAGTGGCACTTATTCTTGTAAGTAGTATCTTTTATTTATTTATTATGGAACACACTTAATTAATTAAATAAATGCTTTAAACACCGTTGTTGATGACTTGATGTCAAAGTAATGATTCAAACTTCTAGTATATTTATGAACAATGTAGACTGCCACTTCAATTCTGTGTAGTTCATCTCACCACATTTGGGATGGTAAGTTGGTGCTTCAAATTTAAACCTCTCGTCCTTGTGGCCTCTGGTGATTAAAATGATGGGTCCCCAGAATAAAGTATGCTACTCATAAAAGTAATGAGAGGTGAAAGTACTATTCCAGTCATAACCGTAAGGGATCTTTTCTAAGAGATCTTTCTTTCCAAAGGTAAAGAAAAATGAAAATTTTTAACTTGGGAAGGTTTTGTTTGGGAGAAAAAAAGAATACCCACAATCGTTCTTTGGCGTTTTTGTCACACCTGTGGAATTGAAATTATTTTTTTGTGTTTGAAGTAGCATCTGAAACTGAGTACATTTTTGTTGCCAATGCCATGAAATGAAACTACTACAATGTATGTATATATGTGTGTGTGTTTGTTCATTGTTTGATTAGGCAGAAAATGATGAAGAGAGAAAAATAGAGAGAATAGTGAGTGTCATATGTTATATACCACGAGTGTCTTACCATCTATTAGTTCATTCGTGTTGCTCCTAGTTGGTTTGTTTGACTATTGCGATGTCGCCCGTGCCTCTATGCTAAAAGTACGGACGAGAGAATCTATCGAGAGAAAGAATATACACACTAGAAATATGCCGGAGACTTTTTGACTTTTCACATCTTTTACTTTGATTTTTTCAATTTCGTCTTCTCTGGGGCAATAAGTGCTTTATGTCTTGCTAATACTTGGTCTAAGTAGAGTGATTCATGACAAGCACTAATACAGAGACCGACGTATTAGATATTTGCCTGCGGTATCCAAAATTGAAATTGCATTGAACTTTTCTGAAGATATCATTGCCAATTTTAAGAATCAACATGCTTTAACAAAGCCTTGCCTAGTGGGACAAGTCTTTCCAATAGCATTGAGTAGTCAGCAAATTTTATTAATTGAATGGTTGGAGAGGTGTGTGTGATTCTTTTGAGAATAGTTTTTTTGTTTTCCGAGAATTAGTCGAACATTAATTTCTAATTTCCTAATATGAGTTTTTAAGAATTACTTTTTAAGTGACAAAAGATTAAGACCTGAAATATTTTAAATGTATTGAAACGTGCACTCAAATATCATTGTTCACTTTTTAAAATAAAGAATATAAAATTTTCAAATATCAAACATGTCTCAATAATTTATAGAGTAAATGTTACTGGCATCTCTTGAATTTTTTTTTATTATTTTACTCATATATAACTTCATGAAATTTCATCAACTTTTTTAATACGTAAAGTGTCTTAATTGTTTCTAGTTATTTAAATAATTTTTTATATTAAAAGATGAAATTCGTGAATTGACCAAAACACCCCCTCCGTCATTACATGTCTTAGGAATCATCGTCACATTCACCGACACACACACAAACACCCACCATCTCTCTCTCTCTCTCTCTACCTTCTTACTCTGTGATTGTAACCTCGATTCTGACGTAATTCTAAATACACTGACCAATAAGCTTCGCCGATCAGAATGCCGATCCCGATGTTTGCCAAAGCTTTGATGATTGCTGGATAGCATAGTACACTGACCTTTTCTATGGAGGTCGACTGTAAAAGCTCTGATTACATAGTCTCCGACAGCGGCAAAAAAGCCCCCAATCTCGTCTGCAAGGGGTCGCTTGCCTTACGCAACAACAACCCAATAAAGCACCGGAAGGCCTTAATTTGACATGGATGTTCCTCAGCCTTACGCAATGATCGTGCCCTGCCCCGCATATGGCCACATCAATACAATATATGTATATATATTTTTCTTCAGGCACCTGAATTGCACTCACAAAATCCACCACCATCATTTCATTATATATCATATCACACACATACACATATACACATATATATGTTGAATAATTTAAACATGGCTGTATACAGATGTCAATATACTTGCACTTTCTGCAATTCAATCATTTCAAAACAACAAAATAAACAATTGGGCTGAAGAAAATATATAGAAAAACCTGAAGTGGAGGTGTTGTCGTCTAGAACAAAGCATCAGGTTTATCGGCAAAAATTGAAGATTTGTTCCATACACAGTTCATCCCACATCGACATTGATAGAATTTATCCACCCTTTAACCAAAACACTAACATGTCTCATGTTTAACCCGCTACACTCCAATTCACCATCAACCTCTTGCAAAGAAGAAGACGATGATGACGACGACGACGACTCGTTTCTCAACAACTCCTGCTTTTCTCTGAAAAGAGAACAATCCACTAGAGAATCCCATCTCTTGAATGCACCCAACAAATCCCTAAATGGGTCTGGTGTAGATTCGGAGTACAATTTAGAATCTTTAGCAGAAGGTATCGAAGAGAAGACAGGTGGGAATTCGAGAAATCGGTAAGAAAAAGAGGATGAGAACTACGGATGCCTACACAATACGTGTATGTATATATATATATATAAGATACTGAAAATATGATTTGAAAGTCACTCATGCTTTCTTCTTTCCTTCTTTCTTTTCCTTAGAAATAGGCTTATTCTTTTTACGAAAAAGAGAAAAATCATACGACGGCCATTGTCGCCAGTGAAGAGGCTGGTTGGGGTTCCCTTCAAAAGCAGAGAGGCACGACAGCAGGGGCGTTAATGTTGGTTTTCATTTGATTTCATTTTAATTGGGGTATTTTGGTCCCTTACAAAAGCATTTAGGAAGAACAGACACTTTACTGATGGTGCCGTACCAGTGTCAGACATTCGGACACATGTTAGATACTTCATAGAATCATCTTGACATTTTAGGACACTTCTCGGACACTCTTTGGACACTTCTTGAAGACATATCGGACATTTCATAGCAGTGATGTATATTCAAATATTTCGAATGGAAATTATATAATACTAAGTTATGATTAAAATCTAAACTAAATATACGTAGAAGACTGAATAAGTCCGGTTCTTTAATTTATTTTAATCTATTTGTCTATTTTTGTTTATAAGTTTGTTTGGTTCTTAATTGCATGATAATGAATTGAAGTATTTCTGTAATATAGTATTTTTTATTAAATAATTCATATATATTATATTATTATTTTATAGCCGTATTTTCATCGTGTCCGTGTCCTATTTTTTTTATAATTTTCTGTATCGTCGTATCTGTGTCGTACCCATGTTTCGTGTCCGTGTCCGTACTTCTTAGATTAAATAAATGTAAATTTTGTATTAAAATGGTTAATGTGGATTTTCATTTCATTTAATTTAATTGGGGATATTTTAATCCATTATAAAGGGTTAAATAGGTGTAAATTTAATATTTAAAATGTTAGGTCAGAAGTCTTTATTTTACTTAAAAAAAAAAAAAATGTATTATGACATAATTTACTTTTGATATAGGAGGAGTGCTATTGATATACTCAAAAAAAAAAAAAAAAAAAAAAAAAAAAACAGATTTTTGCTAATATCTTTTTCCCAAGCAAAGTACATTAAAAAAAACTGGTAGATTAGGTTAGCAATCCAATCCCAATTGACAAACCCAAACCCGACGCACATTTCATTTTCATTTTACAATAGTAAGGTATCAATTCCGGGGAAGGTTATGCTACTTTTCCAAGAGGAAAAAGTCATCGCGAGGAACTTTCCACGTGCCTTGATAATAGTCTTTTCTCTACAATGTCATTTTAGTAAAATAGTCTAAAATATAGTAGGTGGACTAAATTTCTTTTAATAAAATGATGACTTATACTCTTATAAAAGAGCTTGACTCTGCACGTTTCCGACTCACCCGCTTTTCTAGAAAAGGAGTTATTTCCCAGTGATACTGTCGTTAAGGCTCCGAAATTCAAATTAGTTCTCAGAATTTAATAGAGAAGAATAATTACAGCTCGATAATTATTTCATACTTGATTAGTTCATCTCTTTTTATTTATGAGGCATTTTTAATACTGCGTAGTTGAATTCTTTTTTTCTTATCTTTTTTCATCATACTCTATCCTAAAAATGATTTTCATATAAATTCTTACTTGAAAATAATTACTTTTCTTTACATTACTCCGTCTCGGTTGAAGCTTTAAAAATAATTGACCAATTCCCAAACAAAAAAATGTTAAATCACTTCTATAAGTTCGAATATATAAAAATATAAATGGTTTGGTATTTGATATACACATATCCGCACATCAACATATATAAGAATATATATACACTGCACATACAACACTTTTATACACAAAGGAATACACAAAGGAGTGCTAGGGGCAGTCGTTTAAGTGTCTTTCCACAGCCGCTCTATTCATTGGTGAAATCGATCAGAGTAATTAATGCATTTTTGTGTAATAAATGTCTTACTTTTTCATTCAACAAAATGACCTTCTAGTTTTAAGATATTTACACTAATGCCATCAACAAACAAATAAAATTATTGTTGCAAAAAAAATTAAATAATAATTTTTTATATTAATCCATATACTTATTATAATCATTTTCTAAAGAATCATTTTATGACCAATATAGTTTTACTTGTTTGTTGATAGTATTAGTGTAAATATCTTAAAATTAGAAGGACATTTTGTTGGATGAAAAAGTAAGATATTTATTACATAAAAATGCAATAATTACTTTAATTAATTTTCACCAATAGAGCGACTATGGAAGGATAACACTCTTCTTATACACATAGAAATTTATATATGCAATTACTATTAAAATAGTGTTGTCGTGAGCAGATTTTTCAAATGATTTCTTACTTCACCAAAGGGGTATATGAATGGACGGTCAAGCCATGTTCTTAGGGCTTATATAGATTGGATGAATTCATCATTTTTTTTTTCAAAAGGTAATATTGTTTCGACAATAAAGACATTCAAAAAATATTTACCACATGGATAGGTGAAATATATATGTATGTATAAGACTATATCTATATATTTCTATAAATAAATTATTTGCAATTTTTTTTTTGTATAAACTACCTTTCAAAAAAATTGTCTCCAATATTTTACGATCAATCAAGTATCTCAAAAAATGTTAATATAAAAAAAAGTGTTTCATTAAAAACCAATTGAATATTAATGAAAATGATACCGGACAAACATAATGAATTCGGTTGACACCACCAAACGCCATAGTTTAGGACTTGGAGGGAGAAAAGAAGATGATGGGCTGGTGGCCGAAAAGGCCGGGCCCTTCCTCCAAAAGCCCAAATAAACCCTACAAGCCCTCCATTCTTTCTGGTTTGGTACTTCCGGTTCCGGGTTCCAGTTGTATCTGGTAAAAAGTTCTGAATAATGAACACCCTCTCTCTCTCTCTAACTTTCAGACGCTCGAACTGAGACCTGACCGAGCTTCTGCAATCATCAATGGTGTCGTTAACTCAACCCTAGTTCCAACTTCTGTCTAGGTTTTCTATTTCCAACTTCATCTCTGAAACAATCTCTCACTCTTAGGATAAATGGGAAGGAGGGGATTCGACGGACCGGTTGTGCCTTCGGATTCCGTCAACGGCGGCACCGCCAGAACACCTACTTCTCGTCATCTGCTACCAGACTATAGCGCCAAATCCGTTCAGGTGCGCCTATATGTACACACGCTCACACATGTTCTTCTACATGACATGTAATGATATATTAACGCTAATTCTCGCATTAGTAACGCTAGAACTATATTAAAATATTAAGTATATAGTGCTGTAATTGATTCTTCGGAGTAAATTTGTTCTTTATTTTGTTTCAAAAACTTGAAGTCCTTGCGAGGAATGTTGAGTACTTCTGGTGATAGAATTAGGGTTCTGGGGTGAATTTTACACTGAACTTTTTGCACGTTGATTGGAATTTTATTAATTCATGTTAAATTCATTTAGTCAGATTGGGTAATGGTGTGGAGTAGAACACGTTGTTTTGTTAGAAGAGATCTGCTGTAACCCAATGTGTTTCAGAAACACAGGTATTTAGGATCAAAATTGCAATTAAAGTCAGTTGTCTTACTTGTTGAATCTAAGTTTAGAGCTTATTTGTTGTAGGTTTGCAATAGAATTTATATATTTCTCAGGTGATGATTGAGTTTGTTTTAAGCATTGTATTTAATTTTTGGTTTTTTCTTAAGAAATTTTGTATGATATGATCAGTTGCATTTGTTATTCCACTCAATGTTAGCAATATAACAAACTCATTCCTGAATATGAGTTGACGAAGTGAACTGAAAGTTGGGACCATAAGTGAATCAATACACGACCACAACAAATTTTCCATAAGAGTCCATGTTATGATGTTCGACTATTTCTATTTGGCTTTTAACTTGGTTATCGGTCAACTAACGGTATGGGTGGTCAGAATAAAGTTAACCAAACCTCTGGAGAGATTGACCAAAAAAATTTCACTAGTTTAACCCAAAGGTAATGAAGGCAAACCTTAGGAGAGGTCGGGGTAATTTGTCCTTAATTTAAACTATATAGATTATACTTTATTTTTAATAGCATACACTAGATTTTGCAAGAACATTCTTTCATATATGCAGTGGAATCTTTTCTTTATTGCCCCTCAAGTATTCATGATTCAGTCATGTCTAGGTTTCTAGACTACAATTCTGAATTTGGTTATGCAAATCAGTACATGATAACTGTTAAGCATTTCAAACTTTGTTGAACTCCTGATTTTGCAATTTTGAAATTGTTGCACTTTATGAATGAAGTTTATCTATTTGCAAGAGCTAGCATTGCTGCAGGCTGTTTCGTTCTTATGATTTTTTGTGGTAACTAATGGTTAAAGGTCTTTACAGGACAGACTGGCAGGTGACTTATGAAAATGGAAGCTGTTTTTGCATTACATTAAATTTGCTAGTCACATAAATTTTAACCCATCCCTGAACTTTATATTAAAAAAAGGCCATTACCTAGTGTAGTCTCCCGTTAGTCAAGCATCTGGGTGGGGCAGATTGAATGCAAACCTGATAATTTACATTATTTGCACCAAGTGGCTGTCCTCAGATCTAATCCCATGCTTTTACATTTGGCAGCCTGAACTTTTATGACTGCACCAAGCAATGGCCGTTATGGCCTCTTTGGAATTTTATGATAATGATGAAATTTTATCTCATCAAGGAACATGGTTCTAGTACCATGTAGTGCTAAATTATTGTGGAAAAAATTCTTGGCTTGGCTATTTAGGGGTATAACGCAGCTGTTGAAGTGCCATAGGCATTAGTTAGATCGGACTTCTTGTACAAAATCAGTTTCTGATGTGCATTGCAATGGATTTCTCAATTATTTTCTTTGTCAGATCAGGGGTGAGCTAACTGCCACCTTTGTAAGGGACTGTCTAACTAAAATATAAATCCATAAAATGTCTTTATATTAACATTTCATGTTGACATATCATATAATCTGTTTTCTTTAGATTGTTTAGCAGTTGCTCATTATATTTGAAATTATACTCATTCTCCTGGTTTCAATTTCAGGAAGCATTGGAACACTTGGCATCTATTGACTTGATTGAGTTGCCTAATGAAGCAAAAGTTGAGCGTTGTCGAGCCACTAGAGACTTGAGAAGCTGTGGACGCTATGTAGAACATGTGTTGAACTCATGTGGACATGCCTCCTTATGTGCAGAGTGCAGTCAACGGTGCGATATTTGCCCCATTTGTAGGATTCCAAAACCAAAGAATGGCAATAGTTCTCGGCTTCGTCTTTATGATGAGTGTGCAGTGACTCTTCTTATCTCCGAAGGAGATGATGATAGGTTCCAAGAAAAACAAAATGGCGAGAATCAACTAATTGTTGATGTCCAACGGCTTTATTCTTTGTTTGACGTTGCCATTGATAACAACTTGGTTTCTCTGATATGCCACTGTATCCCTTTGTGGTCACTTTATTTCTTAGTAGTTAAATGGTGGGGCATATTAGTTATTTTACTTTAAAAGATCATCACAAGCATCAACCGCTTGAAAATTCCAGTGAAGGGGATTATTTGAAGATTATTAATTCTTTTGGTTTTTAGTTATATTTAATTTGTAGGAGTGTGAGTGAATAGGAGTGAACTGAAATGACTAGCAGCAAGAAGATAATTTGAAAATTAGTCAACTTATTGTCCCTATTCATTTCTTATAAAGTGTGTTTGTTACAGCTTATTTTTATTTAATATAATCATTTACGAGAAAGAGAATAGGGCCAATAAAAGAGTAAGGATGTTTTGGTTGATTTGCACAATTATTATAATCATAGGGATCTGTTTAAGCCTCTCTGACATGCTTATTATATAAGTTGTGACTAACAGGCCTAAACTCTAGTGGCTTATCATAACTTTTTCTGCTGTATTTGTTTTGGAATTTTCTTTATTTGGGAGTTAGGTTTTCTTTAACTGAAGAGACAACAGATGTTACAGATGTTTGTATGGATGAAAGTGCTGTGTCTAGTGATCCACTCATTGCTTTCTTGTTGGACGAAGTGGTGGTTAAGGACTGGTGCAAGCGGACATTCAAAAATATTATAACAGAGCTTCAGGGGATATGTATCCTTAAACCTTTTAAAGATGCTTATGTCTGAAGCCTATTCCACACCCCCCTCCCTCCCTTCCTCTTTTCCCCTCGTTTCTTTGGGCTGTAATCCTTAACATCTCCAATAGATAAGCTTGCATTACAAGTGATGAAAACTAGGTTGAGTTCGCTACTAAAGTTTTCAGTCAAGTTGGTTGGCTTGTCCAATGTTCTTGAAGTTTTGGAATCATCATTTAGGCACACTCTTTCAGTACGGCTTCACGATCTGCATGACCTTCAAGAGAGCATATTAAAGACAAAGCAGGTATAATTACATATAGTACTTGACTATTAAAATATTTATTATTTACATAGTAAGATATTTGTATATGTTGTTCACTTGACTAAGTAAAGTTCTTGTCAGCAATATGAATAGTTACTTATGCATGAAAGATAGCATTAGGGATTGAATGTTTAAGATAATTTAGTTCTTAGGTATGCAGCGTATGTTGAGTTAACACGTAATTTTGGTGACAAGGTTGCTACCTTCGTTTAATATGTGATGTGTATTGGTTAGGAGTTGTTTTTGATATCTTTAATTCTATATTTCACCTGACTTCAGTTGATCTTCAAGGTAGGTTTGAACTTGTTTAGTTCTAAAGAGAACATAAATTGACTAGCACTGCTTCAATTACCCTATGTTATTATTTATGTCTCTTCGCCAACATTTTTGTATTTTTCAGCATATAGAGATGATGATATGGTGTATAAGGCATCAGTTTCTCGAGAATGTCACGTCTCGTCATACTAATATCACATCATGGCGTTCTCATGTCCGTGAAAGACAATCAGCTGCAATTAAGCGATCATGGCCTGATTCAGTAAATCACTCTGCAGATTCCATGAGAAAAGATGCTTCCACACTCTTTATTGAAGATGCACTGTCAAATCTTGAGATAGAACAGGGATACACACATGAAACGGGAGGGGAATTAGAAATTGCATCTTTGCACAAGGATGGGGGCTCATCAGTTTTTAGTTCTACAATAGAGGGGATGTCAGGATGCTATCCGTTTGAAAATCTGCGATGTGCCACCGACATGCTTTTTTTGCATGGAAGTTCTGATTTGGTGGTGGCAAAGCAAGCAATTGTATCCTGTCTAGTTTCAGTATTTTCGATGTTTCTGTTGATGGTACATACTCTTGACTAGTTATATTTCGCTTTCTTTGTTTCCTTAATTTTGGCACAGTTTCTTTATTACCTTTTTGATCGTCACTGGACAATACCTGATGAGAAATGGAGACACATTGTGGATGACTTTGCAGCTACATTTAGTATCTCAAGGCATTCCTTACTCGAATCATTTACCTTTTATCTTCTGGATGATCATACAAATGAGGCTCTGCAGGTAACTTTTCATATTTCCTTCAAGAGTTTGTCGAGTTTGAATGCCACTCTGCTAAGGTACTCGTGTAATGTCAAACCCAATTGTATGATGAATTCACCACACATATAGTACTTCAAAAATCTTGTGATGTTTCATTTTTACTGTTCATCACTTCAAGCAAAATTGTATTGTGTTAAACACTTCATTAATATGATGACTTGTTAAAAATATTATTGGTGGCCAACTACTTGATCCAAATGATAATTTGCATCAGAACATACCCAATTATTTCAGTATCGATTAATGTCCTTTAATGTTGATTAGTTTGGCTAATCTTAAACTTGGTTTAATGCAATGGTTTGAATAATTGAAGTAATTCAGAAATACACATTGAATATATGCATCACAGTTAACATACTAAAATCCATAATACAGAAATTGTATGTGATTGTTCCAGAAGAATATAAGCTTAAGATATGCAACTAAACAAGATCATGATGGGTAAAAAGGAGTCTTCTAATGTAGGGGTTGTTTTTATTTTACCTCGGATTGAACTTTGAATTGTGGCTCCTCCTCGTTGTAATTCTCATGCGATAAAAGAGAGGATAGAGAATCTTTCTTTTCAGAGCTGTTGCTCCTCTTAAAAATAAAATGTGTGGTAGTCTAAGAGACTCGTAAAAGTTAGTAGACCCTATTCTTACATGAATTTTCTGTCTGTAACAGCTATGTTTTGTTATTATTGATATGTTTAATATATTTGCCATATACAAGTTCGAAAGAAAATGTAGGTCCCTTCTAATTACTCAGAAAAAATAAACCAATTTAGGTCCCTTGTCACCTTTTCATCTATAACTTATGTAAATCTGTTGACTTTTTCATTGTTTCTGTATGTGGGAAACATAATGAGAATTTTCCTCTTTTTTGGTAAGTTATACCACAATATTGCTTTGCTTTGGATAGTTTACGGTTTGTAGTAAAGCAAGCTGACAACCCTAATAGGTTGTTTACCTATACTATGAATTTAAAGTAATATTGGAATCTTTTGCTCTTTGTTTCAACAGGGTTTTGGTGTCTCTGCTTTAAGCTATGGTGTGAAGTATTTTTTCCCTGTGGAATTTAAATTGTTTTTGTTATTGGTTGTTCATGATAATTTTCTAGATAGTCTGTTCTAGAGTGTGCTATCTTGGTTACTGGCTTAGATATTACCATATTCTTGTTATGAATGAATTGAATACTGGGATGGCATGGGCCTAAGTAGACTGAGTTCAGGTGTGACTTCTGTATTTACTCCATAGTTAAAACAACACATGGCCACAGTTATTTTACTACTTCGTGCCATACTGGCAATGACAGTGTAGAACTGTTTCTGGTCTTCTGAGTAATCTGAATTATGCAATTGTTACCATTGTGTATGCTAACAGTTCTTGTTTTGTTGCATAGGAGGCTTGTTGTCTTCTTCCAGAAATCTCAGGCCCAACAACTCATCCAAAGGTTGCACAAGTTCTTTTAGAAAGGCAAAATCCTGATGCAGCTCTTATGGTTCTAAGGTGGTCCGGGCGTGATGGTGGATCACAGTTGGTTTCACTTGGTGAGGCTATCACTACAGTTCGGGTGAGAGTGGAATGTGGACTTCTGACTGAAGCATTTATGTACCAGAGAATGCTCTGCACAAAAGTCAAGGAGAAGAAATTAATGCACGGATCTAGGGATGCTTCAGATGATCTAAAAGATGAGTGCAGGACTTGGGTGGATTGGGTGGAAGCGCTGGTGACTGAAATTTGCTGTCTTTGTATTCGGAGAAACTTGGTAGATCGAATGATAGAATTGCCATGGAATTTGGTAGAGGAGAAATATCTCCACAAGAGCCTGTTAGATTTTGCTATTGATGACCCTTCAACAACGATTGGAAGTCTTCTTGTGGTATTCTATCTGCAGGTAACTTTTGTATCTATTTCAAGTTGGAAGCAACATTCTTTCCCTCTTATCATTCATGTTGACTTTAAAAGTGTGTTGCCAACATTCTTTATCTTCTAGAGAATTTTGTACAGTTTGTTTGGTTGGTCTTTATGTATACCCTGCATGCACAGGCATTGCGCCCCATTGCCATTTTTTAAGGTTCATTGCTTTATGCGATGTTAAAAGCTCGGGCTTACTAGCACGATGATGATAATGTGTGGTAGCCTTGCCTTTTTTGTCTGAGGTATCAATGTTATTAAGGGCAGTCTGTGTAGCTTCATGACATGTGAAGGTGAAAGAAACTGCTTCCTCCTGATGGGTTTCATGGCAACCCTAGGCTAGTAAAAGTGACTGAAAAATTGGTTTTATAAATATTTTTTTATTGTTTCCTGTAATACTTACCATGTTAGTGATGGAACCTTTGATGATATCAACTATTAATCTGGCCATGAATTTTGGCTGCTATTTATAATTTATTTTGGCACCTATGTCTAGAAGTTCTAAACTAGAACTAAGTGCTTATTATGCCCATCAGGGTGTAGGAAGATGATTGTCTCCTTTGTTCTTCCCTCAGCATTGGGTTCTGAGTTTGTTTGATGGCAATGTGTTGTTTGAAGTTGGTATCATGTGTTGTTGACAGCTGGGCTACTAGATAAATATAGTCGATAGTTAATGTGAAACACTGTTTGCTTGATTGGCACTTTTACAGCTTTATAAATCTTGACTACCAGAGATGAAGAACAGCCTTTAAAACTTCATCCCATTGAAATAAAATTATTCACTGAAGACCACCAATTGTTTCATTGAGGATGGTATTAGCTCCTTAGATTGCAAACTTACTTAGATTGCTAAGTTTGAAGAACAGATTAAGGATATGTAGGAGAAATTAGCTTTTATCTGGTGGAGTGGAGAAAGCTCAGGCAAAGAAAATTATTGTGCTCATATTCAGCCATTGGCTATATTAGGTGTAAATGGTCGTTATATACCAGTGGTCAGCTCCAATTAGTTAACTGATGATTGAGAGCAAGTCTCGAGTCTCAGCAAAATGCCTTCTGGATCATCCGCATTTTATCTTCTTTTCTTCTTCCACTTTTTGTGAAATATAATTAAAACAAGGGCAAGAGAATTGAAAAGTAGTTTGGGAAATACTTTTGAGATAGGAGTAGCCAAAAATTATATAAGCAAGATTATGATATAATGGATGACAATGATTATTATCAATATGAGATAGGAGTAGCCACTTTGGTCAGATAGAGACAGCATAGTGTTAATTGAGAGGATTAAAAAAAAAACAAAATTACTACTGTTGGTATCAACTGGGAGTGTGTTTGATAAGTGAAAGTTTGAATTCTGAAAGGCTGGAATAATGGATCTTATCTTGTTTTGCGATCCCGATAGTAGGAATAAGTAAATGTTTAGTAAATGTTTGTCGTTTAATATGGACATAGTTACACATCTAATTCCAGTCATTGGGGGTCTTTGTAAAAGGATATTCTACTTGCATTAGTTGTGTAGGAGTTGCAGATATTTGGCTTCTTAAACAAATTTGATATGGTATATTAGATTATTTTTCTTGTAAGCTGTATCCAAGAAACAAATTATAATGACTCAGTTTCTTTACAGCTCAGCACATTAACTTGGCTCTGTTTACCATTTCAGCGCTACCGATACATTGAGGCATACCAAGTTGATCGTAAGCTTCAGAATGTGGAGCAAGACTTCATTTCAAAAAATTCTGTCAGTGAAGAAGTCTTGATCAGAATTAAATCGGCAAGTCACCGGAGAACAGGATTGGTTGTAAGTGATTTTTAATTTCGGGATGCTTACCTGTGTAAATTCAAGAATTTAGTTCAAATTGTGCTTTGCGTACACTAATGGCTTTATAAAAAGCAGCTTACTGCTCACTTGATGTTTGACTGAAAAGGATTGGGTTCTTTAGTCTGTAGTGTGTTTCGGGACTCTATGAGGTATTCTTGTTCTAAAAAATTCTGTGGGGTGATCTGTGTGATTCGCATAAGCATGGTAGGTGTCTTTACAGATTTTAACTTTATTTGCCTTATTTGTCTCCTTGCAATTGAGGTGTTTGCATCTCAAAATGTGAAAATTGTGGCTTTTCTTAAACGATTTACTTTGCTTTTTCATTCTTTCTTTCCTTTAATTTATTTATTATTATTATTATTATCTTCTCTTTTTTCTTGGGGCGGGGGGAGGGAGGGAGTCTGGTTATGCAATGTATTTTCATGCAATCCTGCTGTTCTTTTAGTTGTGCCTTAAAAAATGAAAAAAAAACAGATGTACAAAGTACCATTTATTTTATTTGTTTATTTTTTCGGTGGGTAAATCTCACACAAGCACACACATTTGTCCCATTGGGAACTCGAACCTCAAAATTTCATTTATTTATTTATTTTGATGTTTCCTGAACTTAGTGTATTCATGCAATCCCGCTGTTCTTTTAATTGTACCTTCAAAAATGAAAATTTCAGATGTCCAAAGCACCATTTATTTTATTTGTTTTTTTTTTTCTGTGGGTAAATCTCACACACAAACACACTCATTTGTCCCACTGGGGATTCGAACCCTCAAATTTTATTTATTTATTTTGATGTTTCCTGAACTTTGTCGTGTGCTTTTAACAGGCTAAAAGCATAGAGTTGCTTCCTGAAGTCCAACAGCAACAAGTAAAGAATGGCAAATTGCCCGAACTTGTTTTTCCTGCATCAGAAGTTGATATTCCTGCGAAGTCTGATCTTCCCGAGGTACAAGAACCGAATTTGACCAGTTTATTAGTTCCCTCTTCCATTGATTCTTCCCTTACCCTTCAGACGGACAAAGCGACCCCTTTCTCGACACCTTTAGTTCTTGAAACTCCATCAAAACTAGGTGGGTTTCTCAGCAATTCCCATTTTGAGCTTGCAAAGTATGGCACTTCTTCCATTCCCCATGGGAATTTATTTATGACTGTGGAAAGGGGACTGAAGCCTCAAAGTGACATCAGAGAGAATTTTAAATTTGAAGATATCACAACTCCTGGAATTCGTCGTGTTAGTCCAATGACTGCAACACCGCTAAAAGAATTCAACAGAAATTCATCTCGAGTGCCTTGGAATAGCAGCTTCCTAGATCATCAATTTGATAAAGTCTCACCAGAAACGGAACAAAATGGTTTCATTAACCGATTTCAAAATACTAGGCCACACTCTAGGGTTCCGGCTGATCCAGTAACTCCACCCAGCGGCAACCATTTCTTCTCTGAAGATTCTGCTCAAGCTTCATATCTAGATGTGTCCAGTAAACAGGTCCCATCAGATAGACCTGGTAGACTCAGGAAAGTGGTTCCAGAAGATGATCAAATGGACATTTCCTGGAGGTAATGCCTTTTTCAACTTTTTCTTCCCACCACCACACTGACTCCTCATTGCTTGCTTCTTTTCTTATGCAGTTAATGGGATAAGAAGATAATTTATTTTCTTTTTCCTGTATAAGTTCTTTAATTTTTTTTTCCAATTGATCATTACTTAGCCCTGGAGAGAAGGATTCTGCGAAGGACACAACTGCAAATGGTGGACTGAGATGGAGGTCTGATGATAGCAGTGAAGACGAAGAGCAGGTGAGTCCGGATAGACTCACCAGAGCAGCTTCTCTTGCAACACACATGAGGAGAACTAGAAGAAGCAGGTTTGCCCGGAGATGATTACATGATTGGGAGACTACAACAGCTTAAAGTAGTTGAAACCTGCAATTTTTGTGTGAGATTGTTCTGCTGCTAAAGTTTCCAGTGGAGGTAGCATTCTACCATACCTCTTAACACTTTTTTAAAGTAATGCGCACATGAGCTGTGGTGAGGGAGATGGCAGGTTTGATCGGCCATTTTTGTATCTTATACTAAGGAATCAATAGCCATATTTACTAATGTTTGAATTTTCAATTTTTTTCTTCTCTTGCTGAGCAGTACCTAACATATTATGTAATGCTTTATATATAAATATATATAGGTTTATGTAAACATAAATGAGAATTTTCCCCCCTCTAATATTTGGTGGTCTATTTCCTAGTTTCTACCTTCACTATTTTGGTGCTGTAAATGATTGCAGGATATTTTTCATGTCTTTGTAGTTGGAGGGGTTTTTGTACTTGCAGTTTGCGGAGGAATTGACTTTGGACTTCCATCCTTATGCCCTCTTTTAAGGCCATGATTGGAGGTACAAAACCAGGAGGGAGGGAAAGGCGAGGGAATTTCATTTTCATTATTTGGTTGTGTTGGAAAATTGGAAGAAGAGAATTTAATAGACTAACAAGCAATTCAAGAAAATTTTGCTGCTGCTTAAAGATTGAGACTGAAAAGTTGTATAAAGAAATTGTTTCTCAACAAATATAACAAGATTTATTTGGATAATCATCCCAACTCCCAAGTGGAATGCTCAAATCTTGTCCAAAAATATTTCAGCACATAAAGATAAGAGCATCATTTAATCTGTTTTGCTAACTCATTCACAACCATATTTCATTTCAACGGTGTTATATGACTAACTCATTCATTACCATATTTCATTTCAACGGTGTCATGTGACGAACATGATAAAATAATTAGGATTTGGATTAGTTTTTCTATTCAAACATCTCCGAACGATTATAAACATAAATTGTCACAAACAAAAGTGATTAACATGATATATTCATAACTGTTGAATGATAACTTAAGTATGGTTAAAGAGAAAATTAATAGAGATGATCGAAACATGACTATAGCGCATGTCACGTGTTTAGCCTGACAGAATAGAAATTTCTATCATAAAATCATAATTGTTAAATTATTACTTCATCAATTAATTTATTCATAATCAAAGGTCGCAATCCAGTCATATTTTTTTTTACCTCTCAAGGTGAAAAGTCGACAATGTGTGTGCATTGTTTGTCGGAAAAAAAAAATACTAACCTACCCAATAGTCAAAAAATAAAATAAAGTCTTGCGTTTATTTACTTTTTGCTTTTTTAGTAGTGTAAGAGCATTCAGCGTAGATACTATACCAGATATGTATCACAAATGTAGCGAATGTACACAGTCGTCGTATGGGGATTGCTATAATTAAGACCCCACAGTTTTTTTTTTTCCAAGGTTCGAACCTACTATCGAGTTGGGATGGCAATGGAGTGGGTACGACACGGGTTTGTCTAAATCTGTTCCCGCACCTCTGCCTTCAATACTATTTTCAAACCGGTAGCAAGTTTGGGATGGGACGAGATTTCAAAACCTATTCCCACCCAGTTGAAAAAAACCCTACCTCGTCCCCGTCCCGCCCCGCAAAATTGTAACTATATCAAATATCAATAAAAATTTATTTTTTCAAAAGATACAAGTTTAGTGGCTAGTACCTAGATATTTAGGTAGGTTAGGTTAGCGGTTATACTTTGTAAAGAGTATATATATATATATATATATATATATATATATATTAAATATATTTATAACAATAAAATATATAGGTGGGGTGAGGCAAGGTGGGTTACTATGGAGTCCCGAACCCGCCCCGTACCTGGAGCGGGTTCTAGTTTTCTTTCCCAAACTTGCTCCTACAGAAAAAAAAAATGGCTCTTATACCCGTCTTATACGGGGCAGGACTGGTCAAAAACCCGGCGGGGCGGACAAAATTGTCATCCCTATTATCAAGGTTTTTTTTAATTTTTATCTTAATATCTCTCTCCTCGCAGCTCTCTCTCTCTCCACTCTCCATATGGCTCTCTATCCGCGCGCTCTCTCTCTCTCTCTATTTTAATTAAAAAATTAAAATATCATTTGTGGTTGTAACAAATTGGATTTGAAGGGATTTTTTTTTTTCCAATTTAGATCTCAAATGAGATTTGGAATAAAAATAGTATCATACTATCTTTCTTCACGTTAAAATAATAAATTTTTTGAATTTTTTTTTAAAATAAAAAATAAAAAAGATACCGTACGTACTAGATGACAGGCTCTCCACAATTATAGAAGTTCAAAAAGTTGACGTGGCTCTTCATAGTTCAAATGTCACTATTTATACCTAATGCTGTAAGATACATTGTTGTATTGAGGGGTGCTGGAGAGTGTTGCAAGGTTCTGTTAGGTGTGTATTAGGTGGTGGGTGAAAGAATTAATGTCAAATTATTGTATTAGGGACTAGGGGTTCACGATTCCACATCGTTTGTGTGTGAAAAGAGAATATATTATATATGTAGCGTTCTATCTTCAAACAATACGAGACTTTTTAAAATAAAATTCAAGAACAAAATTCTGCAACCTAAAGTCCAAAACAATATCATATTTCGTGAGGATGATGTTGGGCCTCGAAGGCAGTCGAAGAACCACCGTCACATCTTGTGCCTTTTGTGCTGTGTTTGAGGTTGAGCCTAGATGTGTAATTTTGTTGTGTGTGGCATGTTTTCGTGGGGCCTTGCCTTGACCTGGTCTCTTCTTGACTTGGTGACTTTGTACAGTTCTATGTTTTCTGTCTTTACAAATTACTAATGAAAAAAAGAAAAGAAAAAAAAAAAAGAGTTGTGAGATACGTGTCCTTAAAATCAATGGACATTATTGTAAGTTTGGCCTATTTTGAATCTCAGAGATATATGGGAACGTGGGTGTCTTAGTGGGCAGTCCCAGTAACCGTATTAACCGCCACATTCAAATCAAAACACCAAAAAGATAATTCAATAATTAATAAAACAAAAAGAAAATATGAACACAAATTCAAAACATCGCTCATACTATGACTTCCAAAGGATCAGAAACAGGCAACAAAAGAATTCATAACTGAAAGAAGGAAGATAATATATACACGTATATTTTTTTATTTCATGGAAAGAGGCAGAGCGGCAGAAGTGATCAAAAAGGGACCGTGGACGGCTGAAGAAGATGAAGTACTGGTAAACTTTGTGAAGAAGAATGGTCCCAGAGATTGGAGCTCCATTCGATCCAACGGACTCTTGCCGAGGACCGGAAAGTCTTGCCGTCTCCGATGGGTCAATAAGCTCAGACCCAACTTGAAAATGTAACACCCTCACTTTGAGTTTTAATGAATTTCGTTGTCATTGAATTTTCTGTCAGTTTTTTGAAATTTAAAAGAAATGGTCACAGGTCTTTTTAAGCATCATTTTAACTTTTTATATCTATTACTTGTACATATATATATATATAGCTAATGGTTGTAATTGTTGGTGATGTTGAAAAAAAAAATGGCAAAGTGGGTGCAAATTTTCGGCAGAGGAGGAGAGAGTGGTGATAGATTTACAGGGAAAGTTTGGGAACAAATGGGCTACGATAGCTTCGTATTTGCCGGGAAGAACTGATAATGATGTGAAGAATTTTTGGAGTACAAGGCAGAAGAGATTGGCAAGGATTTTGAAATCACATTCACAACAGAGCAAGTCTCAGAGAAACAAAGGAAAAGCCATTGCAGTTGATGAAATGCCAAGTTTGCAGGTAATAAAAGGGACAAACTTTGTAAACCATGTCTTAATTTTGTACTCAATGACTTCATTTAACTAAATCCTCTTTTGCTAAAGACAAAAGGGTCTTTGAAATGCTTAAAATCAATGTTAATTATGCAAATCTTGTAGCATTTTTTGAGAGGGGATAGGTTTTAACTTTTAATTTAATGGTGAAAAACTCAGGTTGTCAAAGCATTAGAAAGCTGATTGAAATTCAAGGATAGTCATTTTTTTTTTTGTGTCAATAATGTTAAAATTGCTAATAATAGTTTCACCATGATTTTTTGAAAAATGAACTTCACTGATTGATTCAGAACACTGGGTCTTCAATAGTATAAAGAATGAATCACCGATTTCTTGAATGACATAATTGTATTTCTGTAAATTAAATATCGTGCAAACTCTTACGATATTAATCGAATCTTACTCTATTTGTTTTCTTTTAGTATCTCATCAAAATTGATATTTTTATTTCATTTTATTTTATAAGTTCATACGATTAAATCACTCAGATGTTTCTATGATTAGTGATACTTGGATACTTTCAGGTCCCCAACTTTAATGCCACTTCAATGAAAGAGAACTCTTCTTCACACTGTCAATCTTGTTCCTCTTCTAGCATGGGCAACTCTGAATTGATCAAAATGGTCCCATTACCTGACTTGTTGAACCCAAACTTGTCCAATATAAGCACAAGCCTGCCCATACTTGATATCACAGAGACTGATCATAAACCTTCAATTGAGACCCCTCTTCTTCAATTCCCTTTCAACCAACTCCCACAGCCAAGGCTGGACCTCCCACTCTTGCCAGAAGGGCATGACTTTGTTGAGGGACTCTGTGAACCCAACTTCTTTTTGGATGTGTTTATGCAGAGAGAAGCTTCTGAACTCGAAATTGTGGCACAGCCCGGCTTTATGTCACCCCTTGTTGATTTGGATGGCAGTGTCAAGAAGGAAGGAAGAGCCGACAACGATAAACTTGCAACCCCAGATAGCTTCTTTGATGATTTCCCAGCTGACATGTTTGATTACATGGAGCCAATTCCTCCAAGTTCATCAGCACTGTGAATTGTTGGCCAGAAGGTGTGCTGTATTTCTTTTGGAAAAGGAATTTTCCCTATGTTTTGTTTAGTACTTATTATTAGTAGATATGGTAGTGATATGTAATATCGGATCTTTTGAATTGTATAACTAACATATATATATATATATATATATATATATTCTTATGATGTCTCATTTAAGCATAGTGGTGAGATTGTTTGTGGTATTTCTATCAGAGTTCAGGCACTTCCCAAAGGTAAGCATCCACATCATCATTGTGTCAAAACTTCCAAACACTGTTGAAGGAGAGAAATGAAAAGAAAATGTAAATTGAAGCATTCTAGTGCCTCATAATCATATCGTGTATAGTCATCTATAAAAGTGAAGAAATAAGAGGTGTCATTGCGTGCCTTCACATTTATTGGTCCGCAAATGTCTGAATGACCTAATTAATTCTAAAGGACAAGTAGCTTTTGTAACCTTTCTAAAAGGTTTTCGGCAGCTTTTTCTTTATCCAAACAAGGCTCACACGGTGGAAGGGTAACATTAGTAAGAGACCCCAATACGCCTTCTCTAACTAATCTAGTCATCCTATCTTTTCAAATGTGATCAAGTCTCGCATGCTATTTTAAAGAATCATGATTATCAATATCACATGCCAAATATTTAGATGAACAATTATAATCATACTAATCCAAATGATATAGACTATTTAAAAGCAAACCAAGTCTATAAAACACATCATCAAGATACACGTCCATTTGTCTATCACTTATTTGAAAAGAAAAACCAAGTTGAACTAGTGTTGGAATTGAAACAAGATTAGATTGGATACTAGGTCCAAAAACACATCATGTAGAAGTAGTATATGCCCTGAGCATAGTTTAAGCTGATTAGAACCAACTCCTATAACTGTTTCACTAGCACCATTGCCCATTAAGATGTTCTGGCTCCCTACTGGCATGCGATAATAATCAACAAAATCTCTTCTATTTTGCGTCACATGTTTGGTTGCTCTTGTATCCAATATCCACAAAGGAAATGAATGAACAACTTGTACGTGTGAGCAAATCAATGTAAATGTAGAGTTTTGATTAGTGAATACTTTCTTCGGCTCAATGCAATCACAAGCGAAGTGTCTCAAGTTTCCATAATTGTAGCATTTCAGCTTAGACTTGTCTTTCCTGCCATCACGCTTACCTATTTTGCACTTAGTAATATTGCTAGCAGCACATCTAGCATTTGGTGCTAAGTTTTCAGCTCCACCCTGCTTTTTCTTACCACCTCATCTTTTTCGATTAGGCACATGTGCCTTATCTGGGCCACTCTAGGCGACAAGGACAGTTGAGCGAATTCGCCTCTTAGCGCTCCGCTTTCAGTTCCAAATGACACGAAATATCATAAAAAGTTTTGATGTTTACATTATGCGTTAATATTTGTTTCATTTGGTTCTAGAAATATGGCAGAGAACGGATAACAACAAGCACCTGCTGCTCATCTGTAAGATCATTTTCAGCAGACTTAAGATCCCAGATCAGTGCTGACATCACCCTAAGGTGTTCAAGCATAGTTTGCTTAAAATTCATCTTATAACTTTCAAACTTAAGCGTTATGGCACGAAGCCTTGTGACAGTGGTCCCACCGAAAGAAATTTTCAGTTGTTCCCACCTCTTCTTGGCTGTGGGGCAATTTTTGAATTCCTTGATTAGATTGTTATGCATGCTATTTAATATAGTAAAGCGAGCACCGCGACATTTCTTAGGGTCATGCTATTAGTTATAGTTTCTAAGACATCTTGCTTATTAAGCAAGTAATGGATTTTCCTATGCCGCATGTCATAATTGGTACTTACTAGTTTTTCACCTCTTGTGAGATTAACGATAACGTTCTTAGAGGTCATCTACATTCAAATTGCGCAAGGTGACATTAAGCACACATCATTTTCTATTTTTATTTTGCTTCTAGTAATCTATGTACAAATATTTCATTGTTTAATACAATGAGATTGAAAATTTCGCCATGCTCATAAGTATCACCCAATTGTATTGACACAAAAATATTTGCAATTGCTCTTGAGTAAAATAATTTTAAATTAGAGCACATCTAATCCATCCACACAATAAATAATCATACATACATGTGAGCTCCACTTGAGCTCAATTAGCATTCTAGTAGCTCGTGCCAAGACAATTCTAAATATATAAGTATTGTGCGTAATTACATTCTCATACAACTTGTTATAATTCTCGGAGACTAATACTTGCTAAAAAATACAATTAGTTAAGTTATAGAAAAGACTAGAGGGGTCATATTGGTTCCACTTAAAACCCAATATCTTGAACTTGCTTAGACATTGTATTATTTTAACAGTATCACATATACAATAAATAATAACATCATTTATGAAGATGTCGCAACAAGGTTTGAGAATCAAAACTCTTTATTTGTTAATAATCTCATTATCTTATTTTATATTTAATTTTGCATTCTTTGTTCTTGAACATGAATTTATTACTCCTATCTCTGATGTTAGTTAGAAATCTAGAATTCATCTGGAAGCAATTAAAAAAAAGTTAAACTTCTTAATAATGATCAAGCAAATGTCATTTATATATAGGTGCTAACTCATTTTCAACAATATGAATTATTACCGAAGCAATTTGTATATTTTAATATAACCTTTTTTCTAATAAATAATCAATGTTATTTTGGTAATAGAATTTATCAATCACTAACTCACTATAATATGCTAAGCACAACATATTCTATTGCAATTTGAACTCATGCTTACCAGGTAAGGTTGTATGTGTTATATATTGTAATATAAATACAAAAGGGTATAATAGTAAATTTTTTAAAATGATTTATTTTCTTTTCTCTCATTTAATTCATCCAAATAAGAATGTTATCATTTTCTTTCTTTTCTTTCATAATTTATCCAAACATAAATACATGTTATCATTTCTTTTCTTTTCTTTTCTTTTCTCTTATAACTTATGTTATCCTTTCTTGTCTTTTCTCTCTCGATTATCCAAACAAGCCCTTAGAGTTCACAAATAGGTGCCTATTCGTTAACTCTAATTCGAAAAAAAAATCAGAAATTTTTATAGGTACTCGTGCTAAAAAAAATTAGAAAAAAAATCAAAGAAACAAGAATAGTATTTTGTACTCGTATTATTCATTCATTTTCAATGCTGAAAGGGAAATAAAATATATAAAAAAAAGTAGTAGCAGAAAAGTTCAAGAGTAAGAGGATGTCTTCCAAATCTCTCTTCTAACTCTATACAAATTGAAAAACTTTCAAATTTTCCATAATTATATATATTTTGATATTGACGAGTACTATTAGAGCCAGAATATCAAAAAATAAGTATGTCCCAAACCTCTTTGGCAGTTTCATAACTCTCAAATTCCATACTAATGGAAGAATTGACTGTGTTGCGAAGCCATGTGATAATCTTGTGATTATTGTTATCCCAATCATCAACAAGAGAAACAAATGCTTCATCTTTCTCATTGGTATACTGAACAAGTGATTTTCGATCCCCTGTTATATTGAGCTTGTTGCCTTTTTTTTTAAAACTTTTTTTTTTATATATTTCATGCAAGTGCTTAGGTGTCACTGCATTGCAATATTGAAATAATTTTATCTCAAAGGTTTCAGGACCAAGAAGGCAGACTGTCAAAAACAACAATAATGTCATACATTTTTTTTATTTGTCCGATAAATTATATACCTATTCCCTGTATTATTAAAAAAAAAAAACTCTATTTTTTCTTGATTGCGGTCATTTGGTAAAATATGATTATTAAAAAAAAATAGTTATAATGGAAAACAACTCATATTTCAACATGGCTTCAAATTTACCACTTCTTAATTCACAAGTAATCTATCATTTCTTTCTTTCTATTTTTTTTTCTTTTCATATCATTCTTCCCATCACTATTTACTTAGGTATCAATTCTCTCTCTCTACTTGGACCGTCTTTTATATATATACACACACTAAAATGAATATAATAAAGATAAACATATTACAGTTAATTTATAAATTTTCAAATTTTAATTTCACAGAACCATTTCCGCCTTTCCAAATGGAAATTTCTAACTTTGTCTCTCTTGTTGTCATGGCTGTATCAAACATGTGACCGATCCTAAATATATTTTTGAGAGGGAACAAAATGTAGTGGAGGAGAGTAATATTTCCCAACCACAAGGTCACTTCAACTACAAGGTACATGCTCACTTGTGTCCTTAATTAACCATTGGATATATGGACTCGAACAACTAAAATTATTAATGAATTTTAATTTAATTAGATTTCCACTGAACATTCCTTGTGTTTTGGTGTCTTTGTGTTATTTAATCAACTAAGATTTCATTATTAATGGATATTTGCACATCAATTTACATCCATCTATTTATATATATAGATGAGCCTAGCTCAAAAGTCAAAACCAGATAAAGCCTCAAATGAATTCCACTAGCTATATGAGTGGGAGGGTTTGTTTCAGTTTTATGTATATATATAATTTGAGAGGAATTAATTTTATTTTATTTTATTTGTAGAACATGAAATGGACTTAGAATTGAATTAATTAGAAGGTATTTAACAAATTAGGGGTAGTCATTAATTAGTACATAATTGATTACACTCTGGACGCAGGTTGAATTTCCTATGTTGGAGAAATTGGTGTGTGATGGAAGCATCTTTGAAGGTATTTGGCTTGGCCATCTTAGAACTAGGTCTTTTAGTAAAGTAAAGAGTGATAGAGATGAAAAAGTATAGCAACATAGTGAATGGTTGTAGGCAGCTACTACAGTGGTTTGAGGTTGTTGAAGAAGTCAGCCTGGAATCATGTTACTTATTGGAGGTTATCTTCAACCTTGAAGGAGTTGATGATGCCATTCAGAGAAAGGCAATAATAGTCATGTCTTCTCAATTACAAAATTGAGGCTCGAGGATTTACCTAAGTTGAACCATATTTGGATAACTGACTCGGGAGGACTTCTCATGTTTCACACCTAACATTTTTGACAGTTAAAAAATGCAACAGCCTGAGGTATCTATTCTCACTCTCAATAGCAAGACGTCTCACTTAACTCAAAGAGCTAGAATATGAATGTCTTATCCCAAACGGTATAAAGAAATTATTTTGATTTGAATAACTCCTACATGAACATAACCCGAGATTATAAGCTGTGATGCGATGGAAGAAATAGTAGTTAAAAATGAAGAACAAGGAGAAGAAGAAGATTCCACCGATGAAATTGTGTTTCCCAAGTGATAAGTGTACAAAACTTGCTATTTTATATCATAAAATAAGTTTTTAATTAATATTTTATTTTATTAAAATGTTCTTATATTTGCATTTTATGTTTTATAGTGGTTGATTTCTAAATAAGAAGAAAAATAGCAAAAGAGGGCTAAAAAGGATATATATAGCCAAAGATGAGCATAAGAAGAATTGTAGAAGAGATGGTATTCTGTGCAATCTATTTCACAAGAGGTCCCGGCCACGTCTACAGTCCAGAATTCAAATTAAAGATATGGAGATCAAATATTAGATATTTAAATTCAAAATTCAAAATTTTGTATTTTGAATTTTTGTTTTTAAATTTTGTATTTCAAATTTTGTATTTTGAATTTTGTATTTAAAATTTTTTCCACCTAAACCATTCCCCTCTAACTCTATAAATAGGGGGTCTTAGGGGATAGTGAAAGGAGTTAGAAAATTGTAGAGAAATTATAGAAAAAAATAGTGTAATTATTTTATTGATTCAATGAAGAATAGTAGTTTCATTTCTATTTGTTTATTTTTTGTTAATATGCAAGCGTAAGCATCCTTCTCAAGGGAGTGATGAAGCCACCATGGCTGAAGTATAAGTAAGTTGTTTTTATTTTCTTGTCTACTTTTTCCTCCCAAGAGCATTCTTCTACTCTTCTATTCTGGATTTTTATTTTCTAAAATTATAGGGAGGATTCTTCATGTTTGCCAAATAATGGTAATTTGAAGAATGTCTACCTCTGTTTACCTAGCCAATATGCATCAGATTAAGTAAAAAAATGTCTCTCTCATATATAATCAAGTCATTCTTTTTTATTCCATATTTTTCTTTATCTTTCCAAGTTCTAATTAGATTGGTGAAATGTATTGATTATTGGAGGAAAAACTAGATAAAAATATTAAAAAAACTTTATTTATATGGATCCATAGTGGTGAATTCTCTTTCCTTGAGATTTGTCCCATCATTTGATCTAAGACATTTAATAGTAGTTTTTATTATTATAAAAAATAATAATTAGAATTTTATTTTTAAATATTCATTTTTCATCTCAAGAGATTTAGGTTTTGAATTTTAGACTTGTTACTGATTCTCACTTGAGAGTGGTTCGATCCTGCTTACTACTATATAGTTTTTAATAAAGTTTTTGCAGGTTTTATTATTTTTTGTACGATGTGTAGAGAAGCAACAACAAATATCCATTATTCTACACCCGTCAAATGGCGCTGTTGCCAAATCAAGTTTGAGAATTTAGAGGACAAATATTCAACACTACAATTTTTTTGGGAGCCCACCCTAACTTTCTTTCCTGCCCTTCTATTTTTATTTCTTATAGTTTTTTGTTTCTTTTATTATTATTATTTTTTCTTTAAAAAAAAAAGAAATAAAAAATATAATATTTTTATATCTATTTTTTTTCCTTGACAGGTTATTATGATGCACTTCTTCTATAGATGCCACCATCAGTTGCTCTTACAAGGGAACTAATAACTTTGTTATCCAAGTAAGTACCTAATTCTTTTACATTATTTTTTCTTTATAGATTAAGAAAACATAGTTTTTATTTAGGTTGATAACTTTTGAATGTGAATTCTAGGATAGAATAACTTAGAAATCTCCCTAGGGTCACACTTTGTTCAATTTTATTTTATTTATTTATTTATTTTGTTATTCATTTTGTTTAAAAAAAAAGAAGAAAGACCACACACTCTCATTTTTATTTTTATTTTTATTACTTGTTTTGTTTATGCATTTTTAAATTAGCATTTGTATAATATACTTAAGGGCAAGCACCCCAACAAGATACGGTCGGAATTTCATCACCCGTTTTCGTGGCCCACAAATCACAAAATATGAGCATTTGTCAAAGACCAAGCCTAATTTAATTTAAAATCAAGTAGACATTGGCCATAGGGTGTACACAAAGCTCGTAGGACCCTTTTGGAAAGAGTTTAATTCTTGGTAACTCCAGTGAGCACCTTCCAACTTTACAATGTTTAGAAAAAGTTCTGTCTAAGGAGTGTGGACGCACCGTCATTAAGCAAGCCACGTGCCTCTCCACAGTTTCTTGAGAATTTTCCTCGTTGTGTTGTTGGTGGACCTTAACTGGTAATCTTCTAGTTACTCTGAAAGGGAGTAAGAGCTGTCTAATTATGAGAGAATTAATTTTGGAGACCATCCAATCAATTTTCTACAATATTATATTTAAAAATTCATCACCCTTGAATTTAGGCTCAAGATTAAAGGCCAAATTTTTTGTGTGGTTTGTGTGTTCAATCCTGTGTCTAGCCCATCTTGTAGGATCTAAGTAGTTAGGTTTTTCTTCCCTTAAAAAAAAAGAAAGTTAGTTGTCTATTAGTTTATGCCCAAGTGGTTGCGGGTTAACAAACGGTTAGTTCGGTCTTCGAGTGATCCATCAATTCTTGATTTAGAGAAGACTTTCATCACTCTCACACTCTCTTCAACCACTCTTATAATCTAATGGTTGCACCTCGGACCTTGAATGATTATTTCGCACCCATCACAGCCAACCCACCCAATTGTATTGTTCTCCCCGAGAATAATGCGGCCTAATTTGAGATTAGGCCCGCTACAATCAATCTATTGTAAGAATTTTGGACTTCATTGATTATTATTTCCTAAAATTAAAATTTGGATTGAAGATTGAGACCAAATAAAGAATTACCGGATACCCTATACAGATGTGATTATAAATACTTATTGGGTTACAGTGTACCTTAGACGCATGTTATCATGTGATTAGAGATATGGATAAGAATATATATATAGAATATATATATGTTTACCTATAAAGTGAGATAATGGTAACTTTAGTTGCCACAATCTAGAGGTAACGTAAAGATAGTCTGATCGTTTCTTTGATGGGAGGGATACTATCAGATATTTATTATATATATAGCTTGGTCCCCACTCTCACATAACACGCTCAATCACTGTTAGTCTTGCCCCATTGAATAGACATGAGTTAAGTGTAGAGAATGGAAGACCAAGTTAGAAGTATTTCTCTGGTTTCAGACTTCCTTCTCGATATAGCAATGGCTTCTGCAGGTATGTTTAGTTTCTGAATAAATATCAGTGTTATAAGCATGTGTATGAGTTTCCTATTTTGTTTTACATATGGTATCAGAGCTAGGTCATACACATCTTATGACCGATGTATGTTATATATATACTGGTTTTTTATAACTTAGAGTCCTAATTCGATTTCTCAATTGATTATTTGCGATTTCTTTTAAAGAATTATTTATTATAATATGAAATCGGTATAATATGCCTATATAAAGATATGATGCATAATGGAACCAACATATTATTTGTCCTGGTTGGTTTATTTTCTGTTATCGTTTTATATTTGGCTTGTACTACTGTTATCTCAGTTTTATGTTCTATATTAATAGATCTAAATCTAAAAGGTCGTATATTTATACCCTTAAAATATGCCATCTTTTCATTAAAATACAGTTTAAGATAAATGACCCAAAATCAATGTCGATCTCTGAAATTGTACAGATAGTTTTTAACGTGATTCACTATTTTAATATGTCTTTTATTTATCAATATGTATGATAGATGATTTAATGAAAGCATGTCTAAATATCACAGAGAGTATCTTTATTTACATATTAACTATGATTAACAATTGATTCAGAATTTGATCCCGTTCTAAGAAAATTTTACGAGACTGATTGAGTGTACTACCAAAGTGGTTCATTCATGGAATCTGTAGGGTTTTCTTAGTTCAAGAATTATACGGATCAAAATTGCATTTTTGGTTATAACGAATAATAATTCACCCAAAAGAGATTTTTATTTGGTTCAATTCAAAAATGGCACATTGCAATATATAAAATGTAAAATTTGTGAAAACTTTTTCTTGTCCAAAGGTGTTAAAGTTTTTATAAATTTTGCATTATTATATTTGGTTTTATAATGAAGTGTTAAATTATAGCATATTATATTTCGACCCAAAGGAGATTTATAATAATGCATTCAGAGTTTTGTGGATCGGCTTTTATTATTTAAATTGGATATTTTTATTTGCTTCTGCAGTTATGAATGCTTCTGTTAATACCCACTCTTCTTACATCGAGTGATGGATTGGAACCAACTTTAATAAATCGAAGTAAGACCTAGAGATTGTTCTTGGGTAAGCAAAATATGATAACAGTGTGTCTCTATTAATTATGAAGTCGTCTATGTCTGAATCTATTCATGGAGGAGTCCCTGGGTGCGATATTGTGAAATAATTCTTATATGTTGAAGTAAGACCTAGAGATTGTTCTTGGGGAGCATGGGCAAGGTAAAATACGTCATAATTATAAACCCAAATCATCTCATAATAACCCTACCAAGAACACTGTGAAACCCAATGTATCCTAAGGTTTCAAACCAAACAAGAATGATGTTATGTCTTACTTCTGCAAGAAGAAGGGTAATATGAAAAGTGTCGTAAATATAAAGCTTAGCTTGAAAAGCAAAACTGTAAACCTCTAGTCTTAGTTTGTTTTGAGTCTAGCTTAATTGATGTCCTAACTTTTGTTGGATTGACACTGGATCTTCTATTCATATCACTCATTCTTTGTCGCCCTTCATAGGGCACTAAATAAATATGAAGTAAATGTGTTTATAGGAAATAGCATGAAAGGTGCAGTCGAGTTCATATGAGTTATTAGGCTTGAGTTACAGTTTGGTTTTTCTTTAGACTTGGTAGATACAGTATGTACCTTCTATGAGAGGAATTTAATTTTAGTATCTAAGCTTGTTGTCTAGATATTATTTCTAATTTAATAAAAGTGGTTTTAGTTTGTTTCATCATTCTCATACAATTGGTAATGGTTTTCTGTGTGATGGATTATATAAGTTAAACTGTGTTCAATAGCTTAAATGTGGAGAATAATTTTGGAGATAAACTTGTGCATCTTAATGAAAATTCATTTATGATTTGGCATAAATGATTATGTTATATTTCTAAGAAAAGAATTGAACGCTTGATAAAAGAAGATATTGTTCTTTCACTGGATTTTGGAGATTTTGGTGTTTGCATTGACGGCATAAAATGAAAGTTTACTAATTTTAGAAAGAAGAGTTCTAATCATTGTCAACAACTTTCAAAAATCATTCATACGAACATATATGACCCGTTTTCTAGTAACAAATCGGTAGACATCGTTATTTTGTAATTTTCAAGTGTTATAGATGTCATCTACTTTTTTCCCACCTCTCTCTGATTCGAGTTTAATGTCATGCACTTGTGCACCCCTAATATATAGAAGGTTGTAAATATCTATGATATTTTATTGGATATCCAGATATTTTGGAGGAGTATCCTAACCATTGATTGAAATATCCTTTAATTAGGAAATAGGATATCTATATATAAAGGGAATGAGTCTGGAATCCTTTCTTAGTTCCCTTACTTTTTAAATTTCTTCCACTCCCAATGTAGAAGGCGTGGTCAATTGCTACCCTATTTTCAAACTCACATTTTTGGTAAATCAATTAGTTAGGAAAGTCAAAATCGTAAAGTACGATCATGTGGGGAGTATTATGGTAAATACCACGAGTCTGGTTGCTATCCAGGTCCTTTTGCTAAATTTCTTCAACATTGTATAGTTGAGGAGTTTATGTTGAACAAAATGGGGTTGCAAAAGGCATAATCGTATCCTAAAGGATATGGTACGAAGTATAATTTGCATGTCTTCCTGACCTAATTTTTAGGGGTGAAGCCTAAAGACTGTCAATTATATTCCTTATATTCCTTTTGAGTTGGGGACGGGTAGTACACCTAGTTTAAATCACATTCACATTTGGGATGTAATATTGAAGCTAGAATTTGTACTCTGCAAGGAAAAAAAAAGTTAGATCCCAGAACCATTAGGTATTATTTTATTATGTATCCAGAAATGTCTAAAAGTTATAAATTCTATTTTCCAGTTTTGACACTAAGATTATTGATACTAATGGTGCTAAATTTATAGAATATTTTGATTTCTGGGAGTGCAGATTCTCGTATGTTTAACCTTGAGAAATAGTCTACCGTTGTTCGTAGTACTACTACTCCCATGAAGGTCAGAGAAATATTGAGACTCATGAGATACAACCAATGGTTAATGAAGAATTTTCACAACTTGAACAACAAATTCAACCAACTCTAGTGATGCTTTTTAGAAAATCTCAAAGAAATAGAAGACCTGTTATACCTTAGGATTTTGTTGTTTATTTGTAGGAATGTGATTTTAATATTGAGGATATAGATGATCCAGTTAGTTTTCAATGGAGCAATTTTTAGTCCATAATCTATCAAATGGTTAAAAGCTACCGACACTGAATTAGAGTCGATGAGCAGGAATAATGTTTCCAATAGGTTAAAAGTCGGAGTAAATTTATCTTATTTTTATGCGAGATATTGTTAGCCAGCAGTGATGTAGCCTTATTTATAGAAATTAAGACTCTTTTATTATAATATTCTTTAGAATATTGGTGAGACACAATAGGTTTCGTGGCTTATTGGGACTATCACAAAAGGTGTATATTGATCGCATATTTAAGTGGTTTAATATGAATACTTGTTCACCTGAAGAAATTCTTATTAGTAAGAGTGATGAATTTAACAGAGGACATTGTCCTGATATAGAAAGGGAAATGATGAAGAATAAATCTTGTGCTTTTGTTGTTGGAAGCCTAATGTATGATCAAGTATACACTTGTCCAGACTTAACATTTGCAGTTAGTGTGCTTGGGAGGTTTCAGACTAATCCTGGGTTTGAGCATTGGGTAGCTGCTCACTTATAGTAAGGGTGATAATCTTGAAGTGATAAGATATGTAGACTCAGATTTTGCAGGGTGTCTTGATGATATGAAATCAACTTTTGGTTACATATTTATGTTGGCTGAAGGTGCTATTTCATGGAAGAGTGTTAAACAGTCCTGCATTACTTCATCTACTATGCAAGCTGAGTTCGTAGGCTGTTATGAAGCCATTGTTCAGGCTATTTGATTAAAGAACTTTATTTAAGGTATTCGTATAGTAGATTCAATTACAAAACCCATAAAGATGTTATGTGATAATAGTTCTGCAATATTTTATTCCAAGAACAATAAGAGGTTTTCTGGTTTAAGGCATATGGATATTAAGTACTTGCTTGTAAGGGAGAAAGTGAGACAAGAGCAGATAGTGATTGACCACATAGAGACTAAGGAAATAGTAGCAGACCCACTAACTAAAGCCTTACCCATTGGGTTATTCAAAATCATATAATTAACATGGGTTTGGTGGATTCTTTTGATATACTTGGATAGTGGGAGTTTATTTATTTATTTGCTTTTATTTTATAGTATTCATAAAAACTTTTGTAGTCTTATCTTTTATGAATATTTGGTAGCTCATAAAGTTTGGAGCATTACTTTTCAATTCATGAATATTCTCTTTGTGCACATATGGTATTATGAATTGTTTAAATTTTGTGAGTAGATATAAAGTTTGAAAGACCACATTTGCATTCAGTATACGGTTAATAATTGAATTTTTCATGTCTCATGTCATAAGGTCATTACAGACATAAAGATAAAAGGTATGGTTGTCTTGTATTAAAGACATAAAGGCTTCGAGTTTGAAGTATAAGGGGTTTTGTAAAAAACCATAAAGTTGGACCGATATGGATATAGCATAAATAATCACATAAATATGTTATTTTTCATGTATTCCATATTTGTCGGAGATCCATGTGGATAATGGTGCTAATGTTGTGATCATGGATGATCATGTATGATTATATGTACATAAATCACTATAGTTCGCACTGGTAGTATTATTTGACAGGATCTTGAACTAAGGTATTTTCATATTTGGTTTCTGTGGTCACTAAAGTTATCTAACCCGAAAATTTTATTTTTAAAACAAAAATCCATGTAATCAATGTTTGCCCAAGTGGGAGAATGTAAGAATTTTGGGCTTCATTGATTATTATTTCCTAAAATTAAAATTCGGATTGAAGATTGAGACCAAATAAAGAATTACATACCCTATACAGATGTGATTATAAATACTTATTGGGTTACAGTGTACCTTAGACGCATGTTATCATGTGATTAGAGATATGGATAAGAATATATATATAGAATATATATATGTTTACCTATAAAGTGAGATAATGGTAACTTTAGTTGCCACAATCTAGAGGTAACGTAAAGATAGTCTGATCGTTTCTTTGATGGGAGGGATACTATCAGATATTTATTATATATATAGCTTGGTCCCCACTCTCACATAACACACTCAATCACGGTTAGTCTTGCCCCATTGAATAGACATGAGTTAAGTGTAGAGAATGGAAGACCAAGTTAGAAGTATTTCTCTGGTTTCAGACTTCCTTCTCGATATAGCAATGGCTTCTGCAGGTATGTTTAGTTTCTGAATAAATATCAGTGTTATAAGCATGTGTATGAGTTTCCTATTTTGTTTTACATCTATTACCCAAATTCCATGGGTTTGAAAGTAAGCAACTTTATATCCATTTAAGAAAATTTTTAACAATTTGCAACACTTTCAAAAATCAGAATTTGGATGTCGAGGGTATCAAATTGCGTCTTTTTCCTCTATCCCTAAAAGTTAAGGCTGCCTCATGGCTAAACTCCATTCCTCCAAATTCAATTGAATCATGGGATGCACTTGTAAAGAAATTTATGAACAAATTTTATCTTATGTAAAAGACCGAGTCAATGAAAAATGCCATAAGCACTTTTAGAGGGAAAAATGAGGAACAATTCCACCACACTTGGGAGCGCTTTCATGATTTGCTTCTCAAATGTCCACACTATGGCTTTGATAAAGTACTGTTAGTTCAATTTTTCTATAAGAGCCTTTCACCTATGAACCGAACCATGCTCGAGTCTATGCACCAAGGTAAGTTTAAGAACCAAACGCCTAATCAAAATCAAAATCAACTCAGTATGGAATGGAAACAACGTAGCTCAATGACCACATCTCATAGTCATAGGATGAATATTCAATTATTCACCTACATGAGAGTATTATCTATTTGCATGCCTGTTTTGGCATAGCTAACAGTAGTGTTTTTCCTTCCACATCCACAACCGATGCTTTGAAAATGGGAGAGAGGTCGAAAGATGCTGTCTTTAAAACTGTACCCTCAAAAAGGGTTCCACCAACCCCTTGACCTATCTTAATTGTTGCATCAACATTACATTTTAAACTAGGGAATATTAATGGTGGAGTCCATCTAACTATCTATCTCCCTTTGCACATTCAAAAATGGGATTTCCTACTCAGGCAGAAAGATTAGGCTGATTTATTATGCGAAATCTATGTCAAGAATAACTTGAATTAACCTGACTTTTTAACCTGAAAGCTTAACTCATGTTCCAAACCCGAGTTTAAAAATTTAAGAATGAATTGAGTTAGGGTTGGAAGTCGGGTTAGGATTGTGTTAAAAAGTTAAGCATTTTATATGTAAAATTGAGTCTGAGTTGTACCTCTAATCCACTTAAGTTGCAATCCTAATATATACACATCTTAGAGAGAGAGAAAGTAGGAAAAAATATATAGAGAGAGATAGAATTACCTTTTGAGTGTGAACCAACTTTTTTGTTTAATGTGTGTGTGTGTGCATATATATGTGTGTGTTTGTGTGTGTGTTAGGCAAGTAAGCAATTCAAACACCCCTTTTGCCCCACTTAAGACTTGAATTGGAAATCTGCAATTTTTTTTCTTTCTCAACTGGTTATTTTGAGTAATGCTTTGGTCCATTAATAAAATAGTATGCTTTGCAGTTATATAATAATTGTGAGTTGGGGCTTTTGGTGTACTTGATTAGCAGGTGCATATTATTATTTGCAGGTGCATCAATTAGCAAATCTCAGAAATATAGAGATGGTGGTGGTGCATATTATTATTTGCAGGTGCCAAGCTTCAATTGTCGTTTCAGCTACCAATTTGAAGAAGAGGCACTGAATTGAATTCTAATGTGCATAGTTGAGATCATAGGTGTATGTTATGTTCACTTCAGCTTTGGCTTGTACTCTATTGGAACCAAGCAAATAACTCTAATACCACATCATGTTATTGTCTAATACATATACTATACGTATTTATACATCTAACTATCATTGAGTTTATTCTCGACACTTGGAAATGCACCACTTCAGAGCAGGGTCATTTTTTCAGATAGCCTTTGGGCCAAGCCCTTTTCTATTTCGAAAAGCCCAGGCCCATTGCTTAGAAGCATAAACAACCGCTATCAAAGTTGAAGGTGTGTGCAAACGAGTGTGTTATAATACTTATATACACTCCCAAAAACATCTGATCATAATTCAACCTCTTATTTGTTTCACTTTCCTTTAACTTGTGAATTACTTTTTGTTATATACATTTTTTCATATTTTTCTTAATTTCTTGAGCTTTCGAGAGTGCTACCTTTTGTATTGATCTATCTTCAGGGAGAAAATCAACCCAACTATTAATTTTGCATCACATTTAGCAAGTAGAATTTTTTTTAAATAAAAAATATTAATATTATTTTATATTAATATCAAAAGGTCATATATATTTAGATTTTTCAATCTAGGCCTCAAATTGCATTGACTTGGCTCTTACTTGATTTGGCACTTTTTTACATCTCAATCTATTTCTCTTTATTGTTTATACCCCTGTAAATTTTCAGGTTTCTTTATCATTCTGATTTTGGACATTTTTGTTAAAATCTTTCTAGGTAAAATTTCAATTTCCAATTTTGATTAAAACATAATTACAACAATCAGAACTCTTTAGTGTCAAATGTTTTTGGTGATCAAAGTTTTTTAAGAGAGCAATCTGAACCAATTTTACTCTCTATCGAGTTTGACTTAACCAAAATCAAAACCCGTTCAGTTTTCTTTTACTAATCTTCTTCTTTTACTTTTGCTTCTTTTTTATGTTTTCTATTTCTCCTAATTTTTCATCAAAGCTATAATATTATGGAACTTTACCAATTTTATAAACAAAATTGAAATTATATTTCAAGAATTGTTAAATTCTTATATTACATGATCAAAAATATCTAAAATTTGATATTAGAAGTTTTTTTAAAAGTCAATGTCACAATTCACAAAGTTAGTAAAACTTTAGTACAATTTCTAACCTGATAAAGAAGCACAAATTTTAGAAACTGTATCTTTCTTAACTATATCCAGCAAAATTTATCTTAAGAGACTCTTTTTGAAGGTTAAAATCTATCTCATTTAGAGATGTGAGTTAATATAATTAATTGAAAGTTTTGGGTTACATAGGATATTTAAATTTGTTTGACTTTATTAGATTTGAGGCTGTATCCCTGAAAAAACGCTTTCTATTATTATTATTATTTTTGGGGCCAAATTGCGAATATAGTGCATAAACTCCTATTTATTAAAAAAACACCTCCTAGGTTGTAAAAGTGTGCAAATAAAAATAAACTCCTGTGAGTTCAAAAGACTGAAATCACATTGTATTAGTATAATAAAATAATATTAAAAGGTCAAAAATGCAAAACCTCCCTTGAAGGTTTTCAAACTTTTTCAAATGTGCATATTCAGCTCCTAAATTATATTTTAAGATAGTCCTCGTCTTATAAAAATTGGCATGTTGAATACATGACAGAACTATAATGATATATATACCATTTCTTATGACCATTATGTCATTTTCTCTATAAATAGTGTTTTCTAAAAATTCAAAAAATAAAAAATAGTTAGATAAAAATTTCTATATTATAAGTTTAGAACCATAAAAAAATAAAAAACTAATAGAACTTTATTTAATAGTTTTTAAGAAAAAAATTTAATCATCTATAATGACATATATATTCTTTTCTCTATAAAGTATTACATTTTCTAAATAAATTTTAAAAAAAAATTAGTTAGATAAAATTTTATTGGCCTTTTATTTTTTATGTTTCTAAACTTATTATTTATGAATTTTATCTAACTATTTTTTTATTCTTTAAAATTAGACATAATGGACATAATAAAATATATATGTTATTATAAATATGTTAACTTTTGTAAGATAATGGACTGATTTGTTTCAAAATTAGTTTAAGGGGTGAATTTGGACGTATGAAAAGTTCAAAGATATTTTTTTTTTGTATTTTTGAGTATTAAAAAAATAAATTCAAGTGAAAAAAATGAAAAAATTGAAATAAAATATTTACTTTATGTCAAAATGTGGTTGAAGGAGAGTATACGTACCTTTTTGAAAAAATAGGACCGCCATATCTCATTTTAAAAGTAGGAGGTCATTTTTTACTATATATATATATATATATATATATATATATATATATATATATATATATATATATCACATGAAGTTTTTGGCACTTTATCTTTTTTTTTTTTTTTTTGTGCCCCTTGAATCCTCAACCTTTTCTTTAAAAAGTCAATACTCTGATAATAAAATTTTGGCACTTCCATTACCAAACTAATACCATTTTCTTAAGCTAGTTTTCATCTTTTACTTTTTCTTCTTCTACCATGTTCCATATTTTGTAGCTTTACCAAATTTATTAACAAAATCACAGTTACATTTTTTTCATATTTTTCTAATCAATGTATTTCATTATCAAAATCACCTAAATGTTGAAATTCAAAGTTCTTTGAAAATTTTCAATTTTCATTTAGATAGCTCATTATTTAAGTCTTTAATTTGTCATCTAGCGATCCAGTACAATTCCTAACGCGATAAAAATTCACAAGCTTTTAAATTTATTTCTTTCCTTGGTATGTCCAACTAAGCTAGTTTGGTTCTATAAGATTCTCATATCAAATTATTGGCCTTATTTGCGAGAAAATATACAATACTCAAGAGATACTGATGATGTGATATCTCCGACAAGCATAAACCCTTTATTTTTCTTTAATTATAGAGAAATTAATAGTTTTCAAAAAGAGATAAAAGATTTATACTTGTTGGAAGTGTCACATAATCTATGCTCCTAGAGTAGTGTATAATTTCTCCTTATTTGCAAGCACTTCAACGAGTTAATTGTATTTTAACGGCATAACTTTCAAATTCTTTAATTAACCCCAATTCTTACTACCAATTAAGTAATTTGAAATTACCTTCTCACTACAATCAGCCCATTCCATTTTTCATTTCTTTCGAATTCTCTCCTCTCCTTTGCCTCTCAATTCAACATTCAACTGCCTTTTCTCACAATCACTTCCTTTAAAATATCACTGTAATCAAAAAAGCATTGCCCCTGTCCAATTTGAAAAGTCAAATACATAATTCGAAAACCAGTACCTCACATAAAATGAGGTATTTGATCTCATTAAGTCATGCACAATTACAAAACTTTGTAAATCATGTCTTAATTTTTTGTACTCAATGACTTTATTTAACTAAATCCTCTTTTGCTAAAGACAAAAGGGCCTTTGAAATGCTTAAAATCAATGTTAATTATGCATATCTTGTAGCATTTTTTTGAGAGGGGATAGGTTTTAACTTTTAATTTAATGGTGAAAAACTCAAGTTGTCAAAACATTAGAATGCTGATTGAAATTTGAGGATAGTCATTTTTTTTTTTGTCAATAATGTTAAAATTGCTAATAATTGTTTGACCATGATTTTTCAAAAAATGAACTTCATGATTGATTCAGAACACGGGTCTTCAATAGTATCTATCGATACTTTTAAAGTTAGAAGAAATAATGAATTACCGATTTTTTGAATGACATAATCGATATTTCTGTAAATTAAATATCATGCAAACCCTTACAATATTAATCGAATCTTACACTATTTGTTGTCTTTTAGTATCTCATCAAAATTAATTTTTTTATTTTATTTTATAAGTTCATACGATTAAATCACTCAGATGTTTCTATGATTAGTGACACTTGCATACTTCAGGTCCCCAACTTTAATGCCACTTCAATGAAAGAGAACTCTTCTTCCTATTGTCAATCTTGTTCCTCTTCTAGCAGGGGCAACTCTGAAATGATCAAAATGGTGCCATTACCTGACTTGTTGAACCCAAACTTGTCCAATATAAGCACAAGCCTGCCCATACTTGATGTCACAGGGACTGATCATAAGAAACCTTCAATTGAGACCCCTCTTCTTCAATTCCCTTTCAACCAACTCCCACAGCCAAGGCTGGACCTCCTACTCTTGCCAGAAGGGCATGATTTTGTTGAGGGACTCTGTGAACCCAACTTCTTTTTGGATGTGTTTATGCAGAGAGACGCTTCTGAACTCGAAATTGTGGCACAGCCCAGCTTTATGTCACCCCTGGTTGATTTGGATGGCAGTGTCAAGAAGGAAGGAAGAGCCGACGACGATAAACTTGCAACACCAGATAGCTTCTTTGATGATTTCCCAGCTGACATGTTTGATTACATTGAGCCAATTCCTCCAAGTTCATCAGCACTGTGAATTGTTGGCCAGAAAGTGTGCTGTATATTCTTTTGGAAAAGAAAATTCTCTATGTTTTGTTTAGTAATTATTAGTAGATATGGTAGTGATATGTAATATTGGATCTTTTGAATTGTATAACTAACATATATATATATATAGAGAGAGAGAGAGAGAGTAGTAATCTCTTATTCATCGTGAACAAGAAATTTTACCCACTTTGTAACGCCTCTGGACTAATCATTTTGTGACAAAATACTCCTTGAACTATTAACTAAACTAAAAAAACACTCATTTATTATTAAAAGTTAAGCAGGTAAAAATAATGTAAATTTACCAAAATATCTCTTAAATAAATTAAGAGATCAAAAAAGTTGAGGCATAACCTTAATAAATGTTGTTGAGAATGATTCCATCGAGATATAAGTAAGAAGAGACTTTATAGAAGTTGTTGGTCTTTGCATAACGAGATTGCCTATGAAAGATTTCTCACCGGTGAGCAAGACATTTTACCTACTTTGTAACGCCTCTGGACTATCCATTTTGTGACAAAATACTCTTGAACTATTAACTCAATAAAAAAACACTGCTCTACTATTAAAAGTTGCAAATTGCGGCCGGTAAAAATAATGTGAATTTGCCAAAATATCTCTTAAATAAAATTAAGAGATCAAAAAAGTTGAGGCATAACCTTCCTAAATGTTGTTGAGAATGATTCCATTGCCGTATAAGCGAAAAGAGATTTTACAGAAGCCGTTGACATTTGCGTAACGAAATTGTGTATGAAAGAACTCGTGATAATGCATGCTTGGTTACTTCAATTGTTGTTTTAGTAAAAACCAATCCGAAGCCCCTTTATGCCATGCATAAATTGAACCAACAATTAATGTAAGCATGAAAATTAAAGCTTCTATAAATACAAATACACCCAATACATCCAAACTCATTGCTCAGGTATAAAGAAAAATCATTTTCTTATGTACAGAAACTAGAAAGACCAAGAATTGATAGAAGAGTATAAATTCATTCACTAAAACAATAATTGAAGTTCCTAAGCATGTAATTTTCTGGTTGTGTCTTCATTATCATCAGTTCTTTCAATGACAATCTCGTTCCTCCACGCAAAGCCCAACGGCTTCGGTAATGCCTCATCTTTTTGACCGCTCAAGTTTAAAGGAAATTTTGATAAATTCACACTAGTTTTAATGGATTGTAGATAGAAGTTAGGTTAAAGATTGCAATTTGCAACTTTTAATAGTACACTAGTGTTTTTAGTTAAGAGTGCATAGCTCTTCTTAATTTTGTCAATAGATCAAATTTTGATTTTAATTAGTACAAGAAAAATTTGTTCATTTTTGTTATCAACTAATTCGACAAATCATAAGATAATTTTTTTTATTAAACACTATTTATTGAATCACGCAAAATAATGATAGGTATTTGAAGCATTATTATTAGTACTTATATTGCAAATGAATTGAGTTAAATTTGAGTCTATTTGGCCACCTCGTTCTTTTGTAGACTTCACTCGAGACTGTGACGAGTTCGGATCAATATTTTAAAAAGCTGCAACTCAACTTGCTTAACAAGAAAAAGTCATTCAGGCTGGTGCTGATGCTTCGTTGATTTGCAGTACTATCATTTCTCTTCTTCTTAAAGTCAACTTGTTCAAATAAGTGTTGAGCAACAGTCAGCCCTCGGGACAGAAACCTTATAAAACTGACATGACCTATCTGTAGAAATTAGAAAATATGCAAATACTACATCTGCGAGAAAAAAGATGACGGACGTTCTTCAACTTCCCATCGTCGACCTCGCCTCTCCTGATCGCATCTGAACCGCTAATTCAATCCGTCAGGTCTCTCTCTCTCTCTCTCTCTCATTATAGTAATTTAAACTCTATATCTCATTTAGATTATATTGGTATGATCGTTTAATTGTTGCTCCATATACCCTACACTCAATTCTGAAGTTTGTTTCCGATTGTCAATTGTACATTTTCCCTCCACCCAATACTATATATATTTGTATATATGTATATAAAAATATAGTTTTTTGGAGCTGTTATGAAGAAGTGCATCCTCATTTTGGTTATTGGGAATATTTCTCAGAAATAAAACTTTATTTTACACCACTTGGTTTTGGGGCAACAAATAGATAAGAGTTCATTTTATCCTCAACTGGTGGAGAATTGCGAAATTTTGAATTTTGCTTCTTCCACTAGCTGTTTTAGCTCGTTTGGGAAATGATATTGAATAATTTGATGAACTGTATGCAAATTGAGTCATATGTTTATATATTGAGGGCATAATTGGATGTCCGCCTGAGATTGAATGGTTGCATTGTCTTTTGTTTTCAGTGTTTCTTCATATTCGTCTTTGTAAGTGATGCTATTTAATTAAATAGCAGCAGTCACTATTCATAATGATGAACTATTGAAGTTGTTCCATTATGTGAAATCTAAAGCTCATCATATGCGCACTCTCGTATGTGTTTATGTATGTATATTTGTGCATAACGTCATTTTGAATTAATGGTTTATAATGTCAAAAGCTATTATTGCACAATTGGTTCTATCCCTTTTCATTGGAAATCCAAAGAAGTCCTTATTTTTTTACAATTTTTTTTTTTTTATAAAAGATATATGGTTATTACTACATTGGGTTGTGCATTTGAGTGATTCTCTACGTTGTTTCAAATTATGAGTACTGGAATATCTGGTAAAGGCATGCATGGAATGCGGTTTCTTTTACGTCATAAATCATGGGGTAGAGGAAGAGTTTCTGATGACAGTGTTTGATGAGAGCAAAAAATTCTTCTCACTTCCCCTTGAAGACAAGATGAAGCTGCCTCTCAAGGAGTACAGAGGTTATTCGCCGCTCTATGTTGAGAACGTTGATGCTTCATCAAGTTCCAAAGGTTTTACAATTTTATGACTTTTGATAAAGATCGTTTGATGTTGTTCTTCTGTTGCCTAAATAATGTTTGTTTAACAGATTTTGTGATGCTTTCAAGTGGTGAAAGCTGTATATATGATTTTCTGATGCTTTTAAGTAATGAATATCATGAAACATACAAGTGGATCAGTCTTCAGTCTAGCTGTACGTCCAATTAATATGGACTACTCTGCATGAGGCTGAAAATTTAATTGTGGTCGGCTAGGCTACTGACACTAAAACACATAATACAAACAGATATTCATAGAAACATAGTAGCAGACAAGCATAGACATACACACACGTACATGCAGACTAACATGGAGATATACACACACATACATAACTAAGTACACACACACATATGTACATATTTACATACAAACACATACACATACACACAGATACACGCATATGCACCATTGCACCTGCATGCACGAACCCACATGCACCCATAATGTTCATACCTACACATTCTTACATACATACACATAGAGAGACACGCTCATGCACACATGCAGATATACACAAATGTACACACATCTAGACCCAGTGTCACACACAGATGTACCTACATAGAGACATATTCAGGTGAATGTGTGCACGATTTGTGTTTATTTTGATCCTTTAGGTCTAACTGTGGATTTAATCCAGTGATTAGTTTAAAGTTTAGGCCAGCAGATTCAGATTGATACGGGTGTCTAAATTGAAAATGGGGCTTAAAAGTTTTGGTGTAACATTCTGTAAAAATTAGAAAAATATATCATATTGTTATTCAAGTTGCACGGGCTAAAAAACTTGAATCAGTATTTTGTAAATTTGGTTGAAAGCTGGCTAAATCAATAAAATTCTCTACAAAGTTTTCATTTTGTCAAAATGGATGTGGGCCAAAAGAAGTTTTGTTTCAGTTAGTGAACTTAAAGCTATGGTTACAACTCATCAATAATAGAAACTCTATTGCTTTGTCTTCTCATTTATCTGTACTTGATTGAGTGAATGGAGAAGGGAGCTCAGGGTTGATTGTTTTATACTGGCTGGTGTACAGGTGACTCGAAGGAGAGTTTCTGTATCGGTTCTTTGGGAAAGATTAAAACTCATAGTAATCTGAATCAATGGCCTTCAGAAGGTATTTTTAACATGTTGACATACTTTATTAGCTATCTTTAATGTTGTCGGGATTTTGTTCATTCATTTTTTTGAATTAGGTTTTGATTCTCATCATTTTATATTCGATCACAAATTTGCTCTCATATAATATTTGATTTTGTTTTTCCTGCATTCCTGATCTGTCCATTAGTACGCACTTTGTATGGTGAGTACATTATTTCTTAAGAATTAAGATAAAAGAATTATTTTGGATGTTGTCTGGATAGGAAATTCCAGAAGTATTGCCATGTTGGAGATCCACAATGGAATCTTACCATGAGAAAGTCCTGTAAGTATCTTGCAGTGTTTATTCATGTTTTGCATTTTGATAAGCTTAAACCAATTATAAATTTTTCAATGCAAACCTCATTAGTTTATTGATGGTAATTTTTTTTCTCTACTTTAATAAGAATTTGAATAATTCTTGGGGTCTGAAATGTGATAGACTGATATCATATTCTCTGCTTTCTTGTCTGATGGAATAGTCAAGGTGCCAGTAACATAACCCCACATGTTCTTACCCAATAGAAAAAATTTCATCACATAAGCCCAATATGCATAATTCTCACCAGTCAATTTCACACTAATAGCCTGAAGAGAGTCGGTATTCCCACCTGCCATTGTTAAAGTAAATTAACCAAAAATCTGTATTAATGCACTGCCCAAGTATAGAAAAGAGATGTTCTGTGATACAAGAAGAAAGAAGTAGAAAACTGAGAGGCCGAGAGCAAAGTTGAACAAGCTGAGGAGTTAAACAAACAAGGTGCTGATAATCAATGAGCACAAAATCATTACTGCTCTGAGAAACTGAGAACAACAAGAACAAAGGAAGAAGCTGTCACTGCTCTGAGTGTTGCGATGCAAACTGTTATCAAGAGTTGAACAAACTGATGTGCGAACCAAAGATCTTGAAAACAAACTGAAAGATGACTGCGAACTGGAAAAGAAAATTGCAAACAGCGGATGCAAGTATGATACCCAGATGATACGATGTGAAGTTGTGCTCTGCGAAGTTAAAGCAGAAGCGAAATTTCAATTGCCAATTTAGAGTTCTGTGAAGGCAAAATCAATTCGAAATTGAAGTTTGCTGCTGCGATGTGATGCAATTGCGGATGCAAAACAAATTTTGCAATTGATATTAATTAGGGTTTGCTGTTCAAACAAAATCAAACTGTGACAATAAGAAGAGATTGAGAAAGTCGATGCTACTGGAGTTGAACACTGCAATAGTGCGATCGTTAGTTAGGGTTTGCGATTACTGAGATGCAACAGTGATGGAGTGACGAACAGAGGCGATTAACAAGTGTGATTCAATTCCCACAATCAATTCTGCTCTGATACCATGAAAATAAGATGAGAATCGAGAAGAAAGAGACGGGAAGCCGTGCTCTGTGTGTATTACCAGAAAAAGATCATTACAAGAAGATGTATACAATTACATAATAAATGCCCTAAATAGGGCTGACTAACTAAAGAAAGAAAAGTACAATATTGCCCTCAAATAACACAAACAAATCCTCTAACATTGAGGATGAGACATTCTCAATGAACAAACTAGTTCTAGTGGATTGTGCTTACTTGGGGTGTGTGTGCTTCTGTGTGTGTGTTTTTTGGTTCTTTTCCTTCTTGTCAATATTTACTTTTTCGAGAACAAGGTTGTGCAACTTCTAGATGATGTCAGTATTGCTTCCTCAGGGCTGCTGGAACAAGCTTAATTTCTTTAATTGCTCTGGCTTTGAACTTGGATGAAGACTTCTTTGAAAAACTGGGGGCTTTCAATCCACCGTCTGCATTTATTCGGCTGTTACACTAAACAGGTTTAAATCCAAATTGACTCCATTTTATTTGCTCTTTTTAATAATCTGTTCTTTGGATTTTTTCATAGAATATCTTTTTCAATCCACCTTTCATTTGTTTCTTATTTTTTTAATCTGGAGGTTTCTACTTCCTTTGTTATATAGATTCAGAAATCTCTGTAATGGGTTTTTTTATATAAAGAACTTAGTTTTTCATTTCTTATTTATTTCCCAATATTAATTCCATTGCATTCCTTCATCAAGATAGCGCATCTAGAAAAGCACATGATCCTGCATAGTCATGTGGAATGTAACTGTAAAGTGTAGACTGTTTATGGGAAAAGGAAGAAAATAAGTTTTAGAGTACACAAGAAGAACAAGTAAAAGAGGAAGAGAAAAACGGAGGACAAAGAAGAGGAGAACATAAGAAAGGAGAAAGCACATATAGAAATAGAAGGAACCTTGGATATCATTCCACCGCTCTTGTAAAAAGAGGTTCCATGTTAGTAACATAATTCATTCTTAAAAGATATATTCTAATAATAGCTAAAGATAATATAAATATTGAAATCGCCTTGTGAACTATGTCATGCATGTACACTCACAAGGACTGATGGTTTTCTTAGATGTGCCATCAACATGAAACCTTAGTTTGCCCTTGTTGGGTTGTATCCAATTTGAACTGAGAGGAAGCTTTGGAGTAAAAGGCAAGTTTGCAATGTGTAAAGAGTATTAAGTTTTAATTATTTAACCATATTGACATGCTATCCCACATTCTTAGTTGGGAAAAATGTCTACCTTATTTGGCCGTCTTACTAATTGTGAAGCTTGTACACAAAGAATCTCATGCTTCTACTTCTTTCGAGCCATATTTCTCGAATGAGTAATTTCAGAAGAATACCTTTAGATAAAGCATTGATTACCAAAACTGGGGTTGTCAGTCCGAGAAAGAAGTTCATATCTTTATCCAACATTAATGCTGTGTTTCATATCGATTTTCACACATTCGCATGTTCAAAACTAAAGAAATGTTTGTAAGCATTAACAAAACCCACGTCATACTGCAACAGTGCTGCAGGAAGAAGCTAGGCATATTCTTGCATCAATTGCCCTAAAGATCCACAATATATATGTATTCTGAAACCTTTCTGAATAAAAGTAGAGACTTATTTCAATGGGGGTGGTGGACTTAATCCAGATCCATTTGCTTGGTCTACAGTGCAGTTTTGGGATCTAGTGTAGTTGATATAGTAAAAAGTTTCTTTTCCGCAAATGTTAGCAAACTGTACAAACCAATCAATGGGCCACTCATTTAATGGGATATCTTTTCCTCTGAATTTTGATTTAGGTGAGCTGGGGTTTTCCAATGAAGAAATTTATGGTGCTTCTGCTCATTCAGACTATGGAATGATAACTCTTCTAGCAACAGATGGTGTTGGCGGACTTCAGGCATGTTTGTTTGAGATCAGTTATGGTTTATAGCTATAATTTCTTGAAATACTATACACCATCATTTTAGTTAGCTTTTCATGTTAACAGGTTTGCAGGGAAAAAATTAAGCAACCAAGGGTTTGGGAAGATGTGCATCACATCAACGGGTGAGTTCATGTTGCTAAAATCTTGGGTCAATGGAACTTTCAATAGTACAATGATATAGATTCTCTTTGATATTTCAAGATAAAAGAGCAGCCTGATTATTTTGGACAGACAAATAGAATTAAGGCAACTGGCATGAGATGAAAATGATGAATTAAATATAAGTTTTTTTTTTGGTAAATAAATTTACATATAGGTTATCTGGTTTATTACTATACTATTGAATTTGGTAGAATAGAGTTGGTGTGGATAAAGACTCTAGCATGTGGAATGTCTGCGGTGGTGATGATTGTAAACCATGATTATGGTTTAAATATAATATCAAAGATTGTCTTTCGATAAGCTGTCAACATTTGCATGGACATTATATGAGCAAATATTTTTCAATTGTTCCTTTTTTCATGATGATTTTCTATTGATTATAGATGGAGGAGACCGTCTCTTTTGCAGTTTTTGTGATACAGGACAGTCTAGGCTAACTTGTGTTCAAGGGATGAATAAGGAGTGAGAAGTGCTAGGTGAAGCAATTAAAAAAGGAAAAAATATAGCTATGTAGAACAGTAAATTTTAAGTTGTGGGTTCAGTTTTAGGTAGTTAATGGCTGTGAACAATTCAATAGAAGAAGAGATTCAACAAACAAGAAAGCAAATTAAGAGAGAAAGGAATTGGGGACATTTGTAAGATAGAAGTATCCATCGTAAGCAGGGAAGAAAGAAAAATGGGAATAAGCCTTGTAAATATATATATACTGGATGTCAGCTTTGAGTTGGCTCAGATTTTAAAAGCCTTAGCTGACGCCAGAACCAAGCTTCAAAAAAAGCTGTACGAGCCCGAGAACTTGGCTTGGAAGCAGATCGGTGTGCTAAGCGTGATAGTTCTAGGTATCAATAATATGAGTAAGATGCTTCTGGGTCTAGGACATAGTTTGAATGAGATGCTTATGCATATAGGTCAATTAAGGTAAAGTTCCCTAAATCATATCAGAGTGCTGGAAAAGTTTTTTAGAAAAGAAGGAGAAGGTTGATGAAGGAGAGGAGGAAGGTGAGAGTTCCTTCTATTTGGCATGTGGCGGGGGTGGGGGAGAGATGCTTTTGTACTTGGCACATTTGTGGACCTTTTAGGCTCTTGCCTCCAGCTCTAGGGATTCTTTTTATAATTCTAACTTAGTCGTCGTCGTCATCAACATCCTTGCCTTAATCCCATATGAATGGGGTCGGCCGCATGAATTCTCACCAATTGAATGAGAATTCATCAAGAAAAGTTGACATAAGTTTTACAGTCGGTTGTCTACTTGACACTAACCCACCTCCTTTTCACATCCGGCCTTGGATACAGGCAATGGGAGAGTCAAGAATCTGAGTAGGTAATTCTAACTTAGTAATTTCTTTTAATACAACAATTTCTATATTCCAAGGTGACTGAGGCTATGGACTTGGATAGAGCAGAATGGAAACATGGGATTCATGTAGCCGACCCCAAGTAGTTGGGAAAAAGGCTTCTTCTTGTGTTTGTAATTTCTATATTCCAAGGGCTTCAATATATATATATATATATATATATATATATATATATATATATATATTACTGAATGTAAAACCTTTTAAAATAAATTTTTGCAAATGCCAGCTAAAAATATACCTATATACTTCCAATCTATATATATCAAACTTACCAACAAAATACATACTAACACCTGGAAAAAATATCGCTGTTAGCTTAGGAACTGTGAAAGAGATCTATAGAACACTTAACAACAAAATACATACCAACACCTGGACAAAATGTCATTGTTATCATAGAAACTGTGAAAGAGATCTATTGAACAATTTTTAACCTTGCCAAAGACCAATTGGTCCAGCGGCATAAAGGCCCTGGCTTTCCAAAGGGAGGTCCAAAGTTTGAGCCTCAGTGGAGGCAGTCTGTGTTTGTGGTTCTACTTACCTGATAAAAAAAAAAAAAAACAATTATTAACCTTTTGAAAGAGTAACAAAAATAATTTTTGAAAAAACAGCATGTGGAAAGGTGTTGAATGTCAAAAGACGTATGGGACAATATATTTATTTGCAACCAACAAGAATCATGTTAGGTTATTTATGCATTTATGTCTTTTAAATGCTTTGCAATCTATCTGGATTCTGCCTGGGAACGAGTCTTGTTTAAATACGGAAGGTATGTCTTATTTTTCTTTTCTTTTCTTTTTTTTTTGGGGTGGGGAGGATAAAATAGGAGAGAAGAGCACAATGATGGGAGGTATTTTATTCATCATATCCTAAAATATTTAAGTACAATATAATGACTGACATGGACATGCTGTTGCTTTTGAGATTGATAGTCGGATATGAATTGTCTAACATATCAAAGGCTGAAATGTGCATTCTTCATTGGTTCTAGTTATGGAGAAGGTAGTGTAACATGACACTAATCATGGGTGCCATGAATGTTTATTTGTTCTTCCTTCCTGGAAGTATTTTTTTCTCTTAACATTTGAAGTTTCTTGGGGCAAACTATGAATATGCAGGGCGTTCATTGTTAACATTGGGGACATGTTGGAGAGGTGGACCAATTCTTTGTTTCGGTAATTCATCATTTAACTTAAATAGTTTTTTTTCTTTTCTTTCCTTTTTTCCTTTTTTCTTTTCTTGGAGAGTTTATTCATTAAATGTCTTTAGCGTTTAATGTTGTACAACTGTTGTTGTTCTGGATTTTTTTCATTTTTTAATTTTTTTTTCATTCTTTTGTAGATCAACATTGCACAGAGTAATGTCAACAGGACGAGAACGCTATTCTGTAATTGCAATTTGGCTCCCGATCTACTTTTTTGCCTATTTTTTCTTTATTATTGTTAACAACCATCTACTCTAAAAGCTTAAGCTGTTAGAGAAGGTGTAACTTTAATAGTTAAATCCTCTAACATGCCCCCTCATATGTGGCCTTCTTTTGGTCCAACACGTATTTCAATGTTAATTATCAAGGTGGCGGTGAGGTTTGAACTCACGAGCTTGCCTACTTTGATATTCATGTTAACAACTATATACTCTAAAAGCTTGAGCTGTTATAGAAGGCGTAACTTTAATATTTAAAAACCCCGTGGCCTCATTAATCTTTAAACACAAAAAAAACTAGTAATAATTTCAGCTTTTAGAATTTCTTTCAATGCTGCTTAAATCCATTTTGGTGTCACAATTTTTAGGGGAATGTCTCTTCACACTTGTTCTACATTTGTGCCTTGTTTTTAATGTAGGCTTTCATTGAGGAAATTCTGTGATGAGCTGACAATTATTTATGCAACATTTGCAGATGGCTTTCTTCTTAGATCCTAACCCAGACACTATTGTGGAATGCTTGAAGAGTTGCTGCAGTGAGTCATCTCCTCCTAGGTATGTTATTACTGGTTGGCTTAAATTTGTGATTTTTACCTTGCTGTGCTTAAATTCAATGGCTTTTGTCTGCCCCATTTTTATTAGCTTTTTGCTTGGTATACATCCTTAACAAATGAGATTCATACCTGTTGTCCACTCGTATGTGTCTTATAGGTTGTAAAAGGTGTCAAACTATTTTAGTTTAACGCAGCACCTTTTATGCAACTTTGAGGAAATTCTTGGAAAGTTTATCCAAATGATTTTAATGTCATTTTTATTTTTGGTAATAGTCTGTTTGATCGAAGGGAAGAGTGAGAGAGAGGAAGGAAAGCGATCTAAGGAATGGTTAGACTTTTCATTGTCAGTCAGAAAGGAAACGGGGTGGGGAAGGCCTTTCCCTCAGGGCCCACCAAATTCATTCCTTGCAAAGTGGAAGGAAAGAGGAGGGAAAAGGCTCTTTCCCCTTTTTCAGATTTTTGCCCTTTATAGACCCCTATATTATTTAAAGAGTAAAGGCATAATAGTAAAATAATGTAACTTCCCTCCACTCCTTCCTTTCCTTCCTACTCAAGGAGGGAAAGACCCCTTCCTTTCCGAAGGATATCTCCTCCTACCTCCCATTTCTTCCACTTTCCCATACCTATTAGACAGAGTATATAAGAGTCAAAATGCAAAATATAATAGTGCTTGGAAATGTGAATCCTGTAGATTTTATGTTTCTTTTGCAAAAGACAAAGTATATTGCTTACTGGGATTGCTATAATTATAGAATCATTTGAAGTCATTGAACTTGAATATGATCTAGAAACCAGTGTATTAATTTACCATGAGTTCAATTAGAAGGCTTCTTTCTTTGAAGATTTACAAAATGCTGGCATACTCAAAACTCATCTGTTTTAAGAATTCATTTCTGAATGGAAAAAGAGAATCTATGTAGCCTACCCCGTTCATATGGGTGATAATGATGTATAATGATAACTTCTTAAACAAAACTTTTTGTTGCTAAGAAGTTAAGAGTCATTCATTGTTTTTTAAAGAAACAAATTTCATGGGGTATTTTCATATAGAGAATGGAGACCACATTTACATGATGTGCTGCACATGCAGATTTCCCCCAATCCGTACTGGAGACTATATTGATGAGCGGTTCAGCCTTTTATATGGTTTATAGGGTGACTTTCAAGGTGTGAACAACTTGAGAAGACAAAGGCTGCATGGTTCTTTAGAAGAGTTGAATATTGGTAATTCAGCGCAGCCATTTTTTACAGAACCTAAACTCTCTCTCTACTGCAATTATAGTGGTACTTCCTGCTTAAATGTTGATCAGAACAAACGATTAGTCTATTGTACTGTCAGAAACCAATACTGTGGAAATAATGTTGTAGCGAGACAAGCAGTGTTTGATCACAGTCCCTGTTGCTCTCTTTGGTGAATTTTAACTGCATATAGCAGTATTGGTTTGTGTGTACTTAAACTTTGTGTTTCCTCTTTATACTTGAATGCTGAATGTTATAAGAAGTATTTTTGTGCAATATGTGGAGTATTTTATCCCTTTTCTGTGAGATGTAAATATGCATTTTGATGCTTGCTTTTGTAGAAGTCTCAAGATACATGCAGTGACCACTATAGCAAATTCACAAACCTTCCTGTTTGTTTCGGATGTTTAACAAGAGTACAGAGAACTTTTTTGAGACCCTACGACACTATTCATGTATAAGATGAAAGGACGAATATATATATATATATATATATAATATTCTTCTCTCATATTATTAAAGTACCTAACTATTAGCAGAACTACTAAAAAGATTATTAATCTGTTGTGCTTGGGTGTATTAATATGCACACATTCAATTTCTGAAAAGCAGGTGGTTCTTGATCTTCATGAAATTGCTCAGTTGGTAAAATACTCTAAAGTTGAAGTTAGGGATCTTTATAGGAAGCGGGTAAAAAATAAGGGTGTAAAGATAGTATCACTACTGGTGGCAAAATTGGACAGAACAACACGGCACGAGTTGAGCGAGTTTAAGTTTGAGGTAAACTGTTCATAAATGGGTCGACACAAACACACGCAAAAATTATTTTGGGTTATATTTTGGTTTTATTCAAACTTATATATAGATAGTTATATATATTGCAATTATTTGTAATTTATTTGTTTGTTTTTAAGACTGATATAGGCATAAAATGTAAGGATGATATTGCTATGGTGTATTTCCAGTTGTTGAATCACCTTTGTATGTTTTTGGAGTTTATATATAAATACAAAATTTATAATTTAGTTTGATTTTAGGGTTGATATATAGATATGTATTTTATTTTGTATATGATCTTCAAAGAAATTTTTAGGAGTAGAGAAACTCATATCATATAAGTTAAATAGATTAAAAAAGTTATTAAATAGGTCGTGCCATTATTAACATGGGTATTAAACTGGTTACACGTGTAAGGACCGTGACCATTTTTAGCCGACTTTCCTTTAATTTCATTTATTATCATATTAATACTTTAATTGATTATTTATGTGTTTAAAATATAAAATACATGTTTAGAGAACTCATCTAAGATTTGGGGAAGTTTTCGGAACGTTTGTCAAAAGTTGACTTTTTTGGATTCAGTGGGTCTAAAAAATCTGAAATCAAAAACAGAGTCTGGAAAGGTTTAGTGAAAAGGTAGTGACATTTTTGTAAATAAATGAAAATTAAATTTTATAAATAGGAGGAGAATACCCGGCCCTCATTTTTCATTCTCATTGAGCAGAATGCGGCAAGATATATATATATATATATATATATATATATATATACACATCTTCACTTCTCCGTTAACTCAGAAGGTCTTGAGGTGAGAATTAGTGACCCCGAAGAAGAGAGAAGCAGTTACTCATTAAGGGCTCGAGCGTAAAAAAAAATGCTTACAAGAACCTGCCGCGGAATTTGTTTGTCCTGCCTATGTGTAAACAAATGTAAAAAATGCTTACAATTACCTGATATGGTACGTTTTATTTGATACGCATACCAATGACATTGACTTGGCATACACAAGTCACCCAATTCTGAACTTTGCCTCATCGTATCACTGCGTTCTGAACTTTGACTCAACGAAAGTTTGCTCTTCTTAATTCATGAAATTTCTTCTTACAAGAAACAAATATGGTGCATTTTTATTGAATGAACATACGAATTATCACTACATTCGGCAACTCACCCGCCATCCAGACCCCAAAGCATCTGTGTCCAGTACTTAAACAGCTCTGCCACCTAATATAAATTGCCATTGCTAAAGCCACCAATGAAACACTAATCTTCTTAACCCTAACCAATCACCACGAAAGCTACCACCACCAGTGAAATCACCTATCACCTACAACATCTACACACAGCATGACACCACCACCTCCATTACTAATAGATTTTCAATTTCAATTCATATGATGTTATAAACTAGTTATTTACCATGGTAAAAAAGTTATAGATTAGTTGTAGAGCGAGTACTAAATCTCGAAATAAGAATACAGTGTGCATGAATTATGTCATGCAGAATTTAAAGAAAAACAGTAGATAATAATCCATACCAACTTCAATAAATTTGACATTAAGTTTCAAAAGAAATAACATTCCCCATAATTAAGTTAACAGGCCATGAATGAGTCAGGCCATTTTTACTACTTGAACCTATTTTATGTATCACATTTTTGAGTTATCGAATAATCACCTCTGTTTTACTGGAGAAAATCTTATCAAGCAACTGATCACAAATAAACATGCGCTTCTCTTCCGACCATAAACTTCTATGATCATTCTTCCAATCTCCATTTCCGAAATATAACCTGTACTGCCCATCAATAACCATCCGCTCAAGCGCGACAGCATTCTTAAGCAAATAAATAGCAAACTCAATCTGATTCCAAGTTCCACAAAATCCACCAATTTCAACTTCTTTTAGTTGACTGTGCAGGTGACCAGGGAGGAGCCCCTCCACTCTTCTTTCAAAATATTTGGGAGATGGCATCTGCAAATTTGACATAAATATCCACTGCTTTAAGAATGCAAATTCAAATGGGTATTCAGTCTACAAATGCTAAATACAAAATAAAACAAATTAGATTTTTATACTCCACTGCTTTAAGAATGCAAATTCAAATCGGTATTCCAGTCTACAAATGCTAAATACAAAATAAAACTAATTAGGTTTTTATACTCTTCTAGTGAGAAGAGAGAATTATCCACCTAGTTTTTCTGCTTGTACCACGTATTTATCATATATCTGAGAAACAAACTCACAAGAGTCTCCATATGCACAATATCTGAATGAGAGCAATTGTGTGGTTAACTAACTAACAGCTAAATACTAAAATTAAGAGTCTTAAAGTAAGAGGAAAAGACAACACATGAATGAAATATCTCATTCTCCCTTTGCTACAAATAAGCAAAGAATACATTGTTTCCGTTCAGAAGGCAAAAGCTAGGTTAGCCTCGAATGTAAGTCACTCCAATAAATAATGTAATCAAAATATGGACCGTAGATCAACAAAGAGATAACCATCTCGCAATAAAAAGTCAAGAAATCCAATTAAAAAGAAAGATATTTGACAATGCGAAATATTTATAGAGCTGAGGAGAGAAAGAAATTCAGCCAAAACTATTGTCTTAACATAAGCAAAAACATTTTAGTCAAAGAAGACAAACATTCCACAGTTTGACATATGCATGCAGTATGAAAAGTCTTCCTGGGAAAGAACAATGCCACACACGAGCATCAGGCTTATGGATTAAGGTCATCTAAGTTCAATTTCTCTATGTTATGAGTTGAAACCTTACAAGTTGACGTGTCCTTTTTCTTGTATCAATGATCATAATGCGAATAATAGAAATGTCAAAAATAGGTCTACCATTGACACAAAAGAATAAACAAAATATTTGCGTCTAAAAGTGATAGGTCTTGGGTTCGAGACTTGGAAGCAACCTCTCCAAAAATGGAAGTAAGGCTAGCCGACATCTACCCCTCCCAGACCTGGGCGGGAGCACTAGGTACAACCTTTTATACCGAGTTCAATTATCTGAAACAAGCAATCTAAAATTTTGAACTTCACGAGCCCCTTGTGCTAGACCACATAAGAGAACCAACAACTCCATGGGCTACATTCTTTTCTTTGATTGAGGTTTAGATTCTGCAATTCCATGATTTGCATCGTCTTTCTTTGATTGATGATTTAATTAGTTTGTGATTAGGTTAGTTAGTTGTGTACTGTTAAACAATTCAAAAAAAATTGTAGATTGTGTTGTTCATCAGATAGAAGGTTCAATGGTCTCAAGAGAAAATCACTTGACCATTGTTCAAGTAGATAAATGGAGAAAATTTAAACAGGAGAATTTTTTATACAGAAAGTTCCTGGAAAAAAATTCAGTCGGAGATTCAAGGGCAGATGAAGACAGGCAGAGAGAAATTAAATTGGGAAGGACATCTGTTCGAAAACGGTATCACCTTGCTTTGAATTTGTCTCTTCCATAAATGATGTGAAGGACTATAAACCATTAATTTGAATAAAAAGAAGTGGCAATATAGAAATAATTAAAGTTATCATAACTTAAATTTAACTTAGAGGTTACTAATCTTTATTAATTAATTACTTTGTGGCTCAATCAATTTATCAAGAACTGTCATTTTCTTTTCTTTTCTTTTCTTTTCTTTGTTTTGGGTGTTTGAGGGAGTGGATCTATAATGTACCCAAACACAAGCAATATAAAGAAGTAATGATCAATATCAGCAAAAGTATGTTGCAATGGCTTACCACTACATATAGTTTCTGCAGAAGGGGAAGGGCACTCAGAAGGGGAGCAATAATCTTCACAAGATCATACTGCCAATCTTCAACCATAAAAAGTTCCAATTGCTTGACATTGTTAAATGTAGTTGGACTTCCAGGTATATATTTCACCTGAAAAAGGGAAGAAAACTATAACTTACCCCAAAAAAAGGAAATTCATAAAATAAAAATAAATAAATAAATAAATAAAAAGTTCCAATCGCTTGACATTGCTAAATGCAATTGCTTTTCCACGTACCCATTCAACACACGTGAATATTGAAAGTGTTTTGAGCTGAGGAAGAACTTTAGCAACTTCACCGAATATGTAAGGCATAGAATTGTGAGACATTAGACAGAAAAACACTTTTTCCAGCTTGGGTACACTGGAGAATGAAATTTGTATTTCCTCAATATCAGAAATTTCAAAGGTTGTCAGATTAGTGGCAGAAAGCTCGAGATTTCGTAAACCTTGACAACATCTTAATGTCAAAATCTTCAAACAGAAGAGATCACAAATGCACAGTTTGACCGGAAGAGTACATTCCTCCACGGTCAACCCCTCCAGATTAAAACGATTACAAAGCACCGTCTGCCATTCTACTGGGGATAAAAACACAATATAAATAAAGATTAGTTAGGCTGTTAAATCCGCCGGTCATATCTAACTTTAAGATGCAAGCGTGCAATCTCAAATGCTTTAACTTGGATGCTTCAGAAAGAAGCTTCAAAGATACTGTATATAAGTTATTATAATTATCCTTCCTCAAAGCAGATTCGGCGCATACAAAGTTGAGCTCAAGCCTCTCAACCCCCATTCTAACGACCAAACCAACCCATTGATCAATGGACCGAGAACACTCTCTTCCAAGGCAAAAAGAAATCCTGAAGTAGCTTATCTTTGGACCCACGTAATGCTTTCGAACCTGATTTAATATTTTCAGGAACTCTCGCTTATACTTTGGGCAACGGTGCCCGACCATTTCACCATTCTGTACTTGTTGCCTGACGGATGGTGCCCCAAACACGTTATATAAATCAAAATTCAGGTCGAGCTTGGATCCACAGAGATATCTCCATCTTCTTGATAGCATACTTGCTTTAAGAGTGTCTCTCACTGTGAGTGACGAAATAATGGAATAGAGTATATCATCCGGCAGTGTACTGATATGATCATCCTTAGAAATCAAATACTAAAATACAAAAAAATAAAAATAAATAAATAATATTGGAAAGACATGTTAGAATGATGATGATATTTATAATAATAATAAACAGCTCATTGAAGTTCCCATCCTGTCTGATTTTAAAAGCCATGTCAATACTTTGCTAGTTTAAAAAAAATTATTCACCATCTTATTGGAAAATTTAATAAACCACTCAAGTAACAATATTATTTTTTGTGCCTTTGGTAAATTCCTCTGAATTCAAAAATAGAGTAAATAGTGTACACAGGAATTGGGAACATTCAACAAGACAAATCCCATATTGTAGCCTAATTAAATTGACTCTAACAAACTATGCCACTTAATTAAGTAGTGTCTATTGCTTTTCTACAGAAGTTTTAATCCAATTATTGACAGCCATACACACTCAGATAGTGTATACAATTCCTCTATGAATGAACCAAAAGTAACCCAAAAAGGGTTAACCATACCGTAGGAATGTTCCTTGCATCTCCTTGTAAGTATGCAAAACTTGTTTGCCAAAGTCTACAAGTAGCTTGGAAAGCTATTGCCAGGTGCTCGAAGGCCATTGTGGAGTTGGGATTTGGTATTCTTCCTGGAAACAGAGAATTTTACTTTCACAATTAACAAAATAAGTAAAATAAATATGTAATCCAGTTCAACTCACCAGCAATATTAAACCATCGAGTCATAAAATGCCATCTGTTTATTTTAAGTAATTTGAATCAGGATTCTACGTAGGGATCCATGGAGGGTTCATAGGATTGTAGAATCAGATCAAGGATCGTAAGATTCAATAAAACTAATATAAAAATAAGTTTAACTAAATTTCTAAATAAAACTATTTTCAACTAAATATAAAAGAAGGCTAAACAAAGTACCATCAACATTCTGGCAAAAACCAATTAATGTTAAAAGAGTAAGACACATGACAAACAATTGAACTAATTTATTGAGAATGTCAGCAGGTAAAGCAAAACAAAGAGAAAAACGAAACAGAGAAATAGAGAGAAAAGACCAATATAGTTGCCTAATTATCTGAGGAATTTTGTTGGAAATACTTTTTTTATTAAGAAGAACAAAACAACGAGAGAGAGAGAGAGAGAGAGAGAGAGAGTGGAAAAAACAATCTCTCTCTCCCTCGTTTTTGGTCAGAATGGGCATATAATAGGCGGAGAATTGAGCTCTCTTTGTTTTTTGTTTTGAAAAAGTTGAAAAAAATAAAAAATAAGAATAGAGCAAAATAGAGGAAATTTTTTAAGTTTTGAGTCATACCTTAGTAGGATCAGTAAGATTCTATGATCACTGTGATTGTAGGATATCTTAAAATTCTATGATCATCTGGATCAGGATTGTAACAACCATGAAGATAATAATATATTGACCCGAATGACAAAATCTCTTGAGAGTTTGTCCAACAATTTATGTGGGAGTGGCCTGCAATCGTTTCTTTCGAATATCAGTTTCCATTTTCCAATCAACAACAGGTAGATCTATGATAGGAAAGCCACAAAATTTACAGATTCCAAAATCAATATTGTAATTAAGTTTCAAATATCAATTTCCAATTTCCAATCAACAACAGGTAGATCTATGATAGGAAAGCCACAAAATATACAGATTCCAAAATCAATACTATAATTAAACAATCGTTTCTTTTGAATATCAGTTTCCAATTAACAATAGGTAGATCTATGATAGGAAAGCCACAAAATATACAGATTCCAAAATCAATCCTGTAATTAAGCAATCATTTCTTTCCAATATCAGTTTCCAATTTTCAAACAACTTTCCAATCAACAACAGGTTGTTCTATGATAGGAAAGCCACAAAATAATATACAGATTCCAAAATCAATACAGTAATTCAGTTTCCAATTTCCAATTAACAACAGGTAGTTCTATGATTCAAAATATAGAGATTCCAAAATCAATACTGTAATTAAGTGATCATTTCTTTTGAATATCAGTTTCCAATTTCCAATCAACAACAGGTAGTTCTATGATAGGAAAGCCACAAAATATACAGATTCCAAAATCAAAAGTAATCGTTTCTTTCAAACATGAAGTCTCACTTTTCCATACTGCAAATCAGAACCTGTTAAGAGTATAATTCCAAAAGTTGGTTTTTGAAGTATATTTTTCCCTAAACCAAGCAACCCATAAGCTGTTCTGATGCTGAACAAAGTCCCACACTAGTTTTCACTTGGCAGAGAAATTAATATCATCAATTCTCCTAACCTCTAATATAGGCAAAGCAACCTTATTCCAACTCATAAGATGTAACTTCTTTGAGTCACCATGAGAACCCCATAACAACCTCTTAATCCTGTTATTGAAAACATTCTTGATGGATTCAAGAATATTATACACAACAGCCCAATAATAAGGACAAGCAGAAAGAACAGAATGCCATTGAAAATATTCCTGATGAATTTCACACACTACACAACGCCATTGTTTATTTTTTTTATTATCATATAAGACTCTTAGAATACAGGGCGGTGTTTCTCAAGAAACTATGGACTTCAAATATGTGTAAGGAAATAACCTTTAATTGATACTGTTCTTACAACTGGGAATAGTCTCGAACTGCCGTCAACTTCTCCCACAAAGTCCCTGGTTTGGAATCGAGATTGATTTTAGTCGCATAAACCCACAATAACAGCTGCTTGGCATGAATACCGAAAGACCACCCCTCTAGTTCGATCATGAATGTGATTGAGTTGGTGGGTGCGGAGTGATGGTTGGGATTGAAGGTGATGATGAGTCTGGTGAAGAGACAAAGATAGGTGTTGTTGGAAAAAAGATGGGAGAGAAGAGAGAAAGAAAGATGAATGGAATTTGGTGTTTCTCGGACATGAACACGAGGTGTTTGAAACTCCATCCAGTAGAACTCTCCTTGATGCTATGCTTTCTTGGATTTTACGAAATTAAAGAGAGAGGAAGAATTGAGGAACCGGGGAGAGAGGAGCAGAAATAAAGAAGAAGAGGAAGAGAAGGGAATCGTGGAGAGAATCTCGGTTTTTTTTTTTTTTTTTGACGAGAATTAAGATGACATGGGCAATCACGCTGGAATCAGACTCCTACTCAGCCTTCTCTTATGTACGAAGAAATTTTTTAACGAAAATTAAGGGTGACGTGGGCAGCCACGTTGCAGTCGGACACCTAATCGCCTTTTTGATCGGATAGCATATCCTTACTCTTTTTGGCCCTGTTTGGTTGGCCTGTTTTGTTATTAGTTTTGTGTTATGTTATCATTTTTTTGGCTCAAAACATGTTTGGGTTGTGCTGGTTTGGTTTCAAAAGTTTAAAAACAATATCAAATTTGGCCCAAAATCGGTATCACCGAATCCATGATATTGTTATGTTTTTATCACTGTAGCGGCCCAACTCCATATCAGTCACTATAGCGGAGAAAATGCCATCCAACTTTACACACCTAAAGCGCAACACATACAAAAACGCATCTGAAAACACTGAGTCCATTTTTGTCTGATATTTCTCTCTCCTCGCTCTGGTGATTTGAAGGCGATTCACCTAAGAAACCCTAGATCTTTTCTTGATGATCTCTGTGCTGTAATGTTTCTCTGTTTCTCTCTCTCTCGACATCACTCAGGCACATTTTTGATTTTGTTATTTGTTGTATTGTTTGTATAATCCCTTTTCAATGAATCTGCCTTATAATTATCGTTGATTTTTTGTTGACATGGGTGCTGATTTTGGTGTATAATGTTGTCTGGTTGTTGAATTTGTGGTGATGGGTGTTAAATTTAGATTCGGTGTTGATGGGTGTTGGATTTGGTGTTGATGGGTTTTTGAGCATGTCTTATTGTCTTCTTTCATTGATTGCTAGTAGTAGTAGTTATAAACTAGTGGATTTGGTGTTGATGGGTTATCGGGCATGCCTATATTGTTATATTTGTTTTAAAAAGGAAGGAAATTTTCAATACTGTAAGATAAAATTGATGTTTTAATTGTTGCTGTCATAATCATTCTGTTTCTAGTTTCTACAAGGATTGTGTGTGTAGATAAACAAAGATGAAAAAAAAAAAACCTTTGAGCTGATACTAATTTGTTTACAGAGAGAGTATGAAGGAAAGTTGAACCATAGTGTGTAACGGTAGTACTTATTATGTGCATGTTAATGGTTTTTTCATCAAACCTTTGATTAGCCATTAGACAAGAATTTTGCACTTAGTATGAATTGTATTTATTAATTATTGATTGTTTTAATGAGAGTTAAATTGGTGCATTCTGTAAATCATGAGTGATGAAAATATAAAGCTCCATTAGGAACTTAAAGCTTCAATCCTCTGCCACAAGGACTTGAACTAATTTTAATGGTGAGATTTAGACTTTCAGTTGCTGTCACATTTCATTTATATATATATATACACACACACACACACTTTATCTTTGGTTTGAAAAGCTACTGTTGCCTTAGTGCTTATTAAATTAACCTATCAATTATCATCATGTGGGTCTGTTATATAATAGAGCAAATATTATAGTAAATTTGAATACGAGAAAATAAATGTGTGAATATATTTTGAGTGCTTGAATCCTAATCAGTAATCTGTATTGTTCAAATCTATAGATTATTTAAAAATTTTAGGTGATACATAATAAGTTATAGAAACATTAGGTATCAAGATTGCTCTTTTGTCTAAACAGAGGGTTTGAGAAAGAAAATGAGATATAAAAATTCTATTTTTGTGATTTTGATATAAAAACAATTAGTATTGTAGCTGAAGTAAGCCACTACTGACTTGGATGAAACATCATTCTTGATAAGACCATTTTAAATCTTCAAGTAGTTATTTATTCTTACAAAACTTGGATTCTAATTTTAGTTCCACCTGGTATTGTGGAATCATATAAGAAACTTTTTCATGTGTGCTAGTTAATTGTGGTAAATTGTTTTCATGTGTTTATGTAAGCTATTAATCAACTAGGTGATGCATTATTTGGTTTTAATTTTAATTGCAGAGGCCAGCAAGTATGCTGAAGAACAACAAGTATGAATATGATTGTTTTCTCAAAAATTGATCCTTATCATAGATGTTATTTGTTGATCCCTATGGTTGAAGTTATATATATTCTATAGTATCAACCTTTTAACGGTTTTTTGGGGAGTGAACAATTTTTAGTCTTAGAAGCATTGAGAGAGTGATGCAAATTACATGAGGAGTTGAGGACAATGGTCCTCCACTCCTAAATTAAACACAATGACCAAACCAAAGTTGATTGTTTGTTGTGGAGTCTACTGAATGCCTTACTTGTCTTTTTTCTTCTTTTATATTCAATTTATGAACTTTTACTTGACTAAAGTGAAAAGACTTAAAAAAAAAAGCACATTAACATGAAATTTTAAATGCCCGAGGACACACAAGGTAACAGAAGGTAAGATATTGACGAAGGACAAATTTTGGAAATAAAGAAAATATTTTAGGACCTAGACTACTTTATTACAATCTTTTGTTATCTAACCGTTTATGAACTTTTAACTTTCATAGTTTTATTTACAGAACTTTTTCCCATGTTTTGTTGTAGGTACTGGAGTGGCTAGCAAATCCTGTATTCAAGCGCGAAGTGTATAAATCCAAAAACAGCTTGAAGAATTTTAAAATTATGGAAGACTTTTAAGAAAGCCTGACTGTTTTTTTTTTTTACTTGTTAGTTTGAATTTGTGGTACACAATTGGAGAGTTAGATTCATTTTTGTAATGAAATTGAATATTGTAATGCTATTTTATAATGAAATTTGATGTTTTTCTAAATTTGTGTCGATTTTTTGTGAAGGGAATATAACGACTAAACCAGATAGTGCAAATATACATAAACTTGTCACCAATATACTTTAGCGATGAAAACTGATCATAACAATACTCGGCTAATTTTTAAAAAAAAATCATAACAACAGTATGTAAATTTTTTATGAAAATATTAACAAAAATTGCCATTTTTAATGTTTTTCTAGATTTCAATAAATGACTTAAAACACAAAATACATATAGGTTTTATCAGACATTTTTTTTTTTTAGCAATAGTTGGACTTACCAAACGTGTTTTCAGTGTTTTTGTTTCGAAATTTTCAAAGCGCATTGACATTTCCAAACATGTTATGCATTTTCTGTTTTTGTAAATCAGGAAACACAATAATGTTTTTTTTTTTTTTTTGGTAAGGGAAACACAACAATGTTACGAAACGCGTTGTTAATTAATATTCAAAACACTAATATAACATAACACATATTATGTTATTTGCTAAAAAAACAAAAATTAATATCAAAACATCCATCCAAACAGGCCCTTTGAGTTTGCTCCTCTTGTGGGAGAAAATTTTTTTTAACGAGAACTAAGGATGACATGGGCACCCACACGTTGAAGTCGGTCTCCTAATCGATTTTTTTGGTCGGACAGCATATCATAGACAAATATACAAGTACAAAACTAGCAAATGGGGCCACCTTGGACCCCACCCGAATGAAAGTGATCAAATAAAAGGAAGACACATATAAAATTTGCTTTTTAATGGGGCCACCTTGGACCCCACCCAAATGAAAGTGATCAAATAGAAGGAAGACATGGATACAAATTTGCTTTTTAATGACAGCGACTTTGTTTTTATCATTAATGGTAATTAGGGGTGCACAAAAAACCATAGGAATCGAACCGGAACCGAAGAGAATCGTATCTGAATTGAACCGAACTGAACCGTTAACTACAATTCCGATTCCGATTCTTAATTTTAGGAACCGTTGCCAACGGTTCCGGTTCCGATTCTAAAGCTATTAGAACCGAATCGAACCAGAACCTGATATATATATATAATATTCTACTTCTATTTAATCCTAAAGAGAGTTTCGTTATGTTAGTCCTCACACTGCAGCAAGCCAATGACGGCCCTCATTCCCTCACTCCTCTGGTATCTCTCTCTCTCGTTCTCTTTCTCTCTCTTTCTCACTCACTCTCTCTCTCTCTCTAGTCTCTACGACTCTACTAGTCTACCATCTAGCACATCTCCAGACTCCAGCACAGTAGTACAGCACCTTTTTAGAAGGTTTCAGACTCCCACCACGAATTCATCGATTTCATCTTCTTCTTCACTTTTTTCTTATGACTGTATACCTCTTCAGATAATCGATCCAAGGTCGATCCAAACTTTATCTCTACTCATCTTTCTCTCTTACTATGCGAATGTAGAAGTATCTTCAACGATAGCTCTCTCTCTCCCTCTTTATTTTTCTGAAATTGTTGTTTCTAATCGATTCACTCTTTCTAAGGGTCTGGGGCGATGGGCAAGGCCCTCTGTTCTTGATCTTCTCGATGAGCCATACTTCGATGAGATTAGGGATGGCAATTTGCCCCGCCCCATCGGGTATCCGCCCCGCTCCGCCCAGTTTAAAACCCGTTTACGGAACCGTTTAAGGAAACGGGGTGAGGATGGGGTTAGAGAAAATAACCTGCGTTTAAACGAGGCTGGGACGGGGGTAAGACCCTACCCCGACGGGTACGCGCCCCGTTTAAGTATATATATATTTATACTTATATATATAATATATAGAAAAAATATTAATAATGTATAAAGAAAATATTAATATTATATATATCATACAACTATACAAGTTTATTATATCAGTAAATCAGTAATGGATGACTTAATATTATCCATTGTGTTGCAAGTACATAAATGTGTGTTTTTGGTGTATATGTATCAAAATATCAGATTTATTATTAGAAAAAATTTTGCATTAAAAAAAAATATGTATAAACGGGACGGGGCGGGGAAAGTTAAATGGTTATGGGAATGGGAAAGTCAAAACCCGCCCCGCCCCGCCCCGTTTATACACGGTTGCTGGGCGGGGACGGGACGGGAAAAGTTAAATGGTTTCGGTTATGGGGAAGGCAAAACCCACCCCGCGCCCGTTGCCATCCCTAGATGAGATGATGGCAAAAATGGTGATTATGTTTGATTGAGAAGTTCCACGTTGATTGTGAATGCTATTATTAAAAGATTGAATTTTGGAGTGATATGGGGAAGCTGACTTGTGGATTTGAAATTTTTGTATTTTTGTATTCTTTTTTGGGTTGATTTGTTGATACCAACTAATTTGAGAAAAGATTTAGGTCAGAGTGAATGTTCTGAGGTGATTACACAGATGATGAAGAGCAGGGGCTGGAAGAGTATAGCAGGGTCAAGTTCTTCTACCTCTCATCTCATCAAAATGTTCATTGAATTCTTTTTTAAAAAAAACCTGAAGAACCGTAGTTCAGAAACGAACCGTGAACTGTGCTTCAGTTCCTAACGATTCCATATTCCAACGATTTTAATTCTAATTTCAAAAATCAGGAACCGTTGGAAACGGTTTCGGTTTCGGTTCCATCAGGAACCGTGATGAATCAAATCGTGTGCATCTCTAATGGTAGCGACTTGGAGAATAAACAGCATCAAAGACAATTATGTGGGCCACATTAAATATGGACCGTCCATGTGTTATTGATGGGGACATGGCTTTGCAAAAAATGGTAAAATTTCGGATCTTCTGACTTCTTCATGTGGTATGTCTGATAATTATCGGATGATATTTATTGCACTCTCATGAAAAATATCACCTTTTGTTGACCATTTGTGGGCCATAATTAAACTTCTATGGGCTACCAGATAAATGCTGAGACTTTGGATAAGATGATGATAAGATTTTATAATCAATTTTGTACTTGATAATATATCATATATGGGATTATACCCTACCCTAAGAGGTGCTCCTTAAGGATTGTCCTTACAAAATTTACAATTCTTTGTTGCTTTGAATGGTGGACCAAACTATTCATATAAAAGTGTTTTTCGTGTTTGTTTGATAAGTAATTAAATGGACTTTTCAAGCATTGATTGGCTAGTGAATTCACAAATACGTTTATGCACAAGTTTGTTAGGGCTATTCAACATCATTTATTTTGAAAGTTAAAACAAACACACTCTTTAACTACAATTTGTTATCGCGTGACTCAAACTTTTAATCTCCCATTTTTTTTTTTTATAGGATAGATCATTACATTGAGTTAGAGATGCTTTGATTTCTTGTTATTTACTGGAATTCATTAAAGCTTGTAATTATTATTATTTGATACTCATCAATCTTAATATAAAAGCTGAAGCTTGATAGTGAGTTCAAATTTAACTAAGAGATGAGTTAAACGAGACAACCAAGTCAATTTCAAGCTTCAAAAACAAGAATTGAGCCAAACTTGATCACTCAACTCAAACTCAAATAGAGTTGAGATAAATGTTCGATTGATCAAACTAGGTGTGACAATTGTGTTTCTCAAACCCTTTCAATACTAATCGAATCTTACTCAATTTGTTTTCTTTTAGTATTTCATCAAAATTGATTTTTTTCTTTTACAAGTTCATACGATTAAATCACTCAATGTTTCGTCTACGATTAGTTGTACTTGCACACTTTCAGGCCCCCAACTATAATGCCACTTCAATGAAAGAGGACACTTCTTCAGTGTCAATCTTGTTCCTTTTCTAGCATGACACAAGCCTGCCCATACTTGATATCACAGAGACTGATCATAAGAAACCTTCAATTGAGACCCCTCTTCTTCAATTCCCTTTCAACCAACTCCCACAGCCAAGGTTAGACCTCCCACTCTTGCCAGAAGGGCATGACTTTGTTGAGGGACTCTCTGAACCGAACTTATTTTTGGATGTGTTTATGCAGAGTGAAGCTTCTGAACTTGAAATTGTGGCACAGCCAGGCTTTGTGTCGTCCCTTGTTAATTTGGATGGCAGTGGCAAGAAGGAAGGAAGAGCCCATAACGATAAACTTGCAACCCCAGATAGCTTCTTTGATGATTTCCCAGCTGACACGTTTGATTACATTGAGCCAATTCCTCGAAGCTCATCAGCACTGTGAATTGTTGGCCAGAAAGTGTGCTGTATTTCTTTTGGCAAAGGAAATTTCCCTATGTTTTGTTTAGTACTTGGTAGATATGGTAGAGATATGTAATATTGGATCTTTTGAATTGTATAACGAGCATATATATATATATATATTCTTATGATGTTTCATTTAAGCATACTGGTGAGATTGTTTGTGGTGTTTCTATCAGAATTCAGCCACTTCCCAAAGGTTAATATTTGTTGAGAAGTTCCAAAAAGTCAGCATCTACATCATCCTTGTGTCAAAACTTCCAAGCACTGTTGTTGTTGGAGAGAATGTAAATTGGGTTGACATGAATTTTTTAACTTCATTAATTTAAAAAAAAAAAACTAACAATCGCCGAGAATCCAAATTGCGATAAACGCCTCGGAACTACACTTTTGGGGGCAAAATACCCCTCAACTATTAACTCAATCAAAAAACAATAATACATCCAAACTCGTTGCAAATTGCACCTCCTAGCTAGGGCTGCAATCGAGCCAAGTCGAGCCGAGTAGTGGCATATTTGAGCTCGGCTCGACAGTGTAGGAGGGTGTTCCAGCTCGGCTCGAGCTCAAACGAGCTCCAACCTCGAGTGTTCGAGCTCGGCTTGGTCAGGTTCACGAGCTTTTCGAGCTCGGCTCGAAACTCGTATAGAGATTACAGATATTACACACACACATACACAGATCTATCATACACATATTACACACACATACATAGATCTGTCATACACATATTACACACGCATATGCAGAATGCACATATCTGTCTAAAACTAAATTTCCATCAAAAGAAATTTCATACAAAATTATAAAAAGTAGAAATACCTGGAAAATCACCGATCTCGTCAAAGTCACTGCTCCGATCTCGCCAAAGCCATCGTCACCATCCTCCCATGCCGCGAGAGAGAGAGAGAGAGAGCAAACACAAAATACAGATCGGCGGTCGTGAGTTGGTACTTAGGATGTAGAGAGACTCGGAGAGGAGTGCGGGCTGTGCGGCTAGGGTGGAGAGGAATTGAGTAGTTAAAGAATATATATATAGATGGGCTTTCAGAACATGGGCTTAGGTTTTCTCTTGGACTTGGTCCATTTTATTTTTAAAAAGTTTGGTAATCCATTTTATTGATTTGATTGTGCTGGGCTAAAGTTATATATATATATATATATATGTTTTGTAATCAATCTTGTTCGTGAAGCTATTGTCGTGCTCTGTTTGTATCATGTTACGAACAAACGAGTTGAGTCTAGTGTTGTTCAGGTTCGGTTTGTTTATAAATCGAACTTCATAATCCCGTTTGAACTCGATTTGTTTATTAAATAACTCGAGCCGAACTCTTAATGAGTCGAGCCCGAACTATTCGCAAATGACTTGGCTCGTTTGCAGCCCTACTCCTAGCCTAACTTCCATGAGCCTATTAAAATAATGTTAATTTACCAAAATACCTCTTAACTAAAATTGAGAGATAAAAAAGATGACGCTTAGCCTTTATGGACGTTGTTGAACTTTGAGTGAAGGAAGGAGTAGGAGTGCACAAAGAACCGGTGGAACCAGAACCATAGCTGAATCAAATCAAACCATTCACTACGGTTCCGGTTCCAGTTCCATATTTTAAGAACCGTTCACTATGATTCTGATTCCGATTCCAAAGTCAAGGAACTGAAACCGTTACAAACAAATATATATAATAAATGAATAATAATAGTTTCTAAGTTATAGTATTCTATATAAATATATATATAAAGTATAAAATATATAAATAAATATTAATACCTTCTAAATTATAGTATTCTATTTATATATAAAGTATAAAATATAAAATATATAATATATAGATAAATACTAATAGCTTCTATATATAAATAAATATTAATAACTTTTAATTTATTGTTATAACTTGGGGTGCGCAAGTATGAGTGTGTATCTTGTCAATGTAAAAGAAAAAAAAAAGTTGACAAAGAACTGTTGGAGAACCAGAATCGGAACCGATCCAAACCGAACTCAACGGTTTCGATTCCAGTTTCAATTCTACCAAGAACTGTAAGGAATTGAACCGTGTGCACCCCTAAAAAGGAGATTGCTATTGAAAGAAATGATAATGAAGACCAACAGAAAATTACATTCTTTGTTACTTCAATTGTTGTTTTAGTAAAGACCATTCCGATGCCCCTTTTTCTTATGCATAAATTGAACCAACAATTAAGATACGCCGGAAAATTAAAGATTCTATAAATACATATACACCCAAACTCGTTGCTCATGGATAAAGAAAAATCATTTTCTTAGGTACAAAAACTAGAAGACTAACAATTGAGAGAATGAGTATATATTCACTCGCTAAAATAGCAATTGAAGTACCCAAGTATGTAACATTCTGGTTGTGTCTTCATTATCATCCGTTCATTCTTTCAGGCAAAGCCCAACAACTTCCGTAATGCCTCATATTTTTTTAAAGTAATGTTATTAATAGAGTTCTCTCATGACAAGAGTGTCCAACTCTCCATGTATAACTATTGAATTGAGATAGTATTTTGAAATTTGTGAAAAGTCAAATGAATCATTAAATACATCTTTCAATTCATTAGTTAAATGTGAAGAGCTCACGATGAAAATGCTCTCGTGATAGCATTACTCTATTTTTTACTTTAAAGTTTACTTAAGGGATATTTTGATAAATTCACATTATTTTTAATAGGCTTTTGACCAAATTTAGGTTAAAGGGCACAAACTATAATTTATAATAGTACACTAGTATATTTTAGTTGAGTTAATGGTTTTATGTGTACTTTGCCAATAGTTCAGGGTTATTTTGTCAATAGATCGAAGAATTTAATGCAATTTGACCTTAAATAGTACTATTAGCATTAGAAAAAAAAAAGATAAATTTTGTTGATTTTTGTTTTCCTATTCATCTGACAAATGCTGATAGAAGTTTTTATTAGACGATATTTACTAAAGTCGCAGAAAATAATGATAGGTGTTTGTAGCTTTATTATTAGTACTTAGAGTTATAAATGAACTGAGTCGAACTTGAGCAGATTGTAACTAATTCAAAAAGTTAAATTCAAATTCAATTTTTTAATATTTTAAAAAGTTCGGACTCAGCTCGAACTCGACTCGTTTAACAAGAAAAGTCTTTTGAGCTCAATTTGAACTCATGTTCAAAATTATTGCGACTTGTTCATAAACTTATATGAGCGTACACAAATTTAATTTTATGAACGTCTTCAAGGACCTTACGTGAGTTTACTTTGACGAACGTATATTACTCTACATAAATTTATATATATTTTTGAGATCACATAAGTCCAACTCAATATTTTTCAAGATTGACTCGATTCTAGTACTGGAGCTCGAACTTGAATCATTTGATTACCGAACCGAGCTCCAGCTATTGATAAAAACTCCGTTGAACTTATTCTCTTCTTTTAAGTCAACTTATTCAGAGAACTGTAATTTTTTGTGTCCAAACAACTGTAAAAATAGTGTTGGGCAAAGCTGAGACTCATACTCAATCACAGACAGAAACCTTATAAAACTGACCTATGCGTAGAAATTAGAAAATATGCAGAAAAAGATGACGGAAGTTCTTCAACTTCCCATCGTCGACCTCGCCTCTTCTGATCGCACCTCAACCGCTAATTCAATCCGTCAGGTCTATCTCTCTCTCATTATAGTAATTTAAACTCTATATCTCATTTAGATTATATTGGTATGATCGTTTAATTGTTGTTCCATATACCCTACACTCAATTCTGAAGTTTGTTTCCGATTGTCAATTGTACATATTCCCTCCACCCAATACTATATATATTTGTATATATGTACATACAAATATAGTTTTTTGGAGCTGTTATGAAGAAGTGCATCCTCATATTGGTTATTGGGAATATTTCTCGGAAATAAAACTTCATTTTACACCACTTGGTTTTGGGGCAACAAATAGATAAGAGTTCATTTTATCCTCAACTGGTGGAGCATTGTGAAAATTTGAACTTTGCTTCTTCCACGAGCTGTTTTAGCTCGTTTGTGAAATGATACAGAATTATTTGATGAATTAAATGCAAATTAATTTATATGTTTATATATTGAGGTCGTAAATGGATGTCCACTTGAGATTGAGTTGTTGCATTGTGTTTGTTTTCAGTGTTTCTTCAAATCCATCATTGTAAATGGGACTATTTATTAAATAACAGCAGTCACTACTCATAATGATGAACTATTGAAGTTGTTCCATTATGTGAAATCTAAAGTTCATCATATGCACTCACATATGTGTCTATGTATGCATATTTGTGCATAAAGTCATTTTGAATTAATTGTTTTTAATGTCAAAAGCTATCATAGCTCAATTGGTTCTAACCCTTTTTCATTGGAAATCCAAAGAAGTCCTTATTTTTGTACAAAAAATATTTTTAAAAAATATATGGTTATTACTACATTGGGTTGTGCATTTGAGTGATTCTCTACGTTGTCTTCAAATTATGAGTTCTGGAATGTCTGGTATAGGCATGCATGGAATGTGGTTTCTTTTACCTCATAAATCATGGGGTAGAGGAAGAGTTTCTGATGACAGTGTTTGATGAGAGCAAAAAATTCTTCTCACTTCCCCTTGAAGACAAGATGAAGCTTGCTCGCAAGGAGTACAGAGGTTATACGCCGCTCTACGCTGAGAACCTTGATCCTTCATCAAATTCTAAAGGTTAAACAATTTTATGACTTTTGATTAGATTTGTTCTTTTGTTGCCTAAATAATGCTTGTTTTACTGATTTTGTGATGCTTTCAAGTGACGAATGCTGTTTATCTGATTTTCTGATGCTTTTAAGTAATGAATATCATGAAACATACAAGTGGTTCAGTCTTCACTCTGGCTATCCAATTAATATGGACTACTCTGCATGAGGCTGAAAATTTAATTGTGATCGGCTAGGCTACTGACACTAGAACACATAATACAAACAGATATTCATACACTGATAGTAGCACACAAGCATAGACATACACATATAAGAACATACACACACATACAGTTAGACTGACAAGGAGACACACACACACACATGTACATATTTACATACGAACACATACACATACATACAGATACAGGCATATGCATCTGCATGCACAAAACCACATGCACCCATTATGTTCATATGTACACATTCCTACAGACATACACACTCATGCACACATGCAGATCTACACAAATGCACACACATCTAGATCCAAACACAGTGTCACACTCAGATGTACCTACATAGAGACATATTCAGGTGAATGTGCATGCATTTGTGTTTATTTATTTTGATCCTTTAGGTCTAACTGTGGATTTAATCCAGTGATTAGTTTAAAGTTTAAACCAGCAGATTCAGATTGATGCGGGCGTCTAAATTGAAAATGGGGCTTAAAATTTTTGGTGTAAGATTCTGTAAAATTAGAAAAATATATCATATTGTTATTCAAGTTGCACTGGCTATTAAACTTGAATCAGTATTTTGTAAATTTGGTTGAAAGTTGGCTAAATCAATAAAATTCTCTACAAAGTTTTCATTTGGTCAAAATGGATGTGGGCCAAAAGAAGTTTTGTTTCAGTTAGTGAACTTAAAGCTATGGTTACAACTCATCAATAATAGAAACTCTATTGATTTGTCTTCTCATTTATCTTTACTTGATTGAGTGTAATGGAGAAGGGAGCTCAGGGTTGATTGTTTTATACTGGCTGGTGCACAGGTGACTCAAAGGAGAGTTTCTATATTGGTACTTTGGAAAAGATTACAACTCATAGTAATCTGAATCAATGGCCTTCAGAAGGTATTTTTAACACGTTGACATACTTTATTAGCCATCTTTATTGTTGTCGGGATTTGGTTCACTCATTTTTTGGAATTAGGTTTTGATTCTCACCATTTTATATCCGAGCACTAACTTGCTCTCATATAATACTTGATTTTGTTTTTCCTGCATTCCTGATCTGTCCTTAAGTATCATTTAGTATGATGAGTACGCTATTTCTTAAGATAAAAGAATTATTTTGGATGTTGTCTGGGTAGGAAATTCCAGAAGTATTGCCATGTTGGAGATCCACAATGGAATCTTACCATGAGAAAGTCCTGTAAGTGTTTTGCAGTGTTTATTCATGTATTGCATTTTTTTCCCGGAAATTATTTGTGTTGCATTTGATAAGCTTAAACCAATTATCAATTTTTCAATGCAAACCTCATTAGTTTATTGATGGTAATTATTTTTCTTTACTTTAATAAGCATTGAATAATTCTTGGGGTCTGAAATGTGATATACTGATATCATATGCTCGGAATAGTTATCAGTTGTGAATTTTATATTAGGTGCCTTATCTGAGGATGAGACATTCTCAATGAACAAACTAGTTCTAGTGGATTGTGCTTACTTGGGGTGTGTGTTTTTCGTGTGTGTGTGTGTTTTGGTTCTTTTTCTTCTTGTCAATATTTACATTTTCGAGAACAAGGTTGTGCAACTTCTAGATGATGTCAGTTTTGCTTTCTCAGGGCTGCTGGAACAAGCTTAATCTCTTTAATTGCTCTGGCTTTGAACTTGGATGAAGACTTCTTTGAAAAATTGGGGGCTTTCAATCCACCATCTGCATTTCTTCGGCTGTTACACTATCCAGGTTTAAATCACTAATTGACTCCATTTTATTTGCTCTTTTTAATAATCTGTTCTTTGGATTTTTTTATAGGAATATCTTTTTCAATCCTTTCATTTGTTTCTTATTTCTTTAATCTGTAGGTTTCTACTTCCTTCGTTGTATAGAATCAGATATCTCTGTAATGGGTTTTTTATATAAAGAACTTAGTTTTTCATTTCCTATTTATTTATCAATATTAATTCCATTGCATTACTTCAAGATAGCACATCTAGAAAAGCATATGATCCTGCACAGTCATGTGGAATGTAACTGTAAAGTATAGACTGTTTATGGGAAAAGGAAGAAAAAAAGTTTTAGATTATACAAGAAGAACAGGTGAAAGAGGGGGAGAAAAATGGAGGACAAAGAAGAGGAGAACATAAGAAAGGAGAAAGCACATATACAGATAGAAGGAACCTTGGATATCATTCCATCCGCTCCTGTAAAAAGAGGTTCCATTTTAGTAACTTAATTCATTCTTAAAAGATATATTCTTATTACCTTCATTTATAATAGCTAAAGATAATATAAAAATTGAAATGGCCTTGTGAATTCTGTCATGCATTTACACTCACAAGGACTGGTGTTTTTTCTTAGATGTGCCATCAACATGAAACCTTTGCTGGGTTGTATCCAATTTGAAGTGAGAGGAAGCTTTGGAATAAAAGGCAACTTTGCAATGAATAAAGAGTATTAAGTTTTAATTATTTAACCATATTGACGTGCTATCCCACATTAACCATATTGACATGTTATTCCACATTCTTAGTTCGAAAAAATGTCCGCCTTATTTGGCCGTCTTACTAATTCTGAAGCTTGTACACAAAGAATCTCATGCTTCTACTTCTTTCGAGCCATATTTCTCGAATGAGTAATTTCAGAAGAATACCTTTAGATGGAGCATTGATTACCAAAACTGGGGCTGTCAGTCCGAGAAAGAAGTTTGTATCTTTATCCAACATTAATGCTGTGCTTCATATCGATTTTCACACATTCACATGTTCAAAACTAAAGAAATGTTTCTAAGCATTTACAAAACCCACGTCATACTGAAACAGCGCAGCAGGAAGAAGCTTGGCAATTTCCTGCTCCAATTGCCCTAAAGATCCACAATAAATATATATATTCTGAAATCTTTCTGAATAAAAGTAGAAACTGATTTCAATGGGGTGGACTTAATCCAGATCCATTTGCTTGATCTACAGTGCACTTTTGGGATCCACTTCAGTTGATATAGTAAAAAATATATTTTCCGCAAATGTTAGCAACACTACACAAACCAATCAGGGGGGTTGTTGAACCATTCATTTAATGGGATATCTTTGCCTCTTAATTTTGATTTAGGCGAGCTGGGGTTTTCCAATGAAGAAATTTATGGTGCTTCTGCTCATTCAGACTATGGAATGATAACTCTTCTAGCAACAGATGGCGTTGGCGGACTTCAGGCATGTTTGTTTGAGATTAGTTTTGGTTTACAGCTGTAATTTCTTGAAACACTATACACCATCATTTTAGTTAGCTTTCCAAGTTAACAGGTTTGCAGGGAAAAATTTAAGCAACCAAGGGTTTGGGAAGATGTGCATCACATCAACGGGTGAGTTCATGTTGCTAAAATCATGGGTCAATGGAACTTTCAACAGTACAATAATATAGATTCTCTTTGATATTTCAAGATAACAGAGCATCCTGATTATTTTGGACAGACAAATAGAATTAAGGCAACTGGCATGAGATGAAAATGATGAATTAAATATAAGTTTTTTTTTTGGTAAATAAATTTACATATAGGTTATCTGGTTTATTACTATACTATTGAATTTGGTAGAATAGAGTTGGTGTGGATAACGACTCTAGCATGTGGACTGTCTGCAGTGGTGCTGATTGTAAACCATGATTATGGTTCAAGTATAATATCAAAGATTGTCTTTCGATAAGCTGTCAACGTTTGCATAGACATTATATGAGGAAATATTTTTCAATTGTTCTTTTTTCATGATGATTTTATATTGATTAAAGATAAAGGAGGAGACTGTCTCTTTTGCAGTTTTTGTGATGCAGGACAGTTGAGGTTAACTTGTGTTCAAGGGATGAATAAGGAGTGAGAAGTGCTAGGTGAAGCAATGAAAAAAGGAAAAAATATAGCATATCTAGAACAGTAAATTTTAAGTTGTTGGTTCAGTTTTAGGAGAGGGGAATCGGGGACATTTGTAATATAGAAGTATCCATCATAAGAAGGGAAGAAAGAAAAATGGGAATAAGCCTTGTAAATATATATGTACTGGATGCCAGGTTTGAGTGGGCTCAGATTTTCAAAACCTTAGCTGAAGCCAGAACCAAGCTTCAAAAAAAACTGTACAAGCCTGAGAACATGGCTTGGAATCAGATGGGTGTGCTAAGCCCGATTGAATTGCATATGGGTAAGAATGTAAGATGCTTCTGGGTCTAGGACATAGTTTGAATGAGATGATTATGGGTCTAGGATAATTCAGGTAAAGTTCCCTAAATCATATCAGTGTGTGGGAAAAGTTATTTAGAAAAGGAGAAGGTTGATGAAGGAGAGGAGGAAGGTGAGAGTTCCTTCTATTTGGCATGCGGAGAGGAGGAGGAGGAGGGGGTCGGGGTAGAGATAATACAACGGTTTCTATATTCCAAGGGCTTCAATATATATATATATTACTGAAGGAAAATCCTTTTAAACAACTTTTTTGCAAATGCCAGCTAAAAGTATACCTATATACTTCCAAACTATATATAACAAACTTAACAGCAAAATACATACTAACACCTGGAAAAATATCACTGTTAGCTTAGGAACTGTGAAAGAGATCTATAGAACACTTAACAACAAAATACATACTAACACCTGGAAAAATATCACTGTTAGCTTAGGAACTGTGAAAGAGATCTATAGAACACTTAACAACAAAATACATAATAACACCTGGACAAAATATCACAGTTAGCATAGAAACTGTGAAAGAGTTCTATAGAACAATTATTAAGCTTATGGAATAGTAAAATATAATTTTCGAAAAAACAGCATGTGGGAAGGTGCTGAATGTCAAAATACATATGGGACAATGTATTTGGTTGCAACCAAAATCATGTTAGGTTATTTGTGCATTTACGCCTTTTAAATGCTTTGCAATCTTTCTGGATTCTGTCTGGGAACGAGTATTGTTTAAATATGGAAGGTATGTCTTATTTTTATTTTTATTTTTTTTGGGGGGTGGGTGGGGGGGATAAAATAGAAGGAGGGAAGAGCACAATGATGGGAGGTGCTTTATTCATCGTATCCTAAAATATTTAAGTACAATATAATGACTGACAGGGACATACTGATGCTTTAATCATGGGTGATGTGCCTGGAAGTATTTTTTCTCTAACATTTGAAGTTTCTTGGGGCAAACTATGAATATGCAGGGCGTTCATTGTTAACATTGGGGACATGATGGAGAGGTGGACCAATTCTTTGTTTCGGTAATTCGTCATTTGAACTTAAAACAGTTTCCTTTCTTTTATTTTCTTTTTCTTTTCTTTTTCCTTGGAGAGTTTATTCATGTCTTTAGGATTTAATATTCTATAACTGTTGTTGTTCTGGATTTTTTTTTTTTTTTGCATTCTTTTCTAGGTCAACATTGCACAGAGTGATGCCAACAGGACGAGAACGCTATTCTGTAATTGCAATTTTTCTCCTGATCTACTCCCTTGCCTATTTTTTCTTTATTATTGTTAACAACCATGTGTGGCCTTCTTTTGCTTCAACACAAGTTTCAATTTTAATTTTTAGGGTGAGAGTGAGGTTTGAACTCCAGACCTTGCCTACTTCGATATTCATGTTAACAACTATTTACTCTAAAAGCTTGAGTTGTTAAAGAGGGTGTAACTTTAATATTTAAAAACCTAGTGCCCTGATTAATCTTTAAATGCAAAAAAACTACTAAAAATATTCAGCTTTCAGAATTTCTTTCAACACTACTTAAATCCATTTTATTACAATTTTTAGGGGGGTGTCTCTTCACACTTGTCCTATATCTGTGCCTTGTTTTTAATGTAGGCTTTCATCTAGGAAATTCTGTGTTGAGCTGACAATTATTTATGCAACATTTGCAGATGGCTTTCTTCTTAGATCCTAACCCAGACACTGTTGTGGAATGCTTGAAGAGTTGCTGCAGTGAGTTGTCTCCTCCTAGGTATGTTATTACTTGTTGGCTTAAATTTGTGATTTTTACCTTGCTGTAATTCATACCTGCTTGTCCACTTTGTGTGTGCCATATAGGTTGTAAAAGGTGTCAAACATTTTTAGTTTAACGCAGCACCTTTTATGCAACTTTTAGGAAATTCTTGGAAAGTGTATCCAAATGATTTTAATGTCACATTTTTATTTTCGGTAGTAGTCTGTTTGATAGAAGGGGGGAGTGAGAGGGGGGAAGGAAAGTGATCTAAGGAATGGATAGACTTTCCATTGTCTGTCAGAAAGGAAATGGGAAGCGTGGGGAAGGCCCTTCCCTCAGGGCCCACCAAATTCATTCCTTGCTAAGTGGAAGGAAAAAGGAGGGAAAGGACTGTTTCCCCCTTTTTCAGATTTTTGCCCTTTATAGACCCCTATATTAGGCTTAATAGTAAAATAATGTATATGGGTGATAATGATATATAATGATGACTTCTTAAAAAAAACTTTTTGTTGCTAAGAAGTTAAAGAGTTACTCATTGTCTTTTAAAGAAATAAATTTTATGAGGTATTTTCATAAAGAGAATGGAGACCAAATTTACATGATGTGTTGCATATGCAGATTTCCCCCAATCCGTAGTGGAGACTATTATGATGAGCGATTCAGCCTTACATATGGTTCATAGGGTGACTTTGAAGGTGTGACCAACTTGAGAAGACAAAGGCTGCATGGTTCTTTAGAAGAGTTGAATATTGGTAATTCTGCTCAGCCATTTTTTACGGAACCGAGTCTATCTATACTACTGCAATTATAGTGTTACATCCTGCTTCAATGTTGATCAGAACAAACAATCAGTCTATTCTACTGTCAGAAACCAATACCGTGGAAATAATGTTATTGTGAAACAACCAATGTTTGATCACAATTGACAATCCCTTTTGCTCTCTTTGGTGAATCTGGACTCTCTGCTACTTATTTTAACTACATATAGCAGTTTTGGTGTGTGTGTACTTAAACTTAGTATTTCCTCTTTTCACTTAAATACTAAATGTTATAAGAAGTATTTTTGTGCAATCTTTGGAGTATTTTATCCCTTTTCTGTGAGATGTAAATATGCATTTTGATGCTTGCTTTTGTAGAAGTCTCATGATACATGCAGTGACCACTATAGCAAATTCATGAACCTTACTAATTGTTTTGGATGTTTAGCATGAGTACAGAGAACTTTTTTGAGACCCTATGACACCTATTCATGTATAATATGAAACGAGGAAATATATATATATATATTTTCTCCTCATATTATTAAACTACCTAACTATTAGTAAAACTACTTAAAAGATTATAAATCTATTGTGCTTGGGTGTATTAATATGCAGAACATTCAATTTCTGAAAAGCAGGTGGTTCTTGATCTTCAAAGAATTTGCTCAAATGGTGGAATGTTTGAATCAATATTTCCACTGAATCTCTCACTGAGTTGATTTAGTAATTGAGTATTCCATGTGAATAGTTTTACATTATAGGTGATTCTGTATTGTAGAACATTCTATGATGAAGAAATATACCGAGTCTTGCTAGCAGAAAGAATGTGTAATCTCAAATCAACTTGGGTATACCTTGAAAATTTTATAGCATTCTATTGAGCATTTTGGGATGCTTACTTTTGCTTTCAATAATACTTCAGTCACTTTATATTCCACTCCTTTTTTAGGATAAGAAAGTAAAGATATCCCATTCCCAAAGATATATACAAAGTGAGGGATCTTTATAGCCAGTCCAGTCTTTACTCGAGTCGGGCCAAGCAATGCCCCCAAAACTCCCATGCCTTTCTTGATCGGACCAATCCAACCCGCGATTTCTGACCAGTTTTTCTGAATTTTTAGAGCAAGGGTGTAAAGAGAGTATGACTACCATAAGGTCAACCGTATGATAGCTATTGTGAACTCTCCTCTAAAAGCACAATTTTGAACATGAAAAATGTGCACAAGTTACATCATCTCATTACCTCATATTAAAATGGTCTCATTCTAAAAAAATTAGTTTAAAATACCTCAAAATGAAATTATACGAGCTAGTCAAATATGACATTTTAATTTAGTTAAATTAAGCCAAAAGAAAGATAACATAAAAGTCTGTTTGATTCAGTCTTATAAAGTCAGAACTCAAAAAGTAAAAATTAGTTTTAGATAATTATAAAAAATAATTCTATAAAAAGTAACTTTTTTTTAACTAAAATTTCAGAAGCTGTTAGTCAAACAAATTTTTTTTATAATTTTTAATTTTTATAAAACATAAGACTGTTCTTAAAAAATGAACTAAACATGCCCTAAAACTTTGACTAATTTGTGTCATCTACTATTCTTAGATGAATATTAAAATAGAATTTTGACTATAATTATTTAGATGAAGTGTTCATTTTTTTCCGTCAATTTCCATCACTCACCTTAATTGAAATGGGTCCCAACTAATCAATGTGGGACCACCGGGAACGATATGGAAATGGACAAATATGGAGGTGTTTGAAACCATTCCGATTCCAAATTTCAGTTGCAATTTTCAAAAATTTGAAAACTGCGTTAGAAAATATGTTTGGTAACCGATTTCTGTTTCTAAAATTTTAAAATTCTATGTCAAAATTTTGGCAGCCAATAGATATATTTTGAAAACTCAGTTTTAAGACTTCCAAAATGAAATTTTATGTTTACGGGCACTGCAGCGGCTACAGTGCCACTTAAAATATATGGAGGAAGTGAAATCGTTTATAACATAAAATAAGCTTGAAACGAAATTCTCTCTTTTGCAAATCATCCATCTCTTCTTCATCCCCGAAACCATAACCCTAGCGCAATCGCCTTCCTCATCATCTCCATCGTTGCCTCTCAGGCTGCTCCGCCTCCATAAACCACCACCCTGTGGACTCGCTAGAGCTTCTTCTACAATCAGTGCGTCATCGTCGTCTTCTTCCTCTTCTTATTTGTCTTCGCCGACGCTGTAGAAGAGGAAGAGACCGATGCGGCTCGATATTCTGAATCCTTCTTGTAACTTTAGGTGATTGTCCGCCGACGCCGTCGGCGCCTGAGGAGGGGCGGAGGGATGCGGTGGAGCTTGAGATGGATGGGTAATTCTGTGTATTGTAAGAGAGGGAGGAGAGAAGCCATGGAGGACCGGTACTCTGCTATCGTCAATCTTCAAGGAGATCCTAAACAGGTATTAAAGATTATAGCTTTCATTAAAAGAAAAAATAGTAATAATTTCATAATTGGTTTTGTGAAAATAGAGAGTTTTGGTGATTGAATTCTACAAAGTAGAACCTTTTTGTACAGATTGCTTTGATGAAAACTTTGTTGTTATTTATGTTATACACACACAGAATTCAGTTGCCTTGTGAAAATTAATGGAATTTGACCATTAGTTTAGAAGCTGTTTGTTTAGACGAAATTTTTTTCTAAATAAATTCAGAAAACAATATTGAATTCAGGGTGGGAAGAGGTTATTTTCTCTAAAGCTAGTATAATTTCATGATTAAGTAGTCTTTCAAGATAAATTGAGTGTTACTACTCTAAACCGGGAATCCCCTTTTACTTGCATTCTTCTGCATTTCATTTTTCTTTGATAAATTTAGCAGATATGTATTGATACAACCTACTGAAGACACAATAACATTGGGAATGTATGTTATTTGGCTGCCTATTTGTTGCTGTTGTATCTGAATACCAAATAGGATTTCTCTTGCCCTTACATATGACCTAGAAAATGAATTTAAACCGGTCTGTTTATCTGGCAGTCCCTCTATTTCCATTATGGCACAAACTTGTAAAAGAGTCACTTTTGGTCTTTATAAGTTCATGGTGAATGAGAAAGGGCTATTTACAACTGCTTTCCCCTTTCTTTTTGATTATAGACTATGTTTCATGGACTTATTTTAAATATGTGAAGTAACCATGTCCGATAAATAAATTGATCATGTTGAACACTTGTAATGTGTGCAAGTTAAAACATCAGTTTACTCATTTAAAAAATGAATATTTATCTGCCTCCTCATGTGCTCTGTCCCAGTGTACATGATTTTTGGGATTTGTTGGACATACAGCTACACCCAATGTATTTACCCAAGTCCATGTAACGTAGGTTCCAAAATTTTATATAACTTATGAATTGAAAAGGGTATCAAGAGGGCGCTCTCACTGTGAGCACCCTCTTGCGGCCGTTTGACTAAGAGACTTTCGATGTATATGAATTTTGAAGATGCTGCTGTCATGCACCCTTTGTTCAAGTTATTTCATGATTGATTGTTTTTAATAATCAGGACTCGCAGGACTCAAGAAGTAGACAAATGTCTATGGTATATGAACAATTATACCTGAAAATTGGATTGTCAACATGATATTGCATATGCTTATATTAATAGGTCCATGATCTGGTTTTACATTGTTTTAATCCTTTATCTTGTGACTTTTGGTCTTGATACTTGATAGTAAAACACGTTTATTTATGTGTTACATCTTGTTAGTGTGTCTTTATATTTTTATCCAGAAGTAATTAATAGTATTTAATTTTGACCTGCCCCCACGTTGAGCAGATTGCTGTGATGGGAGTGATGAGTATGATGGTAAAGTGAAATGCCCAAATACATGCTGGGAGGCTGGAAAAGTTGCTAGAGATAAGTTAAAGAAAAAGATTGCAACATTTCAGGAAGGTGTCACTTTGCGAAAGCAGGAGGTTGAACAAGCAAAACTAGCGGTAGCAAAAGATGAATCAGAATTGTTGGAGCTGAAAAATGAGAAGAAAGTACTTATAGGGCTTGTTCAACAGCTGAAGTGTATATTTTTTTACTTCAATTCTGTTCCATGTTCTTTTGTTAAAGATTAAGCTTCTTTATCATCTCTTTCTTAATTATGTAGGATGACAACTTGGATACCTCCCTTCAACAGGGATCTGATTTGGTGCCTTGTACATAGTATCTATCTTCAACAGGGATGCTAATTTTGATTTGGTGCCTTGTAATTTTGCCATTCTTCTAATTAATTAGATGACTGTTTTGGTGCCTCACAAGGTTGTCATTCTTATGATTAGATGTTGATTTGGTGCCTCGTAAGGGTGGTTTCATTGGCAGTTTTTGTGTTTCATGTGTTCATCACTTGGCTTGTTGTGTAAGGGTGTGGTTGACACATTGGACATTGTGGGGCGACTTTTGTTTTTTGGGCAAATCAGCCAAGTGTACATGTATTGTATTAATATTTGACGAATTTGGATATAAAATTTACTTGAATGTTATAAATAAAGCTTTGGGTGTTTATGACATTTTATTGTGTGGTCTTATAAATTAGTACACATAGATTGTGATGTGATTATGAACATGGAAAGTGAATAATATGATTTGTAGTATACCAAATTTCAAACAAGACTATGCCACATTCTTTTAAAAGCATTTGCAAAACATTTGCCAAATTTATGAATTTTTCAACAAGTGATAAAAAAAAAACAGAATTTATTTCTACAAATGTAACTCACTGAATAATTGAACTCTTTATTGCCTACATAGGAAAACTGAACATTGAAATATCGACATTGAATTTACTAGACATGACAGTGGCATTTTGTTAATGTAAAGCATTTCAGGAATTTTGGGTTACAAACATGTTTTTAGACTCCAGCTTTCAAAATTTCAACAACAAATGACATTACCGAACAGATTTTACTTTTAACAGAAATGGCAGCACAGTAAATTTTCAGATTCCATATTTCAGGAATCAGTAAATGAAATCTGACAAAGTTTCCAAATGGGACCACATTGGGCCCCACCCGAATGAAAGTGATCAAAATATAAGAAAGACACGTATAAAATTTGCTTTTTATGATAGCGACCTGCAGAATAAACAACAAGACGATTATGTGGGTCACATTATATACGGACCGTCCATGTGTTATTGATGGTCACATGGCTTTGCAGAAAATGGTAAAATTTCGGATCTTCTGAATTCTTCATGTGGTTTGTCTGATAATTATCGGATATTATTTATTGCATTCTCATGAAAAATATCTCCTTTTGTTGACCATTTGTGGGCCATAATTAAAATTTTATGGGCTACGGATAAAAGGCTGTGACTTTGGATAAGATGATGATAAGATTTTATAATCAATTTTGTACTTTTAAGATAGGGTAAATTATTTTGACCATTTTTATAATTTATTTAAATTACTCATAGATAAAAGTTTCTAAAAAATAACATAGACAAATTGTAATGCGCTAAAATAGTTCATGAATAGAATGAATTTATCAAATTATCCTCACCTTTATTACATTAAAGGATGCCATCATTGCTGATGTAAGCATAATAAATTAATTTTACTTATTTACTCCATTTTGCTTATCATTAATCTTTCTCACACCTCACCTCAATCCTTCCTCCTCACCACCACTGAACCTCTTTTCACCACCTCCCCCTCTCTTCACCCCACCGCATCACCATTGACCCCCTCCAAAACCGCCCCTCTTTGTTTATCATAACTCTTTTGGTAAGTGGGCATGTAGTGTTGCGTGGCTGTTACTTTGTTCTAGGGAGAGAGAAGATTGTGTTTAGAGAGAGAGAATAAGAGAGGGTAAATTACTCCCACCTCTTCTGCGATTTGTCTTAATTACCTTCAAATTAAAGTAATAAAAAAAATTTGGACAATCTCTCTTCATATTTGGTTGACTTTACTCTGATCACCCTTGTCATTAGTTGACTGTTAATAATGGTTTTTTTTTTTGTCTAAAATGTCATGGTTAAAGTGGTCATTTCATATGATTAATAATAAGGTTAATTTTGTCATTTTACATCATATAAGGGCATTTTTGATATTTCAATTTATATATTTAACTGATTTTTAACCTTACTAACAGTCAACTAATGGCAAGAGTGATCAGAGTAAAGTCAACCAAACCTCATGAGAGGTTGTCCAAGTTTTTTTTACTACTTTAATCAGAGAGTAATTAAGACAAATCTCATAAGAGGTAGGAGTAATTTATCCAATAACAAATGTTTGACTTCGCAACATGGTTTGTGGCTCTGTTCTTACGACACAAACAAAGAAGCCTTGGAATTGTAGAATTTTAGAGAGAGTGGATAGGTTTGTGTTTATCCCTAGAGAGAGAAAAAGAGGGGTTTTGCTTAATTTGTTTGAAGCTCTTTTTGTTGGTGTTTATCAAGCCAATCGTAGAAGCCTTCTCTATAATCATCGAAGTTCTATTTTTCCAATTCATTGCATATTTATATATATATATAGTTTGTCTGTCATCGTAATAACCGAAGAAGTGAGGATTAGTTGGCTAGTGTTAGCAAGGCCATTCATTTAATTGGAAGAATTTGCCATGCCAAGTACACGATTGGTAAAGAGTTATTTGCAGCAAGCAAGAGATAAGAATTTTGTAATGATTGTTTATTTTCAATTTATGTTTTTAATTGAATAATTTTATTATGTCTATTTTATAATTGATAAATTAGACATATTAGGTATTAAATTACTATATTTAGTATTAAAAATTTAAAATATTAATCATTAGTTATTTGTTATCAAAGTGATAAAAAGGTAAAGGATATTTTTGTCCAAGTATTATTGTCTAAGTAGACATTTCAAATGATTGATAAGGCCAATTTTGTTATTTTGCATCACACAAGGGTAATTATGATATTTTAATTTATTTTTTAATTGACTTTTAACTTAACTAATGGTTAGCTAACTACAAGGGTGGTAAGAGTAAATTCAACCAAACTCAAGAGAAGGTTGGCTAATTTTTTTTCACTAGTTTAATCTGTGGATAATTTAGGCAAACTTCGAGGGTGGTTAGAGTAATTTACCCTTAAGACATATCATATGGGGGAGTATAGGTGCACACGGTTCGGTTCAGTTCTGTTTCAAAGTATCTCAAAATGTATAAATCGATTTTATTAAACCATGAAACTAAACTAAATCATTTCAAGTATAAAATCGAATTGTGATGAAACGGTTCAGTTCGATTCTAACCACAGTTCTATCATCAATTTTTTTTTTTTTGATATAAAAAGACAAAAAAAATAATAGTTTAGATCTTTTAAAAAATGACTACTGGCCTACTACCATAAAAATTACTACTAGCCTACTATCAAAAGGCAAAAAAAATTATAGTTTAAAAAACTGGTATTGACACTTGTGAATTCATAGGAGCATAAGCCATAATATCATATATTTTATAAATTTATATATATATAGAAATAAACGGTTCGGTTTGGTTTGGTTTGGTCCGGTTTTGATGGATACGAAACTGTAACAAAATCAAATGAATTTTTTCAAACTGTGACCAAATCAAATCGTAAAAAACTAAAACGTTTTGTCTAATTCAGTTCAGTTCAATCTGATTTAAGCAAATTTTTGTACACCTGTAGGGGATTATACCCTACCCTAAGAGGTTGTCCCTAAGGATTGTCCTTGCACATTTACAATTCTTTTTTGCTTTGAATGGTGGACCAAACTACTCATATAAAAGAGTTTGGTTGTGTTTGTTTGATAAGTAACTAAATCAAAATTTCAAGCATTGACTGGTTAGTAAATTCACAAATATGTTCTTGCACAAGTTTGTTAGGATTTTTGAATATTTTGAAAGTTAAATCAAACACACTCATGAACTCCAACTTGTTACTTGAAGAAGGATTCCATCTTCCAATCTCCCTTTTTTTTTTTTTTTAAGAGGAGAGATCGTTACATTTGACTTAGAGATACTTTAATTTATTAATCATAATTTATTTATTGGAGTTCTTTAAAACTTATAATTGTTTTTATTTGTTACTCATCAATCTTAATATAAAAGTATAGTGAATTCAAATTTAACTGAGACACAAGTTAAACGCGACAATCGAATCAATTTCAAAAGCTAAGAATTGAGCCAAATTTAATCACTTAACTCAAACTCAAATGAAGTTGAGATAAATGTTTTGATGGATGAAATTAGGAGTGACAATCGTGTTTCTGTGTTGATTTCGGTATTCTACATCCTTAATAAATAAGTCAAAGTCTGTGACAATGCAACACGACCTGACAAGATGCTTGATCGAATTAAAAACAGATTGGATACAGGTTATCTTTAATTAGTATTCCAATTCAGGTGGATACAATCATTAGTGTACTTGTGCCATGTGGCACAAAATTTTACAGACCCTAGGTTTAGGTCCAAATTTTAGACAAAATCACACTAATAAACAAACAATCCATCTCTGTCGTTTGACTGAACTGACGGTATATATGAAACGACCACCTTCCCTTCTCATCCGTACACCACCTAATAATCTCCCTTTCTATCTCCAACTCTATAGAGTAGACCCTATTTATGGATTTTGTAGTGATCCAATATCCATATTGCCTCGCTCTCTCACTCTAACTTGTTTGTCTCTTTATATCTCAATCTCTCTACCCCGTACAACAACAAACTCGAGAGAGAAGCAAACTTCATTCGGAATTTGAACTCCATCATCGATTCTCCAAACCCGAACCCTAGTTTTCCTCTCTATGATCATGTAATCAATCTCTCTCTGTCTCTACAGTACATTCGGAGCTTTGTTTAATTTGATTCGATTTCGAGACCCGAGAGGCGGCCATGACGAGGCGTTGCTCGCATTGCAGTCACAATGGTCACAACTCACGGACCTGTCCCAACCGCGGAGTCAAGCTCTTTGGGGTTCGATTGACCGATGGATTGATCCGAAAGAGTGCCAGTATGGGTAACTTGACCCACTACAGCGGATCCAGTAACGGTGGCGTCGCCGGCAACATTCACGACTCTCCCGACGACACGCCGGATCACGGCGCCGCTGCTGACGGTTATGCATCGGAGGATTTTGTCCCCGGTTCGTCGTCGAGCAGAGAGAGAAAGAAAGGTTCGATTTTTCAACTATATATATATATATATATGCTAAGTTGCTAATCTGGTATGTGTTTATTTGGTACTTAATGTTCGAATTGTAAGTGTGGATGGTAGTGCTTGATTGTTATTTTGCAAAGAATCAAGTTTTTAATATCATATAAGCTAACCTTCAATTTGGTTTGAGAAATTGGGCGACTGCTAACGAAATTTTGAATTTGATTTTATGATCTGATTCTTTTAGTTTCCCAAAATGTATAGGTCAACAAAATTAGAAAGTTGTACTAGACATGGTTTTGTAATCTATTAAAAGACTGAGAGTAATTGTTTCTATTTATTTTTCCTCTTCTAAATGAGTGCAATCGTTCCTGCTCCTCTGCAATTCTGGCCCCATATTCTGGGCTCTTTTTTCAGGAGCTAGAGGAAATGCATCTCAGGTACATCAATTAGTAGGTATGAGAGGATTAATGTCTGATCCCCAAGGACAAATGATTCATTTACCTATTCAAATCAATTTACGGGGTATTGATAGAGAAAGATCTCTTGTTCTTATTTCAAAGTCGATTTGCGTTTAGAGTCAGCTGCTTTGGTTTGTACTTGATCCATTTGGAAAAAAAATTCGGTGGGAAAGTTGATGACTTACTGATTCAAGTTAGTGATGCTTACTAGGCTGCCTCTCACAGTTGAATTGGACAGCTCTTTTTGCCAATCAAGCACTGATTAGACAAAAATGCTAGCTGATAGTTCTTCATGTGTCATATTTGTGTTACTTTGAGCAGCTCTGTATTTCGATTGTGGTTAGTCGATATGGACGGCATAATGGCAAACTAGTTTTAACCAAATGATGAAGGGATCATACTTTTGAGCTACCAAATCATGAAGTTAATTAAAATTTGTAACAACCAAGATTGTTTGTGATTTGTCATCAAAGCGCCATGAAATATAGGAAATTGTATTACTGTATTAGTGGAACTCCATTTTTTTTAAGGATGTCAACCTTAGAGGGCAAGGAAGCACAGTTTCTTTAGATCAAGCATATAATTTTCATTTTTTGAAGAGTAATAAGTTTTGATTTATATGGTAAAATTTCTTGGTTCTGGCAGGAACAAGATCGTGTTTAGCTTATTACTTGTGTTCTTAAATATTTTCTAATGCCACCAAAAGTTCTCACTTTTAGTGCATCTATTGTCTGCTTTGAATTGCCCAGGGAAAAAAAAAACATTGTCTGCTTTGAATTGATCAGATTTTCTAGCCCTTTTAGTTGAACACATTATTTTTGTTGTGATACATCTGTCGTATTTCCTGTACTGTGCATGGCTGTTGGCCTTTGAAATATGTGTAATTTGATTTATAGGTGTTCCATGGACCGAAGAGGAACATAGAATGTTTCTACGTGGCTTGCAAATGCTTGGAAAAGGCGATTGGAGAGGAATAGCACGCAATTATGTGATATCAAGATCTCCGACACAGGTGGCCAGCCATGCCCAGAAATATTTCATCAGGCAAAGCAACATGTCTAGAAGGAAAAGACGTTCTAGCCTGTTTGATATTATAACAGATGAAGTTAGTATATATCTCTCTGTAGACAGATGCATCATAGGCATATATATATATATATATTTTGTAATTATTACTTATTTCTTTAATGATTATTCTCAATGGTTATGGATGCCAGACATATTGCTTCTACTTGTTTCTGATGCGATAATTTTATTATGGGATTTTCCAACCTCCATCCATACTAATCAAACTGAAATGATCATGCATATGACATGTGACATAAATGCAAGGGGATTGGCTGTCTGTTGGCACCCTAGGTGCGAGAAACATTTCTGTTGGATTATCTTGGTTTATTGTTTTTGAGACTTGTCTAAATAGCAATTATTTCTGTATTTATCGTTTACCATGTATATTTTACTGGATTTTGCTAAAATGACTCCTGCGTCTTTTGTTTCAAATGTGCATCCAATGTGTATGATTCTGCTGTTTTAATCCTTTAGGGGAGGGTCTAGATTTATATAGTTTCTTTCTGGAAGCACTTGCTAGTTCTCTGTGATTAAGTTTCGTTATTAGATGCATGCAAATTTGGTATTTTTAAGCCATTTTTTCTTTCTTTTCTTATCTCCATATTTATTGCTTATATATCATTGTTTTTTCTTGCACTTCTGCAGTCAGTCGACACACCAATGGTGTCACCAGATTTCTTTGCCATGAATCCTCCACAAGCTGAGACACAAAGCAACAATGCATTGCCTGTGCCTCCTGCTTTGAATGAAGAATGTGAATCAACGGATTCAGTCAAATCCAACGACAGGGAACCTGTCCTTCCAAAGCCAGATAACTCGCAATGCTGTTACCCAGTTGTATTTCCTGCTTACATCTCTCCTGTTTTGCCATTCTCTTTCCCATTTTGGTCAGGATACAGTATGGTGCCAGCTAAAAAGGAAACTCATGAGGTGCTTAAGCCAACAGCAACACATTCAAAGAGGCCAATTAATGTAGATGAGTTGGTTGGCATGTCAAAATTGAGCTTGGGGGAATCTGTTGGCGAGAAAGGGTCCTCTCTCTCTCTGAAACTGCTGGAAGGATCCACTAGGCAGTCTGCATTCCATGCTACTGCGTCTAGCAGGAACTCGAGTAACAGCCCTATCCATGCAGTTTAGAAGTCAAGTGCTGCGTAGATGTTTAGGATAGCATAGTGCTGGTGAGCTCTAGAGATTTTCTGTTAATACATGAAAATAATGCGCAGTCTGGTTTGAGTCCAGTAATAGTTTTCTTTGTTGGATGTCCTTAATAAGTTTGGTTTTTAGGAATCAGTAACTCTGTCTCCGTTTGTTACCTACTTTCTGACAGAAAATGTTTGTTCTTACCTTCTAAGTTGCAACTTTTCTCAGAAATTAATTAAATCTTGAAACACATTTTGTGCCAAGTTATTCTTTTTCATGCTTCAGTTTATTATGTCTTCTGCTTTAGAGAGAATTATACCGTATTGTGCTGTGATCATCTAAACAGTAACAAATTGTGTGTGGAAGTGTTTCTGTTACACCTACAATATGTTAGAATTTTTGTATGTTTGAGGAAGGAATCAAGAACCAGCATATATTTATCCTTGGATGGGCACTAATTAGTTTGTCGACGGTAAAATCTTTTCCATTTTGGTTTTTATGCTGCATATTGGTCTCTGATGTAAGAATATAACCTAGTAATTAGAGCTTGTCGCCATCTTTCAGCCTGTGTCTATTCTGCAATGAGCTTCTAAAAAGACTGAACTGATTAAAAAATAGAAATTGTTTACGAGTAGGGATGAAAAAAAAAAAACCGTCAATCCGTGAATCCTCCGATTCGATTCGATCCGTGCATATCAGACATGATTGGATTGAATTGAACTACTAATGAATGGGTTGCAGATTTAAAGAATAAGAATCCGTAAGCCACAAATCGGATTACGAATTGAGGGTCAGAAATCTGATTCGATCCATGACAATCCGTTAGAATTTATAATATTTATTTTATAATAATAATAATAATAATAATAGTTTATAACTTTTAATAATAATATTATAATATCTCATATCTTTTAGACTTAAAAATAAAATTATTATTAGATCCTAGTTAAAAAATAATTATATTAGATTGTTTAGATTAAGTTCAATTCATCAATTCAATCTGCTCCAATTTGTTATTTTACCGATTGAATTGGATTGAATTGAGTCTTTCTCACGAATTGAATCTGATTCCATCCGATCCGTCGTGACCCCTGTTCACAATACTCAGTGGATTGTTTATGTCCAATATTTGATTGTCAGGGCCACTTTTACAGTGACGATGCTTTGAGTAACGTCTCAGGTAACTTCCCACATCAACTGCGACCTCCTCTTCTCTCTCTGTTATAAACTTATTTTCCCTGCTAAATATTATAATATAATTTCTTGGGATTCGCATAACCTAATGCTTTTGGTGATGATGCCATTACATGGATAACATAGTTGTAAGTCTTTGCTAAATCAATGACATGTTAGAGTAAAAATCAAATAGAAAGATTGCAAAAATAAAAAAGAAAGACACTGGTGTTGGCATGGCCAAGTTGGTTTATAGCTCAAAGAATGCAAATTATAATCAGGTTTAACATGGCCAAAACTTCTATTTCAGGCTGCTAGGTTTCGGGACATGCCTGACCCTGTCATAGAGAACTTGGGCTTAAACCAAATCTCGGGGGCATTCTGTAATTTTTGAAAAATATACATATAAAAGTGAAAAAAAGATGATCCTATGGGATTAGAGTTCATTTTCTATGAGGCTGTTGATAGAGATGATGGTTTGAGGAAAGTCTCGGGTAACTTCCTAATTGTCAAGTTTTGCGGCAGGGGAAATTTTCTTCAGGGAGCCTCCTTTGTACAAGAGTTTGGAGTGGACTTGTTAGGAGAAACTTTTAGGCAATGTTTGGTAGAAGGAGAAATAAGAGAAATGATAGCATTAGTAACGGAAAAAAAAATGTTAAACTTTTATTATGTTTGGTTAATTAGTAAAATAAAAGAAAAGAAATGATAGTTAACATATTTGGGGAAAGAAATAAAAAAAAATTATTTAAATTTTTTACCATTATACCCTTTTATATTTTAAAAAATAAATTTTAGCTTTTATCCAAATAAGGATAAAGTTGGTATTAACAAAGTTTTATTTAAAAATGGTAGGCTTTCCTTCAATTTTCTTTTATTTTTAAAAGAATAACAAAAATTACTATTCATCCTTAATTTATTCATCCAAATCCTTCCATTTCATTTTCTTTTCTTTTCATTAAAAAATTCATACCAAACACAAAAGAAAACATATTCCTCCATTTCCTTTTGTTTTTTTTCCTTTCATTTCTTTCCATTGCGGTCCACCTGCAATACTAACATGATCCAAACAAGACTTATAATTTCAGAGGTACGTTAAGTTATTATTACATATGTGGTCTACTAGTGGTACTAACACGCTTCCAAGCAAACGAATTGAAAAATGAGTCTGATTCCCATTAGGCCATTCACAATAGCTTATCTATATTTGTTTCTCCAAATTCAAATTCTGGCCAGCTACGTCAATATTTTAGCCAACCACATCAGCATGTTAGGATCTCCAGAATTTGACTCCACAATAGCTTTTCCAAATTTTTACCACCCACACAATTAAATAATATTTCACAATTAAATTAGGGATTAGGGAGGCGATATTCACACTCCCCTTTTATATATTTGCACTCAAATCTTAAATGAAATGACACTATAATCCTAATTTTACAAGTGAATGATTATTATTTTTATCAAGTTACACAACTACCCTCTAAGATATTCCCTCTTTGTTTTTCATCTTTAATATTTTAGGTTTATTTTGAGAGAATCTACAAAGTAATGTCGTTCGGACTGAAGAACGCTAGAGCAACTTATCAGCGACTGATCAACAAAGTTTTCAAAAACTTAATGAGCCGAATGATCGAAACATACATAGACGACATAGTGGTAAAAAGTCTTAAGAAGGATGACCACTTGAAACATCTGCAAAGGTATTTGATAGCCTGCAAAATCACAACATGAGGCTGAACCCCGCAAAGTGCTCCTTCGGGGTCTTTTCGGGACAGTTCTGGGGCAAATTATAAACCGAACAGGGATAGAGGCAAGTCCGGTTTAGGTGAAGGCCCTTCTTCAAAACAAAGAACCAAAAATCCACAGGGATGTTCAGATTTTAACTGGGCGCATCGCCGCCTTGAGTAGATTCATCGCTCGACTATCTGACAAATACAAACCCTTTTTCAATGCCATCAAAGCAAAGGAAAATGAGGTATGGGGGGCTGAATAGAATGAAGCCCTGGTAAAGCTTAAGCAATACTTGATTCAACTGCCAACACTCTCAGCATCTAGGACTGGAGAACCTTTATATTTATACCTTGTAGTATTTTGAATAGCCACCAGGCACCAGTGCAGTTCTGATCAGAGAGCTTGACAAAAGGCAGTACCCGGTGTTCTACTCAAGCAAAACCATGACTGAGACAGAGTAGAGGTGCTCGAAGATGGAAAAGATCGTACTAGCCCTGGTTCAAGCAAAGAGGAAGTTTAGGCACTACTTTGAGACTCACCCAATCATTGTCCCGACCAAATTCCCTATCAGAGTGATTCTTCATAAACCTGATCAATCCGGAAGAGTCACCAAATAGGAAATAGAGTTGGGTGTCTACGACATAATTTATGAGCCTCGGACCGCCATAAGGGGATAGACAGTTGTAGATTTCCTTCTAGAGTATGAGCTAGAAAGCGACGAAGAAATAGAAGTTTCATTTCAGCCCGAATGAAAACTCTTTGTCGACGGATCGTCAACGCAAACAGGATCGGGCATTGGTGTGAAAATCTAGACCCCTGACGGAACAGCTTTACAGCAAGCAACCCATTTAGAATTTCCCGTGTCAAACAATGAAACTGAGTACAAGGCCCTATTAGTAGGACTAAGACTGACACAAACACTTCAAGTAAAAAACTTGCAAGTTTTTAGTGATTCTCAGTTAATCGTGAAACAGGTCAGTGGGGATTATCTTTCAAAAGATGATCGCATGAAAGCATACAAAGACCTGGTAGAAAGGCATTTTAAGGAATTTGATCAAGTCAAAATTTCTCAAATCTCAAGAGACTTGAACCTGAAACCTGATAGGCTAGCATGCTTAACTTCGACAGTTTAGCTAGATATGATCATAATAGCTCCGATCGATTTTTATAATACCCTAGAAGAAAGCAAATATTTCTAACTGGTCCCATTGTACCAACAAATACCCCAGAAAATAAATACATTTTTTTTTTGGGTAAAAGCGTCTCTCAATAGTCAATACATTTTCAAATTTCAATCCCAAAGCCTGTGATTCCATCAATTGCATAATATTGTAAAATAGCACTATGTATGACTTTTTATGTTTGATCTTAGGGGTGGCAATTCGTGTTCCGGTGTCGTGTCGATCTATAAGTATTATACTAAACATTTTAACCCTAACTCGACCCATTTAATAATCGTGTCAGACACCCTCAACACTAACCCAACCCGTTTATTAAACGTGTTGTCCGTGTCGACCCATGTAACTCGTTTAATAAACCTGCTCTATAATGACACGATTTGTTTAATAATCTTTTTAATCAGTTTAACTTATATCATATGGGTTTCTCCACTCCTAAAAATTTCTTTGAAGATCATATAAAAATAAAGTACATATCAATACATAAATTCTAAAATCAAACCATATTATAAATTTTGTATCTATATATAAACTCAAAAACATATTAAGGTGATACAACAACTGGGAAGACACCATAACAATCTCATCCTTGCATTTTATAGCTACATCAGTCTTGTAAACAAACAAATAGATTACAAACAATTGCAATATATATAACTATGTATATATAAGTTTGTATAAAATCATAATATATGAATAACTCATGTCGTAATTGTGTTGTAATTGTGTCACAGGTTAGATTGCTTAAACCCAAATCTAATCCAATTTTTGCGTGTCGTGTTCTTGTTGATCCATTTATTAAACGTGTCGGCTTACCTCAAACTCAAACCTGCTTCGAGTCGTGTTGTTGTGTCGTGTCCAATTTTACCACCCCTATTTGATCTTAAAAGCATATGAGTTATATGGTATGATATTGTGAAATAGTCCATCAAATGGCATATAAGAAGAACTCAAGAAGGGAAGAAGAAGTGTTGAATTTAAGAATTCGTGTATGATTAGTGAGCTTCAAAGCGAAAAATTAATTTGGCTCAACAAGATAAAAATACTTAAAACAAGATGTTTCAAAACTTTACTTGAATGCTTGGGAAAGCATGCCAAAATGAGCGATCGGTGGAATAACAACAATGTTCTCTGATTAGTACTAATACATGGATTGTTCTTTTCTTTTTTGAAATAATTTTTTGAATAAAAAAAGGTGCTAAAAATTTGATTGAAAGAGTATCCTTTTTGAGAAATTTGAAAATTGAAAGCAACAAGTTATTGAAGAAAAAATATTATCAAGAAGTTTGAAAAGCATGCTGATTTTGATTCTCCAAATTAGGTGCGAACAAATTGGATTTATCTGTCATTAATGGCTGATATTCTTTACCAATTTATGGCCATTGATCAATCAAACACAGCGGAAACGACTTCAGGACTTTTCCACTGCAAAAACGGTCCCATATATTGTGGTCATTCCTCAACCAAAGAGGCAAATACGAGGAAGCACCGACTCAAGACAAGGCTATACGATTTTTTTAAAAAAAGAAAGGACACAAACACAACAAAAATACAACTATAAAATAATATATATTAATTATTCAACAAAAAATGAACTACATTACAAAAATAATTCAATTTATCGTCAATCAATTAAGAACCAAACAAACTTATAAACAAAAATAAACAAATATATGAAAAAACTAAATTTATATAATCATTTACATATATTTAGCATAGATTTTTAATCATAATTTCGTCGTATATAATTTTGTTTCAAAATACTTGAATATATATCATTGTTACGAAGTGTCCGACACGTGTTCGAAAAGTGTCTAAAAAATATCATAAAAAAAAAATATCAAGATATTTTTATAAATAGTCTAACACGTGTTCGAGTGTCGGAATCCTTCGTAAAGTATCCATAATTTATAAATAAAATACCATAAACGAAATGTCTCTTTCGATGCTTTCATTTCCCGAACCTTTTAGAAACAATTTTTTTTTAAAAAAAGGATGTCACAGTCACACTGGCATGACCCAAATCCACAAGAATTGTTTTTGTGTTACCACTCTTGCAAGGCATTTTTGTCTTTTCCTTTTTTGAGTCAAGAAACATGAGAATTACAACTCACATCACACTTAAATTTTTGAAAGGAAATTGTGAATTTTTTTTTAGTAAGAGTATATTTTTTTCATTCATACAATGAAAAATAGTTTCTTAAAATTTGTAACTAACAGGTGTTACATTAAAGGAGAAGAATAAAAAAGAATTTTTTTCTTCTTCTATTTTTCCCTTCTGAATATGCATATTTGAGTTATTCGAACTCATGTTTTATTTTAAAAGCATTCGATTTATGGTATGTTCTTATGTTTTATCTTAGAAGCATGTGGTATGATATTATAAAATAGTTCATGTTTGACTTCTTATGTTTTATCTTAGAAACATGTGAGTTATATATATAGTATATGATATAAGAAGGAACTCTAGAAAGGGAAGAAGACGCATTGAATGCATTGATCAAGAAAAACATATTATCTAAGAGTTTGAAAACATGTTGAATGAAGCTTTTGAGTTTTGAGTTTGGAATTAGGTATGAAAACATATTAGTTTTTTTTTTCCTCATAATTTATTATTTTTCAGTTGTTTGATGTGGAACCACAAACGCCATTGCCGTGATTTTTTTCTTGGTAAGCAAGAAAATTTAAATTAACTCAAAATTTTACACAATTCAAGTATATTCCCCAGGTCCACCAAAGCCATGAGCTTGAGGCCACATAAAGCTATAATATACCTCTTATATCTGCCATGAGCTTGAGTCCACATAAGTTATAGTTAGTTGGTTGGTGTAGAAATTTTTTTAAAATATTATGAATGATAAATCAACTCAAATAAAATTAGGGGTGGCAAAATTGGATACGACACGATAACACAACTCGAACACGACACGAATTAAGCTGGTTTGGGTTTGAGGTAAGCCGACAAGTTTAATAAATAGGTCGACACGAATACGACACGCAAAAATTGGATTGAGTTTGGGTTTAAGCTGTCTAACCCATGACACGATTACGACACGATTACAACACGATTACGATATGAGTTATTCATATATTATGGTTTGATACAAACATGTATATACATAGTTATATATATTACAATTGTTTGTAATCTAGTTGTTTATTTACAGGACTGATGTAACCATAAAACACAAGGATGAGATTGTTATGATGTCTTCCCAGTTGTTGAATCACCTTAGTATGTTTTTGAGTTTATATATAGATACAAAATTTATAATATAGTTTGATTTTAGAATTTATGTATTGATATATACTTTATTTTTATATGATAGAGATTTTTAAGGGTGGAGAAACTCATATGATATAAGTTAAACGAATTAAAAAGGTTATTAAACAAGTCGTGCCATTATAGGACATGTTTATTAAACGGGTTACACAGGTCGACACGGATAACACGTTTAATAAACAGGTTGGGTTAGTGTTAAGGGTTTCTGACACGATTAGTAAATGGGTCAGGTTAGGATTGAGCTATTTAGTAAAATATTTGTACATCGACACAACACGAACACGACACGAGAACACGAATTGCGACCCCTAAATAAAACATTACATTAGACAACATTCTTTCTTGTACAAAAGCGTGTTCCTAAATTCCTAATAGAAACCAATTTCAGCAAACCTAATTGAACAATATGGAGAACCCAAAATGTATATACTACGTATATGTATTGTAACACCAAAGGAGAGAAGGAAGCTTTCGACTTCAACGGAACCTACATATGGAAGAAGAGACCTTCTCACAGGTTCTCACTCCTCCCAATCTCTCTCCTATTCTTCATCTCCTGCAGGCACATATTCAATTATCTCCTTCCCATTTCAAGGAATTCATAACCAACCCAATGCAGCTCACAGCAAACCATAGGAGAGAAGTTTCTCTGGTACGCCCTGGGTTCAGCCACCAGTTGTCCGAGTTCAAGAACGCTATTTTGATGGCCGCAATACTGAACCGAACCCTAATTATCCATCCGATTCTGGAACCGCCCCAACTTTAGGGTTTTAAGCCCCAAAATGCTTCGAATTTCTGTCTGGATCACATCATTGAGCTCGTTCATTGTCACAGGCAAGTAAATCTGATCTCTCTTACATGTATGTGTATATATACATACATATACCTATGTATACTCTATTCTCGGGTAGAGCTTACAAAATTTCAAAGATTGGATTTTTGTGTGGTCAGAACCTTGTAATTTTCATGCCAAAACACGCAATCACTTGGATAGACCTGTTAATTCTATTGTTTACTGAGCTGAGATGTTTAAGTCAGCAACAATTCATTCAAAGAGCCCAATCAATGTAGATGAATTGGTTGGCTTGTCAAAATTGAGCTTGTTAATTTCTTGGCAAGGCAGGGTCCTCCTCTCTCTCTCAGAAGCTGCTCAAGAGCTCCTCTAGGCAGTCTAAAGGTTAAGTGCTGCCTTTATGTTTAGGATAGCTCAGTGTTGATGGGCTCTAGGGATTTCCTGTTATACATGACAATAATGCGCAGTCTGGTTTGAGTTCAGTATTATTATTTTTTTTTGGTGGATCGTCTTAATAAGTTGGTTTTTTCAGGAATCATTAACTTAATGTCCTCCTTCCCTACTTACCGAAAGATAATGTCAGTTCTTACCTTGTAGTTTGTGGCAATTTCTGTCAGAAATTAATCAAATCTTCAACATTTCGTGTCAAGATATATCTTTCTTCAGTTTGTTGTGATCATTTAGACGGAATTATGCTATATTATGCTATTTCGTGGCACTTTCTGATTTAGACAGAATTATGCTATATTATACTGTGATCATTTAAGCATTAACAAATCCTATGTTTCTTTTCACAGAAGATTTCAGTAGTTACATATGCAGAAGTCATTCTTTCTGTTCTAACCTACAAATGTAAATTTTTTCTATATTTCAGCAAGGAATGAAGAACCAGCATATATTTATCCTTGGACGGGCACTGATTAGTTTTCCAACTGCGAATTTGTTTCTAATGCCCAAAAAATTGGGCAGTAAGAGCTCGTATGTTCAGGTGAACATTCATCCTGTCTATTGTCAAAGAATTGTGAAGAGAACTTACCTTTCGTGGGGAGATATCTTCATTTTTTACCCCAGAATATATATAACTCTATGAGTAAAAGCTTTGTTATGATGAACTTTGTGATGCATATATACTGCAGCTTGAGTTATGACGTCTCGTTTAAATCGCTAAATTTGGGGACCTAGTGATTTACTTTTGGGATTTGTGGTTACGCCCACCACTTCAGAACAGTTTAGTGCCTCAGTTGGAGACCGAATTTCTTGCCTTGCCTGGCCTCGAATTCAGAACAGTTGTTGGGATATCATCTTACCATGCTTTGGTGCATGTAAAAAGTTCAGAAAATTTCATGACAAAGAATGGGAGAAAAGGAAAGACAAAATGAAGAGTAATCATTTTGATGCTTCACACAGTTGATCTCCTAAACTAGTCATATCAGACGACACACTCTTTGACACGGGGACTTGCAAGACTCTGTAGATTGGTTGAGACCAATATTTGATGGGCAGGGCCTCCTTATTTTTTATTTTTCTTATTTACTCAGATATCTCATGTATTAACCAAGCCCTAACTTTGAACACAGGACATAGTCCGGGATACCAGTAACCTGGAAGGCTGGAACAACAGGTTGTTGCTTATACAGGGAGTATATGTATAGTGTGCCTTTCAGGAACATGCAATATATGGTGAAGTTTGGCCATGATTCTCTGGTGGAGCCAATTCCACAGCATTTGAAGTTGTCGGTTCAGCATTTTGCTTGCCGAAAACAAGACATAAAGCAAGTATAGAACCGGCCTAACAAAGTCTGGGAAGAGAATTGATGCGAGAGATGCCACTGCCAGCGAACCAAACAGCACCTTACTACAATGAAGAACAAGGGCATAAGTTGGATGAGTTGAAGATCTCAGCTTACCATCGAATGCCATGCAGTATATGATCCCGCAAGCTTTTGGGGTGTTTCAAATGGAGATTTATCATTTCCTTGGTACATCAGTTCGACACTTAGACAAAGCTGATGATAATTGGAACAATGAAGTTGGCATGGCGACTAGTGGGCATACACTGTAGTCCTTCAGAGAAGTAGTATCCCGTGGTGATAAATGCTACGGAGTACATTAAAATGTCCAGTGAAATTTCTTCGGGGCAAAGAGAGGAATGTTCTTGCAGGATCGGCCTTAAGATTTTAATCAAAAACCTGAAGAAGATACATACTTCAATTAGAACAATATAACAATCGTGACGATGAAAGGAAATGTATGGTAAACTTAGAAGAGAAGTGAAGGTGTTACCAAACCTTGTGATTTAGAATTAATTTTCAATGTTTATTGTTGCAAATGAATTGCAAAATGGGTTCCATTGAATTATTGGAAAAAACAAATGGGTCCAATTTGTAAGCTTCAATTATTCCGTGCAAACATAATTCCGTGCAGCCGAACATAATTCCGTGCTGCCGAACATAGCTTGGGAGAATTATATAGTTATATCACTTGGTACCTAGTATTTGCCATGGTCAGACACATAACAATTCACTTGCTACCTGTATTATATCATGTCATATACCTCTCTCTCTCATCAGCTTGACTCCACATCAGTTATGCAAGGTTGGTGTAGGAAAATCAAAAAGAAAAAATTATGAATGATAAATCAACACAGAGGTAACTTTAGACTATTTTTTTCTTGTACAAAAGTTAGTTTCTAATAGGACCAATTTCAGCAATTTTAAGCAAAGCCTTCACTAGAAATAACATAGGTTACTTACTTTCCAGGGAAAAAAAGAAATAGCGTAGGGTCATTTGAAAACTTACAATTTGAAAAGTTTAAGTTGATCTAGAGACAACAGAATCTGCATACTTCAAATCAACATATTAACTTGACAGGATAGATTTTCTTCTTACCTAGTAAGCTCCAGAGTCCACACACATTAATTCTTTTCTTTTCCTGCGTCTTCTCAGCAACCAAACACAAGAGTAGACTTTAAAAGGCACTGAATACGGCCCAAGTAGTGCCCAACCCAACCCAAATTGTATATTAATCAATTTATGTATCAGACTGTCGCAGGAGAGATGGAAGCTTTCAACTTCAACAGAAGCAACAGTAAGTGGAAGAAGAGACCCTCCTCTCACGGATTCTCACTCCTCCCAATCTCTCTCCTCACCCTCCTCCTGTGTCTCCTCTTCTTCATCTCCTACAGGCACATTTCCAATTCTCTCCTCCCCATTTCAAGGAATTCCCAACCAGCCCAATTCCCCCAATGCAGATCACAGCAAACCCTAGGAGAGAGGTTTCTCTGGTACGCCCCACACAGTGGGTTCAGCAACCAGTTGTCCGAGTTCAAGAACTCTATTTTGATGGCCGCGATACTGAATCGAACCCTAATTGTCCCTCCCATTCTGGATCACCATGCGGTTGCTCTCGGCAGTTGCCCCAAATTTAGGGTCTTGAGCCCCAAAGAGCTTCGAATTTCTGTCTGGAATCACATCATTGAGCTCGTTCAGAGTCACAGGCAAGTAAATCTTATCTCTTTTATATATATATATATATATATATATATATATATTCCCGGGTAGAACTTACAAAATTTTAAAGATTAGATCTTTGGTGTGATTAGATCCTTCTATTTTTCATGCCAAAACACGCACGCGCTTGGATAGAACGGTTAATTCTGCAATAATTGCTTCTCATTCAATTGGGTCTTCTTTAGGTTTCATGTTTATAGGAGGCATTTCTCTGTGTATCTTAGTTCCTGGGTAGAGTAATTGAATTTCTTAATAATTCTACATTTTTAAGTTTGTTTGGATTGTCTCTATTTATCATAAACATATCATTAGATTCTTCTTTTTTCCACTTCAAAGCTTGATTTAGGACCATACACGAATATTTACTTTTCTTGTGGTTGCAGGTACATATCCATGGCTGACATAATTGATCTTTCATCACTAGTGTCTGATTCTGCGGTTCGGGTAATTGATTTTAGAGTCTTTGTATCTACGTGGTGCGGGGTGAACATGGACTTTGCTTGCATTAATGATTCCAACATTCAATACTCTTTGTTTGAAAACCTAAAGCAATGTGGGTCTCTACTATCTGGGTACAATGGTAATGTAAATAATTGTTTGTATGCTTTAGATGAAGATTGCAGAACAACAGTTTGGACATACCAAAAAGGTGGTGAAGATGGGTTACCAGACTCATTTCAACCTGATGAACAACTAAAGAAGAAAAAGAAAATTTCATACTTTAGGAGACGTCGAGATGTGTATAAGACCCTTGGACCTGGTTCCAAATTTGAATTGGCCACTGTCTTGGCATTTGGAAGCATTTTCACTGCCCCATATAAAGGTTCTGAGTTGTATATTGATATCCATGAAGCTCCAAGAGATCAAAGAATACAATCTTTGATTGAGAAAATTGAATTTCTGCCATTTGTCCCTGAAATCATTAGCTCAGGGAAGGAGTTTGCTTTTCAGACAATTAAGGCTCCTTTTCTATGTGCACAACTTAGGTTGTTAGATGGGCAGTTTAAGAACCACTGGGAGTCTACTTTTCTGGGGTTAAAACAAAAGATAGAATCTTTAAAGCAAAAGCATTCTCAGCCAATTCCAATTTTCTTGATGACTGATCTTCCTAAAGGTAATTGGACTAAGAGTTACTTGGGGGATTTAGCAAGAGATTCAGATGGCTTTAAGCTGTATTTTCTGAGAGAAGAAGAAGAGTTGGTAAGAAGAACTGCAAAGAATCTTGCTGATGCTGCGCATGGCATGAAGTTTGGGCTTGGTCTGAGAAGTGTTGATAGGATGGAGAAGCATTGCCGTAGTGAAATGTTACCTGGCATTCTTCTATACATAGAGGAAACTGTTTGCAGCTGCGCTTCACTTGGTTTTGTTGGGACCACTGGGTCAACTATTGCTGAGAGTATAGAACTGATGAGAAAATATGGCATATGCTCTGGTCAAAGTCTCACTAAATTGTAGCTGTTGGCCTTCAGTATGATGGATTGAAATTCATTGAAGATGGAATTCATCTTCTCATTTCAGAGATAAATATCACCAGTTGCAAGTACAACTAAAATCTGGTCACACACATTGGTTGATACTAGCTTGAAAAGTCTGAGCCTTCCATATTTTTGTGGTGGAAGTATGAAACATAATGTGATAGCACACTTCTGTCAATTAGTTCTAAATCATGGTTCTCAACAACCCAGCCTGCAGGAGTTGGCATAAATTTGTTTTGGTGTAAAGGATGGGTACCAAATGACCAAATCATTGGAAATGATTTTATGAGGGAGCTGCAGTTCTTATAGGATGGGTGTTCCCTACCTCTGATTTAAGGGATGGGTGTTCCCTACCTCTGGTTTAACTCAAATGAGATAACAAGATTCATATGTAAAACAAAGAATTCTGCTCAATAAGAGTTGAAAGGTAATTTTTTTGTTAGTGGTTTCAAATGTGTGCTTCATGAATTATCCCAATTAAGTTGGAGCTAGTCAGAGTATTTTTATCACTCTAATGGGATTGATTGAAGTATATCTCATTTTAGTGTACTGTGTGAATTTACCAAATATATGTGGATTTTCATAATTTGATTTGCACAAGTTGTTTGTAATATAGCATATTGAGTTTTCTTTTGGTGATCAATGTATCGGGCATAGACCATAGAGCAACTAGAGCATCACATCCTTCCCTTATTACTGAACTTTTTTAGGACCTATTCCATTGAAATCCCAGCTTGATGAAAGTTGAAAAATGTTCTTCAAGACAGATTTGCAATAGGAAGAGTCCTTTTAGATTTATTGTTGCTGTGGTTTGAAATGGCATTGGCGTGCTTCTTAGGTTGCCCATTGCTCAAATACTATTGTGATGTCAAAATAAAGACTGTTGATATGTTTTTTTTTCTTTCTGGATTATCTTTTCTTTTTATCCCTCCTTATTTTAGGTACAGAAAAGGGCGGATGGGGACTTCAGCAAGTTCCCAATTCTGGAAAGTAATTGCATGAATTCACCATATGTTCAAAACTTCATATGATTATTTCTCAAATTAAGGGATTATTAAGGAACCTCTTCTAAATAAGATTGACCCTAGTCCCTACCCAAAATTATACTCACTGCACTCTGCAGGGTTGGTTTCCGTAAGGTTTGAGCAACTGCTTCTTTAGTAAAGTGTAGAAACCCAACCTGTCCTTTTCACTTGTAAGACATATTAAAGACCAGAGGCCAACGTCTACTAGAGACATCTTCACTTCTATATAGAGATTGTTTTCAAAGCTTGAGTATGATCGATATTGCGAAGATCATTCTCGAAGCTGGAGTAATGATCTTTGGAGATTCCCAAATTATCTGAGGAATGTTGCTGATTTTTAATAATAACACCCACGGGAATTCTAACATGATCTTCCCGAGTATTGACAATTGAAACCGAAAACTAGCTGCCAAGATCCTTGACATGTTTTCTAGTTGGTTGACATGAAATGTTTTGATCTCGAGTGCGTCAAGATCCTGGACCTGAATTACCTGAACGACATGGATGATAGTGAACCTGATATCTTTCATTGCACTTGTGTTGGTGACCTGAATTACCTGAACAACATGGATGATAGTGAACCCGATATCTTTCATTGCACTTGTGTTGGTGGAATTGTCTTTAAATATTTTGAAATCCAGAATAGAAGCCCTTTTTTCTGCTTTAACAAGATATAACATACATTATTATTATGTATGTCATATCTTGCGTGGTCGTGTTTCAGTATTGGATAAACATGACCACGCAAACAGTATTACGTTGTCATGTTTCAGTATTGGATTGTTTTCTTGATTTGTATGACATACATTATTATTCTTATGGTGAGTGGATCAAATTTTGTACTCGGACTCTATTCTTATGTCTTTTATGTTAGTAATCTCTTCTTTCTATTCATTTCCACTCTGAAGTTAAAGTTAAATGATCCCTTAAACAGCGGAGTTTTGCTCTCAGGATGTATTCGCGCCAAGGATGAACTGCGTTTTGACAGAGTGAATTGCATTGAAATTTACAAACTCCGACTGATACCTGGATCCAATTTATTTTCATTTTTCTTCATATTTGTTGTGGTCACGAACCCCCCTCATCAAATGTAAAACCAAATCCAATTTAAAGGTCTAATTATTTACATTGATATTGAGAATTTCTTTTGTACGGAAGAATGACTGTCATGGCGGCAGATTGAGAGGAATCACATGGCCCAATCATCCCATGCTTTTACTCAACATTCAAAACTGAATCCTACCATTTGCTAGTGTTATTTCGTACATATCTAGACGGAACAATACCAGTCCAACCACATGCATGTGTAGGATGAATGTGGTGGTACCCATTCTTACGTAGATGTGGATCGAATTTTGATTCGAATCGGAGATAATAAATAAGATATAGATTGAAAATTCAATTGGATAACGAATATGTAACTTAGAGAGCTATTATTGGCGTTCCAAAATACTCTTATTAATTGAAATAACTAAAATGACCCTAAATCATCTCGTTGAAACCATACCACATTAGCCATCCCTCCTCTCTCATTCCTTACTTTACTCACCATCCATATTTTCTTACTCCCTTTCCTTCCTATCTAATTCTTCTTATCCAAACAGTAAATAAAGTAAATAAATTACACAGATTATTCTCACAAAGTTTCTCTCCGTATAAAATAAGTCCAAACTTTAGGAATGTTAGCAATACTTATTCTAAAATTTTATATCAAAAGAGAAACAAGAAAATAAAATAATTGTAAAATAATATACTAATCAAAGAATAGTATAATAGAGATCCATGCTTAAAAAAAAAAAAAAATGAAGTCAGGCAAAAAAAACTTTTCACGGTGACAAAGTCAAGAATTTGTTTTAAGAGCATATTAGACATGATAAAATAAAATAAAAAATACTAACTAACAAGATAACAAGACAACAAACGGAGAAATAGAAGAAGTGGAGAGTAGTAATAGAAATTCATATGGTATGCTAATTCAAAAAAATTGATATAAAAAAATCAAAAACATAAAATTAGGGCATTAAGATTACTTTTGGCAATAATTTTAATTTTTTATGTTCAATTTCATACAAAGACAAAAATAAAAGAGAGAACTTTGAAGTAAAAAAAAAAAATTAGACTTTGAATGAAGTCAAAAATAGTTCTGACACCAGTTCCCTAACAGACAATTTGGGTCCCGTTTGAGGAAGCTTCCTAATATCAAAAGCACTTCATTGATAAGGTATTTTTAAAAGGAATTTTGTTAGAAGGAATTTAGGAGAAAAATGATGTTTGGCTAGTGCATTTTTTAAATATATTTTAACTTTTAAATTATTTTTTTCTTAACAATATTATTCCTTATCCTTAACAACTACAACCCTTAGAAAACGCAAAGTCGACAATGGAAGGAAGTTGTGGTGGCGGTGGTGGAGGTGGTGGTGCTGTTGGAGGTAGTGGTAGTGGTAGTGATAGTGGTGGAGGTGGAAGTGGAGGTAGCAGTGACGGTGGCAATGGTGGTAGTGGAAGGAGATGACAGCGATGGTGGTGACAGTAGTGGTGGTGGCGGCGATAGCGATGATGGTGGTGGTGGAAAATAGCGATGGCGATGGTGATGGGGGAGGTGGTGGTGGTGGCGGTGACAATGGAAGTAGTGGTGACGACGGTGATGGTGGTGACAATGGAAGTGGTGGTGGCAATGGTGGTAGAGGTGGCGGTAGTAGTGGTGGTGAAAGACGACAATAGCTATGGCAGTGGAGGAACGAGGGACCAAAAAAGAATATAGCACAATCTTGTTAATATATAAGAAATATATGGACAAATTAGTAAAATAATAAATTTATTTCAAAATAAAATTTGGCTTCCTAAAAGGAGATTCTAAAAAAAATATTTTTTTACTTATCTGAAATGAGTTTTCTAATCAAAGACTTTTTCAAAAAGGTCTTTACATATATGTAACCAATTTAATATTATTTTTAAAAGTATTTTTGATACCTGGAAGAATTTTTTGAGTTTTTAACCTTTTACAAACAAACACTTTTTTTTTTGATTGAAGTGCTTTTATTATTATATCCCTCGTATATTTAGGAGGATTGGCATATACTATTTGCTGACTTATACCTGTGCGAAATGTCCTAAATGCCCTTATTATGTTATATCTGTAAAAATATCGCAACAAGTGCAATACCAGAGATACACTTCTCTCTCTATCTCTGAAACGACACACTAACCCTAATACTACCAATACCACCATCGTTGCCAATTTGAAACCCCAAATCGATTGCTTCCCCATGGGTTCTGTTCATGCCGAACAATATGCCATTTCAAATTCTTTAGTAGCAATTCTTGGTGACGATGGTAATTTTGTTTTGGGGGATGGGCCAAATCCACCCCAACCAATTTGGCAAAGTTTTGATCATCCAATCTATACATGGTTGCCTACAGAATGACTATTCTCTCTTTAGCTAGACCCAAATGGTAGTCAGTATCTTATTCTGTGGAATGGTGAGAAAGTCACCAAACCTTTTAAACTTCAAATTATATGGTAAAGTCTTCATCTTGCTCTTATGGTTCACCATCATCTCTGTCACAGGCCTGGGAGCAACGATTTGGCGGATGAATCGAAAGGGTTTGGAGACTATGTCTTTCAAGAGAAATCAGATCAGTTTCTTGGAGAGATGTGGTCTGAGGAATTGGGTTTCTAGCGAGGGATTACGGAGGCGAATACGTCACTGCTTCGAGTCACAGGCCAGCGAGGAATTGAGTTGCTGGTGAAGGTGTTCATATGGGTTTTGGGGGCTTGCGATGAATTGAGAGAGATCTCTCTCTCTCTAAAGATCTAGCTCGTTTTTTCCCTTGATTTCCCTTTCTTTTTTTTTTTTTTCCCAACTTTGCCGGAATTGCTGGCCTGTGACTCTAGTGTGCCTGCTCTTGCTGTGTGTAAACCAAAAGAGAGATGTGCCCCAGAGAGAGAGAGAGGGGGTATAAAGGTCCAAATAATTGAGGCCAAAATTATAGTAATTTCAAGGAAGAAGAGTAATTTTGGCGTTTTAATTTTTCAAATTAGTTGACCCCTCACAGGTTTTAAATTTAGAGGAATTTGATCACATTTTTTTTTAACACAGTATTTTTCGCAAGCAATAAAAAAAATTCAAGCATAAAAATAAAAAAAATTAATGCGATAGCAAGGGCCCGGGCATCTGCCCCTGGACCAATGCTCAATTAAGGAAATCTCTGATTCTGGGACATTGTTAGGAATTTGTATGATTTTCAGAAGAAAAATTTGCTTTTTATTTATAATTGTAATTGTTAAAAATTGGTATTCTTGAGTACATATTAAGTATTCAACTAGCTTATTCTGATTCGGGGCATTTTGTAAGACTCTTTAATTTGTTGAAATCAGGTGGATTTTTTCAGAGCAAATTCTGGTTAGCGACTACAATCAACTAGGATGAGCCTGTGCATTGCACGAACATGAATATAATAACCATTGTTCATTGTCAAAATTGAATTGAGGAGTTGGAGCGTAGAGCTGATTCCAAAAAGAAAATAAATGAAAATTACATAATTAAGTTGGAGGTTTGTAGCAAAGAGCCAAAGACAAGCTATCATTTTTTTTTTAACTGTTAAGAGTGTCCATGATTTGTTGTTCACCACAATCCTTTGGAAGTAGTTTACACAGAGAAGATAAGGATGCTATTTGTTACTAGAATGCTTTATATGGTTTTCATAAGTATGTGGCTTTTTGTATCTGGTTTTTGCTATTTATTGTGTCTTGCTTTGGCATTTACGCATTTCAAAAGGATAAAAGACCTATGCTTAGTAGAAAGGAATTGTTCAAGAACACTCTCAGAAAAGCAGCACATGCGTGGAAACGGATCATTGAGCTTCGTCTTTCTGGTATGATTTCATCCTGGGATTTTTTGACAATGTCAAATGACCTTGATTTTTATTTTAAGTTTGATGGGGGTCAAGGGACCGATTAACTTTTATAGTATCCATGGCTTGGTTGTTCTATATTTGTCTTTCTATAATTTGATTAAAATGCAAGTTTTATTATTACAGAAGAGGAAGCATCCAAATTGAGATTTTATGTTGATGAACTTGCTTTTGCAGATCCTCATTTGGTAATTTCCTTTTTAGCCTTTGTAATGTCTTGTTTTCCACTTATTCATAATTCAGATGCATTGGTACACCATACACCTGTGGGAAGATAATAACTTGGAATTTGTTAACTTGCTTTTCAAACTAATTTTTAAAATTTGGAGTTAAAACTAATTGACGTTCTGCTTTTAGGTTAAAAAAAATAGTGGAATTTAGTGACTAATGTGCCTCTCATGTGTTTATTGTCTATCTTTTTTATGGGTAATGTTTGTACCTGCTATAAAAGGACAAGGAACTGAGGAACAGCAACAGAAATGGTTGCCATTGGCGTACAAGATGCAAATAATTGGCTGCTATGCACAAACTGAACTTGGTCATGGCTCCAATGTTCAAGGGCTTGAAACCACTGCAACATTTGATCCTAAAACAGATGAATTTATCATTCATAGTCCTACACTAACTTCAAGCAAGGTGAGCAATTCAAAATAATTATGAGAGCGTTTATATGAATGATGCCTGGAGAAATGTTGGCTAAAATTATATACTCATTCAAATATTGTAATTTAAGATATTCGTCAGATAGAGAAGAGTTGCTTCCCCCTTTAAAAAGAATTTGAGTGAAAAACCAGTAGAGGCAAATAAAAAAGTGCTATGTACAAAATGAGCTTGGTCATGGCTCGAATGTTCAAGGGCTTGAAACCACTGCAACGTTTGATCCTGAAATGGATTAAATTATCATAGTCCTACAATGACTTCAAGCAAGTTGAGCAAATGGAACTGTTTACAAGACTTTTAAGAAATATGGGTTAAAATTATATATTCATTAAAAAGTATAATTTAGCATACTTGTCAGATGGTGCAGAGTCGTTCTTTCCCCAGTAGTCCTAATTGGTTGCTGTCAGTTAATTATCTATAGCTGCTTTCAGAATCGCAATTTCCTTTCCTTGTCGATATTTTAATGTTTCCTTGATTGATCTTTCTCAGATTGGGTTCTCACAGTTTTTACTTGACTGTTGTAAATAGTGGTGGGTTGGTGGACTGGGTAAAGTTTCCACACATGCTGTTGTATATGCGCGTCTTATAACAAACGGTCAGGACCATGGAGTGCATGGTATGTACAAAGCCCATTGTTCTAAAAGTGAAGTGTGAAAAATGATCTCCTTCATTTGAATTAGGTACTTAAATATTTCTTAGCAGTAACTATTTTGATCATTTCTTTGTGAATAAATAATGTTTGTAGGATTCATTGTCCAATTACGGAGCTTAGATGATCACTCTCCTCTTCCGGGCATAACTATTGGTGATATTGGAATGAAATTCGGAAATGGGGCATACAACATCATAGACAATGGGGTATTAAGATTTGATTATGTGAGAATCCCGAGGAATCAAATGTTACGAGGTATATTCATTTAACTTTTCATGCAAGATATACTGTAATTATGTTTTCATTAGTTGTCTTGTAACTTTTCAGAATTAGTCATCCTGTTGATGGGGAGTTTGTCAGGAACTTTAGTGATAGTTTTGTAATAGAAGAAGCAAGTGCTAGTGTTTTATTTCTAGATAAACTGTCAATATTGCATGAGTATGTTGAAAATAGGAATACTTGAAGGATCATAACAAACCTGTGGGGTCGTGAGTTTGAAGATATCCACATAATCAAAACCTGCTTTGTTACCATCTTCTGGACGAGGGAAGAGAAGTTTGAAGATGGATAGAAGCCTTGTATGTCTATTTGAGGAGGAGTGAGTAGAGTGTGGACCTTGAGAGAAATAGGGAAAAACTAAAGAGATGAAACAAGTTAATTGCCTCACTTTTCATGCCCAACTCTACCAAGCTTCAAAGGGATCTGCACCCAAGCACCTAATTGACAAGCATATAAAGGATGTTAAACTTGTATAACCATGTGCATACACATCGGGTTATTGAATTGTTATCTAAATTTACTTTCTGCTACAGTCACTGGTTATGATTGCCTTTCTGAAGTTCGTTTTTTAGAATATCAGGGTTTCACAGGTTTCAAGGGAAGGAAAATATTCGCAATCCAATGTTCCCTGGCAGCTACTTTATGGGACAATGGTCTTTGTGCGACAAGCAATTGTAGTTGATGCTTCCTGTGGTTTATCACGGGCAGTTTGTATTGCTACAAGGTACAGTGCTGTTCGTAGACAATTTGGCTCGCAGGAAAATGGTCTCGAGACCCAGGTACTTTAAGAAAGCCTTCATTTTTAAACCATTAAGGAATTTTTTTTTGATAAGTAAAGATTTATTAGAAAGCACCCAGAAAAAGGGAGGGGCGACCCTTGAACAAGAACCAATTACAAAGCAAAGAAACCTAAGAAGTCAACCATTTCTCCCATGGAGTTACAAGCTCTACCTTGAACCCAATAAGAGAGGGTACAAAGAATTGAGAATTTAAGCATCCCATTAGGAGTCTCTTCGTCGTCAAACGTTCTTCGGTTTCGCTCTCTCCACAAGCACCACCACACGCGAAGGGGGGTTGCCTTCCAGAAATTGTGGACATGGGTGTCCACAAGACCACCGCTCCAGGCTTCCATCAGACCTCTGGTGGAGCTAGGCATGGCCCACTGAACCCTGAACAATTAAGCTCCAACAGTTGCGGGCCACTGGACAATGGACCATTAAGGAATTTAACTTGCTTCAACGATAGAATCTGCTGGTGCAATATCCTTTTCTGTGTGCACTGTTGTAAATCAATCTTACTTTGATACTCAAATTTTTAGGGACTTATTTGATGAAAAATTGCCACTGAAATCATTGGTCACCTCTTTACTAATTGCAAGAACAATAATCATACTCAATCAAATCTATTCTTGATTTTTCTTGGCTAAATATGAACTGGTTAAGAAGTTCCTATTGATGCTGATGGTGTAATTAAAATTTGAAAGAAAGTAAATAAATGAAGCAAAAAAGACGATTCTAGAGCCATTGGAGAATTGTAGGATGCCTCAAGCCCTTTGCATTGGAGAAACTGTGATGTCTAGTTTAATTTTTTATGCTTTGTGTTTTTGAATTCTGAATATTAATATCTTTTATGGTGCTTCTTAGTTGAGTTGGATACGTGACATTTGGAGACAAGAAATTAGGAGTTTCAGTTTGAAGATCTTTACTTTAAATATAAGTTCGATGCAAAATTGAATGATCTCTGATTTTTTTAAATAAAATTTCTTAGTCGAAGTTGAAAGTTTTTAATTTTAATTTGCTTTTAGAAGTATGCTTTTGGAAGTCCTCAGGTTGTTGGTATCGATGCTCTGCTGACAGGATTTGGGAATAGTAATTTTTAATTGATTTTCAGATTATTTTAATTTTAGTTCAATTAAAAATTAAACCAATCACACAAAACAGTAAATAATACAGTAAATAAATTAAAATAAGCGATGACACTAGGAATTTTTTTATATGGAAACCCGAAGGAAAAAATCACAAAAACTAGCTGTCTCTTGTGAAACCAATCCACTATCTCAAAGCAAAGCTACACCAAATCTTGTATATATCAGGATATGGAGATTAGCTAAGAAGTTTATGCTCATTAAGCACGGAACTCGGGCCTTGTGTCACTTGTCATTTATCCACTAATTAAAATTGATTTCTATATGAGCCATGGACACCTATACACTCCATGAAATATGTAATTGGTAACCTAGTGGCAATTATACTCCTATATCAAGAGAAGCTTCCTTGTTGACTAAACTAGCTACCAGCTAGAGTTTAAAATCAAGGAGGATAATATGTCAACAGGAAAACAGTACTGCTCTCTCTCTCTCTCTCTCTCTGTTTTCTACTTTTCATCTGGAAGCTAGTCACACCAACAATTGACATTTGACATGTATCACCTTGCTACCCGCACTAGTTTGACTTTTGAATCTTGCAACATATAAATGGGTACAACCACAGTGCCTTCCCACATTTAAATGGGTACAATTTCGTCCCCATGATGAGTGCTCATGGAATAGTATTACGACAATTATATGATAACTAGAAATTATTTTCTTTTTCAGAAACATAGGGCATATGGTCTTGATATGATATTGTTGAAAATCTGAGCTGTAGGTTACTTTTAGAAATGGATAATGATTTTTATAGTGAAAAGTTATCACCTAATGTGTAGTGAATAGGCTGTTTACCATTGGATTGTGAAAGTGTAATAAATGTTTGGATCCCACTTGCACTATCTAAGGAATGAGAGTGATTTACTTTTTCAATTTGGTGATAACTTTCATTATCCATATCATTACTCTTTAGAAATTTATGCTTCTGCTGCCTGCTTGGTCTTTAGGTAATTGATTACAAAACTCAGCAAAGTAGGCTCTTTCCTTTGCTGGCTTCTGCTTATGCTTTCAGATTCGTTGGCGAGTGGTTAAAATGGTTATATTTGGATGTGACCCTAAGATTGCAAGCTAGTGATTTCTTGACACTGCCAGAGACTCATGCATGCACTGCAGGGTTGAAATCTTTAACTACTACTGCCACTGCTGTAAGTGATGATTTTGTTGATTATGAACTTTGTTAGGTATTTTTTCAGTAATGAAGAAAAAGTTAGGTCAATATGCTTGTAACATGATAAAAAATTTTGATGCATCCATGTAGCCTAGCTTTTAGTCTGAGTAGTTCCAAATCGCTTAGTGTTTGTCCAATATTATTTTGTGACCTATGAATACCAACTGGGCAAACCTTTTTTCCTTGGCAAGAAATTCATTCACCCATTTGCCCCTACGAGGACTTGAATCCTCACCTTCTACTTTGGGAGGTAGAAGAAATACAACCAGGCTACAACCTTTAGTCAACTGGGCCAACTTTATGATGTCTTGATTTTTATTATCAATGCTTTGAACTTTGATTTTATGTCTATTGAAAATAATGTTTTGTACATAATTTTCAGTTTACGTGTATCCGACCATATGGAACATATGCGCTGTCAGAGCCCTAGGTCTCCTACTGCCTAAGAACTTATGCTGCGTTTGGTACACAGGAATGGAATGCCCTTTCCAACCATTCCTTTGTTTGGTATGAATTTTAAAGTGAGAATGGTCATTCCCTTGGAATGAAAATCCATTCCATAGTTAAACCTATGGAATGGGCATTCCATTCCCATTCAGATTAAAAAAAAATTCATATGACCAAAAAGGCCTTCACCTCCATCACCACCACACCGGCACTACCACCACTACCACCGACTTTACCACCATTGCCTCCACCCCCACATTGCCATCTTCCTACTCCACCACACCACCACCTCCATATCGCCACCTTCCTCCACCACCACCACTGCTGCCGCCACCACATCGCATCACCACCACCGCCTCCTTCCTCCACCACCACACCCCCACCTCCACCACCACCCCCACCACACCACTGCCACCACCTCCACATCGCCACCACCACCCCTATCGCACCACCGCCACATCGCCACCTTCCTCCACCGCCACCCCCACCACACCACTCCACCACCTCCACATCGCCACCTTCCTCTACCGCCACCACCTCCACATCACCACCTTCCTCCACGACCACACCTCGCCACCATCTCCATTGCCACCACCTCCATATCGCCCTCTTCCTCCACCACCACATATTTGTTGGTTTAATTTATTTGTCACTAGGAGGGGTATTTTGGAGAATTTCATTTAAAATTTATTTCATTCCCACCTCATTTCATATTTGCAACCAAACAATAGAATGAGAATGGTCATTCCATTCCATTCCCATTCTCATTCCATTTCTAGCTTCATTCCATTCTATTCACGCATACCAAACACAGCATTAAGGTTTTGTGTTCTATTTCACTCCCTGATGGGGGTTCTTTCAAAATATTTATAAATGATATGTAAACTTTTCCATGTGGACCTTTAAAAAGAGTTATGTTTTCCATATAACTACATTTGGTTTTTTATTTTTTATTTTTTTAATGACAGCCATGTCTGTGAATGTATCAATACATGTTGTTTTATGACTATTACTTTTTATACAGAATGCTGTTTAATTGAATACCATTCACTTTCATTGCAGGATGGGATTGAAGAATGCCACAAATTATGTGGAGGCCATGGTTACCTTTGTAGCAGTGGGCTTCCTGAATTATTTGCTGTATACATTCCAGCCTGTACATACGAAGGAGACAACATTGTGCTACTTCTACAGGTATGTCTTGTGTGTTATTATTTTATTCTTGTTCTGTAATTTTTAATTTCCATTTTGTATGCTTAATATGGTAACTGTACTGACATAAATACCTCTACTTGAACTTGACATTCTGCATTGGCTTCCTACTTCATTGTAAATAAGATTGTCTTTATTCAAATTGAACTACTGCAGGAGGCTTTTGCATAATAATAAGTGGTTGAGCAGGTGGGGAAATAATGTTATAATTGACAAAAGGAGAGCTTCGAGACTCTTGCTACAATTTTGTTAAATATTTGTGCTGTGTACGACAATTAACTCATTATCACTTCACTTAATTCAAATTTAAGAATGTGACTATCAATCTGATCCCTCCTGACCCAATCTGAGCCACATGTGAAACTTCAGGGTTGACCTTAGTTTCAGAAATTGAAACCGTTTCCTTCTCTTCTTGTTTCCCCCTCTTTTTCTAATATTGCATTATGACTGTAGAAAATGAAATTTATTAGAAATGAGGATTGTATGTAAGTTCATAGTTTTATTTTTACTATTCTTTGGAGGTGTTGTTCGGTATAATCCAGATCTAGCCTTGTTCATGCATATTTTATCTCGGAACATGGGACAAGAGTGCATGTTGTTGTATATGTATGTAACTGTTTGTGAAAAAGGTTTGGATAAAAGCATAAAATCTGTTTAGGCGCTATGATTGTGGCTTGTATAAGTCAACAAAATTATAACCAGTTTGAAAGAATGTTTACATTATCAGCATTTGATTTACCTATGTAATACCTCTTGGTGTGTTATTTTTTCTTGCATGCATGCCACATGACTAAAGTCACATTGACAGACTCTTTTTAAACACTTGCTGTGTATATTTACTTATATATGCATGTAATAGATGTATTCCCATTAAATTTCAATTTCTTTCAGGCTTTGCGGAACTGTCAGCTGATCTAGTTGAGGCAGCAGTTGCTCATTGTCAATTAATTGTTTTTTCCTAGTAAGCTCCATCTTAGGAGGGATCCAGACCCTGTATCTTAAACTAAGAAAATTACATTAAATTAAATTTTCTGCAACATTTTAGAGTTTGTGACTTGGCAGTAAAAGAAAACAGAATTAAAGGCTGAAGCACATCATTGTTTGATCATTCCTCTGTTTTTTATTACAAAAAAAACTTCCTTCTCTTTCAGGTTCATTGAGAAACTGCAACAAGATATTAGTGGAAAAGGGGTCAAACAACAGTTAGAGAACCTCTGCAACATCTATGCCCTATTCTTTCTTCACAAGCATCAGGGTGATTTCCTCTCCACTGGCTACATCACTCCTAAGCAGGCTTCTCTTGCAAACGATCAGCTCAGATCCTTGTATTCTCAGGTTCGTGCTAAAAATAATTCGCCCTATCTACCATCTCACTTGTGATGGATGGGCAATTGCCATTTGATTGCTAACTTCAAATTCACAATTTGCATTAGGTTCGTCCAAATGCCATTGCACTCGTTGATGCATTTAACTACACAGACCACTTCCTCGGTTCTATTCTTGGCCGTTATGATGGAAACGTCTACCCAAAACTGTACGAGGCAGCATGGAAGGATCCTCTGAACGACTCAGTTGTGCCTGATGGCTACCATGAATATATCCGGCCCATACTGAAGCAACAGCTCAGTACAGCTCGACTCTGAAAAATTGAAACCATGTATAGTTTCCATACTTCTGAAAATGCATTTGTAATGCTAATAAAGTTACCTGGATGAGGGTGATCTCTATAGATGAAACATTTGCAGGTCTTCTATGTTAATAACATAGTTTTGTGTAACATTAGACTTTTTTTTTTCTTTTCTTTTTTCCGTATAAATACCTTAAGAGTCATGTTGATAGACAAGTTGTCATGATGCAGTTATTTTCGTGTAACATTAGTTGCTAGACAAGTTATACCTGTTGCTAGACAAGCACGGAGTATTTTTGCAACGTCATTTTGTAGACTTGAGTTCATCCATATATATATATATATGTTAATCTCATTCTAATGGCAGTGCCACATACCCCTTGGGCCCTTGTGCCTTGTTTGGTCTCTCTAAATTTATGGCATATCATTTTCCTTCGCACAATTTGACAACTCTCATAGTCGAATACACATCATCACACTTACAATTGAAGAGAAGAAAATAAATTTTTTTCATTCCTACGTAGGATTTTACCCACAATCTTGTGCACCAAAATGACTTTTTCGTATCATTTGCTCCATAATAATCACATTACACATAGAAAGCGAAATATAGGGCATGTTTGGTTTGTCACTCAAAAAATAACTTTTTATTTTTAAAGAGATGAAAATTAGAGAATTGTACAAAAATTCTGTTAGGTTCAATTTTTTAAAAACTCAGTTATAAAAAGGTTTGTTTTCAAAGCACTAGTTAGCTGAAAACAATTTTCTATTTTTTGAAATCACGAAGACAATCGCAGCCCTTGGAAATTGGAATCACTGTTAATTCCAAAAGCAACTCCATGATTAAAAGCAGAGCTTAAAGATGCTAATCAATTAGAGCCCAGGTCACATAAACAGAAAAGTATTAATTATATATTACCATATGATTGACTATATGATTTACAATAGAAAGTAAATGATTTATCATAGAAAATTAAGTTGTAATCAGATTGTGCTCAGCGTATTCAAAACTCGATTCATATTCGTTCACTAAGCAAACAAGTCAAGATTGAGCTTGTTTCTGTGGCTTGAATAGTTTGTTTCGTGAACTCAAGATTTTCAAGTCGAGTCCATCCGCAAACTATTTAACCTTAACTCAAGCTCAATTTTTAAATTTGTCATAAGTCCAAGTAGAACCCGAGCTAATCGAGCACATGAATGAATGAACTGAGCTCAAACAGTTCGAGCTCAAGCAGCTCAACATTCGATTTAAAGCTTGACACAAAAGATTCTAATCTTCATCCATTAAAATTCATGTAGAACAGATCGGTGAAATTTATATGGATCATTGGCATCCCAAACGGCAGAGATGACACATTTTTTGGTTCAGTTTGGACGAGTTCGTTTCTACTTGTGAAGACTTATTGTTGATCGACAATAACTAAATGATCAATGTTCACGAGCTAGCCAAAGGAAATTTGTTAATTTTTTGGTCAAATTCTATTGTTTATGGTCTGTTTTTGCATTTTTAGTACAAAGAGTATAAAATTTTTTGGAATACATTTTTGTTAGAATCCAAAACTCTGGATTTAGTTGACTTTTTCAGTATTTATCTTAATTTATTATTTAGGAGTTTATTTTCTTATTATTTTTTTATTTTGTGATTTGTAAAGACAATATCAAATTAGGCTGTTTTTAAAATCCTATTACCTATATAAATAGTTAGTTAAATTCATTCATTATTCATTAATAACATATTAGAATTCGTGTATCTAAACTTTGAGAATTCAAAGTTGTTCTATCATTTATTTGCATAACTTTTGCAGCTCTGCTTCATATAAATAATAAAATAAATAAAAACAAAATTTTAAAGTTTAGTTTCTGATTTTTTTTTTCTTCCGTTAAGTAAGCTTGACGTAGTTTCTGATTTGGTGATGAATGATGATGCCCGTACAAGACTTGTGGATACTTAGTTAATTCGTTTTTAATGAGTACGGATCTTGGGAATTATTATTATTATTATTATATCCTCTCTCTCTATATATATAGAGAGAGAGGATATATATATATATATAGAGAGAGAGAGAGAGAGATGTGGACAAGACAGACTCTGTATATTTTGGTATAGATTCTGTTGAGGGAGAACATGAAATGAAATAGAGTGGCAATGGAGGACTTAAGTAAAGCTTATCATAGCTGTAAAGTTTAGATCAAGTGTCATGAGTCAATTATCAGTATCGCCTTTGAACAATCGAAACTAGTATATTAAAACAGTTAAAGAAAGTAGTAGGTGAATAATTAGATACTTATGTTTGGTCACAATTTATTTATTTATTTTTTAAGAAAGTTTATATTCTTGGATACATTATTTTATTAAACGTGTTCACCTGTTGGGTGTTATATACTTTTGCTCTGGCACCACACTGTTGGATACCTACTCTTGTATCAACTGTTGTTGTGATCCAAGGAATAATAATAATAGTTAAATAATTTTTATAAAGCAAAACATTGGACATGTGTTTCTTGTCTCTTCTCCGCTAAAAAAATAGCAGTAAAAATAAATATTGATTAATTACTTTTAAATTAAAGTTTTTGAAGACTTCCAATCCAATTAATGATTCATTAAATAAAATTACATTAAATATATAATTATAAAATTATATTCAAGTTATAATGCTTTTAACAAAAATAATCTCAATTTTTAATATTTTGACTGAGATTAACATGTTATATATATGTATTTTATTTATCAATGTTAGACCAACACTTTTGTCATCGTGAGTAATTTTAATATTTTGATTTTTTTTATGTTAATCGACTTTAATGGATCTAACTGTCATAATTAACGACAGGGATACTCGGAGTTGAGTCAACAAAACCTCAAGGGAGGTTAACCACCATATTTTAAAAACTGTAATCCAAAGATAATTAGACAAAACCTTATGAGAGATTAGAGTAATTTATTCAGAATAAACAATTTTGAAAAAATAGTATAAGGGCGAGACTCTTTCCAACATCTCGAAAGTTGTGAGTTTGAATCCTCTTAAAATCACATTCTCTTCACGAGAGGCTCGATATCATCATTATCGACAAAATAAATAAAAAAATATAGGTTCTAAGAAAATAAAATTTAAAAGAAGCCTTATGGCGGACATCTAATAATAATAATAAGTAAAAATTGTAGGAACTTTTGATTTGACTCGGATAATGGTATTATATATATATATGGGAGAATGATACATTTATATTTTATAATTAACTTTTGAATTCAAGGATTAATTTTTAGTGAGAAATTTTTAAAAATTCGAGTTATTTTTAGGTGGGATGATCTAATTTTTCTTGGCCACGAAGTTCTTGGTAATTAGCAAGGGTGGAAGATCTCCGCCTCAATTTTTTTTTTGTTTAAATAATAGCTATTTAATAATCATTTTATTGTAAATATGCGTATTTCATACTTGAATATGATATAAAAAAAATAAAAAATAGCTCCTTTATTAATGAGAAAGTGTTAATGTTAAGCACTTTTATATGTAAAGCTATGAAAAAAGTATTATCTATTGAAATGAAAAATAACGTTTTGCTGATACATTAGGTAAAACGCTTTTCTTGTTATAATTTTTTTAAATTTATTTGAAAATAAATTATTTAAAGCACTTCTAATAGTAACTTTACAATAATATCCATACAGTGATACTTTGTCATTATATAAAAAAAAGGTTAGTTGCTACTACAAAAACTTACTTTCTCACTGCAATGTCTGAATGTGAACTTTTTACTAACTTTTCTTTTGTTCAGATAATTATACAAGAACTATAATTTTTTAGTTTCTTTTTGGTCTATTATATATTGAGAATATATAATAAAAATGCTTTACGTGAAACACTTTTCTTGTTATACTTTATTTATTTATTTGAAAACAATACTATTTAAACCACTTCTAATAGTTTTATTTCTGATAGTTTGTCATTATATTAAACAAATTTAGTTGCTACTACAAAAACTTGCTTTCTCGTTGCAATGTCTGAATATGAACTTTTTACTTGCAACTTTTCTTTTGTTCATATAAATATACATTATACAAGAACTAGAAGTTTTTGAGTTTCTATTTGGAAAGTGTTTGATGATTAAGATTTCTATTATACATGTACTCTCAATATATAACAGAAATCCTTTACGTAAAACACTTTTCATGTTATAATTTTTTGAACAATGCCACCGATGTGGTACAATGATAGAGTCACAAGTATCCATTTTAAATTTAAAATAGAAGAGAGTGACAATTAAAATATTTTTATATTTTTCTTTTTTACATTTTATAATTTAAAAATAAATATTTGTCTTTTTGTCATTGTGGTAAGGAAGATGTTTCTATTCACTGATGAGTAGATAAGTATTGTTTTACTCTTTTTTATTGAACAATACTTGCCTCGGGCCCTATAAAAAGGAAGCTCCTTTTGACAGAGATCTGAACCAATAAAAAATTGAAATCTGTATAAAATTTAAATTAAAAATGGGTGATACAGATCTTTTTATCGAGTTATGTATTTTTTTTCTCTCCCCATGTCGGACCGTACGTTTTTCTTGTAGACTCCTCTCTCTCTCTCATTCATATCAATGGCTTCTGTCCTTGCTAATGGTACTTCAACTCTCTCTCCTCAACCCCACTACAAAACATCCAAAGGTTTCTAAAAGGTTTTACCCTAAACTCGAAACCTAGAAGGCTTCAAACCTAATAACCCTAATTGGGAGTTTTCAAAATAAGAGTTGATATTGGACATGAACCCTAAGAGGTAGGCCTTTGAATTTAAGCTCAAATGACGAGGACTCACTTCATAAATTCCTCAAGCACGATTACAAGCCTCTAAATTTAAGTTCATATTTAAAAGTAGAACATCCAAAGTTCAAGTCTTTGTAAGAACAAAATGAGTGTATTTTTGCCAAAGTAATATATATATATATATATATGAACTTTTAAAACTTTTCTTTTGTTTTGATGATTATAGTAGAAATCCTAATCATCAAACACTTTACAAAAAGAAACTCAAAAACTTCTATATACTCAAAATGGGTGTGTGAGTATTGTTAATGAATAACCTTTTTTTTGAAAGAAAAATGATATATTCTCAATATATTTGACTTTAATAGATTTAATAATCATAGATGTTTAGTTTTTTTTTAGTCACAAAATAACGGGTGATAACATATGGTGCTCCATAATAGAATGTACTAAATGATATATATATACATATAAGGAAATTAAATATAAAATTCAAATAAAATTGTAGCAATTTTTAAATGCATGTAAAAATCAAATTTTGTAACAATGAGAGGCACATAGAATGAAAGACGAGTGCAGTACCTAAAGGTTTCAAAGCTTTGATAGTTTTAGCTGAAATGTGACATCTAGCCATCTAGGATGTAAATTTAACCCACCTGGCTGGCTCTGTTCTGGCTTGTCCTAATTGAGTTATTGGAATGGGTTTAAAATTATTCTAATAGGGTTAATGGCAGATTTAGAAGGAGAGTTTAAAACTCGCCAAACTTCGAATCAAGCCGATTAATAATAAATATATAAATAAAAATTCTTTTATTAGTTATAATTTTCTTTTTCCTTCATTTTTATGATAATAATAAATTTAAACAATATTTTTGTTATTTTAATTGTTAAATATTTGACTACACTTAAATTTTTTTTTTTTACAGAATTTATCTTAAATTTGTTAGTACTTGAATTGTTTTTTAGAAAAAACATATATATTTGGGCATCCCAACTCCGATGCAGGCGGGTTTGAAAAAATAATTTATTTGTGGGACGAATTTGAAAAAAGAGTGTCTCGTTCCAAATCTGCTACATTGACATCTCTAGTGACATTCAATGAAAATATACGAACAAGAATTTATTTATTTTTGTGTCTTTTTGAAAGATAGAGGCGTTAAGCTTGTCTATGAAAAAAGTTAGCTAAAATTAAGGTACCTCTATAATTTGTACACCGACTGAAACATGCATAGACATGACTAGAACATGTCGAAAATCTTTCAGGATACAGTGATGTAGTTTTGCAATTATTTTATAAAAATGAAATTCTAATGTAAATCTAAAACACATTTTGGATTAATAAAAAAAAATAAATAAATATATATATATATATATAAAGTTGTAGAAAACAAAAAACATTCACCTATAAGCTACTAGGGTCAAAACCCATTTAAAAGTACTTTCTATTTTTAGTTTACTAAACAAAAGTCTATTATCACGGCCTAGGAAGTACGGACATAGAGCATAGAGTACGGGTACGACACTACACTGACACGGCGATGATACGTTTATAAAATAATAATATAATATATTAATATGTATTAATTATTCAACAAAAAAAAAGACTACTCTATAAAAGTATTTCAATTCATCGTCAAACAATTAAGAATCAAACAAATTTATAAACAAAAATAGACAAATAGATTAAAGAACTAGACTTATTTGGTCCTCTACATATATTTAACTTAGATTTTTAATCATTACTTAATTGCATATAATTTTCTTTCGAAATACTTGAATATATATCACTGCTATGAAGTGTCTGACACGTGTTCAAGGAGTGTCCAAAGAGTGTCCGAGAAGTATCCTAAAAAAAAAAAATGTCATAACACTTTTACTAAATATTTCAACACGTATTTAAAAAGTGTCCGAGTATCTAACACGGTGTTCATCTGAAAGTAAGTTTGTGCTTTGAGCTTCCAAGTCACAATGCTCAGCTCATCAATTCATCATCTTGACATGAGTCACATGAGGACCTTTGACGTAATTTCACCTTGTGAGCTTATTAACAATCCTTATCATCGGAATCTAATAAAAAAGAAATTAAAAGAACATCTTAATTCCATAGCAGTGTGCCTCGTCTGAAATTTTTTAATGGAAGTTTTTTTTTTTAAATTGTAAAGTGGATGAATTATTTGAGAACTGTTATAAAATAAAGCAAGATGTTTCAATTAATAATAATAATAATAATGGTATTTATTGACAATGTTCTGTTGGAATACAATGTTATCTTAAGTTGGGCTTTATTATGTCGTGTATATTTGATTATTAATCTATGTATTCTATAAATAACAACCCAAATGTGTTCGATCAGTGCTTGCAAACATATATATATATATATATATATATATATATATACACACACACACACGCATACATATATATATGATTGTAGGTATATTGCACCAGTAAAGGTTAATGTGCTTTGTTACTGAAAACTAGTTTGTGCGATAATGTGGCAACTAATTGAGTATATTTTGTTGGAGTACGTAATCATCTAATTGTACTACACTCATTAGTAGTTAGAAAGATAAATTAAAAAAAACAAGTAAAAACAAGAAAAAAATACAGATTTAGGTGATTCACTTAAAATTGAGTTATGACTGTAAAGTTGTCAAGATTTCACTCTAATGAAAGAAAATAAAATTACAAGTGTGTTCAGAATGATTTATAACCACCCCACGGTACTCTTATATAATTAAAGTTACATAATAAGTGTAAATAGGTAGATGAGTTCTGCTATGAGGAGTGACTATCACAGGACTGAGTTGTAAGAACTGAATAGGATCAAGCTGATGAAGTAACCATGAAACAATAATAGGAATGTGAGCTGGGTGCTAGATGGGAGAGAGAGAAAGCAAGAGTGATTCAGATAGGGAGGGGGCACCGGAATGATCCACATGTCACCACGCCATGGGGTATTTATAGACCTCAGGCATGGGGCTTATGACAGCTGTCATCCTACGTGGCACTTGGTCGCGTATCCCTTCCTTTACCACTCCCGGTTGTAACCATGAGTCTATACCCCTCGCGGGCTTGGTCATACCCGCGAGAAACGTTGTGATGGTGCCCGTATAGAGTCACACTAGCACAACTTTTAGATACCCCTGGCCCAACGATCCTTCCTCTCAATCCTCCATACCACACTCAACCCACCTTCCCGCCTGGGACCATGACGCCATATGCTCTATTATGACACCATGATCGCCCAGACCATATCACAGCCTGTACCTGTGCCTAAAATGGTCTGTGGGACACCGTAGCCTCATACTAATTCCCACTCCTCAATGCTAGAAGTAACGTCGCGACAAGTTACTTTCCATATTGAAGAGAGGAATTAACAGTCTTCTACATGGCCCCTGTTACAAGGATAACCACTCGGGATTGTGAGCTGGTTAAGCCACACAATGGCCCATTCATCCATGATTCCTTGTAACCCTTGAGAGTATGCCATATTTGTTAATTTAGAAGTGTTTTATAGAATCATACTCCTTTCAGAGTTGGTCCCAAAAAAACACAATCTAATTACCAAACATAACATGCCCGTCAGAGAGGATTGCCCCCAATCTTCTCACTCCCTGTGCTTCTGTATGCTTTGCTAACCCCCCCATGGGGATTGAACATTCCTTTCATATACAAGTCCCTACGCGAGCAAGAACCATCCCTACGCGGGGTGGGGATAACCCTACGCGGGGAGAGGCTTCCCGCGCACGGGTTAACCACGCGGGTGCATGTCTCCCGCGGGGTTATCCCATGCGCGGGAAGGCTGTCTCCGCGGAGGGTCTTCACAGCCTCCGCGGAGGGTCTTCACATATATTAGTCTTTCCTCATGGGGTTTTTCGCACATGAAGCCTTCTGATCCATCCATCCTTTCCTTGCTCTACGATACCCTTATCTACATTTTGCCCCCTTGCAAACAATATTTTTCCACAAAGTGTTGTTTGCAACCTGTATTGTCCTCCTTTTCCCCTCCTTGTATTCAGAATAACCTCTTTTATTCCCATAGGCTTTTCGGAGTTTTGATCACTCAATGAGTTCTGATTGCAATCCCTACGCGGATAGAGTGTCATTTGTAATTGGCCGTATTTTCTTCCTTGCAGTCATGAAGAGTCCTTTATAAGCTTCAGATCACTTATTTCCTCGTTCATAGCCCTTTCGCGGGTGAGTTACCAAGTGCTATTTTTCTCCACGCCTTGGTTTGTTTTCTGTTTCTTTCTTTGCTTATATCTGACTTTTACCATCTTAGCTTCGCCATGAGCATTCTTTCCAATCATTATGCCCACTTCCTGCTTGAGTAAATGTCTCAGAGAGTTTTTATAGGTGCAATGCTTCCCTATTTAATTATAAGTTCCTCCTCTATTTCATCCACATAAATTAGAGTTATTAATCCCCACGCGGGTGAGATGCCATTTGCGACCGGCTTCAGTGTCTCTTCGGTTCCTTTGTAACTGTCCGCGTCGTTTCGGTTTCCGCGCCCGGTGCCCTATATATGCCACTATTTTGAGTTTTTCTGTACACCTATCTACTTACCTCTTTTCCTTTCCTCTGTTTATTCATCTCGTTATCCTTTAAATACTTCATTCTTCCATGACAAAGAAGAAACAAATGACTATGTCCAATGGGGCTGTCCCTCAGACTCCCCCTCCTTCCGAATGGCGTAGAGCACCATTTTTCAGTTCAGATCATGATCATTTCTGGAGTTCTATTGAAGGATTTATACCTGATATGGAGGTCGAAGGAAATTTGGTGATACTTGGTCCCGATGGTGACATGGAAGCTTTCGCGCCTTCCCCCGAGTCCATCCCGCGGCTTTGTCTAGAGAGAGGAGACTACCCTTTTAGCTTTACCGAATACGAGTCTCACATGGGTGCCACTTCCGAATGGACCGAGTGGTCCCGTTATATTCTTAGCAATCCAGAGTATTGCTCTATTCTTCGCAAAGCCAAGGTTCTTCAGTCCGTCAAACTCTTTTCCGAGCTGTCAGTCAAAAGAGATTCAGTTGGTCTTTCTACACTTATATCCAGATGGAGTACCTCCAGCCATACATTTATTACTGCTTGGGGTGAACTGACCCCTACTCTAGAGGATGCGGCAGTGCTTTTTAGGCTTCCTGTTTTGTGTTCTGGTGAACCGTCCGCGCCTATAGCATCTCCGGAGGCTCTCGCCCTCCGTGCTACTCTAGATCTCCACGCGGATAATGCCATGCGCCTTGACACAATTTTTAAAGGCTCTAAAAAACTAAAAATCCAACCGAAAGTAAAGTCCCCCAAACTTACTTATATATCCTGGTATCGTCATTTCTTCCGCGACTATGAAAGGAAAACCCAAGCTCACCGCGAACGCCCTCGTCTGTTCGCGGAGGGTCCTGAATTTGGTAAGCCGGATGAGCTTGCTGCTTTTCTAGTTTACTGGCTAGACCGATTTATCTTCGAAGGTCGCCCTCAAGACGGTCCGGACAGAGATATGTTTCTGCTGGCCTCTGTTTTGGCAAAGGGGAATACCCTCCCTTTGGGGCCAATGTTTCTGGGGACTTTATACAATCGTCTGGACACCATCGCCTTGGATTATGCTCGCTCCAAGGGTCGATATGAGATAAGTACCCATGTTGCTTCCCTGTTTTTGATGTTGTTTCTCTTCGAGCGCTTTCCGAAGTATGGTGACCATCCTCATGAGTTTGATGTTTTTGATTCCAATGGAACTATTTTGGACAATGGCCAATCTTTTCGATGGAATGGTTTGGGTGCCAAAGGTGACATCGGTGACTTCTTAGATTGCGAAGAGCTCTTTGAATTCCGGCCTTATACCATCCAACGCGATGGTATTCAATTTCCTCCCTTCTATACTGAAGAGACATATATTCTAGAGGATGATAAGCCTACTGTTTCCCAACTGATTTTTTGTGCTCTGGTTTCTGGTGCTGCTCTACCAGCTGTTAGCGAAACTCGTTTAAAACGAACCGGTTATTACCCGATGAAGGTAGCTCGTCAATTTGGATTTGATCAAAACGTCCCTTCCTTATCTTTTGTTTGGGAAGAGACTTTTGATGGGTCTATGCTATTCTACCGAAAGAAACTTGAATTGCAAAAGCGTCGTTTTTCTTCCTATGTTGAGATCCCGTCCGTACACCGACGCGGACACTGTACACCCAGCTACTTGAGATATCTAGAATATGTTCATACCCTGTTCAGAAGTTTTGTTGGAAGTCCTCCTGAGATTTCAGAAACCATCCCGATTTACAAGGATGACGTGACCCTTAAATGTCCTCAGCCACATGCATCTAGAGGTTCGGAGACACTATTCTTAGAGAGATTATCCCGGAGCCTAGGGCTCCTCTTATGCTCATCCGCCGTTGGAAGCCGACGCTTCGTCTGTCGCTGATCATGAGCCCGTTAGTAAAAAAATTCGCACGGTACGATCCTTCATTCAAATCTTCTTCCTCTTTTTGTTTAGCACTTACTATCTTCCATATATATATATATATTTCATATATATATACATTTTTATCTTCGCTGTTTCGGTTGTAGGGACTGCGCCCGCATAAGCAAGTGACTTATAAGGAGCCCTCTATTTCCGAAAGTGATCCTTCTATCTTCAAGTCTGTGAAGCGTGGAGACCTCGGGGAGGCTTTTGAACATGCTGTACAAGAGTCTGAGAATTCTCCCGCGGATATCATAGGGCCAAACCTTCCCGCGGGTGGGAGTTCCGACCTAGGTTCCACCGCGGATGAAGGTTTTACCACTCCTGCTCCGAGATATTCCACCGATGCTTCTCCAATCTTTTCCCCTTCTAAAGTCATTGATGAAGATCGTATCCCCATATCGGCCCTGTTGTCCCTCCATAAGCCAACCATTCTTCCCGAACCTACTGTCCCTCAATCGTTGTCTACTCCTCCCATTTCTCCTGTTCCTTCTCCCCTTGCACCCCCGAGCGATGACCCCTTAGCTCGTGTCAGACATGATGCTGGTCATTTATTATTTTCTTCGCAGGACAGCGAACCCGTGGATGGGGTTGAACCTCTTTCCAGCCAGGATCCGTTAGTGAATCTCATGATGACTGAGCTCGGAGCTGGAGATTTGCCTACATCTGAGGGCAATGTTTCTGATCTTGCTGGTGAATTGTCAGCAACGAACAAAGATACCGTTCAATTATCAAGGGAAATTTTTGGGCGTCCTGGTGATGACTTCCAAATCTTCAAAGATGCTGATCTTCCTTCCGCAAGTGAAATCTTCCCCAATGTATCTGGTTCTCTTCCCGCGGCCCCTTTGTCCACCCCTGTGGAAGCTCTTCCTGCTGAAAAGTCATCCCGCAGATTAGGTATCAACTTTTCTGTGCTACCTTTATTTTCTTTGCTCATATTTCCTTACAATTTCCCTCTTTTGCAGGCCCTGATCCTCAAGCTGCCACCATGGATTCTGATTTTAGTGAAGGGTTGAGGTCTGATCTGGAGGTATTTCTTAATCCCCAAAATTTAAGACCGGAAGACCCTGTTGGGTGGCATTCCTTTTCTTGCAGTTTCCGCAATGTTGGGATGCTTAACAGAGTTCGTCGTCGCTATCCAACAACCTTTGCTAATTTTGCCCTTCAAGACCCTATGTACCAGCGTCTCTTTCTGGATGCTGTGGCAGACTTCCTTGTTTCCCTTGACGGTCAACCATTATCCAGCCTTGATCCCGCGATCATCCCAAGTTTGCGGCGACGCATTAGTGACTGGCAAGCTGTTGGCTTAGCGCTTCCTTGGCTGGATTCTCGTTTACAGGATACTGTTCATAGTCACGAGATACAAGTCTTGAATGACCAGCATGCTCTTTTGACTTCAGATCTTACAAAGGACGAAGCTGAAGCGGATACTACTCGCCAGCATTTATCATTCTTGGAGGAACGTATTGCTGCGAACAAGGCGAAGGCAGCAGCTCTTACGGATGCCATTTCGAAGAAAGTGACCTCCTCTGGTGTTGTCCCCTCGGATCTAATATTTAAAGACCTTCTGTAATTTTTTCTTTTGATGACACATGTTTTTGGACTGTATTTTGCCAATACATTGTAACAGCACTCTTTTTTTTTATTATCGAACTCCTTTTTTTTTTTTTTTTTTTTTTAGTACAAGATACAACTATGTCTATGCCAAATATTTCTTTATCCATTTGACATTTATAGGTCCTGTCTTAAAATGGGTTCCCAACTCTTCAAGCTTGTAATAACCACTTTCATTTGCTTCCTTTACTTCAAAAGGTCCTTCCCATTTTGGTTGAAATTTCCGAACCCCTTGCCCCCTCATGATTGCAGGTACCACCTTGAGCACCAACTCTCCGACTTTAAATTCTCGCGGGTGTATCTTCTTGTTATAATGTCGCGACTGACTTGCCAAATAAGTCTTGTGATGGTTTTGGGCATTTTCCCTCTTTTCATCCAGGGCTTCTAATTGGCTTAGTCTCTGAGTATCTGCGCTCCTCCCTGCCAATCTGATTGCCTCAATTTGAAGCTCCGCGGGAAGCACTGCTTCTGCGCCATATACCAACGCGTAGGGTGTTTCTCCTGTGGAATTTTTCCGAGTAATTCTATATGCCCATAATGCGATTGGCAGCTGTTCGACCCATCCTTTTTGCTTTTCATGAACCAAACGACTTAGAATCCGAATGAGTGTTTTATTACTGGCCTCGGCTTGTCCATTCCCCTTTGGATAGTAAGGCGTTGATCTGTGATGGGACACCATATAGTTGCCCAATAATTCTCTAACTGTTTGAGTTAACAAATGGTGTACCATTGTCTGAAAGTAATACCTTTGGTATTCCAAATCGGCAAATAATGTTTTCCTTTATGAATCTCGCCACATTAACTGCCACGATTTTTTTTAATGGAATAGCTTCTACCCATTTCGAGAATAATTCTGTAGCTACTAGTAGCCATATGTGCCCCCGTGATGCCGGTGTAATTGGTCCAACAATATCCAACGCCCAAGTGTGAAACGGCCATGGAGTTATCAGGCTGTGCAAGCTTGCCGCGGGGGCATGTATCATAGACCCGTGGACTTGGCAAATATGACATTTTTTAGTATAATCCAAAGCATCTTTTTCCATGGTAGGCCAATAATACCCCGCCGCGACTAATTGGTGGAAGAGTTTGTGTCCTCCTTGATGTCCTATATCATGCGTTTGTTTTAGGACTTCCTGTGCTTCTTCTTCTTTCAAACATCTCAAAGGTCGACCATTAAACCCTTTCCGATATAATACCCCATTTTCCTCAAAAAATCTCTTCGCTCTTCTTTGTAGACGGAAAGCCTCCTTTTTGTCTCTAGGTAGAGTTTGTTCTCGCAAGTATTCCACATATTGGTCTCTCCAGTCTGAGATCTCAGCAAAATTTGTTTCAGTGTGCGCAGTAAGACAGCAACAGCCTGAGCATGCCTCTTGTACTTTTACCGCCTCTTTTTTCATTGTCGGCCAGAAGTACCCTTGTCTTTGTAATCTTCGGTACAGGCTAATATCTGTTGTTTCACAAGAAGACTTGTGTACTTCTGTCAATATTTTTTCAGCCTCTTTGGGTCCGAGACATCTTGACAATACCCCGTCTGGCCCGCGATGATAGAGTCTATTAGCAACCAGTTGGTACTGCTTTTCTAATGCCATATCTTTAACCCCACCCAACTGTTTGAGTTTTTCTATAACTGTCTTCCTCCAATCACTTTCTTCCTCTTCTGGGTGATCGTAAAATATTGTCGCGGGCTGAGTTCGACGAAGAAGATTGACCATTGTCATATTTTCTCTTAATTCCAATTGAGACCCCAAAGTTGCCAATGCATCAGATCGCCTGTTACTTGCTCGGGGTTTGTGCTCGAATTTTATGTATTGAAAATTCTTCATCATTTCTTGCACAATATCCCGATAGGTAGCAAGGCGAGGCTCTTTTACCGAGTATTCTCCTCTGATTTGCTTGATTATCAAGTTAGAGTCACCGTAGACCACCATTTTCTGTATTCCTGCTGCCAAGCTTGCGGATAGACCTAGTATCAACGCCTCATATTCGGCCATGTTATTAGTACAAGGGAAGTCTAGTCTGTATGACATAGCAATTTCCTCTTTTGTCTTTTCATTGGTCATTATGAAGCCAGCACCATTTCCTCTTTCTGTGGAGGATCCATCAAATTCCAATTTCCAAAGATCTGCTTCTTCCGATGAAATTTCATCACAAATTGCAACATCAAAGATGCTATTTGGTTCTGACTCCCCCCGCGGGAACATAGCCAATAAATCAGCGAGAGCTTGACTTTTTACTGCCTTGGGATTGGAGCATGTAATCTGATACTCGGATAGGGCGAGCAACCAGCGAGCCAATTTTCCTGACAACAGTGGTTTTGACAACAAATACCTAACGGGATCGCTCTTTGTAATCAATTCAACTGGATGTGCCAACAGATAATGCCTAAATTTCTGCGCTGCGAAGACCAGGGATAAACAGTGTCTTTCTATCGGTGTATAACGCACCTCTGCTCCTCGAAGTACTCTACTAATATAGTACACAGGTTTTTCCATTTGCTCATGTTCCTGGGCCAACAGAGCACCAATAGATTTCTCAGTAGAAGTCAAATACATGATCAATCCTTTTCCCGGTGTCGGAGCCGTCATTGTCTGTGGTGATGTCAGGATTCCCTTCACCTTCTCAAATGCCACCTGATGTTCGGCACTCCATTCATAAGGAATTTTATCCTTCATTAACGGGATTAAAGGATGAGTCACTTCTGCCAGTGCTGGGATAAAACGCCTTAAGTATGATACTTTCCCCATGAAACCCCGCAATAATTTTCTTGTTCGCGGCGGATCCATTTCGATTATTGCTTTAGCCTTGCTGGGATTTAAATCAATGCCCTGCCTGTGGACTATACATCCCAAAAATTTTCCTTGTTGGACACCGAAGGCACACTTCATCGGGTTCATCTTCAGGTTATATTCACGGCATCTACGGAGAACCTTCTCTAAATCTCGTATGTGGTCCATGCATTTCTTTGATTTCACAACTAAATCATCTACATAATCTTTTACTTCATGGTGGATCATGTCATGAAAAATTACTGTCATAGCCCGTTGGTAAGTAGCGCCTGCATTCTTCAATCCGAAGGGCATGACTGTGTAATAAAAGTTTCCAATTGGTGTTCGGAAGGCTGTTTTCTCTGCATCTTCAGGGGCCATCTTTATTTGGTTATATCCACTGAATCCATCCATTAATGAAAACAACTCGTGACCTGCCGTGGCATCCACCATTGTGTCAATATTTGGAAGCGGAAATTCATCTTTTGGACAAGCCTTGTTGAGATCTCGATAATCAACACATATCCGAATCTGACCATTTTTCTTTTGTACAGGCACGATGTTAGCAAGCCATGTGGGATGCTGAGTGGGTCTTATGAACCCTGCTTTGAGTAGCTTCTGGATTTCTTCTTTGATCCGTATCTCCAAATCCGGACGATAGGCCCTCTGTTTCTGCTTGACAGGCACCGCGAAAGGATTTATGTTAAGCTGGTGAGCAACTAGGTTGGGATCAAGTCCGGGCATCTGATCATATGCCCATGCAAACACATCCTGGTACTCTTTCAATAACTGTATAATGGCCATTTTTAAGTTTGAATCAAGTTTCTTGTTGATCAATGTGGGCCGCGGAGAGACCCCATCTCCAATATCTACTTCTTCCAGCTCTTCTTCTATTAGAAAACTTGCAGCATCTTCCTCTGAAAGTCTTATGGCATCCGCACATATGAGAACCTCGGCAGTATTGGGGACACGAGCTTCAGGTGGGAGCCCTGTCCCCGCGCCCCGTCATAACTTGTATACAACCCTTCCATCTGCCATTTTTACCTTAGTCCAGTTTACTTCCTTCTCTGCGGGCCTTTTAGGGGATACTCTTGCTTGTAGTTCCTCCCATTTAGGAAGTGGAATGGCCTGAACCTCATCATTGGCCATTTCATCCGTATATTCATTAAAGAAAATTGCATCGGCAAAATGAGCCTCCGAAGGGCAAAAAGGGTCTTTAGAAGCCCGGAGCGTCATAGTGCCCTTTCCCCAATTAGCCTTCATAACTTGATGATAAGAGGATGGGACCACCCCGTAAGCATGCATCCAAGGTCTGCCTAACAACAACTGATAAGATGGTTCACCTTTTATGACATGGAACTTGGTAGGGGCTCTGATTTTCCCTACTTTTAGATCGACCGTTGCATATCCGATTGTAGCTTGTTGTTCACCATTGAAAGCTGTAACGCTTATAGGTTGGTGTACAATCTTCGCTTCAGGGAATTGTATTGCCTTTAAAGTGGTTAATGGCATGATATTTACTGAAGCCCCGCTATCAAGGAAAGCTCTTTTTAAATCTCGACCATTGACTGTAACTGGCACATACAGCGGCCGATTGTGAGGGAAAGGAACTTGCTTATCTGCCATTGAAAAGACAATCTCTCCTTGCTTGGTCGCATCTTGTATAGATGATTCGTTGCGAGTGTGAACCAAAGCGGCTACGGTCTGATTTATTAAGAATTCCTTGATCTGTTCTAGAATTGAAAGATCATTGAAGAAGCAATGTATATGAGCTTCTGTATCTGTATTCGTGGCTTGGTATTCTCCTTCATCCATTGGATCAGTTACACCAACGGTTGCTGCATGCTGAGGGAATGGATTGTTGACAACATTGTTTCCAGCAATATCTATGCTCTTTTCAGCGATCTTTTTATGTACTATTCCCCTGAATGCCCAGCAATCAGTTAGACAATGTCGTACAGCTCGGTGAAAGGGGCAGTAGTTCGATTTTGCCTTTTCTTCTCTGCTAGGAAGTCTTTCTACCGCGGGTAAGGTGACAACACCATCCTTGATCCACTGAGTCAATAATGATATTGCCTCCTTGATACCAAATGGCAAAGGTGCGGGTTCTGGCCGTCGGACTCTCCCTGTATTACTGCTTATCTGACTCGGAGTTGCCGCAACAGTGGCCCTCCGCGGGAAGACATTTCCCTTGGCCGGAGGTGGAATAATTTCTCCCAAACGCCTGGCACTATTCATTAGGCCAGAGAAGGTTTTTATCTCATGATTAACTAAATGCACCCGATACTCTCTCAACATACCATCCACGCATATTTTTATAAGTTGCTCTTCTGAGGTCGGCTCAAAGCATTCCAATGACATCTCACGGAAACGTTTGACATATGTGACTACTTCTTCGCCCAACTTTTGCTTGTGCCGAGTTAACGACAGCATTGTGACTCGCTCCTCAGTGGTGAAGAATTTTTCGTAGAATTTAGCCAGCATTTCTGCCCAAGTTAACACTGTTCCTGGCACTAAATTCATGTACCAGGTGTAAGCTCTTCCTGTAAGGGATTTTGAGAATTCCCTGAGCTTAAGCTGTTCATCATTTCTGTAGGCACCTAACGCGTCCACAAATCGCGCGATATGCTCCCTTGCATCTCCTTCCCTACCGTCAAACTGTCTGAATTTTGGAGAAAAATATCCCTCCGGATATGGCATTAATAATATGGCGGGATCATAAGGCGGTGGGACCTCAATATCAACAGTTGTATTCTTTTTGGAATTAAGAATTGCTTGTAATTGCTCAATGGTTACGAACGAGGCATTAACATTGTGCTGGATATCATTGTCAGATTCCTTTCGGCCAGGATTTTCTGTCACATCCGGAGCTGTTATCTGAGGTGATTGTCCTCGACCGGGAACAGGTGATCGCTCTGTTCTGGGACTAGACTGCTGAGTTCGCAAAAACTGTAGGATCTGCACTTGAGTTTCTTGGATGTTTGCTAGTACTTGGAGCATCATTGGAGGTATATTATCTTGAGATTGTGGAGGAGTCACAGTGATTGGTGGATTCTGCCTTCTTTGTATTTTACGCCTTTGTTGAGGAACACCTGAATTGACAGGATTGGCCGGATCTGGATTTTGATCAGCTCTCTGAGAACTTGGTGCAGCTTGCTTCCCTTTCCGCTTAACATTTTGCTGACCAGCCATGTGAAAGGCAATCCTCCCCAGTGGAGTCGCCAATTGTAAATAGGTAGATGAGTTCTGCTATGAGGAGTGACTATCACAGGACTGAGTTGTAAGAACTGAATAGGATCAAGCTGATGAAGTAACCATGAAACAATAATAGGAATGTGAGCTGGGTGCTAGATGGGAGAGAGAGAAAGCAAGAGTGATTCAGAGAGGGAGGGGGCACCGGAATGATCCACATGTCACCACGCCATGGGGTATTTATAGACCTCAGGCATGGGGCTTATGACAGCTGTCATCCTACGTGGCACTTGGCTGCGTATCCCTTCCTTTACCACTCCCGGTTGTAACCATGAGTCTATACCCCTCGCGGGCTTGGTCATACCCGCGAGAAACGTTGTGATGGTGCCCGTATAGAGTCACACTAGCACAACTTTTAGATACCCCTGGCCCAACGATCCTTCCTCTCAATCCTCCATACCACACTCAACCCACCTTCCCGCCTGGGACCATGACGCCATATGCTCTATTATGACACCATGATCGCCCAGACCATATCACAGCCTGTACCTGTGCCTAAAATGGTCTGTGGGACACCGTAGCCTCATACTAATTCCCACTCCTCAATGCTAGAAGTAACGTCGCGACAAGTTACTTTCCATATTGAAGAGAGGAATTAACAGTCTTCTACATGGCCCCTGTTACAAGGATAACCACTCGGGATTGTGAGCTGGTTAAGCCACACAATGGCCCATTCATCCATGGTTCCTTGTAACCCTTGAGAGTATGCCATATTTGTTAATTTAGAAGTGTTTTATAGAATCATACTCCTTTCAGAGTTGGTCCCAAAAAAACACAATCTAATTACCAAACATAACATGCCCGTCAGAGAGGATTGCCCCCAATCTTCTCACTCCCTATGCTTCTGTATGCTTTGCTAACCCCCCCATGGGGATTGAACATTCCTTTCATATACAAGTCCCTACGCGAGCAAGAACCATCCCTACGCGGGGTGGGGATAACCCTACGCGGGGAGAGGCTTCCCGCGCACGGGTTAACCACGCGAGTGCATGTCTCCCGCGGGGTTATCCCATGCGCGGGAAGGCTGTCTCCGCGGAGGGTCTTCACAGCCTCCGCGGAGGGTCTTCACATATATTAGTCTTTCCTCATGGGGTTTTTCGCACATGAAGCCTTCTGATCCATCCATCCTTTCCTTGCTCTACGATACCCTTATCTACAATAAGTGTGAAAAATACATAGAATAATTTAATCTGCAAACGTGTGGTAACACATACAGTATTACGATACTCCACACTTTATAGCAGGTAAGCCCAAAGTCACTTATGGCCAAGTTTTAAAAACGAAAGGAAAAAATAAAATCATTGGAACAATTAGGTTACCTTGAAGTGTAATATATCTTTAACTAATTATTTCAATCCTAAAAGTAGATGACATTTAGGCCCAGTCTGGTTAGAAAGAAACGGAAGGAAATGAAAAGAAAGGTAACGAAGGATTATGATTTTTTGTGTTTGGTACAAAATTTTGAAAGGAAAAGAAAAGTAATGGATGAATTTGAAGGAATAGTCTAAAACATAAGGAGCAAATTTTTAGACTTATTTTTCAAGTTGAAATATATAACCGAAGGAGTTTTTATTCCTTTGATACAAAACACACCGGTTTGGGAAATTAGAAAGATCTAATCCACTACAAGTGTACCCTAAAGATTGGAGTTGATATATGTATTGATTGGTAAGAAATGCACTGCATAAGTATTTACTTGGTGTTACTTTCCAAAAAAAAAAATATTAACTTGGTGGTAAGTTAAAAAATATTAAAGATTGCAATGATCTATATATATATATATATATATATATATATATATATATATATATAATTAAATAGAAAAAAAATGAATAACTTTAAAAACGAATCAAAGCTTTGATATTTATTGCAAGACCAATTGAATTGATGGTTGAGACATAAAATGTAGAGTGAATCTTTAATCATTTATAATAAATCACCATATGGCCAAATTAGAAAGAAATTAAAAGAAGTTGGGGAAGGGAAGATATATATCAAAATATATTACAAAATAATAGTATACAATTACAAGTCTTCCTTAGAAAAAAATCAAGGACATTGATAAAGATTAGCATCTGCTATGGTGGATCCATATTCCATTATGTTGATTAAACCCTAAAAGAATGAATTCTAGTCATATATCGGCCGAAAAGAGTGGTTTGAATGAGATCGTTTAGGGCCATATGCAACGAAAATTAATGTTTATTAGGATACTAAGCAATCAAACAAGCAATATTGTATCTCCTTAGTTCACTACACAAAAAATAAAAAATAAAATGCCACATGATAATACTATATATACAATGATGGTATATTAGTTACACATGAATAAATTAGAAAGAAATTTAAAAGTAGTGGGGAGGGGAAGATATCAAAGTATCTTACAAGATAATACTATACAAGTCTTCATTAGAAATTAATCAAGGACATTATATATATATATATATATATTGATTAAACCCTAAAAGAATGAATTTTGATAATCAGCCGAAGGGAGTGGTTCGAATGAGATCATGTGGGGCTATGGATCACCACAATGGAAGTTGATGTTCATTGGATACCAACCGTGACCATTAGAGTAGAGTATGAAACAAGTTAACAATAAGCCACTTGCATGAAAAAGTTTTCATTTTGTTTATTATTCTACCATATTAATGTTATGTTAATACGATCCAAGCGTAGTTATAAGAATTTTGGGTACTGACGGAGTTGGGATTTTATTCTAAAGTGAGGACAGCGGTCATAAACGATCAAATAAAATATAACAACTTTTTTGAACTTAAACAATTGAGTAATATTTACATGAGAAATGCTAAACGTCATGAAATTATTTCATGAATTTGCATTATGAATGATGTGGCAGGTAACGTGGAGAGTTAGTATTGGGGGAATTCGGTAATAATATCATGGGACTACGTGTATGGAGGAAATTTCACCAATACTAACTTTCCACGTTACCTGCCACATCATTAATAATACAAATTCATAAAATAATTTCATAACGTGTAGCATTGTTGATTAATATATTTAATACATTATGTACTCATTCATGATGTCATGACTAAGCATTCAATTGCCAATATGCTTTTTTTTTTAAATATTTGAAATCACATTTGAATGAAAAATGATATATGTCATGAAATTATTTAATGATTTGAATCATAAATGATGTGGCAAAGCTATAGTCCTTATATTACACATGAAATAGTTATGAGTGATGAGTACTTGAAAAGAGAATTTAAATAAGAGCAATGTTACACATCATGAAATTATTTTATAAATTTTTATTATAAATGATGTGACAATTAAATGATGAGTTAGTATTGGTGGAATTCTCCCCATATACGGAGTCTCAATGATATTATCACATGTCATATCATTCATGATAGAAATTCATGAAATAATTTCATGATTTGTAACATTTTCCTTTAAATAATGATACCGTTTTATAATTCATGATACAAATTATTCATGATGTGTATCATTACTTCAATTGAACTATGACTCATTTGATTATAAGAACTCGAAAGTTAAACCAAGTGTTTAATTTGTGAAGTCAACTATTCAAATATGTGGGTGTGGATTAGCATGCTTCAAAATTTTGGAATGATTATTTTAGTGTCCATGATATACTTTTCATAGTAATTGTGATTTGGTAAGAAATTGTTTATGTAGAATAAAGTTACAAAACACAAGTTATCTCATAAGTCATACCATAAACACAAGTCATTGAAAATCAAAACCAAAAGGGTTTTTTTTTTTTTACTATTTTGAAAGGGCAAGATTTCATTTCAAAATGATTGAGACAAGTTACAACTAAAAAATAATCGAAAGACATTTACTAGAAAATTGCATATAAAATTAAAATATAAAATGTTGAGTGGGGGCATTTTCCTCTGTTGTACACCATGTGGCTCCCCCACCGATTTTAGTGTATATTTTTACGTGAATCAAAACATGTGCAGACAAGCATAATCAATAGAATTTCAAAAGGATGGTCTAATGACAAGAATTGTACAACTCTGTGGTGTGGTGGTTTATGAATTACATGTACTCTGTAGTATATTATAAGATACTCTAAGAAGGCAACATCCTCATAGTCGGAGAATAAAAAAATACTAACCCACAGTCAAATACATAGAGTACGTATAAAATGATTTCGTTTTGCTATTTCATAAAGCATCATATTTAAGATTCGATTTTTTTAAAGTGCAAACAATTTCTTAGAAGTTACACCCGTAACGTAAGCAAAGTTTTCTTGACCCATTTGGGAGGAGCGCTTTACATAGTGTCCTGAATTAGTCAGGACAAAGCCCTGGACACTTGGTTACCTTAAAAAAAAATTACATGTTCATTCACTAACTACAAATACTTCTTACTTTAAAAATATGCCTAACCTACAAGAGTACATTGCAATGTACTATATTCTCTATATCTTTTTGTTATAAAATTTTACTTTAAAAATATGCCTAACCTACAAGAGTACATTGCAATGTACTATATTCTCTATATCTTTTTGTTATAAAATTTAATTTGTGAGGGTAAAATACACTTCTTTGAGGTTTGATCTAATTACACACAATAATCATATTTGGCGTTTTTACACTATGTATTCTTAGATATTATGAAATGTCCTTTTCACCCTTAATATTTTAATACTTTTAAATAGAAAATTTTTTTAATGTGAAATACCTATCTTGTCCACCATAGAGTATTTTATACATATATCAAGGACAATTTTGTCAATATTTTAATAGTATTTCTGTCATTTCATTGCATTCAAGGACAATTAAATCATTTTTTGAAATTTTGTTACGAAAGGGGATGTCGTTGAAGACATGAGCCTAACCTCAAGAGAACATAATATAATAAAGGGTAAATACCACTTACACCCCTCATTTTAGGTAATATTCCGATTAGACCCTTCTAGTTTCAATATTTTCAACTACACTCTCTGAATTTTGGGTTTATGTATCAATTTCTCCCTTCTGTTAGTGCCATGTCAACAAACAAACGAAATTTGCAGACGTTAGCAAGAAAGAAAAATTGACTGACGTTACTGACAGGGGTGTAGTCAAAAATATTGAAATTAGAGGGAATCTGATCGAGATATTGTCTAATCTGAAAGGGTGTAAATAGTATTTATCTTGTAATAAACGTCAAAGATAAATATTGTGAATAATTAGACTAAATATCAGGAGAGATCAATGTCTTTTACCCTATTTATAAGTATACAATACTGAAATTCAACTGGACCACTGAAAGCAATTTGAATTCATGTATAGCCTGTTTTAGAGTAAATTCCATCATTTTTAGTAGATCAAATTCAGACACATGTCTAAACCAACTGCTCCTAGATTCAGTGTTATCGAGAGAAAAAAAAAAAAGGTCCTAGATTCTGACATAGCCATTCCTATGCTCTGTAGCATTTTTGGTCCTTTCCTAATTTTTAAGAATTAAAAGGATAAAAAGTAGTTATGAAATATTGTCTTTTTCGAAGCACTTTCATTACTAATGGACACAAGATTTTGCGAAATCAAAAACATTTTAAATTAGGTTACTAAAAAGGGGCTGCGCTTAGAAACTCTTCTAGAAATTAACAATTCCCAAGATGCTTCACGAAACACGTTTTTTGGGTCAACATCGACTAACTTCTTTTTCTTCTTCAAGAAGAAGAATAGTTCTATTCAAGAACCGGTAGCTCTGTAGAACTGGGACAAACAACTTTACCCCCAGAGAAAAAAATAAAAAATAAAAAAGGAAAAAAAAAACTGGGACAAACAACTTTATCCAAAATAAAATAAAATTGGGACAAACGAGACTTGCGGAATGTGAAAATGATTGATCTCTGTAGTACAAGTTCCTTTATGCATTGTACATTCTTTTTTATATATAAAGATTTATATTATTTTTTAAAACACAAGACATGCATCGATAATGCAATATTATTTTACTACGAAAATATAGCATCATTGATTCAAGAATGCAACACCCAATTATTTTGAAATCATAATATTATTATTTTGAGACAAATATTATTACTTTTAGAATGCAACATCGTTAAACAAAATACTATATAATAGATACGATGTGTTTCCACATAAAAATTGTATATATGCTTAGAATAGAAGGGATGGAAGTGCGATTTCCTCTTTTTGTAGGGTTAAGTAAAAGGGAAGGAAATGAATGACAATTTCTATTGTTTGATTCCATTTTAGACAATAATATTCTTCCTTCCTTCCTCTCTTCCAACTAGTTTTGTGAATAAACAAAGTCGGTAAACTCCGAGAATGATTCATGTGCTAATCAATAAAAGAATGGTCTAAAAATTTTCTTCTCTTCATTCCCTTCGCTTTCCTTTGCTCCTACCAAACACAGTCTAAATTGTACCACACAATCCGTAGACAAACATCAACAATAAGAGTCTGCTTGGTAAGTGTTTATGTTTAGTGTTTATTGTTTATAAAAATAAATTTTATATAAACATGTTTGATAATTTTTGTTTTGTTTATAAATTATCAAAACGTTTTTAAAACAACACTTCTTCAAATCCTAAACACCAAAATGATGTTTATTGTTTATGTTTATTAAAAAAAAAAACTTTTTTTTTCTTTTTTTATCTAAAATGGTGATTATATTATTTTAATTAAAAATTGAAACTAAAAGTGAGAAAATCAAAAGAAATTTTTTTATAAAAGACTATTGTTTGATACAACGATAAAAATATTAGAATTATCGAGTGTGGACAAAATTAAAGAGCATCAATTGCCTTGAGAAAAAAATATTGGGTACAATATGAATAATTACTAATATACTTGATAATAAGAAATAGTTACTTGGGGCACCAATGCTAAAAAAAAAAAAAAAAAACCTTATTTGAGGAAAAAAACAAAGTCTCAACCATCTCCTTGTCAAAGAAACAAGAATGATATTTTGTCCTCATATCATTCATTCATTTTCAGTATTGAAAGAAAAATGAAAATCAAATAAATGAAAATGAAAGTAGTAACATAAGAAGTTCAAGAGAAAGAGTATGCCCTCCAAATTCCTCTTCTCACTCCATACAAATTGAAAAACTTTCAACTTTTTCATAGTTATATATATTTTGTTTTATTGGTAGGGGTGCACAAAGAACCGGTGGAACCATACAACCGAAAGAACCAACTTTGTATGGAAATGTATTGTGTATATACTATTGTCTGGTTTTACACAAACGGCTGAATAGTTCAAGACTTTAAGTCACTAGTTAGCCAAATAAATCCGATAGTATTACACTAGAGAAGATTCAAGGCCAAAAGTTATTTATCTTGATGCAATAACTTTCCAACTGTACTCTCTTAGTGGAAGTCAAAGTCCGTATTTCAAATTATATTAATTTTCATTCATGTGGGGGATTGTTAGAAAATTTGAATGAAAATTAAGGGTGAAACTGTGCGATTCACACTGAATAGACACCAAAAGTGTCTGTTAGTATTGAATAGACACAAGTAGTATTATTTAAAGTTGAAACCATACGAGTTGCAACCTTTTGCACCAAAGGACATGTCCCATGACTATTCACATATTTTTGAAAGGGTACTAGTATGCCTATAAATAGGTCATTTACCTTTATTTGAAAAAAAATGTTTTAAGACTACTTCTTCTCTCTACGTCTAAGGTCTCCCTCCATACAAAATCACTATATAGCCTAACCCAAATGGCAGTAAGTCTTAATAGTTTAGTCTGAACCAACGGATTAAGAGAGTCAAGTCCAAGAGAGTACTAACACATAAGTGATCTCAGTTGGTTTGAAGTGTTGCTACCAATTGAGATGAACATCGTTGTATCCTGGGAGACAGTCCCCAAGAGTCCGTTCAACACCATTGCGGGGCGATAATTGTCTTAAGAACATAGAGTCTAACTCTAGTCTCGATCTCTAGGTTCTTCAGTATTTATATATTTTAAGTTCTGTTATATTTCCTGTGGTTTATAGAAAATGTGATATATGTACTATACATGAGTTCAGTATGGTAAGAGATTTTCTATTATGTTTATGTGATTTAACGTGTTAGTAAAATTGCATTATATCTTAAATAGTAACATATACACATATATTTTTTCAACAATTTCATCAAGGACATGTGGGTATTAGTGTGTATTTGCTAGCATGATCTCTACTCAAAGAGTAGGTTAAAAGTTTTAAGTCCCATCAAGGACATGTGGGTATGGGTGTGTATTTGCTTCAACTTTCAAAAATTTTTTTTTTTGATAAAAATGGTATAATATTTTGTATCTCTATCCTACTAAATTACATATTTATATTCTTATATTTTTTTACTTTTAAAAAAACCAAAAATATTTATTCATTATAAATATCTTTAGACCTTATACCGTATCTAATATAAAAAATATATATATATAGACAATTTAGGTAAACTGATATATTATTCTTGTAATTTTAATGTTATTCAAATTATGAAATGGTAACCAAGGCTTATAGCTTGATGATATTTTCTCTTCTTTCAAAGTGAAAGAGAAATGGTTCGAATCTCTTCATTGGAGGGAGTTAATAAAAAAAACTCACATAGTTATTGTTGTGAATTAATTCCCTTTCATCCGACACAGCGGAAGCATATCATCACATCAATAATTACACAAGCATATATGAAAATAATAATCAAACACATCTACGCACAAAACAATATTTTACATGGTTCACCCAACTCTAAAGTTACATCCATGGAGAGAGAGATTTTACTATATTGAGAAGAGAATATACAACACGGAAAAAGTATACCTACCACACACACTTTTTCACTCTCTCATGGCATCTTCTCACCGAAATTACATATGCTCTCTCCTTTCTTCACAACACTCACCAATCCCTTACATCTTTTTCCTCTATCTCTTTCCCTTTAATACTGCATTTATTTATAGAATCTAAACTTATTCCTTATTGTACAAGAATTACAATTTACTTGAAGTCCAAGACATGACTAACAAAAAATTACCAAATAAATTACAACTCTAAAATAGAAATATAATTGTAATAGGAATATGAACCACAATTTCTAACCGTTATTACACTTAAACTTGTTATTCGGACTTACTTAATGCACATGACTTGTGAGAGTGTTGCGTGTCACCTCAGCTGTTCATTTTTATCTAACCAGACGTATCCTTTGAAATTTTTTTGGATAAAATAGACTCCACAAGTTTACTTCTTCCATGATCTCGTTTTCAGAAACCTTTGCATGGGTAGCTCCTTGATGAACCCCATTGGTTCACACGCTAATACTTTAGAACTGTACATGCTAATATGCTATATACATTGCCCTAGTGAGGGGCAGACGGATATATATATATATAAGCCTGAATGACAGAACATGGGCTCAGGGGGAAACTGTCACCCTGATATTTTTTTTATTTTTATTTTTAACATTTATGTGTGTACTTTTGTGAAACTCTACAAAATACTTCTAAAATTTTTCCTTCCAAAAAAACACTCTAATTCTTCCTTTGTTCTCTCTTTTACTCTTTTTCTTCTTCAATTTCTTTGATTCCCTTTAATTTTTTTCTGTACAAAATTGTCAATTTTCTTTTCTTTTCGTGTTTTTTTTTTCTTCTTCCACTCATGTCTGATATATATGCAATAATATTTTTTTCTTCTTATTCTTTAAATTTATTTCTATAATTTTATGAATTTAATGTTTGTATTTTATGTTTTTAAATTTTTCTCTGTTGCAATTTTTCTGTGAATACATGCAATTTGAATCTTGATTACTACGTCTTCTAGTTTTCGATTTTTATCTTTCTGCATTGTTAATTGCCATGTTTTGAAAATATATATATATATATATGTTTTCACGTTCAATGTGCTCCCGAATTAAATTCCTCAGTCTGCCACTTTAGCTTCACACAAAATGGTATTAATCCCTCCTGTTAAATGTATAAACCATAAATTTGATTTTTCTAGATTGTAACGTTTCAATTTGCTTTTTATTTTATTTTTTTATAGTGACTTTAGAGTTATGAAGCGTAGATACTCCTATAAGGAGAACAAACCCGTATTGTTCGTGTCGAATACGGTTGTTTATCGAATACTCGTGAATATATGTGTCTTATACTTTTTAAACGCATTCGTAATTTTAAAATAAAAATTATTATTCTTACAAAATTTTAATATTTCTCAGATTCTTCGTAAACACTATAGTTTAACTTTTTCAAGCATAATATCAGAGTATAATGGTTAGGAAAAGTTTAAAATTTCTTCAAAAATAAATTATTAATTTGTTACTAACATTTATTAGTCATGGTATATATATACACATTACTAATATAGTTCAAGATTTATTCATACAATATAACTCTCAATTCTCAACTTCTTTGTCATTATCTTTTAGAAATAAATGTTAGTAACAAATTAACAATTTATTTTACATAAGAAATGATAATTATATGAATTTATTCATAGATACATATATATTTACATAAATATATACAGTTATGTTGTTGCTGTATAATCCATGTTTGTATTGATAAACTTGTATTGTATCGTATTCGTATTATGTATTTAGGTACATACAATGCTGAAAGAGGAAAGCTAGGCCAATCGTTGGAGATCATGGAGGGTACACATTTTCGATTGGTCGGAGGATCATTCAAAGATCATCAAACATTCTGTGACATTTTGGCAATTAGCAATATATATATATATTTGGTGCTGTAAGATAGATAAGTAAGTTGTATTAAACTGAGAAATTGTACAAACAGCTTGCAATATAGTTGGTCCACCTGTCTTCATATTTATAACCCTAGAAAAAAAAATTATATATACCAACTTGATAAAAAGTAGCTAGGCACATGGTAAATAAAAATATTATATCATATAAGACTATTTAATATTTAATATAACATGAAGAACACACCCTAACAATCAAGTGACGGTCGAACAAATGGCCAAACCATACAATAATACAAACAATCAACATGGACAACCAAATAGACAATGTGTACCCCTTTTTTGCTTAGACTCCATTTTTCCTTAATGACTTTATTCCATTTTGTTGAAGAACTATAAGAAGCTCACATTCCTTGACTCTATAGCCCCCCACATTTTTACTACCCAAAACAAGTCCTCTACTATGGAATGTGAGCTTCAGGCTACCTCTTCCACCTCCTCCTTCTCAATCACCACCACCACCGCCACGGCCAGTGGCTCCATCTCCTCTTCCTCCTCTTTGTTGAAGAGTACAACCAAAATTGTGACACAAAAGGGCACCAAGAGAGTAAAAAAAGCGAAAAATGACAATGACAATAACAAGAAGGCTAAGAATGGTGGTGATGAGAAGCACCCGGTGTATCACGGTGTTCGGATGCGGAGTTGGGGCAAATGGGTGTCAGAAATCCGGCAGCCGAGGAAGAAGTCAAGAATATGGCTTGGGACTTTCGACACTCCGGAAATGGCGGCTCGAGCCCACGATGTGGCTGCCATAGCCATCAAAGGCCACTCGGCTTATCTCAACTTCCCGGAGCTCGCTCATGAGCTACCCCGGCCAGCATCCAAGTGTCCGAAAGACATTCAGGCGGCGGCAGCCAAAGCAGCAGCCCTGGCTAGGCCGAGAAGCCATGAAGCCGAAGCTCATGATCAGCTGATAGCTCCCATCTCCCCAGACTCTATCGAGTCATCAACTTCACCTCTAAATGTCATCAATGATCCATTTTTCGACTTGCCTGATCTCTTCTTCGACGTTAATTATCAATTCGACGAGTTCTGTAGCGCAGCTTTGCCATGGCAGCTGGCTGGAGCCGAGTCTGTTGATAGTGAATATTGGACTGAAGAACCTTCCTTATGGGATTAATGTTCATCGTAGCCGAGTTTCAGTTTCTCAACTGGTGGTGCTGCAACGGATTTCAGTTCTTTCACCAATGTTGGTGCTTCTCAGAATTCAAGCAAAATCTAAATCAAGAAGCAAGTTTGATAACATTACACCCTTTTGGTTTGGCAATTTGATACTTGAATTTGGATTGATTTTCGTGGTTGAAGGCTCAAAGTTTCTTGAACTGACATCTCTTTCTTATTTTATGAACATATAATAAATATGAAAAAATTCTTATTTCTTGAGTTAGTGTGAAATTAAGTAGAAGTACATAGTTTTTGTCAATGCGTGTATTCTAGATTTTGAAATTCCATGTGAAATCATGCAGGAATTTATGGCAGTTTACCTTAATTTATATTTATAAAATTAATATATCATTATCCAGTATTTCCGGAGTGACAAGACCAAATTAAACAGAGGTAAAGTTTAGCATTAATTGATTTTACTTTTAAATTGTATGTTACTTTATGTCATATTACAATGCAAATCTGATTGGAATAACTTTTTGCCTAGATCACTGATTTAAAAGAAAGAAGACAACCATATATATATATATATATATATATAATCTAACAAAGTACTTCCAAAAGATGTATTCGATCGGCATATATATGTTTAGGGGTCAACAAAAGTACCACTTTTTCTTTCTCAAGAAAAGTGCAGGGTTTAGATTTCTTTTTTCCCGAATTTAGTTTAGATTTCAATAAGAACATCTATGAAGGGTTCCTAGCGTAAGGGTCAAGTTAGAAGACTCTATGCTCATATATCTTTTTTTATTTCTACTAAATATCGTCAAATATCTGCTCTCTCTCTCTCTCTCTCTCTCTCTCTCTATATATATATATATATATAAGGAGTTGATATTGACACTCCAACAAGAAGCATTCACTTTTATTTATTCTTAAATTGATTGATAAAAGTAACCCTGCATTATCCCAACATGTGTTTCCCTGAATTATTCAATATGTGTTCTCTTTTTTTTTTTCTCTCCTCTCTTACTAACGCATAGCTCTCTCAACTCACTCTCTTTTTCGTCTCTTTTCTTTTTCTCTCCTTTCTTGTTTACTCTATTTCCTTTTTACTCAACATAACCATCTGTCAAAAAGTCACACAATCTATCGATTAACACATTTACACTAATTTTCATCATTTCATTTACAAATACCTGTCTTTCAATTTTTTTTTTCATATTATATAATTTCAGAAAACCCATGCCCAAATTTTAGATTTCGATGCAAAATATTTAAGAACATTGAGGAGTCACTTCTTTTTTCTTTTTTCATGTCCAATTGACATTTGTCTGCTTCATCTATTACACTTTGATCCACTATGCATATTTCTTGCATTTTGCACCACTCTCACGTTGAAGAGGCGTAAAATAATAAATTACAGAAGTTCTACATCTCATATATCCAAGTTCAAGACAAACACAAAAATTTTTGACCAATACCAAGTAAGATATATGAATCAGGCAAGAGTTTGATGAAAGTCTAAAAATATGTCAGGAGATGGCATCTCAACTTAATGGGTCTTCTTCCTCACTCACGTAAAAATTAAATAATAATAATAATAATAATAACAATAACAATAAAAAAAGGTAACATTAGTGCCTTATGCATCGCTCTAGTTAATCTCTCTACTTTATTTTATTTCAAGTTGATATTTGAGGGCAATCTAGATTATAGTAAGAGAGAGAAGATGATAGAAAATGAAATAAAATAAAAAAGAGATGTTTCAGTTTGGAATTTCATTTAAAATGAAATAAAAAGAGAGAGAAAAGAGACGAGAGACGGAATAAGAGAGGAGAGAAAAAAAATGAGAAGGGACAATTGAGGGTTATTTTTGCCCATCAATTTATAAATGAAAAGAAGTGGAGTGCCTACATATAATTTTAGAGCGCTAATATCAGCTCTTTATATTTATACGTAATATCTTAATTATGGGATTAATTTGCATTAACCATCGTTTTCATATGATGAAAATGTGTCCCGTGGTACTTACTGAAACTACTGAAATTCTTCGACATCGATCTGTACATTAATGTCTCACCAGTATCATCATTTCTTTTCACTGTCCACTTGATATATATACATATATCTATCACCTCCAACATGTCTAATTGATCGAAAATATTTGTTTTTCGATTGTTTTCTACCTGGTGTATTATCAAAAAATGAATGGCTATAGTCTTGCATGCATATTTTGCATGTGCATAATTAATCACATTCAATAACCAATCTATTTATGGTTAGATGTCAACTGTTCATGGACCATATATATGATGATAACAAGAGAGAAGCATGTCGACTGTTCATGGACAATATGATGATAACAAGAGAGAATTAAACTGTTTTCAGATTAAAAAGTGGCCCTAGAAGGTACTCAGGGCATGATACTAAACACTGATGTATATATAGAGTAGGTATATGATGAGTAAGTACTCCCATATGCATGTTTAGGGCTTGTGGTCGTTGTATCATAATGTTATTTGCATAAAAGATAGGTGGGACATGGTAAAAATGGACATGGACAATGTATATACATAGAGATTTCAATTATGGGAAGTATACGAGCACAAGAAAATAATATTGAAGTTGTTATATATTTTCACAATTTGAAGAACTGCAAAAATGAAATGACCAAAAAAATTTGAAAATAATGAGAAAATACGAACCTCTTCAACGGCAAATCACATATATTATTTATAAATTTAAGTATTTTTGTGTCTTGTGAAAATCGAATCCAGAACGTTAGATTTTACAGCTTGTTCCAAGAGATTCCTTATTCACTCAGCCACCCGTGTAGGTTACCTCACAAACAATTGTGGAGTCAAAATTAATTAAAATCATTTAAATTTAACAAAGTTATATAATATATTTGATGATATAAGACCCACCACATTACATGGTATAGAGGGATTCGGATACTCATATTTTTCACCCGTCTCATGCCCATCATGTGCAATATTTAATCAATAGTGCAACACATTGTATCACAATGCAACATGCACATAGTATATAAAACACCTACATCACATATGCAACACTCATGCAACAATGATCTAACATTCATGAAACACATTCATATCAAAGATCGATGCAACATATTACATTGTGTTGTGACGTTGCAACACCAATAAATCGATAATTCAACACCTTTACATAGTTGTTGAATTGTCGATTTAAAATTATTGCATTGTCAATTTAAAGTTAGTGCATTATCGATTTAAACACACTAAACGATACAGACGTAAATTTGTTAATTTAAAGTTATTGTGTTGTCAATTTAAAGTTATTACATTAAACGCATTAAACAACACAGACCTAAATATGGACAGAAGAAAATTTTGATCCACATATTAGAGCTTTGGAAAGAAAAAGAAAAAAAAAATCAATTTAAATGATGTAATATTCATGAAACACACTTATATCAAAGATCAATGCAACATATTATATTTTGTTTTAACGTTGCAGTACTAATAAATTGATGATTCAATATTTTTACATAGTTTTTGCATTGTAGATTTAAAGTTGTTGTGTGAACCATTTAAAGGTAAAGGTAAAACTAATACCCTGTTGAGACTTGTAAAAGACTTGAAACTGTGCCCAAAGTAAGAAGTTTATATAGTGAATTTAAAGTTGTTGCATCAACCATGTAAAGGCATAACTAATAACTTGTTGAGACTTGTAAAAGACTTGAAACAGTGCACAAACTAAGAAGTTTATATGTAAACACGTTTTTCTCTATTTTTTTTTATTCTTTTTAACTTTATGTTGCCGTATTTTTCCCTCCATCTTTTTTGGCTTATGGGTATGACATGGACGAGTCCTAGTGGTGAGTGGAAAGTTGGAAAAGGATTGACCCAAAGAGTGGGAATCTAAGAGGAAACTTCAATGAGATCGTCTTTGTCTTTTACTTTTGAGTTACAAAACATATATATATATATATATATATATATATATATATATGCAAAAGCTTTTCACAAATAATGATTGATGCTTGAATGCTTTTGATGCATTCTCTTCTTGTATTCTAGCAGAGAAAAAGAGGGGACAATTCATCATTCATCAAAGCATTCTAAGCAAAGTGAAGTTAAGGGTGTGAGTGAAAATATTCTCTCAATTCTTTTATATATATTTTTTTTTTTTTTCATTTTCTCAATCTTTCACTGAAATAAAAATTGAGCATCACTAAAGGACTCTTGGCTTGGCTCATGTGCCTCTGAACACAGCCACACATATTGCTTACCTCATCATTCTTTATAATCCATAATTGACGATCATTTTCTGAATTAACAATTTATTTGTAAGAAATTTAATTGTGTGTTAGCAAATTTTGTAGTCGAAATTTTTTTTATGGAGTTGCAATTTTTATTTCTTTGAGTTTCAATTTCGAAAACCAAAGATTGAGTTGATCATTGCAACCTCAAGTTGGACAAATTAGATTGAAGAGCATTGAGGTCAACAAGTGAGTGGTGTGAGTACACTTTGTTTTTATTTTTTATTTTTTATATATTATAAATAAACAAAACTAGTTTGAAGTGTTTTGTTAAAAATTGTTCCCAAAGTTGTGAAATATGATGCCCTAAAACCGGTTGGCCAAAAATTTAGACCGGTTGTAGTTGATTTTTGTACCTAAGTCACATAGAGCAAGAGCGGGAGCGAGAAAGTAGTAAATTTTTGTCATATAGAAAAGAGTGGATCTAAAATGCGAGCAAAGTGCGAAAGTTGGAGCCTGCGAGGAGTGTAAGAACGACATCCATTTGGACGAATTATGTCACTTAGTTCACAACTCATTACCAAAAATACAACTTGTTTCTCATTGACATTTTTTTCTCTTGATAGGTTAATGCTTCACTTGAACTTGAACCAACCTTCTTCTTTGAAGAGTTGCAAAACATACCATTCAAGTCTAACGTTGTGGTGCTTTTTAATGACATTTTCGATCTAAATCATTGTTTGTTAGCTTAGAAAACAAAACAAGCCATTAGCAGTTTGGAACGTGAGTTCAATATGACTATATATATGTAATACCCCGCTCCAACACATGGTATGATATTATCCGCTTTTGGCCTAAGCCTGCAAGGTTTTGCTCTTGGGTTTTACCCCAGAAGGCCTCATACTATTTGAAGAGAACATAATACATATAAGCACATCCCTTTTTTCACACCCAGGCGATGTGGGATTGAGCATCCTGTACCCTATCAGTGTGGTAGCTCAGCCCAGTGTTTGTCTTTGCACCCGCCCACTCATACTCGTCCACAAGGGTTACTACAATCTACCCTCCTACGAGACCCGCCGTCCTCGTCGACACACTTTCGGCTGGGTTCAGGTTCTGATACCAACTGTAATACTCCGCTCCAACACATGGTATGATATTGTCCGCTTTTGACCTAAGCCCGCATGGTTTTGCTCTTGGGTATTACCCTAAAAGGTCTCATACCATTTGAAGAGAACATACTACATATAAGCACATCCCCTTTTTCACACCTAGGCGATGTGGGATTGAGCACCCTATACCCTGTCAGTGTAGTAGGTCAGCCCAGTGTCTGTCTTTGCACCCGCCCACTCACACTCGTCCACAAGGGTTACTACAATCTACCCTCCTACGAGGCCCAACGTCCTCGTCGGCACACTTCTAGCTGGGTTCAAGCTCTGATACCAACTATAATACCCCGCTCCAACACATGGTATGATATTGTCCGCTTTTGGCCTAAGCCCGCACGGTTTTGCTCTTGGGTTTTACCTAGAAGGCCTCATACCATTTGAAGAGAACATACTACATATAAGCATATCCCCTTTTTCACACCCAGGCAATGTGAGATTGAGCACCCTGTACCATGTCAGTGTGGTAGCTCAGCCCAGTGTCTGTCTTTGCACCCGCCCACTCACACCCGTCCACAAGGGTTACTACACACACACACACACACACACACACATATATCAAAAGCCTCCTCAAGCAGAATGAGAAGGAAGGTTCTTCTGGACAAGCTGGAGGAGCCATGAGGGCTAGACATCCCACAAAAGATCAAATGACCTAAAATGAAGAGTTTGATGAGCCAATGAATGGGCAACACCATTGCAGGACCTTGGAGTCCAAGCAAGACTGAATATAAGAGAGGAACTCATCAACAATATAATGTCTTCAATCACAACTGAAACAAGGTGGGACTGGGGAGATTGAAGCAGAACAGCAAGACAACCCCCCTCAAACACCACTATCAAATAGCTCCAACTTTTGACCAAGCAGATACCCTCACGTAACACCATAGTTTCAACTATCTCTGGGCCACTCACATTTTGAATAAACAAATAAGTAACTTTTATGGATTGGCCTTCCCAATCTCTGAGGATGAGGCCACCTCCACAGGCTTTCAAGATCAACGAGAAGGATGTATCAACATTAAGTTTAAAACCCCCCTGCTGAGGCAGAACCCACTAAGAAGGAGGAGAATTAGAAATACCCGAGGAAGGAGCAAAAAGAGCTTTAAAATGAAGGATTTCAAAAAACTCAAAAAATTTCAAGTGAATAGCATGAACCACTTCCAAAACTTCCATTCGAATTTGCTAAGAAACCCAATCATTTATGGCTTTCCACAAAGGCCAACAAATAAGAGTGCCCAAGCTGCACAGATTATCTTTAAGAGGGCTACGTGATCATTTTTCCATAAGAATAGACCAGGACTGGCTCCAGTACAAAGATTGTGGGAAAAGGAATTCCTCTCTAAGGAAAGACGCTTTCCAAACCCTTCTCGCAAAAGGGCAAAAAAATAACAGATGGCTAACCGACTCCTCATAAAATCTGTAAAAAGGATATTGAGGATCGACCAAGATTTTACGAGCACACAAATTTGATCGAATCGGAATCCGGTCATGGCAACATTGCCAAAGGAACAGAGTGACTTTGTGAGGGACTTTCAATCTCCAAATACCTTTCCAAAGACTCGAACATTCTTGAGCGTGACTAGAATCGTGATACGAAAGGAAGGATAAACCATTACCCAGGCAAGCCAATTTATAGGCCGATTTCACCAAAAATTTACTATCAAGTGAGGGACCCCAAACCATGCGATCAGCCCCTCTAGATAACTGAAGAGGAATTTGAAGGATAAGGCAAGAATCTCTACGATTGAAGTGCTAACGGATCAAAGCACTTTTCCAAAACATAATAGTATCTTGATCAATAAGCTCTTCAACCTTGGAAAAAGATGAATTAAGCTGAGAAGAAGAAACCGTTGGGCGCATCAAATATGGAATTCAATTATCCTGCCAAATTTTTTGTTCAATATGAATATGAGTCACCTTATTAATGTTGAAAAATGTCAATAAAATACATACATAATATTCTACAATGTTTATCATCAATCTTTAAATTAATAAATATATAGCACAATTATATAATATTAGTTATACAGGAATTGACACAGGATATGAACATGCATAATCAAGTTGTAAATTAATTAGTCATAATCTCAATCAAAATATGTTTTTTAGTTGTCTATGGTCACGATTAGGCCTTATTTTGTTTTGGCAAAAGAGCCTTTCCTGTGCTTTTTTTGGATCATATCACACCCTCACATTTGCAAAAGTGAGCAATTTATCCCCTCTTGCACATATTATATTTTTCTACGACCATTTTACCCTTTCTATTATTAAAAAAATAGGAGGCTTTTTTCTGGGAAAAAATTTTCGAAAATAATTTCTGAAGAAAAAAACTAAATATGCACAATTACTTAATAAAATTTTTTGAGATAGAGAGGTTTTTTTTATATATATATTAAGTTATATCAATTTATGGAAAAAAATGCACAATTACATAATAAAAATTTTCAAATTTTTTTTTTCGAGAAATTTTCTATTAGAAAGAAAGGGTTTTTTTTATATTAAGTTTTTCTTTACCTTAATAAAAAAAAAGGAGTTTTTTTCCAGGAAAAAAATTTCAGAAATTTTTTCTGGGAAAAAAAATTAAATATGCACAATAATAATAATTTCCATATATTTTTTATTTTTTTATAAATTATTTTATTTTCATAAATTCTTTCTTTCTAATAGAAAAATTTTCGGAAAACAAAAAAAATCGAAAATTTTTTATTATATAATTGTGCATTTTTATTTTTTTTCCTATAAATTGATATAACTTAATATAAAAAAACCTCTCTTCTCTCAAAAAAATTTATTAAATAATTGTGCATATTTAGTTTTTTTCTCCGAAATTATTTTCGTAATTCTTTTTTCAGAAAAAAATCTCCTCTTTTTTTAATAATAGAAGGGTAAAATGGTTATAGAAAAATATAATATTTACAAGATGGAATAAATTGCTCACTTTTACAAATGTGAGAGTATGATATATTAAAAAAAAAAAAAGCACAATGAGATTTCTTGTACCTTTTTAAAAGCACACGAAATTTTTTTACACTTTACCTTTTGTTTTTAATTAGTTCTCTGTAGTGATGGTCAAAACCTTAAGTTTGAACTATTATGACCCAACTAAAAATGGAAAGAGCCAAATTCCTCTTAAGTACACCACGCCTGTTGTACTGGTGATGATTTTGCTCAAAACAAAGACTGAGCCACACTGAGACTTGGCTCTATATTTATATTTCATTCATTCCGAAATTAAGAACACAATATATACTAATACGAAATCTAGCATTTACTCATAATCAAAATACGTACTATAGTCTGTATTTGGAGTAAATAGTTGGTGAGTAGAGGCAAATAAAAATGCACTATTTTAATTTATTAAAAACAATTTTCATATATAAGTAGAACTATTTTTACTAAATAATACATTTTCATTAATCAGGTATACCAATAATAACGTGTATGCCCGTCTTACCAAAAATCTACTCATTTGATCACACATTGATGTAGCCAGTTGTAACTTGGTTCAAACTAGTTGAAGAAGCATAGCACAAGGCTTGAGGGCTTGTTATGTGTCCGGGAATAGTCTAACCCGAAAGATTGAGAAACCTCTGCGCCAAAAGAAGGAAAAAAACAAAACAAATGAAAAAAATCTAGAGAATGGAGTATATCTAATTTATTTTCCCAAAAAATAAAAGTATAACTAAAATCCATGGGTAACAATCTCAGTTCTGAAAATAAAAAACAAAAATCAACATTCAGTTACTTATATTTTTATGATTTTATCAATCCTTGGATTCCAATTTCTGCATCAATTTTACCCCTTTGCCAAGGACAACAGAGAGTGAATCAACAATAATATTTTAGGTAAATTATTCTATCTTTCTCTGAGATTTGACTTAATTACTCTTGGATTAAAGTTTTTATAAAATTATTCTAACCCCCCTGTCAGATTAACAATTCGTTAAACAAAATCACATCTAATATATAATTATAAAAATACCCTAGAGTTATAATATTTTTTTACAAAAATAACTTCAATTTATATCCCTTAACTCAGATTAACATGTTATATATATATTTTTCTCCAACAATGCCACATCAGTACTACCACTACTGAGAATAGTTTTGACATTTTGATTTTTTTTATATTAATTAACTTTAATAGAACTGATTGTCAATTAACAGCAGAGGTATCTGAATAAAATTAATCAAATTTCAAAAGAAGTTGACCACCATGTTTTAAAAACTTTAATCTGAGAGTAATTAGACAAAACTTAGGAGATGTCAAGTAATTTACCCTAACATTTTTGTTTATAACATCGATCTCAAGACTAGTTTGGTACACAAGAATGGAGGTGGAATAAAATGGTCATTCCACTTTTAATTCCATTTCTCTTGTTTGTTGTGCTACATTAGAAATGAAATGGTCATTCCTTGTCATTCTCTTAGAATGCTCATTCTAACAAAATCATTCATTTTCTTGAGTTATGGAATGGTCATTTCATAACCACTTCTTATTAAAATCATCCTCTCTCTCTTCATTAATTTCTCTCCATCTTTTACAACTCACTCCATATATATATATATACACACACACACACACACACACATATATATATAATAGGTAATTAGCATTAATATATAGAGATGGCAACGGGGCGGGGCAGGTTTTGACTTCCCCGTCCCCGCAACCGTTTAACTTTTTCTACTCCATCCCCACCCCAACCGTATATGAACAAAGCAGGGCGGGGCGAATTTTGACTTCTCCATTCCCATAATCGTTTAACTTTTTCCGCTCGTTTATACTTTTTTTTTTTTAATGCAAAATTTTTTATAATGATAAATCTGATATTTTGATACATATATACCAAAAACACACATTTAGGTACAAGCAACACAATGACTAATATTGAGTCATCCATTACTGATATAATAAACTTGTATAGTTGTATGATATATGCAATATTAATATTTCCTTTATATATTATATATATAAGTATAAATATATATATATATATATATATATATATACACACACTTAAACGGGGTGGGTACCCGTCGGGGTAAGGTCTTATCCCGTCCCCACCTCGTTTAAGCGCAGGTTATTTTTCCTAACCCCATCCCCACTCCGTCTTCTTAAACGATTCCGTAAACACGTTTTAAGCGGGACGGGGCAAATTGTCATCCATATCTATATATATAATATGTATGTTATATACTTGTCATACGCCTATATATATATATATAAATATGTCACTGATTATATATTGATTTAAAAAATTTTAATTAAATGAGTAATTAAATTTTTTTTTACACGATAATTAAATTAAAGTTGGTCAAATATTTTATTTTTAAAATTGATTATGTTTTATAGAAAAATATAATATGTTGGAATGTATTACCATTTCATTGTTACATATCATTTTTTACTCGCAACTAAATATTAGAATAAGAATAGTCATTTTATTATATTCTCATTTTTATTTTATTTCATTTCTATTCTATTTCATTACTGCGTACACACTTGCCCCAATTTTTATGATCTCAATCTTTGGAAAATGCTTGCTTTCCGGACCATGGTCCACGGAACAGTATGATATAATTTGGACCATTGTACAAGGGAAGATATATAATTATTGTCGTGCTTTATGTACACATGCACACATATATACACACCCCTTAGCGTGACCTTTACATTATACCCTCTCTCTCTCACTCAGAGTCTCTCTCATATTATTAAATCTTGTCTTATATATAGTACAAAAATATGCAGGTTACATGTGATCATGAGTGCATCAAAGAGAGAGAAAGAAAGTAACCTGGAAAGCGAGAACATTTTCAAATATGTCGGCTGATATATTGCGTATTGTACACGTATCATGAGACTTATTTTACATATTATACATATACAATATAAATTTATTCGATATATTATATACCTATTTCTAAAAAGTAAAAGTTTTTAGAATCAATTACATAAATTATATGTACATAAATATAAGGTTTTGCAACATGTTTCCAAACTTACTCCCCTCTAATTATTGAAAATGTTGCAATTTGATGCCTTCGAAAGGAGAATCTCTCGCATTTTCAATAGTTGAGAGAGAGAGATTAAAATTTAGGGACAATTTGCAAAAAAAATTTATATAGGTCAAGAGCTTTTGAACAAATAACTCTTTTATTTGAAGATATTTTCTGCGGATGCGTATATGTATATGTATATACGTGTTGTTGCATGGATTATGTTTGAAGTATAGGAAATTGATGGGCCATACATGTAGAGCAAGTATAGATTTGCTATACTATATATTTGTTTTTTTTATACATGAATAGGCCTAAAGAAGACAAATAAAAGGTGTTTGTGTAACCACATTTAATATGCATGTACAATTATGAAGAAAACAATATCCTATAATGAGTGTAGCGACCATCAGATCATGCATGTTCCCTTTACCAACTCTTTCTTTCTTAGAAAAAATGATTTATGTTTGATTTTTTACAACTCAAAAACTTTTTTAAAAAATCATTTATATCGCGTAGAGCTTCTTTTCCCTTAATATTTGATTTCTTTGTATCCATTTTCTATCTTTTACTCTTCTTGTTTTTATTCTTTTACTCTTGAGGTTTTTTTTCTCCCCAGATGGGTCACCCATTGGAATAGACCCATTTATGTCGCGCGTGTAATGCATCGATAACCCAGATACGCCGGGCGCAACGAATACTTACTCCACTCATTGGGCCTATCTTAGATGTTGTACTTTCATACTTTTAGGGGCGGTTAACGTTGTCGAATTTCATTTTTTGATTCTTGAAAAATAAAATTTAGAAACTTATTGTACTGTCATTTCTATTAAAAGGGTAATCTGTTTAGTAACGTCATTTGCTCTTAAAATTTTGAAAGCAGAAATATGAAAATATGTTTGATAACACCAAATTAATTTTTAAAAACAAAATAGTAATACCTTTGACTAAAAATTGTGTTTGACTAATATACTTCATACTCATTTTAACCAACATAAATATGATATTACATATTTTATGTATATTCTTTCTTTCGAAATTATATTTGTTAGGACTTTATTTTAGTTTATTTTAATTAATAAATGTATTTTTATACATTTGCATGTTTTTGGTAATTGTAATAAATTCAAGCTATTTATGGGTCTAATCTCCAAATTGTAGTCTAAATTATCATGTTTTTGTTATTGTCATGTATTATTATATATACTCTTTTTATTTTCTTTTATATTTTTATATTCAATATATTTGTATTTACATATCACTCTTATTTTATTGTATTTTCTTCTTATACATATCTTTATATTTATATATATTTATTATTATTATACATATCTTTATATATATATATATATTTATTGTATTTTATAAAAGTTTTTTATTCTTATTTACTTATAATTTTGTATTTATTGTATTTTATTTATATTTTTTCATGAACCAAACCTTTTATTTTTTATTTTATTTATTTATAATTTTTTTTATTTATTGCATTTTGTTTTGTTATATTTATATTTTTTGAGCAATCAAATTTTTTTATTGTATTTTATAATTTTATTTTATTTTATTATATTTATATTTTTGAGTAACAAAAATTTTATTTATTGTATTTTATAAAAAAAAACCAAAAATAAAAACTTGAACTAAAAAATGAAAACTGAAATTGAAAACTTCATTACGAAGCTCTCAAACGTGATTTCTGCTGTGATTCTCAAAAAATTGAAAATGAAAAAATTTTAAATCAAAAATGTTACCAAACAGGGTCTTATATTTACCGATAAAATTGTCAAGTGATGATAATTGATTTATAATTTTAATTAAAATTATTTTATAAATTAATAATTGTTAGACATGAAGTATAAAAAATGAGAATGAGAGTAGAGTTTATATTGTTATTAAGTTTGTGAAAATAGAAAATTGTGCAAAAATCTGAACAGTTTCTAGAACTGTTTTTTGAAAAATTAAGGTCCATTTGCAAATAACTGACTTTGTGTTTTTAAAATTCTTGAGAACTCTTATTTGATAAATCAATCATGCCAAAAGTTTTTGTTGTTATTAAATTTGTGAATTAGTTATTTAGTTCATATAAAATTCATAAGAGTGGTTAATAAAGTGATGAATTAGGAGTCTATTAGTATGAGAGGAATAAAGTGGATGAGAGGTAAATTATTATTAATTTTTTCCTTGAAAAAAAAGTTAGAAGTTTGGATTATTTATTTATTTATTCTTGTTTGAGTACCTACATTTAACATGCATGTACTTGTACATCAATATTTTGAAGAAAACGATATCCGATAATTAGTGTATTGACCATGAGGTCAATTATATTCCCTTTACCACTCTTTCTTTCTTTAGACAAAATGATATATATTTGATTTTTAGGACTCAAAAACATAGGGAAAAATTCGTTTATATCGTGTAGATCTAGCTTCTTTTCTCATAATATTTGATTTTCTTTTATCCATTTTCTATCTTTTACTGTCCTTGTTCTGTAAATTGGGCAAAGATTAACTGTCTAACAACCTTAAATGCAATTGTCAGAACTTTGGATTTTAATTTATTTTTAATTTTTTGGTAACATACCCCCAATTTAATCAAAATATGAAAATGATTCTCAAAATGAACCAAATAATTGATTGAATAGCTGAAGATACTCCTCATCCATTGGTTGATGAAAGTGTAATAATATAGGAATCTCACTTTTACCATCTAAAGAATAAAAGTGATTCGATTGAACTTCGGGAATAACCATTACTTTGTGTATCATTAGTCATCAAAATAACTTGCAAAAAGATTACGTAGATATCACAATTAAGGGCCGTTTGGTAACCGTTTATGTTTAGTGTTTATTGTTTAAATGTTTATATAAACAGCGTTTATGTTACGATTTTGTTTATCCATAAACATGAGTGTTGTTTGATAACGGAAAAACGTTAGCTTATTTTAAAAATCATAATCAGAAAAACATGTTTGTTAACCTTAAACTGTTTTTTTTATAAAAAAAAAAAAACAAATCAACACAATAAACTGCATAAAAAGTCAAGTTTATGTTATAACAAATCTATACAGTAATAACAGAGCAAGAAATATACATAAAAAATAAATAAATAATATTGGGTTACATATATATCTACACACTGCAAATTATAGTGTAAAACTAGAATTACCCACAACCCAGAAGGTCCCAACAAGTAGGGGGATGCACACGATTTGGTTCCTTACGGTTATTGGGAGAAGTGGAACCAGAACCGTTCCCAACGGTTCCTTAATTTTGAAACCAGAATAAATGACTTCGGTTCAATTCGATTATTATAGGAGTTGTATTTAATCTTATAATAGTTATAATAAACTCTATTGTTTAAAATATTTTACATAACAAAAGGTTATTATAACTATTACAATGATTTTATAACAGTATATATATATATATATAAAATAGAAAATCATTATAGGAGTTTTATAACTATATATATATATTCAACGGTTCTGGTTTCAAGGATTGGAATCGGAATCGTAGTGAACGGTTCCTAAAATTTGGAGTCGGAATCGGAACCGTAGTGAACGATTCGATTCGGTTAAGCTAAAGTGTTTTTTATGGTTCCACCGATTCTTTGTGTACCCCTACCAAAAAAACAAAATATATATAACTATGAAAAAGTTGAAAGTTTTTCAATTTGTATGGAATGAGAAGAGGGATTTGGAGGACATACTCTTGCTCTTGAACTTCTCATGCTAATACTTTCTTTTTCATTATTTGATTTCTATTTTTGTTTGAACACTGAAAATGAATGAATGACATGAGTACAAAATATCATTCTTGTTTTTTTAATAAGGAGATGATTGAGACTTCTTTTTTTAGTATATTAGTAATTATGTCCACATTTGATAATTCTAATATTTTTATCATTGTATCAAACAATAGCCTTTTATAATTTTTTTTTCTTTTCATTTTCTCAATTTTAGTTTCAATTTTTAATTAAAATAATATAATCACCATTTTAGATAAAAAAGAAAAAAAAGTTTTTTTTTTTAATAAACATAAAGAATAAACATCATTTTGGTATTTATGATTTGAAGACTTAGGAACAGTGTTGTTTTAAAAATTTATAAACAAAACAAAAATTAACAAACATGTTTATCCTGAAAATTTGTTTTTATAAATAATAAACACTAAACATAAACGGTTACCAAACGGGCCCTAAGTAAAAACATTATTTATCTTACATTTTATGTAAGATTAATTTGCAATTTATTATTTTTTGAATAAATAATTGTATCATCATCTTTAATCTCATATGAATGAATTCGTCACATGAATTATCTGTCTCTAATATTTTCTATTACATATCATTTCACCTATTATATTTAATTTTTTAAAATTATTTTTAATAACCTCGTCCCATTTATTTTCAATTGCCCTCTCTGTCTCTTACCTTCTATGACAACTAGTTTTCTTCATTTGATTGGCTTTCTCCAATATATGTGTGTCCAAATCGTCGTAGTCTACCCTCTCTAATTTTGTGTCACTCCTAATTTTTCTCTTACACTTTGATTAATGATCGTATCTCTTTTAATAATTTCAATCATTCATCTTAGTATTCTCATTTCAACTACGTACTAAGAATGTGATAGAAGTGCAACTTGAGTCGGTTAACTCGAATCCAACCCCAGCTTGATTTTTCACAAGCTCAGGTAATTTTTTTTACAATTAGGGTTAGGCTTGGATTAAAGTCCCATTAACTCGAACCCAAATTATAATTTTATTTTTTTATATATTTATTTTAAATATATTCTAATTATTTCACATTATGGTTAAGTTGGTCTAGTGAGTGGTCCATTGGTTATTATGTCATAGGATATACTGGCCAATATTTTATGATTACTCCTTTAAGTATTTACAATAATTATGTTTAGTGGTAGATGATGTGCATTCCAAACACATAAAAAAATAAGAAAGTAAATTATAAGTTTCATAAAGTCAATGTCGTATATGATGCTTGGATGATAAAATCATAGTGGGAACTTGAATTCTAATCCGAAATCTTAGCTCGAGTTACAAGCCTGAATTCAATCTGAATTGAAAAATTTAAGGATGGGTTGAGTTAGGGTTGGTTAGTTTGGGTTAGGATTGAGTTAATATTTAATATTTCATGTGTCAAGTTCAACCTGAGTTATACCTCTATTCTACCCGAGTTGCACCCCTAGAATGTTAGATGGATAAAATTTGTTATTAATATGAAAGTATTGAAAAATAATTGTATACAATCGATAATTAATATGAAAGTACCATAAACTAATGAATATTAATATACAAGTATAATTAATTAACAAAATTATATATATATATATAGAAGTATCATCAACCAATGAATTTCTTTGAAATTAGTTATAGCTAGGTTGCTTGATTTTATATCAAAATCCTTGTTATATAGATATATTGACATGAATTGCCTTGAAATTGAATACTTATAAGTTACTTGATTTTAATATCAGTAACTGAATGTTTGCGGCTAAGATTGATTAATATGAATGAAAAGTCATTTAAGAATAATCTACTCTCTAAACTTGTTCAATTGTATTAGTAGAGGTTTATGATTTTCATGCCACTGATTGAATTTTTTAAAGCCAGAAAAATATTTATGACCATATGACCCGCGGGTTATTAGTCAGCTTGTATAACCTCTCTTTTTTCAATGTCTCGTAATCGACATTTGTGAGTGCATGTGAGTATTTATTTAACAAAAAAAAAAATTTATGACCAATACTTCCATATTTAATACATACTACTAATTAAGTACATTATAATTAATTCAAATTGATCAACTCTAACTCCACTTGAACTTGTCAAGTATAATTGATGTGAGGTCATTCATTGATGTTCGTGAATGTTATTTTTTTTTAATTTTTCTTCTCTTAGCAAAAAATTTACACCTATTTCGCCTTTGGAGATGTTCTCGGATCAATCACAAGTGAACACGCAAGTAAATATATCAACTTTTTTTTGCTTGTATATTCATTTGTAATTCGTAGAGATCATTGATCCGGAATTATGTAATAATTTTTCGCACGGACGAGAACATCTGGGTTCATAAAAGTGATCCATGCTATCCTATTGGGTAAAATCTGATATGACAATTTATTTTGGTTAAAGCCTAGTCAACAACAGGCCATCTTCTCACAGTGCTGGGCTTCTTGGGTCAAAAATGGAGCCCTAAATTTGAGACCAAAACTATGTACCAAAAGTAGTTTTTCAGGCTCATTTTGTTCATAGAAAATTCTGATTGCAAATTGAAACAGATCTGTAGGTGCACTACATTTTTCAAATCGCTCAGGCCAGGCAGAAAAATGGCTCAGCCCAATTCAATTCAAGTCTTGTTCCAACCTTTTTCCAATATGAGATACTGTTCTCTTTAAAGTATAAAATCATAACTTTTGAACTAGTCCAATTTATTTATTATAAAATAAATAAAAAATGTTTTCCATTACCCCCATAAAATCAGAAAATATCCAGCAGATGTTGTTTTGTATGCTAAAGTTTCATTTTCGTCAAACTTGCAATTGATTATATATATATATATATATATATATATTTGGCCCTTGAAAATATTGTGCACATCCAGTTTATCTCTATAAAATTTAAACCTTCACTTTTCACTTTTAGGGATGAAATACATATAAGTTACTGTACAACCTTTCACCTTTGATGGTAAAACTGGTTGTCTGTGAATCTTCTTCTATGTTTTTTTTTTTTTTAAAAAATTTAAATTTGACCCAACATAGGTTAACCATGAATATTTAATTGAGTAAATGACAATTGAACTAAATGGATATTAGTGCAGATGGTATGATTTCTGTTTTTCAAAAAAGATGTTGAATGTTCGAGTTTTTATAAAAACAATATTGTGAGTATTTAGGTGTGCACGCAATTCGATTCGATATGCTCCTGTTATGAGATAAATTAGTATCAAATTGGTTGATTTTTGAAATACTAAAATTGAACGAGACAATTAGAACTAGTGGAACGAAACCGAATCGTAATTCTAAAATATTAAAATTGAACAAAAAGATTAAAATTAGTGGAACAAAACCGAATTGTAAATTAATTTAGTTTAGTTAAATTCTACAATTTTGTACTTTCTTGTCTGTGTATATATATATATATATATATATATATATATATTATATTCAAATTAATCAAATGAAACACTTTCTTGTGTGCATATATATTATATTATATTCAAATTAATCAAATGAAAAACTAAAATTTGAAATATATATATATATATATATATATATATATATATATGTATATGATTATTTTATGTATGGTGGTGTGTGATAAATATATTCTCTACCAATAAAAATTAAACATTTATATTATATTATATATATATATTATTATAATTGATGATTTTTTTGACTCCAAACCAAAACCCAACCATTGTTAACCATTCTTTAATTATAAAAATCAAAACAAAATCACTGTTTCATAAATTCAAATCAAACAATACTGTATACTGTTGGATTGGGTTCGATCCAATTTACAGCTGTAACCGTTTATTTTGTCAACCCTTCATATAGCGATAAGAGCATTCCTCAACAAAAATGTGATTTTGCAAAATATTTGAGGGAACAGGACGGCAGTGGCACCAGTGAAAATTTGTAAATTACATCCTCTAAGCCCCACACAGCGCCACGTAACCTCCTTCCAGATTCTCCATGTCAACTCAACTCTAAACCCTTCTTCATCCATTAAAAAGGGCGCCATTTGCTTCCTCTCTCATTCAAAACTTTAAAAACCCTTCCCCATTTCTGTGCCCTAACCTAACAGATCCTCAGTTTTGTCCTAACCCATCTCTCTCAATCTATACATTCATCTATATATACAATACCCTCTCCATCCAAAACCCTACTCTCTCTCTCTCTCTACAATGATTTCTCCCACATACGCTACGGACTCCCAAACTCAATCCACCGACCTCGCGTCCAAGATCCTCGCCGCCTCATCGCCGCAGCAGATCTCCGCCGCGTGCGCCTCGGTCGAGTCATTCCTCCACAAGCACACCCACACCCCGGACCAGACGCGATGGTTCTTCTCTTTCACTTTCCCAACCCTAATTTGCAAAATCTTCGGCTTCGACGAGTCGCCAGCTCAGACACCGCAGTCTCCGAAAGGATGGATGGATATCGTCTTGGTATCTAAGGATTCGGAGCTCGCAGGTAGGGTTTTCAACCTCCTCTCTCCGAACAATGTATTGATGTCTTCGATTTTGGCCGTTGATCGGCTTTCGCTGGTTAAATACGTGTTTCCAGCTGAGCGATTGCCGGAATGGGTTAGGTTTATGCTTCAGAATGAGCGAGATTGTCGTGTTTTGGCCGATTTGTGTCCGTTGTTTAAAGGTAGGGTTACGGATGCTTCGGCTAATGGTTCTTCATTTCAGGTTCAATTGAATTTGTTCGAGTACTACATGTTCTGGTTTGCTTATTACCCTGTTTGTAGAGGGAATAGTGAAAATTGTGATGTATTGAAGGTTCGGAGCAGTAAGAGATTTAGGTTGGAGAATTGGGCTTCTTCAATTCCGGGTTTTTTGAGCAGTAGGCGTGGATCAGAGCAGAAAAATGAGTGTAATTTGTATATACGGCTTCTTTATGATTATCTCCGTGCATTTGTGCCAATATATGATCCAAATGCGCACCACTCTAATCATACTTTACTTCATTATTCATCTAGCTATGACAGTACAAATTTTGAACAAGCAGAGTTCTTTGTTTATACTCTGATACACTTTTTGCTGGTTGATAATGATTTCTCACCTCTACCTGTCAACGTATGCAAATCATTTGGGGTGGCTTTTTCTTTCCGTTCAGTTCTGGGTGAGACTCCACCCACTTCTGGGTTGGGAGAAGTAGTGAATGTTTTTGTGAAGTATCTCAATTTGAGTTCCATTGCAGCTACGGAAGGTTCTGATCAGGTTGAATATACTGGGAGTCCCAGGTGGAGGTTATCGGGGTCAGCTGATGCTGTAAAGTCGAGGAATGCTATGTCAGTAATACCTGGTGTGCATTCTGTTGGTAGTTGGAACTCATGGATTCAGAGGCCTTTGTACAGGTTCATATTGAGGACATTTTTGTTTTGCCCCATGGAGACATCCATCAAGAACACATCTCAGGTTTTTTCCCTTTGGATTAGCTATATCGAACCTTGGAATATCAGCTTGGAAGATTTTGCCTATCTGAATGCAAACATAGGCTTGTCTGCACAAGATACAACTAAGGACAGTACTCATTCTTCAGCACGTAGATATTCATCTTCCTGGCAGAACTTTGTATTGTCCAATTATCTGTTCTACAGTTCCTTGGTTATGCATTTCATTGGATTTGCTCACAAGTTCCTTCATACAGATGCCGAAGTGATAGTCCGGATGGTATTGAAGGTTCATTTCTCACTCACATTTTCTTTAGTTACTGTTATTATTGGACTCTGAATGCACTTATCAAAAAAATTATTGGATTCTGAATGCACTGTGCATATGTTGTCTTGCTCCATGGTCTATACAAATATATGCTGAGAGTGATATTCTTGAGAGTTGGAGGGCTTAATCTTTGAGACATGGATATTTTGAACAGATACCTTTGACTCTTTGAGTCAAACTTTAGCTTAGTGTAGGCAACAAATTTAGTCTTACACTTTGGAATCGTGACATTGATCTATCATCAGCAATATGTTACAATTTTTCCTAGATTATTTGATCTTTTGCATGAAAGTTCAAAAAGTAAGCTTCTTAGAAGATGTGATATTATAGAAATGCGTTGAATACTTGATATCATTTTGATTACAAGGACATCTTGTGATTATATGTGCATATGCGCACACACACATGTATATACATATGCAATCGCACACATGGATGTTATTCAATGGTGTTTTAACTATATTTTTCACTGATTGTGATGGTTTTATAGTTCTTTTACTTTTTATCTATTTATGTGCTCTTGGACCATCCAGAAACGTCTACACGCACTATCAATCTGTCAAGCTTCGTTGAAAAGGATCTTTTTCACTGATTGCATTGTTATTAGTTCAATTGCATGCAGCATTTATCATGTGAGGTGCAAGTTGCATATTAAATTAGATGTTCTCAAGATGTATTGATGGAGATCAAGATATGACTCTCATGCATAAACCGCACGACTTGCTTATACATTTGGTGTAGTGGTAAAGACAGATAGAATTAAGGATTTGGCAGATTTAGGATTACATTTTTATTTTTATTTTGGGATTTTTAGATTTTATGCTTTGGTTGGTAGGAAGGAAGAGGGTGGAGGGAAGATAGGAAGGAAGGAGCAAGCTTCCTTCGTTTGTGGAGGAGACGAGAGAAGGAAAGAGATGATGGATGAGCCATCCTTCCTGGCCCACAAATTTTAGTCCTTCCAAAAGTGGAGGGAAGGGAGGAAGTAAGAGAAGCAAAGCTATTGTATAAATTGTAAATTGACAATACTATCCTTCATAATTATTATATATAATCTAATACTTGTATATTAGTTTATATTCTAAGAGTATATTGTTAAAGAAAATTAAAATGTCTCCTTCCCTTCTAACCAAATAGAAAAATGTGTCACCTCATCCATCCTTCCTACCATCCCTTCCATTCAACCAAAGAAAAAAAAGTGAAGAAGACACCTTCCCTTTCTAGGGATGCCTCATCTATCCCTCTCCCTCTTCCTTCCATTTAATTTTCCATCCCTCCTATTAAATGAAGCATTAGGGTTATTTTTGTATTCTCTTATATTATAGGGTTTCTTTTATGGTTTACTTATGATTTTGCTATAAATAAGACCTTATGTAATAGGTTTTTTAACTTTTTGATTATTTTTGAGATTATTGATCACAAAGATTTCTTCCCTGATTCTTCTTCTTACCCATGCTTCATCTCTTCTCTCTCTTCTGTTTTTGCATCAAGCTGGTATCGTAGCACTATCCTGTCCTATATAATGATGTTAACCTTCAGCTTTCTCACATAGATTTCAATGTTATGAATTAGAAATTGAGCTTAGTAAACGATAAAATGATTACATAATATACATTTATATGTTTATTACATTGCCATGTTCCTATCATGCAAATGTCATACTTTCTCAGAATTGTATTGTCATGCATGGTAGTTGTTTCCGTATCCCATGTTTTCGTTGATGGTTCACAGCAATCAATTAATTAACATTTGTCAACCTCATATACATTTTTGTTGAGATGTTAGAAAAAAGAGGTTTGATGAAAATTGAGTTGTTTTTACAATGTCAATATATCATTTTGTGTATAAAACATCATTGATATTGTTAATGAAGAATTACTTTGTGGAAATTTTAGCTTTTAAATACTTTTCACTATATTTGTTATGTTTTCAGCAACTTTTATATATTCTGCTCAACCAATAACATCGCTGTTTAAAACCTTGGATTAGAGACACAATGTGATAATTCAGAAATTAGAAATGAATGGAAGATTGTGGCACATGGTAGTAATCAGAAGGGTTTTCATAACATACACTTTACATTCCTTAGTTACTTAAGATCTAGAATCACATGCTTAAGTGTTTGATTTTGTAATAATCATTCACATTCTACAGACCTTGAATGGAAACTCACATGAACAATAAAGTATGAGAACATTTGTGTTAGCTTGGTAAAAGAAAGTTGGAATCCTATACTCCGATTGCTACAAACGATGAAAAACCTGGGATAGAAGTGTCATGCATAGAGAAAGAAAGCACCCTTTCGGGCTTTTTTGTTTGGTTGAGTAAGAAATAGAGGAGTTATGAAGGAAAGGGTTGGTGTTTATTTTTACTATTATGACCCTACATATAAATGGAAGGGTGTTATTGCAAAGGGTAAGAATGCGAAGAAAAAGTTTCCTTCCTCTCTTTTTTTTTCCGCCTACTTTCTGTTGAGAAATATGGAAAGGACGGTGTTTGTTTTTACTGTTAATACATTTGCACAGTAATAGAGGGGTTTTATTTGAAGGTAACAAGGCATAGAGGAAAAAGGATAGCTTCCTTCCTTTCCCTCCTTTTCTGCCTACTTTGGGTGGAAAGTATAGTGGACCTGCAGGCAAAATTCTTTTCTCCTCTCTTTACTTTCCTCCTTCCCTTCCTACCAAATAGTGAAACCACCCAACCCACCCACACTTTTTTTTTTCCTTCCCTTCAACCAAATAGACCACTAATGACCAGATATATGTGCTTGTTGCATGGAAAATAATTGAACTACATGTTCAATTTTATAGGATATTCATCCTGGGCATAGTTGTCAAAGGCGTGCGAGGCGCGCGCTTGAGGCACGAGGCGCAGCCTCTGAGCCTAGGGTATGCCCAGGCGAGGCGCCTTCAAAGAGGCGCGCGCCTCAAGCACTGAGGCGCGAGGCGCACCCAAGGGGCGAGGCGCAGCCTGCAAAACCTATTTCACTTACTTCGGAATCTGTTTTTCTATGTCATTTGTTGTTAATTGCCATGAATATGTTTTTTATTTGCTCTCAATTGTAGTTGTTCTACATTGTTTCACTCACTCACTACAAATGTTATATTTTTAAAAAATAATTTCAACTTGCGCCTCACTTCAGTCAGGCCCGCGCCTCGCCTCGCGCCTCAGGCTCCAGGAAGCCTTAGCGCCTTAGTGTGCCTTGAGCCTTTAACAACTATGATCCAGGGTACAGAAAGCATGTTCAATCGGTGTTTGGTATATAGGCAGAATAGTGATCATTGTTGTTGGCTGACCCAAGCCTGGTCTGTTTTGCCTAAGATAGTTAGGTTTAGTATTCCATGCCTGTTCTTGGCTTAGATTTTAGCCTGCATCAACTAGTCAAGTTTTTGGCTGACTATGCAAAGTAGAAACTTAGTTGGTGACCTTTTTTATAGCCAGGCACCTAGGTGGTCTTGAAGTTTTCACATCAATGTTTCACATGACATTTCCTGTAGAGTGTGTTACAGCAATAGCACCAAACTGATTACTGGAAAAGTTTTCTAAAACCAATTTGTCTATATAATGAGAATTTTGGGGGGAAAAAATTATAAACGAAAGGCTAGTTGTAATGAAGTTTGTTTCACCAACAAATGCAAATAGAATTAGAAAAAGGAAAAGGTGTATTTTTCCTAGTAAATCCAGCAGTATTAGTAACATTTAAAATAAATATGTTGAGTAGTTGTCTCAGTAAGCATTCTCCTCAGCATTACTTTATTTACCCTGAATAGATGATTCTGATCATGACTGACTGGTTCAGACCACCTGGCACCAGCAGTTAGTTTGAGATTTCCCAGCTCCAAAGGGAAAGGGCATGGTTCAGGTTGCTACTGCAAAATGTGTGTGTGTTATTTATTTAAATCATATTAATATAATAAAACTATAATAGTTAGTGTATGTCAGAAAACTACTTTAATTTGTTGTGGTAGTAGCAATCAACCTCACTCTCAAATGCTCTCTGAGAGAGGGAGTGTTATTTGTGCAAGGGCTGGTTGATCCCAAGTGTGTATACCCTGAACGACTTTTTTTTTTAATTATGTACTTTTTGTTATATTGTCTCTTTCATTGGGTGAAAGGGTGCTCTGGGATGCTCATTGCATGCACATAGTATCTAGCCTATTATTGCCTCGAAGCTAACAACCTGGCAATTCCCCTGCAAGGCATTGTGTAACGAAACAAATTGCTCCACTGGTTTGCCCTCAGTTGAGCAAAACTTTTAAACATCAGTTGTATTGTATCCTTGCTTATGTTTTAGCCTTGCTTGTTGTATCTATTATATGTCAATATTACGTGTCTTGTCACTTTTCACATATATTAGTCTTTATGAAGTCCTTGGTTCAAGCCAATTTTTCACAAATTCTATTACTTTTTAAATATTATTAAAGTGGATTATTTAAACTCTGTGCTCATTCTGTGGTATAGTTATGTCATGTATGCATAATCGGTTGCATTTGAGCTGGGGACTTTTATGAGCTTGGGTTTGCCATTCGACAATTCTGGATGAGCTCAAAATTACCTTTGCGGAAATTAGTCAGATCTCATCCTGATTTATCTAGGCTTCTATATTAAAAAATGTTTAATTGATGCATTTGAATAAGCGGATAGATTTTCATGGTGGCATTATTATAGGTGAAAAGATGCATTCTCCTTCTTTAGCCCTGTATACTCAAGAATGAAAATTCTTTTCATGTGTCCACTGGATGATCAATACCGTCCTCGTTCTATAAACCATATGTCACAAAAACTAGAGGCCTACTATTGCAGTAACTGCTGGTATTACTGATACTTTAAATCTTGGGTTTACCATCCACTTTTATCATTTGTTGGTTTTATCAGTGGGTTATTGGCCTATGACCTAATAATAGTTTTGGGATGGAGTTTGGTTGCACAAATTTTTTGCAATAAATGAAAATTTTCGCCCTATTCTTTTATCACTTATTCCTGCAGCCAAATTATATACAAGGATAGTGAAAAAGTGTCTTAAGTTGAAAAACTTACTAGTCGGGTATAGGCTTGTTTAAAAATAATTCATAATGCGAATTTTGATTATTGGCAACGAAATTTTTTGTTTTGTGTAGAACATTACATCGATGCAATGTGAGACATTTTAACCAAAAGGAAAAGTTGAAATACTTGTTCCAGCATCATTTTTTACATATTTCTAAAATCTAAAGGAAACCTTAATTTTCATATCTCCCAGAAAATTCTCTTTTGTTACCCTGTCATTGCTATTGAAAGTCTGTTTAAATTTACTGAATGTAATTTCCGGATAATCACTTTATAATTAAAAAGGAGGAAGAGTAGGAGGAGGAGGAGAATTTGCTTGCTGAGACATGATATTAGTATATTAGCTGTCATGTAAAGTTGACAGTATGGTATCTCTTATGCTTCAACTAATGCTTCGTCTATGGTTTCTGGCTGCTTTGTTTTACAGGTTATGGATATATTAACATCATCAGGGGAGTTGATTGACCTTGTGAAAAACGTCGACACTGTATTTCATTCTAAACCTGCTGGATCATCCAAATCGATGCTTAATAGCTTATATAGATTTATTCCATCAGTTCGCGAACAGTTGCAGGTAATTTCACATCTGTATCTGGCTTTTCTATGTTTTTCATATATAGCAATTGACAAGTAGAATAAACAATTCTGTCTTTTGGACGTGTTCACGTGTTTTTTTTTTCCTTTTATTATAGTGGACTTCAAACATTTACCATGTCAAAGTATTCTCACATTTTGTCTCTGTCCCATTGGATAGGGGTTGGATGTTTCCTCTGTGTTTCTATTCTCTTTCTTTTTTTCTCCACTTTTTTGCTCATAATACTCTGCTCTCTTCTCTCTGTTGGAGAAATCTTTTCTAGTTGCATCTCATTTCAGTTAATTGTTTTCTTTCTATAATAATAAATAGAGAAACACATGATTATTTTCATGTGTTCCATAGGTTCTCTGATGTTGCACATTTTTGTAGTTTGTCTGCTCACTGACTCTTACTGCCGTGTGTTCTGCGTGTTAATTATTAATAGATTTTGGATATAAAATATCTTATGGGCTGATTGTTGGTTGTTAGTTACATGTAACCTCCTTGTATTAATTTGTGTCTATCAGGACTGGGAGGATGGCTTATGTGAGAGTGATGCTGATGGATCATTCTTGCACGAGAACTGGAACAAAGATTTACGACTTTTTAGTGATGGTGAAGATGGTGGACAACAGCTGCTTCAGGTTTTTTTTTTTCTGCAAAAATTCTGATCTGCTAAAATTTACATTTTATGCATCAATCTACAATCCAGTTTTACTTGGCCACATTTGTATGATGCAGCTCTTTGTTTTGCGTGCGGAATCCGAATTACAAGCTATTTCCGGTGATAATCTTGCAGACAACCTTCAATGTGTAGATTCTCTGAAAGACCGCCTGAGCTGCTTATATGGTGGCCCAATTGTGAAGCCAATGTCAGCGATGCCAGAAGCAAGACAGTGTGAGCAGTCGAGAGATGAAATATTTAAGCCCAGACGGGTTGGCAACTATATGTCGGCTGATGTAAAATACAAGGGTGACTGGATGAAGCGGCCAATCTCAAATGATGAGATTGCATGGCTTGCAAAGTTGCTCGTCAATTTGTCAGGCTGGCTTAATGAGACATTTGGCCTGAACCAGGGCGAGAACAATCATGTTGGTTCTACTTGGTCGTATGTGGAGATTCCCAGTGATATGAACAGTGTGTGTGGAGCTACAGAGACCATGAAGGTGGTGGTGTGTTGCATTTTTACTTGGCTGATCACATCATTTGGAGCAGCAGTGAGGTTCATGAAAAAGCATGGTATGAGGGTGAATCTTAGGGTGTTAGCTTCAAAGAAGGTTGTGACAGTGCTGCTTGCAGTTGCTGCATTCAGTATGGTAAAGAAAGCCTTTGCAGATTTGTCTTGGACATTGTAAATAAGAGCAACAAAAAGAAAAGAAAAAAAAAAAAAAACACTGAAATGAGAAAGAGAGCGAGTGAGCAAGCGTTCCTTCTTACAGGTTTTGCTTAATTGAGTTTATTTGTTGTAAATAAGCGTGATTTTGTGGCGGAATATTTGACAGGTTGTATGTCACTTAACTAAGTGTTTACATAGCATAGTTCCTTGGAATTCATCAAAATTTTATTATTCTTGTTCTTGCTCTGGTTGCTGCCTTTTGATAAAAATCCTAGAGAGCAAAGATGATGTAGGAGTATTGTTTTTCCAGATCTCACAGCCAAAGCTGCATACTTGTTTGATCTTCAGGGCTTGCATTGCATTTCCATTTGCATTGATTATTGGGGGGGTATAGGCTACTTGGTGCTGCCTTTCACATTAAATACTTTTACTTATTTGCAATATTTTTGATAATTGTGGAACTTTTATTAATTGAGTAGGTTTCTTGATGCATAAGTTTTTATATTGCAGTCCTGTCCTCCTTGTGCATATTTTGCTACTTAAATTAAGTTTTTCACATTATCTAATGCAAATAGGCAACTCCTTGAGCCATCAGTTGTAGGTTGTCCCAGGATGAATAGTGATTGCAAAAGTATATTTATTTAATTGCGCTAATTCAACGTTTGTGATTAAAATATGAGATGCCGTTCATGTTGGGGTAGTTTGTTTGAATCTGAGTATGTAGTTTTGGCAATGATAAAGTGTATATGTATATATATATATATGAGGTCCTTTATTTCCTTTTTTTGCCTTCTTGGTAGATTTTGTACCATATGGCAACTACCATTGTGTACCAAATCTGGCTATGGTCTATATATATATGAGGTCCTTTTTTTCCTTTTTTAGCCTTCTTGGTAGATTTTGTACCATATGGCAACTACCATTTTGTACCAAATCTGGCTATGGTCTCATGCTCTGATGCTCTCTTATTAGGGCTGCAACTCGGGCGGGTTGGGCGGGTTAGAGGTATAACTCGGGCTCAACCCTACATATGAAATATTGAACCCTAACTCAACCCTAACCCTACTTTCAACCCTAACTACTCAACCCTAGTCCAACCCATCCTTAAATTTTTAAACTCGGGTTGGCAACTCGGGTTGAGATTTCGGGTTAGAAAGTCGGGTTAATTCGGGTTATCTATATCACCAATCTCTATATTGAAAATTTAAAGCGATCTTTAATAAGTTTCATATTATATTACTCCTAAACACACAAAATTAAGAACTTAATGCAAATTTCTAAAAAATTACAAACAAATTTTTAGGAAATTAATTATCCAAAGTGTTAACATACAATAAATTAAGATTTAAATAAAGAAAGTTGAAAAGAAAAAGGTTATCATAATTTGAATATTATATATAATATATTTAAAATAAAAATTATGTATAAAAATAATATTACAATTCGGGTTCGGGTTGGGCTCGGGTTGTTGACACCTCAACCCTAGCTCAACCCTAATTAAGTTCGGGTTGAGATTTTTCAACCCAAGCTCAACCCTAATTGTAAAAATAGTTGTCCAAGCTCGTAAAAAATCGGGTTGGGCTCGGGTTAAATTCGGGTTGCCCAACCCAAGTTGCACCCCTATCTCTTATACATACTCATACCTAACTTGGACTCTCTCTCTTACATACTGCAACCTAACTTGGACACTCTCTCCCATCTCCCTCTTTATATATATATATATATATAAATAGACCATAGCCAGATTTGGTACACAATGGTAGTTGCCATATGGTACAATATCTACCAAGAAGGCAAAAAAGGAAAAAAATGACCTCATATATATATATATATATATATATAGAGAGAGAGAGAGAGAGAGAGATTGACATGCATTAAGGACACTTCATGCACTTGAAATCGTGACCATTAGATAGAGTGATTTTAAATCCTAAATAACAAAAGACATTTTGGACCACATGATTAATTTTTCAACTACTTTTGACCGTTAAATTGACTTTTTTATCTTTATTATAACAAGTTAATTTGTAATATAGATATATGAGATCCTTTTTTTTTTTTCCTTTTTGTCGGTAAATAATGAGATTCTGCATGTTCAAAAAGGGAAAATGAAAAAGAACAACCAGAAAAGGCCATAAAGCACAAGAGAACTTGCAATTCTCAGAGTTGGGTTGTATTGTATTGAACTTTGGTTAACAAGGACAATTATATGTAGGCCAACAGCTTCAGTTTCAATTATTTAATATTATTCTCTTTTCTATATTTGTTTTTGAGATAAGGACATGACAAGGAGGTACAACACTAGAACACCACAATTGCCTCGCTGTGGTGGAGCCAATGAACCCACCACTTGTTATTAATTTTTAAGAGACAGACTCTAAACATTATTGTTATCGATTTTATATTGATCTAACTGTTAAATTTTCATATCTAAATTGAAGTCAAATTTTTACCAATCTCTATTATTTTATCAAGTTTAACTCTTTCTTTCAATATGTCGTCTTTTAAGATAACTTGTTAGTAAGCAAGATCACAATAAAAGTCCACTTAACATTTACAATGCATTAGAAAAACAATACTAAAGAAGAACTTTTTGAACTAGTCCACCCACTCGCTCGGACAATTCACTCGGAGTGTCACACTTTTTTTCTCTTTTTAACTTAGTTTAATTTTTTTTTTAAACGTTCTTGATGTGGTCAAGATTGTGACATGATGTAAAAATTTCAAACATGTTTTCAAATTTCATCTTCCTTCACTCTACTTCGACTTGCTCTACACGACTTAAATAACAACTCTGGCTCTTGTAAAAAAGTGGTAAGCAATTAATTTTAAAAAAAAATCTCAAGTTTAATTTCTTTGTTCAAGTAATTTTAAAATTGGGCAATGACTCAATTTCAAATAAATGAGTTGAGATGAGTCTCTTTCAAATTACCTTTAGCAACCAATAATTCAGTCTTTCTTCAACGTTGTGGTTAGATGCATGTTGTTCTTTCAATAGCATGCTTTCTACTTTACTTGACATTAATTATTCAGTGCATAGTCATCAACAAACCTTAAAATATCTACTCAACTTGGACGGCCATTGATTTTTCTTATTTTATGACAAACTACATGAAAAATAAGAAGAAAAAAAGTATATATATATATATATATATATATATATATATATGTTAAAGGAGGTTTTCATGCCATGTGGTTGAAGCTGGTCCGCAAGATTGAGTCTTAGAGAGTTCCGGAGAAAATTTTTACTAGAGAATCCGTATCCGCTAAAAAATCTGTCTTTACATATCACATTCTTTACATGCATGCAGATGTGTATATCTATCTATATGTATATATATAATCTATTCAATTTTTTCTTGTTTTTCATGTAGTTTGTCATAAAAGAAGAAAAATCAATTGACAAAAAGATATGTAAAGAAACATTGTTATTTAAAACTACAAGATTAAACTCTCCAAATTTAAATGTTTGGTTAAATAGTTATCATTAATGGACTCAATAAAGAGAAAGTCAAATTTATATAAAAAATGTAGGAGCTAGATTTGTCTATTTCATTAAACAGTGGAGATTAATTAATTGAATTGCTCACCACAAATAATTGAAGGTAAAAGCTTATATTGTTACAAACTTGTAAGTCTCTCTCTCTTAAAAGCCCACAAATGAAGGATTAGAAGAAACTTAAAATTCATTACTTTTAAACTTGGCTAAACATCTGGTTCAATAATTAGAGAATTCAATTAAAATTTAGAGAATTTTTTTTAACAAAAAATAAAATAAAATAGATTTACTGAAATTTAACATAACAAGTAAAAATGATGAGAATGTTTGAATTCTATTAAGTTGACCATGAACTTGGGTGAGCACATATAATTATATATCACTATCACCAGTGTTGTTATTCCTTAAAGACAAGCAATGGGACAAATTTTAACAAGTAGAGAAAGAAAAATAGAGGGAAAAGAAACGTGCTTCAATTTGATACATATATCGGTAGATTATTCACACCTCATATTTTCTCTGTGTATTGGTCAAAATTTTCCATTGTTTATACAAGACTTATTGGTGAGGCTGCTGAAAAAACAAAGGGCAGAGCATATAGAATATGCCAAAATCTTACACTCGTCAAAATATTATTATTACAAAGAGGTACAACATAGTCCACTAATATATTGTGGATGGGACAATTCATCTACAGATCTTGATTCTGTTGAATAACATATCAACATGGTCCTAAAAAAATTTACTAAAAAAAAATATGGTCCTTAAATTTTGTCAAAAATGTTGTACACGTTGAAAAATAGACGCGATATTCATACTTCTCTTTTTATGGTTGCACTCCATTTGTCTTTTTTTTTTTAAAGAAATAATAAGAAGGTCTCTTAACTTATTAATGTACCATTTCTTATTTTATAATAAAGTAAAGTGCATAAAATCCCCTGTAATTTGAAAAGTGTGCAAAAAAATCATTCATGTTCATTTTCCTTTAATATCAATTTTACCCTTCTACCAAATTTCTTTATATACTTTCCAACAATTGCATTTTTATTCTTTTTTATATACTTTTTTGTAAAATCTTAAAGAGAGAATTCATTCAATGGAGATAACTTCTTTTTGGATCTTTTTTTTCGGTTCCTGTCGAAAGAGATAATTTATTCAATATTGATTACTATATTTTGGGTCCTCTAAAAAGAGAAAACTTTTTTTGGCTATTTTTTTTTTATCCTGTCAAGAGAGACCGAGAACATTAAAAATTGGAGACAGATGTGATATATGAAAGGGTAGTAGTGTAATTTGGAAAAAAATAATCATTCACTTGTAAAGTTAGGGTTAATATGGGAATGCAGTATAAAAGTGAAGTGCGAATATCGCCTCCCGTTGAAAAATTGCAATTTAGATTAACTAAACAAGTAAATTTTTGAATAAAAGTTTATTTCACAAAAAAAAAAATCTTCGAATAAAAGTTTAATAAAACTTAAAGTTCTTAATATGTGATTAGATTTGAAAATATAAATTAACCCAATTAACAATAGGTATCTTAGTGAGGGTGGGCTTTGGCGCAATGGTAAGACTGCTCCTCTTCGCATGCGGAGGTAAAACTACATACATCTGCCCCTTTTTAGACTTCGCAATGACAAGAGTGTCGTACTGCACAATGGATGGAGTGTCATACCGTGCAATAGAGAGAGTCTCGTGCATTGGACTAGCCTCTTTTTTTTCTTCTTTTTGACAGGTATCTTAGTATTTTCTATATTCAACCCAAGAATTGAACAAACTTTGTAAAAATTCAATAAAAAATTTTGTCAAGTATTTTGAAAATTTAAGAAATTGATTTTCTAAATTTAGTTAAAAATGAAAACAAAAGACTAAATTTTCAAATTCATGGAAAATGTGTAATTTGAAAACCTAATGTTGTGATGATAACTTCACTATGGGGAGAGTGAATCGACTTCAAAATTCAAAAAATTAGAAATTTTCTATATTCATAAAATTAGAGAAATGGGTATTCAATTTTTTAATAAATCATCATCATCATTTTTGCCTTTATCTTGTACCAACACGATCGGCCACATGGATTCTCTTTTTTCAATCTTTTTCTATCATAAGTCATTTCTCCTACTAAATTTAATTTTCTAAAACTATCTCTTATCACTTCATTCCATGCTAGTTTTGGTCAGCCTTTAAGTCTTTTATCTTCTATGTAAATCAAGTTATCTCTTCTCACCAGTGTGTCTATAAGTTGACGTTGAATATGCACATACTACCTAATTAAGTCTACTTTCTCTTATTTTTTCACTAATAGGAATTACACCTAATTTCTCCCTAATCATTTTATTATTTATCTTATCTCTTCTAGTTATTCCTAACATCCATCTTAACATTTTTTTTTCCGCCACATGGATGCATTGTTCGTGTTTCTTTTTTAGCTCCCAACATTTACTCCATATAAAATAGTCGGTCTAATGACGATTCTATATACTTTTTCTTTTAACTTGGTATTCGGTATCGCATAAAACTCCACTAGCATTCCTCCATTTTTGCCAATTCTACTACTTACATCATCATCAGTCTCTCCATCTTTATGTACAATTGGTCCTAAGTGTTGAAAAGTAATTACTTTGAGTAATGCTTTGGTCTTAGATTTTAATTAATATATTATCATTCTCTATTGCACTACTAAATTTATAGTCCATGTATTTTGTTTTAATTTTACTAATTTTTAAATCTTTTGATTCTAACGAATTTCTCCAAGCTTCTAATTTTATTGCTAAGGCTTCCTTAGAGCTATCCAATAGCACTATGTTATCCACAAATAACATGCATCATGGAAGGTCTCCTTGCAAGTCTTTCATTATTTCATCTAATATTACCGTAAATAAATATGGACTTAGCGTCGATCCTTGGTGTAATCTTACTTTTATTGGAAAATCATTCATCATTCCACGTATAGTACAAACTCTAGTCTTGGTACACTTGTACATATCCTTAATAAATTCTATAAATCTTTCCAGAATATGTTTTCTTCGTAGGATCCACCAAATCATGTCTCTAGGAACTCTATCATATGTCTTCTTTAAGTCTGTAAAAATCATGTATAGATATTTTTGCTTACTTCTACACTCCTCTATTTATTGCCTTAATAGGTATATGGCCTCTGTAGTGGATATGTCTGACATAAATCTAAATTGATTATCAAACATAATACATTCTTTTTTTTTTGGGTAAATATAATACATTCTTTTTTCCTTAGTCGTTATTTTATTACCCTTTCTCATAATTTCATAGTATGACTCATCATAGTCCATGCCTCGTCTTGCCCCATTTGAGATGGGTTTAGGAGAGTATAAATGGTTTTGGTGCGATTATGGGGTGAGAGGGAAAAATCCGTGCAATTGTGGGGAGAGACGGGGATAGCATTCCCGCCTTGCCCCGTTTATATTATATTTACCATATTACCTTTATGTATTATACAAATACAAAATTACCCTTATATAACCCTTTAAGTATTCAAATGTTATTGGTGGTGCACCAGTAAATTACCATTGACTTTATCACATAAGAGTGTAAAGACAAAAAAAGTATAACTACAATTACAAAATTCCTCTCCTGACACCCCTCCTCCCCTGTCCCGCTTTATTTAAGATCAAAAAGCCTTTATATATATATAAAGAGAGAGAGAGAGAGAGAGAGAGGGAGGGAGGAAGGAGGGATGGGGAGGTATTGGTTAATTGGTGAAATCAACCCCCGCTGAGTTGTCGGCATCGATATTATTGTTCTTGGTGATCGTCGGCTTTTGTGAGTGTCGACTGCCCTATTTTCTAGGGTGGCTATTTAGGGTCTCAGTCGTGTGTTTGAGCAGAGGAAGCTTTCGGTGATGTCAATCTAGGGTTTTGGAACTATTCGAACAATTATGGTAATAACTATTTCGGTTGAGATTCCCTCTTTTCCTGCCTCAAAAGCCTCAAAGAAAACTGCTTCATAATAATTATTTCTGTTGAGATTTCCTCTTTTCTTGCCTCAAAAGCTTCGAAGAAAACTGCTTCATCGAAAATTCTCTATTAACAAATAATGTTTTCTTGATGAAATTGATTTTTTAATTTTTTTAATAAATCAGTAATAAAAAATAAAATATTTTAAATTTTCAATAATTTTTTTAGAATAAAAAAGACTTTGATTAAATTATAAATCTTAAATAATTTTCTAAATTCAATCAAGAATTAGAAAAGCCTGGGAAAAAATTAAACCCTTAAAAATTTTCAACATAAAAAATCTACATATCAATCAACAATTCAACATAAACTATCTTATGATGCGAGCATGTGAGTTTCTATCTCCAAAAAAAAATAAATAAATAAGAAAGTAAAAAATAAAAAGTCAATTTTCATAGGCTGCGCTCTTTTGGTGATGATGAATGGCCCCACTATCTAATGAGCAAAAAAACATCAATAATGGATAGTGAAAAGTACACAATAAGGACCTGAGCCCCACCACAGTAAAGAGAATTTAAAGATGCATATGTCGTTTCTGGGTTTGGGACCACCAGATGAGATTGCATCTCTATGATGGTACTAATCCTGACCACACAAAATGAAGATTTAAATTATAGCAACGACAAAGGGATTAAATATGGTTGGGTGACACTGATATCAGACTTTTGTGATTCACATTGGCTATTGAATATTGATCCACATGTTTCTATACTTCTTCTGAAATAATCATTGGATAAATGACAAATTTACCTCTCAATTACTTTTGATTATTAAAGTCTTTTGACTGAAATTTTCAGTTCACACTCTGTTTGGGCTCATGATGAACTCCCAAACCCAAGTTTAAGCTTGGGTTGGATTGTTCATTCACAAATTTAAACTTTTGAAATCTATTATTTTAGATTCTCTTGAATTATGTTGTTTTTTTATTTTTATTATATTTTAAAAAAATGTTTTGAAAACCGAATCAAACACTCAAAAGAGTAGCCGAAACTCAATATACCTTCAGATAGCGCATGCGATAATGATGTATGGGATCCACTTGTGTAATGTGTAGGCGCAGGAAACTTTGGTTATAATTCAGTTGTTTGGTTTTATTTTTACATTCATTACTCTATAATTTATTTAGTAAATCAACGTTAAAGTTTTAATTATTATTAAGTTGGTAACACTCCATTTCGTTCAAGAAAAAAAAGTATCAATTTAATGAAAACTGAAAGAAATGAAATAAATGCAAGAGTGAATATGATGAAGTAAATGCAAGAATAATGATGATGAAGTAAATGCAAGAATGATGATGAAGAAATAAATGAACAGAAATAAATTTTCCTACATGTATTTAATTAGGATGAAAATTTTCAACAAACTTATAAGAAATTTTCATTTTATGCTTTGGAGAGGACAAAAGTTACAATGAAATATTTACCTAAATTGTCCTTATTAATGTTAAACAAAATAATAAGCCAAAACAAATTGGTTTTATAAAAATAATCTTTTATCAAAATGTTTATGATTTTTTTTAGAAAAATAAAAACTATTTAAACTTAAATATAATCTTATCTAAATTTAAAAAGAAAAATTCATACACTGTTTTGCAGCAATTTTTTTTTAAGAGTTAGATAAATTTTAGTTTTCCAAAATTTTGTTTTCTTCCTTTCCAACTCCTCAAAAATTGAGAAGTTTTTTCTATATGCATTTTTTCCCACTTTTTGTTTAACGAGATTGTAGCCTTAGTACATTATAGCAATTTTACTATTATGCAACTGAAAAATATATAAAAATAAGAAAAAATATGGTATAAAACATCCATTTTATCTTTTTATAAATCAAAGTATTGCTAAGTACGGAGTAATAAATAGACCAGCCATATCTTGTTTACCCAAATAGGAAACAAATGGAATATTCTGTTCTATATTTTTATTTTTTCCGAAATTCAAGTTAAATTTTGTTTTAGATATCCTTGGACCTTCTTCTTTGGATGCCAAGAGCTCATAACCCAACTGTTCAATCTACACCACATACATCACCATCCCAAATGCTGCCCCCCCCCCCCCCCCCCCCCCTCTCAATCTCTCTCTCTCTCTCTCTCTCTCTCTCTCTCTCTCTCTCTATATATATATATATATATATATATATATCATACACACACAAACACAAGTACTTCGATAATACATTCGGTATAAATATATCGAGTGAATTTAAATCATGCGCGTATAACATGTATGAATGTATGATAAGTCTCATTGCACGCACGCATTTGTTTATGACAAAAATTAAAGGTCATCAAGATCACCGTCAGTCGCTATAATACTAACTACAAACTTTCCCCTCTCACCACCGCATTGAGAGAAAATTGAAGATCTAACTTCAATTCAGAGATCAATATAACCAATTAAAATCCCTACTAGAATATTAAATTATTGAAGATAACTTAGAATTTATAGTCTTATCTAAAAACTTGCATTGATATAATATTGTAAAATCAAGAATTATTGACTTAATATACATATATACATCTATATATGTATATATACATGCATAGATTATTATATGTATATATGCATGACCTTTTGCCATATAATAATCTATGCATGATCTATAGAGTCCATGGGAAGAAGGGTTATTGGAGTTTAAGATTCTCCTTTGCTACCATAAATAGGATTTGTCTCCTAAAACTGTCTATGTAATATTCTCTCCTGTAATAAAAATAAAAGCTTACAGTGACATCAAAGCTTTATAACACAACTATCTTTCAAAATTATATTATAAAAGAATTTTTTTGTAATAATAAAACGAAAGAGCTTTTTAATAGACAATTATATCAATTTTTTTTATTAAAAAAAAAAGAACAAGTGGCTGAGTAGGTATCATTTCCTTTTATTTTATTGTCAATATGGTATTTTAATCTTTGCTAGAGGCCATTATGATTATCAGAGAGTATTCAAATGAAAGTAATACTTTTAGGTAGAGAAATTTTAATAATTTAGAAATAAAAGATCAAGAATAATTTTCACGAGTCTTTGAAATCATAAATCAAAACTCGTAGATCATATTCAAGATAAAATAATTTGTAAAATTAAAATATATTAAAGAAGCTTGTATAAAAAAATAAAAAAAAATTGATCACGTGGTGGGTGCAATCAATGATCCATTAAAAAAATGCATTTTCTCAACTAATCCAAAGTTACTAAAGTCTCAAATCTTGTTCCCAATGAGCTCTTGAGAAAAGGAATGATGACTTCTATAACTTTGATATGCCATCATCATGGAAAATGTGGGGTCCAAGTAGTAATTTTGTAGTATTATTTTTCCAAAAAATCTAGATACATGAGGCAGACTTTAGGCATGAATTAGGTTGAATAGAATGACGAATTTAGTAAAATCAAATCTTCTTGTTTCTGACATTATTATCTTAATTAGGACGGAGTATTTTCAAATGACACTCTGAAGCATTAATATCCCTCGTAATTAACATTATCTACCAAATTTGTAGTAATCACCAACCTTTCAACATACATTAGCTACTAACTCTTCTCAATTCTTCAACAATGCACGAGGCTTTGAATTCCTTTTATAGCTTTGTTTTGTTTCATCTTTTTTCATGTCAGGGAGAGAGAGAGATAGAGATAGAGATAGAAGTAGAAAGGGGTAGGAGAGAACATCACGTCATCCAATAATTTTCTTAACGATATTTTGAAAATGAGAGTGAATCATCATAAGTGAGTCTCATCTGATGATCTAATTAATCAAAGGTAAGAGGGTTTTGGATATTCTCCTACAAAATCTCTCTATTGTATTTTCTGATATCTTTATTGTATTTTTTGAAATTAGATCTGATGGTTATAGAAAAGTCACGTCATCCAATAATTTTCTTAACGACGTTTTGAGAATGAGAGTGAATCATTGTAGGTGAGTCTCGTTTGATGATCCAGTTAATCAAGGGTAGAGAGAGGTAAGAGAGATTTGGATTCTTTTCGGGGGGGTATCTCTCAATTATATCCCCTGAAACTAAGGCCCCGTTTGGCAACTGTTTATGTTTGATGTTTATTGTTTATATAAACAATAAACAATAAGAAACACGTTTGTTAATAGTTGTTTTGTTTATATAAACAATAAACATTCTTAAACAACTACTATTCCAACAGGTCAAATTTTTAAACATCAAAACGGTGTTTATTTGTTTATGTTTTAGAAATTACTGTAGCGGATGCGGGAGGCATTATACTGTAGCGCTAAAAAAGAAATTCCCTGTAGCATATCTTTTCCAAACGACAGCCCCCCCAAACCCTACCCATATCATTCATTCTCTGATCTCTAACCATCAGCGAGGAGCAAGGAGCTCGTGCTGCCGATATCGTCCCGCCGATCTCGTCCATTCTCTCTCTCACCACCGGCGAGGAACATCTGCCGTCAATCTTGTCCATTCTCGCTCCTCCCACCTGAAGGTATTTCTCTCACCATCTCATTTTTCAGATCTACATCATCTTCTTCAGATCTACATCATCTTCTTCAAGATGTTTTGTTCTCTCTGTTTATTTCTCTATAGTTTTTCCCCTCTGGTTTTTTAGTGTGCAACTGAAAACTCAAATAAAAAATTCTCCAATAAAAATATTAGCTGCTACAACTGAAATCAAGATGGGTCTGCATCGTCTAATATGGACTGCTCAAATAAAGATTTCTTTAATTTATTACAAGATATTTCCCCCTTCCCTGCAATGGAGAAGACGGCGTACTCTGTCTTGCTTCAGCAAATGATCCAAATATGTTCCTGCGTGATTAAAAGAAAAAAAATATGATAATCGATCTGGCACTAAAATTATCACAAAACAGTAGAATGAGTTGCTAAATACACGTTTCAGATTCTTAAAACTAAATATCTCAAGACCTTGCGTAGCGTTACTGAACCAACCAATTCCTTTTCATTTCCATGTTTTTTCCCTTTCTTTTAACAAGTGTTTTGTTCTCATGTACTCTGATGTCTGATCCATAATGAGAAGTTGTAGACTCATAAAATGATTGATATATTGCCGACCACCAAGTACCAACCAATCTTCCTTACTGTATATTGTTCTAATATACTCCTATTGTGAAGAGAGAGAGTTGTTGCACTGTACCATAACATCTCACCCTGATACATACAAAAACATATACACACATACGAGTAGAGAGATATGAAGGTAATACAATGTCACTTTATAATACTAATCAATAATATCTTATTAGCGGTGGAATTAAGAATTTACTTAAGAACCATTAAAATAATATGATAAGAAATTTTGAACTAAAATGATAAATAGTAAATTAGTGATCTTTTGTGAATTTTGAAAATGTTGTTGGACGAATGAATTAGCAAAAAGGGGTCTTTTTGAAATTTAGAAGTTTTGTAAGGTCTTTCGTGAATTTTTAGGAGTTCAAATGGGGCACTTTTATAATCATCAAAATTTATGTATAGAAAATAGTCAAAATACAAATACAAATAAAAGAAAATTTTAGTGCATGCAATTGACCTACCGGATACAATGTACATGTCTCTACCATTTTATCTTGTCATATAAATAAAAATACACTACAACTCTTTGAAGTTTAATTGGTCAGTGATTCCATCTTATTGTTTTGTTATCACTCGTTAAAAGTTTTCTGTGAGAGATATTGTCGAATCTTGATTGGAGATGAATTTATGAGATGCCAAAAGAGGTCCTCGCAAAGGGTGGATGTGGCAGTTTTATAATTAACAAATTTTATGTATAGAAAATACAAATAAAAGAAAATTTTAATGTGTGCAATTGACCCACCCGATACAACCTACATGGCTCTGTGATTGTATCTTGTCATATAAATAAAAATGCATTACACCTCTTTAAAGTTTAATTAGTTAGTGATTCTATCTTATTGTTTTGTTATCACTCCTCTTTATTAGTAATTCCATTTTCTGTTTTATAACCTCTCTATTAAAGTTTTTTGTGAGATATATTGTCGAATTGTAGTTGGCGAATCTTATTAGAGAATCTGTGAGGTACAAATTAAAGAGTCATAGAATTGGCAAAAAGTGGATGGGTTGCCCGTGGGGTGGAGTGGACAGTGATTGCTATCAAAACGTGTGATCCTAATGACCTTGCCATTCTCAACCAGTTCAGAATAGGGTTGGAGAACCCAGCACTCTCGAAATGGCCTTTGAATGGTGATGACCCATGTGGTCCTCCATGCTGGCCACGTTTACTGTGTTAGTTTCAAAAAATTAGTTGCTAGAACTAAAAATGGGTCTGCATCGATCAAGAACCCATTTTGATTCCAAACCCATCAACCAAAACTCTTGGTGGTTGAGTTTTGAACAAAGCAGGGGCAATCAAGCTACTAGATTTTAGGAATTTGGTTAAAATTCACGAAATTCATATTAAAAGTTACTGGAAATCAGTACATTGACAGGTTGTGGAAAGTTTGAGTTTGGAATGCAATTTTATTTGTATACACATGCTTAGGTCTGAATTTTTCGTTCTCTGATCCTCTAACACTTCATTTTCCATTCAGTTTACCTAGGAGGTGTAACCAAAGAGAATTGAGTTTGGGTTTCAAGTTTTGAAGTAGTTTTCAAGTTTATGACAAAAATAAACTAACTATAATTATTACATAGGAATTTTTTTTTGGCTAGTCACATAGGATTACAAAAGTATGTAAAGACCATAGTTTACATTTCTGTCAAATTGTTTCTAAGATATAAGAATGTAATATATTCATAGATACTGCCTTCAAATATATATATATATATATATATATATATATAGATACTCTAGTTCCTGCCCAATTGTTCATGTGTTGACTCGTTACTTTCATCAACTTTGGGCCGAGTGTTCATAAGTACCTGTAGTGAATAATATAAAGATTGTAACATAATCCAGGATTAGTTTCAAATAAAACAGACAGAGTGCATGGTCTCAGTGACTCACCTTCCGAAGCATGGTGTTTTCGTTAATCAGAGTAGAAATTTTCTCCTCTAATCTTGAGTTGCTATCCTGCAACTCTGTGGCTCTTGATTCCAGATCATTCACATAAACTTTCTTTCGTTCTCGAGCTTGTTGAGCAGAAACTCTGTTCCTTAGTAATCTGTTCATAACAAAAATTAATCAGATAAACTAGAATAGAGAACTAGGAAGTAATGAATATATATATATATATTTGTGGTGAAACCAAGTAACAAGTGAGATGGGCCTAAAAATTTTGATTCTTTACAGAGAGAACAAAGTTACAACCTTGGATTGGTAGAGTAAATAAATTAAAACCAAGCCTTCCTTTGAAAGTAATCTACCTATGTACTTTATTGAACAGTTTTTCTAAATTCTACAACATAATTTCAACATGAAATTTATTTTTACCAACAAAAAAAAAAACCCATTTCAAAGATCTAAAATTCAATATGTGAGTAGTTAGATTATTACACCACTATGGGTCCATAAATCGAAGTGTAGTGTGTGGTCTAAAAATTTAATCTAGACCAGATAATCAAAAATGTTGACCTACACCTTTTTTCGCCTGAATTTTGGGAGAGAGTCAGGTGAACTAAATGGTCTGATCTGTCACAACTCGCAACCATGAAGAGGCCGGTCTTTTTTTTATTTTTTTATTTCAACCTCTCATTTTTACACTAACCCAAAATTTTCAGCTTACATATATATAAATATACATTGCCTATTAGTTGGATAGAATATGATCTCTCAATTAAATTTGGCTGTGACATAAGACTTTGGAAATTTCATGTGAACCAAAAGTCAGAATTCGTAGGCAAATGGTTGGTTTGTCATGACAATACCAACAAACTCTGTATCTTCTCTTTTTTGTAAGTTTATATATATATATATTTATATAGATATATATATATATATATGAAAACTCCATGGTAGGTCTTTCTTGCTTAAGTAAAAAATCAACAAGTTGGCAGGTCATTGGCCTGAAAATCTCTCCTCTTAAAGGATGGATTGTGGGGTATTATTCAAAACTTCAATTAATTGACACATCTTTACCATAATTATATATGGGTATATCATAATTTGTTGTGTCAGAGCAGTAGTTTATTAGTCGCATGATTTGTATATGCTATGCAATAAAGTGTTCTTTTAGTACTCTCCTCATGTTCATTTGGTTGTCTAATTGGGGGCTATCTCTCCTTTTATAATTATTTCAATGCTAATTATAATTACTATAATGACATTTAGATGGATCTAAATGATGAAAATCTCTCACAACTCAACACTCAAACATCTGAGTTAGAGGAAGAACCTAAAACAGACAAGGATGGGAAAATACTATGGAATGAACAATCTGAAGAAACTTTCATTCTCTTAATGGAGGAGGAAGTTAGAAATGGAAACCGAAATACATCAACCTTCAATGTCAAAGGGTGGAATAATTTACTAGCAGAAATGATTAAAAGAACTGGTGGATATCCTTGGGAGAAGAATCAACTTAGGAACAAATTCAATATCATGAGATCTGACTACAAGATTTTCCAAAGGCTCATGCAAGAGACAGGTGTCGGGTATAATCAGACCACTGGAATGATAATTTTAAGTGATGAGAGATGGGAAAGATTATCAAAGGTTAGTAACATTTACTAGTTACTTTTTTTTTTCTTTCACAATTACTAATATACATGAACTTGTAGGTTTTTAGGAGCTGCAAAAAATTCAAGAAAAAACCATGCAAGCACTATGACAAACAAAGTTACATCTTTGATGAGACAATTGCAACTGGCTCTCGTGCACGTGCATCCACAAGAGTTCCTTCTCGTCATGATATTGAAAAAGAGAAAGACTATGTTTCTCCAAGTAACAATTTGGATGGTGATGATGATGAGGAAGTGGAGGAGGGGGAGGGGGGAGGTCGGCAACGAAGTCGATCTCCAAGAATAACTCGTAGGAACAAAAAAGAGAGCTTCACGGCTAGCATGTCATCTGCTTTGGAAAAATTGTCTGATAGTAACGTGAGGAAAGCTAATGCTTATGAGAAGAAAGTTGAGGCATATGAGAAGGCATTACTTATTCCATCTCCTCCTGTTGGGTCTGCTCCTGTAGGGTTGAGTGCTGATAGTGAGTCTGGTCAAGGGATCGCACCTAAAGCTGATGTTGACATGATGTTTAAATGCATGCAGGCCATAGACTCCCTTGATGGGATTGATCACGTGCAGTACTCCAAGGCAATTACACATATGATCAACATTCCATTGTGGAGGAATGTGTTCCTTAAAATGAGTGACGATAGGAAGAAGGGTTGGATAAGCACTCTTTGAACTTTGTGTGTTGACAATATTTTATTTCTATTTTAAGTTTGTAATCTCTTAAACAATATTTTAACTCTACGTAGGTGGACATGTATGGATGTTTCGTGTACTATGTATTGATGTTTTTCATTTGTAGACATGTTATATGCTATTATTATGTTATCATTTTGATTTTGATTTTAATTTTGATTTTATTTGTGTGTCATTACATATATGTTTGTATTTATAAAATAATTGTAATTATACCAGGTACTTGATATGGATCCTAGAAGGATTTCTTTTGATGATGATGATGATGATGAGGATGATGACGAGGAGCAATTGCTTCTTCTCACCATTTTGAATGAGTATGCGAATAAATTTGTATTTAAGAGACCGTGTAGGAATTCACGTTTAACTGGTAATGATTTTGTACTGGAGGTATTATATAGTGACTCAACAAGATGTTTTGATTTGTTCCGAATGGAACAACATGTCTTTATGAATTTCTGTAATGAGCTAAAAAGTTTAGGGTTAAAGGAAGAAAGGTATATGGGGGTACAAGAGCAAGTTGGAATGTTTTTACTAACTGTCGGGCATAACGCGACAAATCGGTTTGTTTCCGATAGATTTCAACACTCTGGACAGACAGTGTCCAAATACTTTCATCGTGTTCTAAAAGTGGTTATGTTATTTGCGAATCAGGTTATAAGTCCGCCAAATTTCAATGTTGTTCCTCCACAAATTCTATACAATCCTAAACACTATCCTTTTTTTCAGGTGCATTTCATTGCAATCTATAATAATTTTTGTGAATAATTATATGCATCTTATTCATTTACGTGTTAACTAACAATTTTATTATAGGATTGCATTGGAGCTATAGATGGAACCCATGTGAGTGCTATTGTTCCATATTCTGATCAGGTTCCTTATCGTGGGAGAAAATCAGACACGACACAAAATGTGTTGGCAGCATGTTCTTTCGACATGCAATTCACTTTTGTGATGGCAGGTTGGGAAGGAAGTGTTCATGACTCATATGTCTTAATGCAATGTCTCAGTAAGGCTGAAAATCAATTTCCGTTACCACCAGAAGGTAATTGAAATATCATTAACGGTTTAAGTAGGGGCAATAATTAGACTTTAAAGTCATTTTATTGTTCTTTGGATGCAGATAAGTATTATTTAGTTGACTCTGGTTACAGTAACATGCCGGGGTTCCTAGCACCATATCGTGGTGAGAGATACCATTTGCAAGAGTATAGGAGAAGTCGTAGAGGACCTGTGCATCGTGAGGAACTTTATAACTTTAAACATTCATCTCTTCGGAATGTTATTGAGCGTTGTTTTGGTGTTTTAAAGGCAAGATTTCGTATATTGAGGTTAATGGCACCGTACGACATAGATGTGCAAGCAGATATTGTGATTGCATGTTGTGCAATTCACAATTTTATTAGGATGGAAGCACGTTTAGACACTCTGTTTGCAGAATATGGAAATGAAAATATGGAACCTGAAAATGTGGGGGCTAGTACTTCTCAACCTGCCCCTGTTGAAGTCAATATCAATCAAAGTCAACTTCGGCAAATGAGTGAATTTCGTGATATAATTGCTAATGAAATATGGAATGACCATGTAACACGTCATTAAAAATGTTATTCTAAATCTCATTATGTTATGTTGGTAGTGACATGATTTTTGGTGCATAGCAATTAGTAATGGAATTTGTTTTGTAGTATAACACCTCGATGGTGGCATATATTTTGCAAATGCTATAATTTTTGATGAATGAACATGCAAACTGTCTTTTGGTTAATTGAATATATTTTGGATTCAGTTTTTTTTTTTTGGTGGAAATGAGTTTTTGTTTAAGCATTACTATTTCTACATGTATTTTTTTTATATTGATAATTGTAACAATCAGCTTATTGGCAAATAATGACTATCTTTTTTTTGCTTTTTTGTGTTGATTTTTTTTTTAAAAACAGTTTATGGTTAACAAACATGTTTTTATGTTTATGATTTTTAAAACAAGTCGAACGTTTTTGCGTTATCAAACATGATTCTGTTTATGGATAAACATAATCGAAACATAAACACTGTTTATATAAACGCTTAAACAATAAACAACAAACATAAACGGTTACCAAACGGGCCCTAAATCTAATGGTTATAGAAAAGTGGCGTCATTTAATAACTTTGTTAATGATATTTTGAAAATAAAAGTGGACCACTAATCCAATTAATCTCCTCTAGCCCCGGAGAGGATCCTTTCCTGGATAATAGAAGAGACGGTGTGTTTGTGTTAGGTGGTGATTCCTCCTCTGGAGGTGGTTCTCAATGTCCAATTAGGATTTGGTCAACTGTGAACACATTTAAGTGATTGTAGCCACTTGCCCAAGAAAAAGAAACTCTGCACATGAATGAACAAGCCCCAAGTAAAAAAAAGCAACCTAAGAAAACTACATGACAATATTGTAAGTCTTCACTCTCATAATTTGGCCCCTATGGCTGGCTATGATAGGGCGCAGAGAGAGAGAGATAACTAACTTTCTTCCTCACATAAAGGAGTATTTGTGGCACTGCAAAGTGGGAACAGCCAAAACCAGATTGGAATATCATGAGTGATATTCCAAAGATTAGATCTTGATTCTTTAAATAAATAAATAAATAATAGTGAAAAGTTTTCAGCTTTTAAAAAGGTACTAGTTTTGGAAGCATCCTTTCTTCTCTTGAATGATTTGAATCATCAAACCAAACTATATGCCTCTTTTTCCTAAAAACTATACATAATACATTCTACTTCCCATTCTCACACAACTGATACTGGTAGTTGGGCTTTTTTTTTCCTCTTTTTCCACCCTAGGAAGGGTAGATAGAGTGGACTGACCAAGCAGTTTCCTAATCAACACCAATGCCATCCCTCACCCCTTCATATTTTAATCACTTCCCACTCTCATTTCCTCTACATCTCTCTCTCTCTCTCTCTCTCTCTCTCTCTCTCTCTCTGTGACTGACAAAAACACAGCTATACTACCTCTCTCTCTCTCTCTCTCTCTCTCAGCTAGCACATTCTCTCTCTCTCACACACACACATTTGATATGGCTCCAAAGAATGATGGGTTGGCTAAAAAAGTCTTTAACAGAGGATCATGGACAAGTGAGGAAGATCAAAAACTGGCTCAGTATATTGAAATCCATGGTGCAAAGAAGTGGAAAACAGTAGCAATCAAATCAGGTAACGCGCACACACACACACATATATATATATATATCTTTGTTTTTAACTCTAACCCAATTCATCATCAACATGTTTCTAGCTAGATTTTGAAGTTTAGGCTTGATGGGTTTTCATATATGTTTTCGCAGGCTTGAATCGATGTGGGAAGAGTTGTAGATTGAGATGGTTGAATTATCTGAGACCCAACATCAAGAGAGGCAACATATCTGATGAAGAAGAGGACTTGATACTCAGGCTCCATAAGCTACTAGGGAACAGGTTAGATATGGTTTAACCATTGTTGTCTCACATATATTGATATATGTATAATTGTTTCTATAAATGTTGCTGAAAAAAAAAAAAACTAAATAGAGGAATGGTTTTAAGTTTTAACATTTTTGTGCTTCTGATAGGTGGTCTCTGATTGCTGGGAGACTTCCAGGTCGAACTGACAACGAAATTAAGAACTACTGGAATTCTCATTTGAGCAAGAAAATAAATCCAAAGCAAAAAACAGCAGCAACTTCAGCTTCACAAGAGACGACGCCTACGAAAACTGTGGCTACAAGTGAGGTGGACAAAGAAGCTAACACGAGTGCAGACATGGAGGTTAGCTTTGATGTGAACGAATTCTTCGATTTCTCAAGTGAAGGCACCTATGGGTTGGAGTGGGTGAACAAATTTCTTGAACTTGACGAGGATCCATGGATTACTCAGAAAATGTGAGAGGTTTGTGTAAATTGTAGTGAGTGTGTGTGCCTTTGAGAAACTATTGCTGTAAATTGACTGCTTTGATCAATAAAACTAAGTGATCTTCAATGGCTGAATATGTGTCCTGTGCAATGCACTCACCATGAGGCTGTTGGGTACTAAAATGACCAATGTTTTTTCACTTTTGGTGTGGGTTTGAGAAGATTGTAACATCAAATTGTGGTTTGTGATTTTTAGAATTTGACTTGGATCAACACAAGTTTATAATGACGTATGTCTCCACGAGCTCCATCATAATTTTAGAGAACACTCATTTTCAGAATATCAATTATAGAATATTGTCATTTGAGATTCATGTGGACATCTTTTAATTTCCTAAGGCTAAGAGATAATTAAGGAGTCACTGAGAAGTGAGCAAAGTCAAATGTAAAATAGCACACAGTTTTCACATTTAAAAGCTGGCTTCATTGAGTCCTTAATAAGACAACACGAGGGTTAAACCACATAAAGGTGAAAGCAACTCTGCTTTGCCATTATCAAATAAAGAAAATCCATCGCATTCATACAATAATGGTGAAGATGTACCAAATAAAGAGGAATTATTAGGCAGCTATGGCTCCATTTGTTTCCGATTAATACTAACACGTCATCACCACGATAAATGTTGGAATAAATAAAAACACGTATGTATGTATGTGCATGTGGTGTGGTGTTTTGCTATTGCCTCGAATGGTCTCAAATAAAGGTGAAAGGAACTTGGTTTGTCCCTACCAGAAAATTTGATAACAAAAATAAATAAATAAAGATAAAAAGAAAACCCATTGAATTTATATGATAATAGTGAGGAGCAATATTTATTTATTTATTTATTTGTGGCAAGCTAATGTAGTGAGTCCTCTAAAGAAAAAAATTTAAGAATAAATTTTTCTGAAGACTTCTAAGGATTGCTCTGAACATTTCTAAAGATTGTTTATAAGTCTTCACAGATTAAACTAATAAAAAAAGTAAGGTCAATTTTCAATTGAAGTTTGATTGACTTTATTTTCACCTTTTATAATGTTAGTTAACGGTTAATTTTCTGTTTATTTTATTTAAAAAAATAAATTAAAATACTCATAATACTCTTATATGTAGCAAAATGACAAAATTAATCATATTTAGAATATAAAATAACCATTGGACAAAAATATCCTTACTATTTTATCACAAATCACATGTAACCTTATTTGTATTATGATAAGGGTGGGAAAAAAATCTGTTATATATAATATACTATTTTACAGTAACACACAAATACCCTTTAGCTTACAATATATACTATATATAATATATATATACACAATACACCGCCCGCCACCTCCACCACCACCATACCACCGCCGACCCCCACAATCCCTCTCTCATCGCAAGCCCCCTTTCTCTCGTCTCAACTATTCTACCCATTCCAAACTCTAAAATATCAATTCAAGACACTGAATAAAAAATCTCTCTGGTCTCCAGATATGGTAGAAAAGAGAGAGAGAGGGATCACGCCGGAGATGGGTCTTCTTGACCAGAGCACCAAAGATCCAAGTTCCAATGTGTGCGCGCGCGCGTATCCAACCACACCAGTTTAAATGGGTCTTGTATTTGAGAAATTATATATGCGAGTATATATATGTATCCAACCACACCAGTTCGAATGGGTCTTATATGTATATATGCGGGTATGTGTGTATTGATTTTTGGATTTTCAAAATTAAAATCGAGTTCAAATTTTGGGATTTCATATTTGAATTTTGGAATTGAGTTCAGAATCAAATCAATTTTGGTAATGTGTTCAGCCCTAGTTTTTCTTAGAATTTTGGCTATTAAAAAGACGGTCTCTTCGTGGGTCTTCTTCTTTGATTTGGGTATTCCGATTGAGAGAGAGACTTTTCTTGGGTCTTCTTCGAAGGGGCATTGAGAGAGAGAGAGAAATGGAGATCTTCAGTATTTTTCCATTCTTCAACAGATGGTTAATTTGGGTTAGAGGAACATAGGTGGTGTTGCACAGAGATGGCGTAATGGGTAATTCTGTCCCTTAAATTTGAGTTGCTTGGGTCACCATGACACGTACATAATTGTATTAAAAATGAGGGTAGTTTGGTAACTTCACACCTACAGTTAATAAATATATAATGTAGTGTAACTGTGACAGAAGTATTAGGGTTATATTTTAAAAAGTTTAATATATGAATAATAAAGACAAACTTGAAGGGTGACTAGAGTAATTCACTCATAAATTAATATCGTGTCGGCCATTAGTCCACCTATCGGCAACACTTCAATCTTTAATACAACATTTTCCTGATGATTGCATCAATGGACTGAGACATCACAGAATCAAAATACAACTTGCATACCGTGGATTGATGGAATAGTAGGCATTCAGTCAAAAAAACAAAGCACGGGATAGTTTGAACTTTGAACCACTGACTTTTCAACCAAATAGGATTAGTAATCGTGCAAATCAACGGTACTTGGTCTAGGAAGACAAAAATCTTCAATCCGCCCGTTTCATTTATTAGGAGGTTAAAAAACTATTTATTTAAATAGGACAAAAATAAATTTTGTTATTTAAAATTTGGGGATAGGATAAGATCACCCCGTTCGAATTATACTACACTTAATTGTTTATATTATATTATTTATGTGTATATAAACTTAAAAAATGTTAAATTTCAATATTTGATTTTGTTGGAAGTTGTGTAATCTTTATTTTAAATAAGGACAACAAAAATAAATAAATTTTTTTTGAAAAAGGCACAATGTTAATGTTTGGAGAATGTTAAAAATTCATGAATCAAATGAGTTTTAATCGATTATGGAACGGGATGGGGTGAGTTAGGTCTGTTATGGGGTGAGTATGAGGTGAAAGGAGAAATTTATAACCGGTTATGTAGTATTCAAAATCAAATAATTATGGGAATGAGAATTGGGATCCCCGTCCCATAACCGACCTGTTGCATACTATACTTGGTTGAATTACTATTGCAACATTGTCATTAGGAAGGTAAATGGAAAGCCAAATAACACTTTCTTTCAAAGACAAGTGCCAAGTAATCAAATATATATATCAGTGCACAATTGTTGTTTTTAAGTCATGAAATGACAAGAAAAGTATACATTCAAATTCATGCATGCATCATAAGTCCAAATAGGCCAAAAAGTAAGTCTCTATGATCTTGTCTCAACACAAACATTTCCCTTTTTTCAGTCAGATTTCTGCTCACCTATTATAAACATCCACGAAAAAGAAAATCTGGTTCATTGAACATTCTCTTGTCTCTGTAATAATACAAAAATATCTGGATCTCTTGAACTGCCTGTCATCTCAGAGAGACCAAAAGGATATTTAAAATTGCCGAAGAACTTGTTTTACCTGCAATTAAGGAAAAAAAAAATTAAAACTTGAGATACAGGAAAACTTAAAAAGAAAGATAAGGAGAAGTGATGAATCATAAATAAACATCGTATTTCGTAGTCATCTTTTTACTACTGTGCTGCAATTCAATATAAGTTTGAATGCAATTGTATCAGACAAAACATGAGATATGATTTCTCATTAGGAAACATCTTTTCTACAATTTTATCCAGTTTTCTGTCATCAATATCATACATACAAATGTTACTGTCATTTTCAGAAATCTGGTTTAAAATTCAACTTTGATTTTTCAGTAAGTGATGGCAGAGTCTTTTGATACCCTGATGGGATCCTTTAATTGGCGATGGCACAACTGGAAATAAATAAATAAATCGAACGTAACAATGACTGATCTGATCCAATTACTTATGCTTGTCATGATATCAGTGCACATATTTGGAAGGCAGGTGGGATTGAAGCTAACCTGATGAACTATATTATGTAGAAATAGAACATAAACAATACCTACGGGGAAGAAAAAAACATAGACAATCAGATATGCAAAACAACAATCATGCAGTACCTGCATTAGAGTAATCCTCATTCTGCATTTCACCCATTTTTCCACCAAATATTCAACCCTCTTCTCAGTTCAGTGCACTTTGACATCCAAACATTTAACCAGACCCAAGTTGAATAGATGCTGTTGCATTTCTCCATAACCACAGCAGGTATGCCATTCAATTCTGGGAATAAGTACTCAATGTGCCAAGTAGGTTACTCTACATCCAAAATCAACTCTACTTCATGGACTAAAATCCACACAAAAGAATCCAAAGAATTTATGATGATTGTGGTACTTCAATCTGGTTAAGCCTGCTAAACCAAATCGAATGCAAAATCATGTGGAACAAATCATATCTGATTGGTATTAGGTTCCAACGGAAGTGCTTCTGCAACATCTTCACATTGGTTTGCATGGTAAGATAGCGTCTCAGAGAAATGGCCAATAAAATATCCTTCAGTTTGGGAATATCTTTCTCAGCCACAATCACAGAGAAAGCGTTCCAATCTAGCACTTCATTAAATGGAGGCACAAAATTATCAGCAATAATCACTGGAACACACTCATAATATATGGCCTCAACAATCCTGGGGCTATTCACTTCATAACCCATTGGGCAAATGCAATATTTACTTGATTTCATGTGTTGAACATAGGACATTATTCTGGATACTTTGGGAAGAGGCCCATAAATTTTCATGTCTTCGCTTTTGTTACGCCAATACTTGAGAAGTTTTGGACGGACCCTACCATGCATCTTTCCAGCAAAGAAGGCGAGGATTGGGCGCTGTGACACTCTTCTTCCACCAATATTCCTAAGAGGTCTACGGGGATCCCTTATGGTAGTTTCTGGCAGGGAGACATCCTTTCCAGCAACAAATACTCCTTCAGACACATCTGCATTGCAGAGAGCTTTTATGGTGTTTCTTCTTAGCTCCTTGTGCTCACTCAGTGTGTAAGGGCCCTACAAAAGAATTTAGATCGTACAGAGAAAAGTTAGAGAAGAGAAGATGGGATTTACTTGAATAAACTAAAATTCAGTAAGAGATGAAGGGGAGTTGAAATTCCAAAAAATATTAATGGTAAGTCTTTTATGTGAAGCATGTCTTCCTAGATCTGTGTAGCAACCGGGCAGTCTCACAAACACCAGCTAACTACCTGAGCTAGCTGGAACTCATCAGTACAGTATGGTGTAGTCCCATCTATTTGGGATACAATATATGAATCCTGTTTACCATTCCGTTGTGTTTAAGGACAGCTGAGGCCATCAGCATTTTTTAAAGATCACTCATAAGACGTAAAGCTGAGATTTGTAGCACCCTGTTAAACTCAAACTCAATTTGATATGCAACAGTTTGAGCTAATATTCTCCTACTAACTTTGCTTCTATTTGAAGCCCCCATAGCTGATAGCTCCAATGAAGTTCCACACACACAGGAATTTGATAATGATATTTGCTAATATGAAAAATAGAAGACTTAAAAGAAATGTTGTTCACCATGCGACATAACTTGGAAGTGTATGATTCATAAAAGTCAATGATGCAAAATTTAAAGTTACGATGTACCTGATAATCTCATGGAAGTTTCCCGGGGCATCATTTGATTTAAAATAAGTTATTTCCGTGTGAAGTGTTGTTAGGGAGGATTGTATAATAAACCAGCCTGATCTCTACTCCATGTTCTTAAGATTTTGCTTCCTTAGAAATTATTTCTTTTCCAAGAAAAAAATGTTGGATCTTGTTTCCATTATTTTTATTCAACATGAAGAGAAAGAGAAAAAAGGCAGCACTTTGGTCTTTTAGAAATTGTTTCGTTGTGTCTTTTGTATGGAAAAGATTTAGAATGCAAGATTTGATTCGAGGTGAAATTTTAAATTAATTAAAAAGCAGTCAAGCTCAAGAGAAGAAATAGAGAAGGAACTAAATGTGTGATCACCTCATCAAGACAATATACAAACTGAGCTGCTATGTGTTGAATATTTGGGCCCCTACATACACCATGTGCACAGTCATGGCTTTTAAAGCCAGTTGAAAAATCTATCCAGTTGATTCCAAATTCCTCCCAGAAACATGTTTAACTCCAAACAATCTTTACTTTTGCACCTTTCATTATTTAAGTACTTCCCTTCGGGCCAGAGTGAATTTGATGTTTAAAGTGCATTGTGAACATAGATTTCTGAAACACTTGATCAAAATTATTCACCAGTGTAAAAGAACTACTCATAAATTAGAGAATATATATCTGTCCTTGACTTTTAGGCAGTTATGAGTTACTGATATTAGTAAAAGCAAACGTATACATCTAAGCATTTATATGGATAGAAGATACACATCTAAACATTAGCAAATTCAAACTACCATACCCAATCATGGCAAGCAACCAGAAAATGATTTGATCCATGTGTTCGGTTCCAGAAAGGATACTTTGCAGCAAGCATGTTCACATAGTCTCTGAGGAAGTATGACAGTGGTTTCATATCATGTGAGTTAGGCACATAAAGAGCCTTCTCCAGCTGGCGTGCACTATATGGTAGATAGAATAAGTGAGCCTTTTCCGGATCCCTTGTAACAAATTGCCTGTTTGCAGCCATAAACTTCATAAACCATCCTTCAGATGAATAAATTCCTTTCAGATTGGGTTGATGGAAAATAGGTCTCTTTCCTTCTTGGTAAATGTAAACTTTGAGCATGAGTTCCATCAATTCGTAGCTCCTGAAATTTAGATTTATTTACTTTTAAGCATAAACTGAATGTATGATGTGCAAATTTAGTAAATCTAGAAATTTAAATAGGGAAGTAGTGAACATTGAGGATCAAAAGATACCAAAAGTAAATATTTCTGCTATTTAGGCTCAATTATTCATGACGACGGAGAAATTGGAGATCATGTTAACCATGGAATCAAGGCAAGATGGGTTAAATGAATGAGTTGGTCTAGTATATTGCAGAATCGGCATATTCCTCTAAGATTGAAAGGGAAGTTCTATAAAATAGCTATTAGACCATCCATTCTTTATGGGCAAATATGTTGGGCAGTTAAGAAACAGCATATGCATAAAGTAATGTGGCGGAACTGTGAATGTTGAGATGGATGTGTGGCAAGACAAGAAAGGATAGAATTATAAATAAACACATTTGTAAGATGGTTGAAGTGGTACCAATTGGAGATAAAATGAGAGAATATAGATTAAGATGGTTTGGACAAGTACAAAGAAGACCACTAAGTGCAACATTTAGGAAGAGTGACATGGTCCATATTAAGGGTAATGCTAGGGGAAAGGAAAGACTAAAATTAACATGGGTGGAGTTAGTAATAATTAAGGTTATGGCCCTAGATAGAGTAAAATAGAAAAATAGGATCCATGTAGCCGACCCTAAGTAGTTGGGAAAAGGTGCCAACCCCAAGTAGTTGGGAAAAGGTTTTGTTTGTTTGTTTGTTTGTTGTTAAACTTTTAAGCATGATGTTTACACTGAAAATGATGTTGACGATGGCATGTATGTGACTAGTATACATTACACATATATTTGATCTATTAACTAAAGGTGAAGAAGTTTGTGTTTCATGAAGTGAGGTATGAACAATTAGATGTTCTCAAAACCAAACACTGATTTATTCTAGGAAAAGAATATTTTCTTCAGGGTAAAAGAGACAATGACTTCCCAAACTCCACCATTTACTAGACTCAAATTAGATAGACATGGACATGATATGCTCAATGAAGTTACTTAGGAGATCAAGTGTAACAGACGTTCTGTACATGCTTCTAGAGAAAGAAATGGAAAAAGGAAAAAGAAATCTGCCTACATAATTCATTAGAGCTAAAAATAACCCTCATATGTGTGATTCAGTGAACAAAATAAATAGTGACACTCACTAAATAACTAACAAAGATTTCAGAAGGGGCACATGATACAAATTATATATTCTTTCACCCTTTTGCATATGGAACCTCCACTCTTGCACAAAAATATCATAATTTATGTCTTAAGTAAGAACTTCCTCAATTAATTGTTCAAATTATTCTTTAGCAACAAGCTTGTACAATCATCATTCTAATCAATTGTAATAACAATGCTTTCCAATAAAAAGTAGGTCAATACCCAGTCCCACCTATGCAGGTTGCTGGGAGGAGAAGACACAAGCATGAACAACCATATTATATTACGTGCCATGACAATTGACAAACCATATTATATAAGTGCCATGAGATGTACCTTCTGAAAACAGAAAGATTCCGGAATAAAGGAGCATATAGATCCGGATCATCAGTGACAGTTGAGGCATTCTGGATCTCTCTTTTAGCATACACAAGTGCCTCATCCGGCGTCAATGACCATATGTATCTCTAAAAAGTTAAAAGGGAAAAGAGAAAAAAGAATTGAGTAAAGGAAAGAAAAATTATAGGTTAGAGTACTATATATTATGATGAAACCTCAACAATCTTACCAGCAAGCGAGAAGGTACAGTTCTACCAGGAGGAGGGAAAGATGTAGAAAAAACCTCTAGCTTCATATTCTTCCTTTGTCTTCTAGATCCGCCTCCTTTTTGAGAAACTTCTTCACTGCCCTCTTGATTCAATTCACTGGAAGTATTCAGCACAATGTTGGGAGCAACTGGAACGGGTTCCCACTGCTCAATTCTTGCCAAGGAAGGGGTTTCACTCAAAAGCATGGTACCGTTCAAAGGTTTGTATGATGAAAAAGTAACTGGATGGTCTGGAATCCATGCAGTCAGTGGATAAGGGGCTGTATATATTTGAACTGCAACACCTACTACTGTAATTATGGCACCAGCAAAAAACAACTTTCTCCAATCGACTCTGAACATCATGAAATAAGTATATTCCCTAATAACTTATCATCTATTATCTTGTCCGACGTCTTGTTCTAGTTAAATCTTCTGAATTTGCCAATCAAAGAACTGATATAATCACATCCCGGGGAAGGCAAACACGAAAATTCCCCTGTACCCTTTCTGGAAGGGAACTGTACCTCAAACTTTCAAAAGTTCCCTCCATTTAGTTGCTTATAATCACCAACACGATACATTTCAGTGATTGATGAGGCCAAAATCTGATTTTCATCTAACACAAAGCTCTTGGTTCTGTAGCTTTTGACATTCCAGAAACATTGGCAAGAAACTGAAGCATGTTCCCAAAAGGAAAAGAGTTACTAATTCTTAGCATGGATGCCTAATTGTGAAAACATCAATGTATATGTCAATGTATATACATGGTTTGGGTGCCGATATTGTGTGCGTGAGCTAGTATGTCTTGTAGGCATATCAAATGAAAATTCTTATCAAGTTTCCGCAAGCGTCAAAGATACTTTTATTATGGGAATCACTAGTTTTAGCATAACATAACATAAGATCAGAACAATTACCCAAAACATCAAACTATTGATAAATAATAAAAGATATACACGACGAGTATACAGAAAGCACTGATCGTTTGGTTGATGAGAAAACTAGGAGAAGAAAATATAGAAAAATTGAATTTTATATTTCATTTGTTTGTCATACTAAAAAAAAAATTCAAGACAGATGAAAGTACAAGGCTTTCCTCGCATCTGAAAAATTAAAACTCAAATTTTCTATTTTTTTTTTTATTTTCTTACTTTTTCCCAGACACCAAACAGAGCATATAGTTAGATATCTACATATTTCGATAAAAATTGAAGGTACTATCTTCAATCTTCCATATATAATATCATAAAACAAAGGCAAATGAGCAAGTACCGCAATCAGAACACACAATTACCACGGATATATATTGATCCGATTGGAAATCTATTACCACAGATCAAATGACAAATTGAAAAAGAAAAATGAATGTATGAGCGTTTGTGTATGTGTGTATAATCCGAATAAATCAAATATATGATGAAATAAAAATAACTGAGACATCATAAGCGTATAACTAAATTCGCATTAGTAAATACTAAACCTTCGATCGAGGAAGCTGGAAGAGAGACCACAAAATACGTCGGAGCAGGACTACCTGAGCTAGAACAGAACTTACAGACTGAAGAGAGAGGTTTTCCGGGCGAATTTTGACGGAAAGAGTGGAAAAATTGAGAGAGAAAAGTGGAATAGGATGTGGGGAAAGGGAAGAAAACACGGCTTCGAGACGAAAGAAAAGGTTGGTATGTGGTAACGGTTGCTACATACATACATATATAATGGAGTGTATATATATATAATATATATATATGTAGTCGTTATATAACGTTTTGTCTTCGACTATTTAGTTGTTGTTAGGTTAGTGTAATGACTTTTCACAACAGCTCTTAAATTTTTGTTTTAGATTGTGTTATTGTTAGGACATTTATGGAGTGACAGATCCACTCGTGATTTTTTCATGCAACCAAAGGATGTCACATGGCAAATTAGGCTTAAGCAGATGGCATAGATTAAAAATAAAATATGTTTTTCCATTGAAATAATAATAATTTGTTTCAATAATTGTTTAGTTAGAAGTGATTTGTTTTCACTTCTCAATTCATGTGATCTCAATCAAAGTAGAAAAAATTAAAACTTGGGAGTTCAAAGGAGCTTTCATTCAACTTCGTCATGAACATAACTTTATGATTTACCAGTAATTTACTGCTTAATATTTCTGTATTAACAAGTTGAGTTTGACAAGTGTAAATATGTTCTAATTAGAAAATATCATTTTATTGAACAATGTGTAGTTACTATGAAATGTTGTAGTGTAGTGGTTATTTTCTTAACTTTCAAGTACAAGTCGAATAGTTAAATCCTAAGGTTTAAGGTCATGTGTGTTTCTCACCTTCTAAATAGCTTTTATCTGAAAATTCTAAACAAACAGGGAACCAACATGGCAGGATACAATCATAAAATAATAATATAATATATTAATATGTATTCATTATTAAAAAAAAGATTATATTGCATAAATACTTTAATTCATCATTAAGAAATTAAAAACTAAACAAACTTATAAACAAAAATAGATAAATAATTTTTTTTAAAAGAAAGTTTATTTAGTTATGGTGTTTCAATTTTTGTTCATTTTTTTTTGTTTTCTAGATATATTTAGTTAAGATTGTTCATTGTAATAAGTCCCATATAAAAATTTTTTTAAAACATTTTAATATACACCATTGTTGCAAAGTGCACGATATTTATCTGAAAAGTGTTTTAAAAAATATTAAGATGCAGCACACCTTGGTCAAGAGTCTGTCCTTCCCAGCTTTTACCCTCTATAGTAATTGTATACATATATAAGTCAACCTATAAAAATTAATACTTACCCCAAATAAAGCCAATAAAAATTAATTTGACTTTTGAGAATGGCCCTATGAGAACTGTTGGTAAAGTGCATGTTATGGCCTCGGTTGCATGCAAAAGCCATTAAACCACTAGTCACCATATATGCATTCCTTGCCACATGAATAAAATATACTGAATGTTGCGTTGTCACCACATGTTTTGGAGGACTTGTCTGTATGTTACACCAAGTCTTCCCTTGTGATCTTGACCCATAGGAATGTCAATCGCTTGACATTGCTGAATGGACTTGCAGATTTTTTATTTTTTTCACCAGTAAATCATTGGCTCCAGTGATATACCCCTCATTTTCAATGTGAATGTTCGAACTCAGAAGCTTTAGCTTTTCTTTACGTTTGTAGGTTTTTTTTTTACAAATTAATTATTTCTATGTTTCGTCGCGACATGTACTCCACGTCCGGTAAGACATCAAATCAAATCTTAAATTTTATACTTTTTGAGACACCAAAAATAAGTGACCTTAACACTTGAGCAAATTCTTGAAATTTAATTTGTAGTTTTTTTTTTTGTGTGTGATGCTAAAAAACCAAAAGGTTTTTTATTTTTATTTTTATTTTAAAGTTATTTGCATCTTGTTTAGTTTATTGGTCATTGGCATGGTAGGTTCACTGAGATAAAACGAAATACAATCACTTAAGATGTTAGGCTCTAAGATTCATGAGCACCCAACCTCTAAATGGTAGTTCGAGTTATTAACCTAACTTTATTTCATAGTAAATAAAAAGAAGACAAGAAAGATAATTAAAAATAGAGAAAGTATGGATGTTTGTTGATCAAAATTATATTAATTAAAATTATTTCAACTTCTTCTGTTGAACATATTTTTATAACAAATTTTTTCTAATAAACACGATTCAAATGGTTGGAAGGTTCTTGTTTTCAAAAAATAAAAGAAAATCTTTTCATTTCTGTAAATCATGTAACTTTTTTTTTCCCCTTTTAGGCGCCTCTTACAATAATCTATAGGGTTAAGTACATTAAACCCCTCTAAACTATTATCAGATTACAATAAACCCCCTTGAACTACAAATTGTCCCCCTGAACTATAAGAAACACACACTTAAGGACAAACTATTAACTAATATTTAATGGAAAAACTAAATTACTTTTTTGTCCTTAGTTAATATGTATGCTTGTTGGTAAAATAGACTAAGGCTCTGTTTGGTAACACTTTCAATTCCAGATTTCAACTTTCATTTTCATTTTTTTTAAGGCAGTTTCATTTCTGAAAAAATGAAAGTGATGTCAAAATTTTGATAATCCTTAGGCATAATTTGAAAGCTTTATAATGAAGTTTTTAGTTTTCGATTTCATTTTTCAATTCAAGTTTTCATTTATGATTTTTTTATAAAATACAATAAATAACAAATGCTCAAAAATATAATATAATATAATACAATAAATTAAAATTTTATAAAAAAACAAGAATAAAAAAAATTAGAAAATACAATAAAAAAAATTAGTTACTCAAAAAATATAAATGTAACAAAATAAAATACAATAAATAAAAAATATAAATATAAATAAATAATATAAATAAAATACAATAAATACAAAATTATAAGTCAAAAAGAATAAAAATATTTTATAAAATATAATAAAAAAATATATGTATATAAATATAAAGATATATATAATAATAATAAATATAATATATATATATATAAAGATATATATAAAAAGAAAATACAATAAAATAAGAGTTATATATAAATACAATTATATATAATATAATAAATACAAAATTATAAGTCAACAAGAATAAAAAACTTTTATAAAATACAATATATAAGAAGAAAATACAATAAAATAAGATATGTTGTTTATGTTGGTTGTAGAGACTAAGATATAAGGTGTATATATATATATAATGAGTCATAAGAGTATTTTTGGCATTTTAAATTTGGGATAGGTCATGTGTGTTAATTAAGGTTAGATTTTGGATGAAAATTTAATGATCGGAATTTATTGCAGAGAGAGATAATAGTTCAGGGAGTTAAGTGTTCAAATGATAGTTTAAGAATATTTTTTTAGTGAGAGAAGATAGTTCAAGGGGTTTAATGCAGTTAACCCTAATCTATATATAGTCCACTGTTCTTTTCTCCCAAATTCATCAAGCAATTATCAAAAAATTATTTAGAGCGAACCAACAAACTACTGTAATTTATACAAAGAATATAAATATGGCAATGATAGGCCGTAGACTAGGCCATTGTTGCTATTATTAGTATTTGTCAGACTGGTCACTGGTGGCAATGATGGAATACACGGATTGGGCTAGAGGTCTATTTAGTTTTTCAACTTGATTGGGTCAACTTCACATCAAAGTGTGTACGCAAACTAGGGTGCATGTGATACAGTTGTTTACTATTTTTGGTAAAGTTAAAATTAAAACTGTTTTATAATAATTTTTTTATTTTAAAATTAAAATCTTTAAATTCAGTTTGATTCAATTTTAATTTTAGTTCTGATTTCTTATTTCTTATTTTTTTAACATTGACAAAATGCACACTTCTACTTGTACACTTTTAAAACAATAGATTAGAAACTATCAGTATTTATTTATATATCTTATAATATATAAATATATAAAACATTTGAACTTATAAGTTAAATATATTTATCTATATATTATATATTTTAGACTTTATATATAAATAGAATACTAGAATTGAGAAGGTATATTAGTATTTATTTATATATTACACTTTGTATATTATATATTTTTTTTCTAAATGTTTCTGTTCCGGTTTCTTGACTTGGAACTGTAGTGAATGGTTCCTAAAATTTGGAACCGAAACTGGAACCATAGTTAATGATTCGGTTCAATTCAAGTACGATTCTATCGATTTTTTGTGTACCCTTAAGCAAACCTTCCACAACTTTAGTCAAATTATAATTTTAGGTAAGAGGCTTGGTATTCGTAGTGAAGAGTGGCTGACTATTAAAAACAATATGATAAAAAAACTAAATCAAGATAATAAATAGCAGATGAGGGATTTTTTTCTAAAATTTGATTTCTTAAAAATTTTGTAGGACATGCTGGAGGAGAAAAGATAGTCTTTTATGAAATTTGAAATTTTTGTTAGGCAAATGAGGGCACTCTTTTTTGAATTTTGAAAGGTTTTTTAAAGTCTTTTGTGAATTTTTTAAGAGTTCAGTCGGAGCACTTTTATAATTATCAAATTTGTATATAAAAATAAAAATAACGGAAAACTCGATAGCAAAGGAGGGTCTTTTCTAAATTTTGAAATTCTTGTTAGCCAAATGAGTTAGAAATGAAGTGTCTTTTTGAATTTTGGAAATTTTTCTTAAAGTATTTTGTGAAAATTTTAGAAGTTTAATAGAGGCACTTTTATAATTGTTAAAATTTATGTATAAAAAATACAAATAACAAGAAATTCCAGTGGACCCAACGTGGCTGTGCTACTGGTGGTGTTAGGCCTAAAATAGTGACTTAAAATTATTTACCGAACATATGTAGGCCCCTCGCTCCACATGGACGAAGCAGAAATTTTCCATTGAGGATGGTTTCAAGGAATCAAACTCTTAATATGCACGCACAAGTGCCCTAAAAATCACTCAGACTTCATGTTTTTCATCTCTCATGCCAAAACAATGCATTAACCTTTAGTTTTGTATTCAAATAATTTTTTTTATCACTATTAATATAAAGAATTAAAAACTTGAAACATTGCAAAATAAATTAAAAGTTTGTTCTATATACATAAATGCTTAAGATATAGTTAAAAAGTGTTTTTTTTTTTGTTTTTAACGTAAGTGCATGTTTCGCATTGTTGTGCCTAGTAAAAAATATTTTTTTTTTCTATACAAAATTGTCATAAAAGTGTTAATTCTAGAAGATCAAATAGTGTTTTGAGACAATCAAAGGTCTCCTTAAGTTGAAAAAGCGTTTAGCTACACTAGCTATATTAAAACTATTTTTTTTAATAGTTTGGTCTATTAATGTAAAAAAAAAAAAAAATGTACTAAAAGTGTTTTACATATTTTGTTATTCAACACTATTTGATCTTCTAGAGGCAACATGTTTTTTTTACTGCTCTAAACAAAAAGAGTGTTTGCTACAAATTTTAAATTGCATACTTCACTAATTGCATACTTCACTGGCCAGGTTCTCCTCGGCTTCAGATATATCTCTATTTACAACCATAGATCAAGTTCGATTGTTCGAATAAACATAATCTAGAATACATTTGATAATCTTCTTAAATTTGAACTATTTGTTGTACTTTTATGGCAATTAAGATAGGAATTATTTAAATTTTTTAATGCTTTACAGTGGCCATTATGAAAAAAAAAAATTTCAATATTCCGAGAGTACCGTACCCTTTGCAAATAAAGTTTTTTCATTTTTATTGATAATAGAAAATAACAATTTATCACTGTACCAAGAGTATTCAATATTTTCTTAGAAGGTAAAAACAATGTACAAATCTTCTTTATACTATTTTTTGGGCCCTTAAAATGACAAAATTTCAAAATATAAACATCTTTTGCCAGGTTAGTTGCTAATGTTTTGTAGCTTTATTCAAGATTATAAATTCTATGTTGACTAATAGTCGGTTTGGCACTGATAGAAAGAAAAAAAGAATTATCCAAAAAAATCTTATTAGGTGTTTGATGATACATTTTATAGAGCACTTTTTAGTTTGTTTAGTAACAAAATTTTTAAAACACTTCCATTATTAATTTTAAAATAATTTCTTTTAATAGTATGTTACTATATTTGAAAATAACATAACTTTATAAAAAGAAAATGAAATTATGTTTATAAAAAATGGCAAAAGTGCAAACTACCCCCTAAAGTTTCGCCATATGAACAAAATACCCTCCTGAATTATAAAAGTGAATAAGTTACCCTTGTAGTTTCAAAAGTGAGCAACTTACTCCCCTTTAGACATTGTAGTACCAAAAATACCCCCAATATGGTCATTATACCCCTTTACTCTATAAAAATATTTTTGTAGCCAAATCAAACCCATTATACCACCAAAATTTCATTTTTTTTCTTTGATTTTTTTTTTGGTACTTTTGCCGAACAAAATTTAAATAGAATAATAAATATTAGAGAAAAGAAATTAAAGAAAAAATGTATTTCACGAAAATTCTCAAATAATTTAAATATTAGAGAAAATTGTATTTCATGAAAATTCCTTAAAAATAAATGACAGAATAATATATAAACTACATGATAAATCAATTATTCTTTTGCTAGTTTTTTTTTTATAAAAAAAATTCTAAATACAGAAATGTGTATTTCTTTTATTATACCGCTTCACTCTATAAAAATATTTTTGTAGCCAAATCAAACCCATTATACCACTAAAATTTAATTTGTTGTAGTACTTTTGCTGAACAAAATTTAAACCATTGGCATGCATGTGTGTATTTTTGTCTTGTGCTTCTTGGTAAGATTTTTTATGGAATAAATAGGTCTTCAATGAATTAATAAATAAAGTATGGTATATTGAAATTATTCAGGAGATTAAACAAAAAGAAATACACATTACTATATTTAGAATTTTTTTTAAAAAAAAAATCTAGCAAAAGAATAATTAATTTATAATGTAGTCTATATATTATTTTGTAATTTATTTTTAAGGAATTTTCATGAAATACAGTTTTCTCTAATATTTAAATTATTTGAGAATTTTCATGAAATACATTTTTTCTTTAATTTTTTCCTCTAATATTTATTATTTTATTTGAATTTTGTTCGACAAAAGTACAAAAAAAAAAATCAAAGAAAAAAAATTAAATTTTGGTAGTATAATGGGTTTGATTTAGCTACAAAAATATTTTTATAGAGTGAAGGGGTATAATGGTCATATTGAGGGAATTTTTTGGTACTACAATGTCTAGAGGGGGTAAGTTGCTTACTTTGAAACTATAAGGGATAATTTGTTCACTTTTATAGTTCAGGGGATATTGTGTTCATATGACGAAACTTCAGAGGGGTATTTTGCACTTTTACTTAAAAAAATTAAAAGATAAAATTGTTGAAGAAAAACATTTACCTAAAATATAAAACCTAAAAGATACTTCTAAAGCTACAAATTTGAGCTTTCTTCTTAGTTAAAATTGGAAACCACTAAAAGTATTTTGAATCATTACCAAATACATTTAAAAATAATTTTAAATGGTAACAACAAATTCAACAATCCCCAATCAAGCTCTAAGTCATTTCATTACCCGATTTTTTATTTTTTAATCTTCCTTATTTTCCCTTGGGGGTGAAGCGAAAAAAAAATAAAAATTCCAGGATCGAACTTTAACCCGAATATTCGATGCTAAGAACGAATATAAATCTGAAGGCAACGCACCACTAGTAACGCGAGGGCTTGGAACGCGCTTGTCAAATCTCGTAGTTGTAACGCTCATGTAACACAAAGGTGTAATAATTACTGCCTTAATATATTATATATAAATGCAATATTCCTAAAATCGATAACCCAATCTCTCAGTGCCCTCAGCTTCTTACCCTCTTTCTATCTCTATCGCTTTCCTGTTACGCAACCCAATCCCTAGTTCCGCCCCCTCTTTGGGTTTTAGGGTTTGAAGATCAAAAGTATTCGAAAATTTGACCAATCTCTTGTGTCAATCGTTGATTTTCAATGGATTTTTGATGCTCAGATCATCTGAACTCTCTAGAGTTCGTGTATTTTCTTGGAAGGGAACGGGCGATTGATTCGAGATTTAGCTGAAAGGCGATAGATCTGAAGAATAGGCGGTTTTCGTTCATCTGATCGGGTTTTTGAAGCTTCAAATCGTTTGGATATTTGGATTTCGTCATCGATCTGAAGAGTTGTATCTCGCTGCGATTCGACTTCGGAACGATATGGCTTCGTCGACTCTCGCTGTGATCGGTTAGATCTGATTGAAATCGCTGCAATCGGTTAGATCTGATTCAAATATTTGCAATCGGTGTATCAAAATCTTTACAGCGCTCTGATATCTCGTTGGAGGCTTCCTTTTATCTGTACGAGTCGAAGACTAAATCGGTGGATTGTACTTTGAAGTATTCGGATTTGAAGAGATCGTTGGGGATTGAAGGGCCGTTTGATTTGCGGTTTGAGGAGTTCATTCCTTGGTTTGATCTCTCTTGAGTTATTGAAGAGAAATAGAAAAAAAGAGCTAAATTTTTGTACTTTTTTATATTGTTGTTTAAGTTCAATATCAGGCCTTTATTTTTATTTCACGGCCTTTGGATTTAGGGCTTTGTGTTCATTCTTGCTTTCTCTATATTTTTTAGCAGAGGGAAAAAATTTTATAAGAAATATGGCAGTGTATTATAAGTTTAAAAGTGCAAAAGATTACGACTCTATTCCAATCGACGGTCATTTCATATCAGTTGCCAATTTGAAAGAAAAAATATTTGAATCCAAGCATTTGGGCAGGGGTACTGATTTTGACCTCGTTGTCACCAACGCTCAGACTAATGAAGGTTGGTTTAATATTCTAGTATGAGTCGATTTCTTTTTTAAAATTTTAATAACTTTTGACTGCATATTTGGTTTACATATGATTTCTAATAAATTTTGGATGCGTATAATAATAAAAGTATGTTCTTTTATTCAATCTCTGTAGTCAATAGTTGAGATTGGGCTCGTGAACACTCTTCTGTACAAGAGGTTTATGGGTGTTGAATGTGCCAGACATTTTTGGAAGAGAGACACACGAGAGAAGAATGTAACATGAGTGGTGGAATTGCGATTATTGACTCTTTAAAAATGTGTGGATAGTTTTTATGGTCAAACTAGATAAATTCAGGGAGAAAGGTCAGAATTGCCTATTTGGGCAGAAGATTTAATCTTGCTCATCTTAAGTGTAAGGTCAAGGTGGTCTGTTTAGAGAGTGAGGTCAAGGTGGACCGTTTCGTGTGTGAGGTCAAGTTGGCCCATTTTAGTGTTAAGGTCAAATTGACTGGTGTGATACTGGTAATTAGGTTGATGGAGGGTTTATATTGGATATTTTAGCTGATTTGTTGTTTTAGGAGCGATGGAACATGCCTTTTGGAGGGTTAAATTTTGTCAATTGTATGTTTGGTTATATGGATGCAAAATATTTTCAGTGGTTTATAGATTTTTCTGTCTGTTGCAATTTCAGAGTATCTTGATGAAGCAATGTTGATTCCGAAAAATACTTCTGTTTTAATTCGTCGAGTTCCTGGACGGCCTCGCATGCCCATTGTTACTGAACAAGTTGCTGAACAAGACGAGTACTGCCTCAATCCTTTAGATTTTTGACCCCTCAGTTGCATTTCATTTGTTTTGGTTAAATTGGTTGTTTGAGAAATACAGTGTTGGTAGTTTAAGGTTGCACTGTTTCTCTTAGCCTACTGACTGATTGTTGTGGTGCTTATCATTTTGTCATTTGTACACCATTTGATGATGCTATGATCATATTCGTGCGGGACAAATTCTGAGTGTTTGGTTGAGTTCGGTATATGTGCTTTGTCTACAGGCCAAAGGTGGAAAATATGTCTGAGGATGCTAAACCTGCAAAGAGTAGCTTCTTGGGAGCTGATCCATCTGGAATGAAATATGTAAGCTCTGAGCCGCTGTGTCGGTCGTCTAGATAGAATTTGGATTTGTTTTATGGATCCAGGTTTTAGTCTTCATGCCTGGGTGTAATAACTTATTCATTTGTTGGGCTTGTAGCTTGAAGATTCAGAATGGGATGAATTTGGAAATGATTTATATGCTATTCCTGAAGCAGTGCCAGTTCAATCTAGCAATCCAATTCAGGATGCTCCCCCTCCTAGTAAAGCTGATGAGGATAGCAAGATCAAGGCTTTGATTGATACTCCGGCTTTGGATTGGCAGCAGTGAGATTTTTTACTGCTTTTGTTGTTCTACCTGATATTGTACTGATTTGCTTTTTGTTATTGATATGGGAATGATCTCTTTAGAATCTTATCTTTTGTAATTATTGGTTCAGTCAAGCTTCCAATGGCTTTGGACCAGGTAGAGGTTTTGGAAGGGGCATGAGCGGAAGAATGATGCCTGGACGTGGTTTTGGTGATTCTCTTATACCTTATATCTTTATGTAATATCTTCTATTTATTTATGTAATATGTATAGCATCATGTTGCTAGTGGACTTATCCATTGATTTTGTTGTTCTGATGACTACCTTTATTTTCTGGAGGTGTTCAATTTTTTAGTGGCATGGCTGTTAAATCAAATTCTTATTAATTTTCATGAAATTTAACTGATATATGTTCCTGTAAAATTAATAAGTAAAAATGTAAAATTAATAAGTTATTTATATTATGCTTTTGAGGCTGAAATTTATGTTTTAATTCTTGAGGTCGAGGGTTGGAGCGGAAAACACCTCCGCAGGGCTACATATGTCACAGGTGCAAAGTTCCTGGTATGTTTATGCTTTTGATGATTTATATAAATTCTTTGAAAGAAAAAGAGCGAGAAGTTCATTTGTTGGTTGAAATTAAAATATTTAGTGAAAATATACTCATGTGGAATGCTATTATTCAGGGCATTTTATTCAGCACTGCCCCACAAATGGTGATCCTAATTTTGACATTAAAAGAGTGAAACCTCCCACTGGTATTCCAAAATCTATGTTGATGGCCACTCCAGATGGGTCATATGCGTTACCGAGTGGTGCAAATGGTGTTTTGAGGCCAAATGAGTAAGCTGATTTCTCTCTCTCTTGTTTCTTTGCATCATCAGGAACACTTTCTTGTAGTTTAGAAGATTCGTTTTAATCATTATATTTTATTAGGGCTGCTTTTGAAAAGGAAATTGAGGGGTTACCTTCCACTCGTTCTATTGGTGATCTTCCACCAGAACTTCACTGCCCGTTGTGTAAAGAAGTAATGAAAGATGCTGTGCTGACGAGCAAGTGTTGTTTCAATAGTTTTTGTGATAAATGTAAGATTTCTTATTGTTGTATTTGTCACACGCGCGACTTGCATTCTGATCATGCAAATCGTCATGTTTACTATAGTTTTAACTTTTTTCAAATTATGTTCTGTTCTGTTAGCCTAGAGTTTATTTTATTTTATTTTTGTGATTTATTTATTTTTCTTTGTTTTATTCAAAGCAACTGTTTGTTATTGGTCTTCTAAAATTATTTGGCATCAACCCAAAATGGGTAAAACAGGTGACCAAGAACCATGCCTCATGAAACGGGGCCCTTGGTTCAACTCCCCTCCCTTGGGCCTAGCTCCCATGGGTTTCTACCAGGCTTACCCAGTACAGGACTTGGGGGTGTAGATTGTGTATGGGGTATCGATCTTGCACCAAGGCGAGCACCCCTTGGTATGCCCTATAAAAAATAGGGGAAAAAATCTTTGGCAATTGAGGGAAAGCTCTTGGGAACTGTTTAATTAGACTGAATGCTTGCCTCCTTTTTGGTTTTTTAATTTATGGTAGCTAGGATTTTAGTGTGTGCATGTTTATGCATTGCAAATCTCTGTTGTTAATTGACACATCTGTAGCCTCTGATTTTCAAATTCTGATTACTAATTTCAACTCCCAGGTATAAGAGATCACATCATCTCTAAGTCGATGTGTGTATGTGGGGCCACAAATGTACTCGCAGATGATCTTTTGCCCAATAAAACACTCAGGGATACTATCAATAGGATTTTGGAGTCCAATAACAGCAGTGCAGAAAATGCTGGCAGTGCTTTCCAAGCTCAAGGTTTGTATTTTATTGATATTTCAATCTTGTCCTAGCGAGTCTGTTATGTTGTGAGTTACAAGTTACAACCATCTTGTTGCGCTATAATACTCCTTTCCCCCTTCAGATATGGAGTCTGCCCGCTGTCCACTGCCTAAGATTCCATCTCCTACGCTGTCAGCGGCCTCAAAGGGAGAGCAAGTGCCACTGCCTCAAATTGAAGAGACTCCAATAGTAAAGGAGCCTGCACTACAGGGTATGGCTGTTAATGCTCCTCAGCAAAACTTGGAGAAAGGGAGGAATGCAAAAGTTGCAGATGTTTCTGAAGCTGCACATGGATCAATGAGTGTGAAGGAACCAGCATCGCAGGGTAGTGCTCCTCTGCCTGATGAGGAAGTGCAGCAAAAGCTAGTTTCTGAGGAGGCAGGCAAGTTACACAATGTTTCATTGATACTTTGTTAATTTATAGCCGATTTATGGATTGTTTTGCCTTTCTCAACAATTGTTTACTAGTATCTGCTGCGTAGACGCTGTAAAAATACACAGCATCTTGTTCCAAGATTCTGTGTCATATTGTGTTGGGAGCTGGATGGGTACATGCATGTAAAATTGGACCTTGCATAAGAAATATCTAAAAATAATGCAACTATTGATTGAGAGATTATTCAATCCTCACATGTTGGAGTAGGGCTTGAATATTTTTTTGACATTTTTTCAGGAAAGAAAAAGAAGAAGAAGAAAGCTCGCATGCCTATAAATGGTATGTTATGCTTTTGTTTGATAGCCTGGAGACTTCTCTAATCATTAGGTTTTTTTTCTGAATGATGGTTTGAATATTACATGGTGGTTGAATATCATCAAGTCAAATGAGGATTTTTAGTTTTCATGATGCTGACATCATTTTGTTCAATTGATTGAGGCCTTCAAGCTACAGAGATGCAGTGGAAAGCTTCTCAAGACTTTGCAGCTGAGAATTATATGATGCCTATGGGGCCTTCTGCTGCCTATAACCCTTACTGGACTGGCATGCAACCTGGAATTGAAGGATATGGTGCCATGCCCTACGCTACTGGTGCCATGCCTTATATGGGTTATGGATTTGGTCCTTTAGATGTCCCATTTGGGGGTGTCTTACCACCAGACCCTTTTGGAGCACAAGGTTATATGTGGCCTATGGCCCCACCACAAAGGTATGCTTCAATATTTCTTAATTGACTCTCTCTCTCTCTCTCACACACACACCCCAAAAAATAGGAAAAAAGAGGAGGGATGGGTGTATCTGTATGTGTTTTTGATTTTGGATAAGTGGTATGGATGGAATATGTTACTGGATATTGATTGGGTTGCTTAATAGTGCTGAATGTATAAGTCTTCTTTTAAGCCTGTGCATGTCTGCAATTGGATACAAATTTCTGTTGAACATATGACATATAATATGGTGCTGATCAGGTGATAAATTTCTTTTTCAATTTTAGGGATCTTGCAGAATTCGGGATGGGCATTCAGACTGGACCCATCTTGAGCAGAGAGGAATTTGAGGCTCGAAAAGCGGATCTAAGGAGGAAACGTGAATTTGACAGACGGGGTGAAAGGTTAGTCTTTACGCCAATTCGGCTTTCCTTTGTGGCGGTGGTACTTTGTTGGATGCAATGTGATAATGTGATGTAAGGTCATGTTTCCTTTAGGCTTTTTAAGGAAATTTTGATCATTAGTATATTTGTTTCAGATTCTCACGCTGCCTCTATTTCTGAATTGGAACTACTCGCAAATCTTTGTTTTGGTAATGATGAATATTGTCTTGAGTGGACATTAGGAGTTTTTAATTTGTTTTGTTGAATTTGCTAACAATATGATAACCAGTGGCCAAGTGTAAGTGTGTCAGTTTTTGGTTCATGAATATGTCTCACATAGTTGAGGTATTGCACTACAAGGGGTCTCTTCTCACATTCAAATCTAGTTATTGTGTCAAAGTCAGTAATTTAGATTAGCTTACCTAGATTGTACCATGCTTTAGGCCACTGAGTTAGTGAAGTAGCAGTTTGTGGTTTACGAACATGCTCACTTGGTCTAAGAATTGCATCACAAGGGGACTCTACACAACTCAAATCTAGTTATCGTGTTAAAGTCAGCATCTAGATCAGCTTACCTAGATTGTACCATGCCTTAGGCCACCGAGTTGGTGCAAGATACACTAGATCCAGCTTCGTATCTGTTTTGATTCAACCCTTAGTTGGATGCCTGTCCTTTTCCCTTTCCTTTTTTTTTTTATAATTAAAATATTTTAGGAAGAATTGTACATTTAGTTCCTTTTGTGAAAGTGGATTTGTATATATGCCTATTCATGACCTCCTACTCCATCCTGTCTTTGTTCTAGCTTGTAGTGGAGAACTCTTTCAACATAGCATGTGAATCAGTTGAGCTAGGACAGATTGCTCTTTTGTAATTCAATATTGTGTGCTCATTTGCTTTGCATTGTGCTAGTAAATTCACTATTTAGTATTTTATATCATTATGTGATTAGAAAATTTATTCCTCTTCCAGCAGGGAGTTTTCCAGAGACCGGGAATTCAGTAAAGAAGTGAGCAGCAGTGGCGATGTATCTTCATTGAAATCAAAATCTGTATGTCTTTTTGTTGTCCAAATTTCTTCGTTTATTATTAGTGTACTGCAGCAGGTAGAATCCTTGGTTGCAAGCAACAAATTGGCAGGACTAATCGGTGAAAGACACTTTGGCAAGAGAATTATTACTACTGCTATCAAGAAAGAAAATCTCATTTATTCCTGCAGCCGGGATGAAATAATTCAAATTTTTTTTAAAAAAAATCCATTCTTTTGAAATAATATTCTGTTTTTTTTTTACTTAATGCTCCATTTGATTGCCGAGAATTTGTAGGAAAAGAAATGAGAACCTGGGTTTTGTGGAAAACCATTCCATGTAAAATTTTGTTTCTATTTCTTTTCCGAACTACTCTGCAGTGAGATGGAGCTTAAGTGGGAACTGGAGAAGGGGTTGTTCATACATGAATTGGATTTAGGTTATCAGCTTTTGGATGGGGCCTTACGCGTAGACTTAAAATTCAATTTTGCAAATTAGTGACTAAATTAGTTAACATGGAATATTGTTTTAATAATCTTAACTTGCATGGTAAGGCTTCATCACCAAACTACCTGTACAGAAATTTAGAATCAAAAAGCAAATTTTTGAGCCTTGTCTCGAGAAGTACTTTCCTATGACTGGTGTCTGCTGGTGGTGGTTGGTTGGCATTGAACTTAGGGGGTGTCCTACTAACTATAGTTTGATGTATTTGACACTGTTAGAAGTACCAATTTATGTCAATGATCAGTGGAAATGAATGCGTACCTGTTATACTGATGTGGCACTAAAATATTTAATGTGGTTCGAGTCTACAGAGTGACGAGCTACTTAGATTTTGCTGTAAATTGCTGCTTGTTCTTTGATTTCTGACTTTTTTTTCCATCTATTTTAAAAGCTTTGAATGAAAAGTCCATGAGATTGGTTTTAAGCACATCTTTCGAGTTTTAACCCATTTAATCCTGGAGGTAAACTACCTTGGTAATTTCTTTTTCTTGGATGGTGCTTTTTTTTTTTTTTTTTTATCTAGTTTCATGTTTTTCAGACAAGGTTTAAAGGTTAACATTTCGGTCAACAATACTGTATTTTTTTTTTTTGAAAAAAAATGGATAAATGGTAGATGGGCCACCTGAAATCAACAATTTGCATTTGGAAAATAAAATTTGTTGGGGTCTAAAAGATGAACCCCTTCCCCGTGGTGAAAATTTGTGGTTGGGCTTTAAAGTGACCGAAGGATGGAAGCGAATGTAATAGCTTGTTGATGTGCCTTTGCTTAAATCGAAATTTAAGAGAGAATTGTGATATATGTACTTTATATATATATATATATATCGTGATATATGGGACTACAAAGGGTTTAGTTTAATCTATAAATTTAATTATCATTTTGTAAATCATAGTGGACTTTTGGAGTTTTGATGAGTTGTACTTGTAATTTGTTAAGTATTTTTTTTTTTCAAAGATGAATTTGTAATTGAATCACCTATGAGGGGTAAAAAAAAAAAAAAAAAAAAAAAAACGGGGGGAAAAATCACAAATTTGGAGGGGAGAAAGATTTAAAAAGAAAGAAAAACGGAAATTAAAAGTGGAAAGAAAAAAAGATTAAAAAACATAACAATACGGTAGTTGAAGCGTAGACCTTGTGTTTTTGACTTATTGTTCTCAGTTTAAATTAACAATTTTTTTCGATCTTATATATGCTGATACATACACGTATATAAATCTAAATACGGTTTGTTTTCTTCTCGTTGATGCAGAAGCCCATCCACCAACCATCCGGCTCAGACCACCACCATTATCGCCAACGACCTGAGAAGCCGTCCCCGGAACGCCCCAATCGGGACTTGGAGCCGCCGCGCCCCTCCTCCAAAAGGAAATCCGACTACGACTATCACCGTGACAACCACTACACCCACCACCGTTCAGACTCTTTAGCGGCAAAACCACCCTCCGCAGCAACCGTAGAACCACCGCCGAGAACCACAACGACAACAACAGCAGCAGATCGAAAGCAGAAGGCCAGCGTCTTCTCTCGGATCAGCTTCCCTGAGGAAGAAGCAGCAGCAGCAGCAGCAGCTATTTCCAAGAAGCGAAAGCTCTCGTCCGAAGTTCCGGTCAGTGCCTCTGCTTCATCTGGTCATAACAAGGTGACTTCAAATGGCTATCACGAAGATTACAAGACTTCGTCCTCGTTGAAGAAGGCTGCGACCTCTGCGGCGAGGAAGAGTGCGACCGTGGATTATGATTCGAGCGATGATGAGCGGCATTTCAAGAGGAGGCCTTCGAGGTACGAGGCTTCACCGCCGCCGGCGAACGTAATTCAGTGGGAGGAAGAGGCTAGGCATTCGAGAGGCTCGAGGGAGCGAGAACGAGATCGGGGAAGAGATGAGCGAGATCGCGGTGGTTACAGTAAGCACAGATAGGTTTAGAATGATGAGTCTGGACTTATTCTCCATTCGTCCACCACCAATGGAAGTGCTTCTCTCTCTCTCTCTCATTGAAGTGTTGTATATGAATGATGACCCCATTGAAAGGGGGAGAGAGAGAAACTTGTTACTACAGATCTTTGAAATATGAGCTCTGTATTTGGGTTTTCTATCGACCAATACAGTAATAAACATGCATTATCGTTATTTTAATGGGATTTGGTTTTCTTCCCCATCAATGGTCGTTATCACATTTTTGTTCTTGCTTGATTATTTAAATGCATATATTTTCTATTATGGCATGTGGAATCTTTTCGTTCGGTTGGATTAAGTGAGCTAAAAATCATTAAGTTAATTTCTGTTTTATTTAACGGAAAAAAAATTCGAAGTTAAGTGTTTATTTAATTAAATACAACGCAAAAGTATTATTTAAATAATAAGCGTTACTTAAAAGAGGCAGTATTTATAAGTGAATGAGACTTGTAATTCAAAAGGAATATCAAACAAATTCTCATTTCAAATTTCAGCATTCAAATTCTTAAAATTTTCATCTCATCAATTTGGGCCTAACTCGAAGGTCACCCCTTTCCATTGAAGTGCTATTTCATGTGTTGGGCCTTGTCATTGGCCTATTCAATTAATGTTCCAAACGAAAAAGCCTATAATATTTTTGGAATATTTGTCACTTGATATCCCTTTTATAGAATGCTCTCTATTTTTTATTATCCTTTATAATATAAAATCGTACCATTTTTAAAAGAAATGAAATGTATTGTATAAATGGAGTTTCACGTGCCAAAATACCTTGGGTATTGTAGACTTTCTCATTTCAAACATTATCTTTCAAAGCAGCACTGTTTTTATGTCTCTATATAAAAGATTTTGCATGCTAAACATGTATTAAGTAATATAAGTTGTACAATTCGTAAGTTATATAAGTAGTAATGTAGTACATTGAAATTAGCTGATATTGGCACTCCACCAATATCCTCTGGCACTCCACTCCTATATTTTTGTAAAGTAAAATTACAAAAGTGGTCATATGTTATACCATTTTAGATTCTTATATTTTTAGTACCCTAATTGCCCTTCTAATTCAAGACTCAATTTTAATTTTATTTTATTTTTCTTAAAAAAAAGTTTTTTCAACTTTTTTACTTTAGGTTTACAATATGATGAAGCAAATATCCACCCCGAGCTGGTCAAACTCTGACCTATGAAAAAGGACAAAAGAAGAATAATAGAAGGGACACCGGCGCGGTGCCGGCCGACTACGCTTCGATGATCAAGTCAGAAATAGGAAGAGTTTTCTTAGAGCTGTAAAAGAATCAAGAGAGTATTAATTGCGTACCTTGGTCTCTAGACCGTCTCTATATTTATAACGATCAAACAAGGTTGCATTGTAGTTGGAGTCTTTTAGTTTCCCAGTCCTTCTTGGAGATAGAGACCACCCGGTCAAAGATAGACTCTTGTCCACGTCACTTTGTGTTTATCTTCCACGTCAATAGTTTTACAGTTGGAGTCAAATACTCTATCAGATGCCCCCTGTTCATGAGGGTTACTCACCAAACCTTAAGAACACTCTGATTGGCTTTGGGTTGTCTAGGCGTGTCATTTGCTCGCCAAAATTTTATTTATTTATTTTTTTTGCCGGGACCCACCCAGGCCGCCCTCAGGTGCATTATTTTTTCCTTTGCTTCATTTCTTTCTCTATTTTTAGCCTAGAAATCCATGCCACCTCCAAGTAGGGCCGAAGAGGAAGAACTAGAAGAAGCAAGCCACGCTAGAGTGAGAGATGCTATTACCCTGACCATGGACGCAGGCTTAGAGTTACTAGGCTATCCTCTCCAGGTCGCAGTCCCGAGCAGGGGTATGTTTTTTTTTGCATCTTTCCTTTTGCCTTTATGGTCTTTAGGAGATTGTGCTTATCAGTTTGTTTGCTTATGGTCCCAAACATGTAGGAGGACAGAGGCGGATACCAAAGGAAGTTCTTTAGGAGAAGGGCAAAGGCGTTGTTTCTTCCTCCTCCCCTTCTGGGCAAAAGAGACCGAGGATTGCTGTCACTTGAATGGGGAATTTATCTTCTCCTCCCTCAGTTGGGAACCCTCCCTCTGCGGCTAGCTCGGGGGTTATTCCTGACCCCATCACTTTTCGAGTGCCGCAAACTCAACTATTTAGTGGCGGAAACCCCGAACTCATTAGTCCTCCTGCGACCCCTCTTTTTGGGAGTGGTGGCTCCCAAACTTCTTTTTCATGTGCCAATAGCGGCCCTGGGTCAATGTTAAATGATCCAAATTTTGCAATTCGTCGTACTGGAGAGTATGTTATGCAGAACGACCTCGACGAGGCAAGCTCACATGGGGCACTCTTTTCTACCAAAAATCTTCTATCCTTCATGGCCAAGGTTCGGATTCCTGATTCTTTGCTTTTGCCTAGTAGCAAGAAGCCTCTTTGTTGACATGCCACGTTTTATATCATTTGATGACTTTTTGCAGAGCATGACGTTCGCCCAATCTGTTTCCAACGACTACATGCGTGCAGTGGACTAACTTGGGGGCAGCAACAGGCCTCTTTCGACACCCAGCGCTCCGCGCTCGATTCAGAGATAGAGTCTTTGCGTACTTCACACGCCTCTCAAGTTGGGGAGATTGATATTCTCAATGCCCAAGCTCGCCGTAACGAGGAGGAGTTGGCGCGCTGGGCCGAAGATTTACCAGGTCATCAAGCTGTGGCGGTTGAGAATTTTAAGGATTCGCTCGCGTTTGAGAAGATATACGACGAGTCCTATATAGAAGGTTTTGAGTATTTTTGGACCATGGCCCAAGAAGAGTGGCCTGACATGGATTTTTCCCGTTTGCAACTGAAAGGGGATGAGAATGAGGGCACCGGTTGATGTACTTCTTATCATCATTTTACTTCTTACTATAGTCGAAGTTCTTTTCTGTAGTTTATGCTTATGATCTTGTAACGCCTTTCGTGAATAAATACAATGTTTCAGATTTAACTTATCCTGCCTTTTTCGTATACCCTTTATAGGTGTGTCGCCGTAGGGTTGTTTATACAATGTTCTTGGGATTAATCCATCTCGCCTTTTTCTTCAAAAGCCCTCCGTGGAGGTGTGCCCCCGTAGGACGGTATTTTTCTCGGGATTAATTCATCCCGCCTTTTTCTTCAAAGGCCCTCCGTGGAGATGTGCCCCCGTAGGGTTTTATCCTCGTAGGACGGTATTTTTCTCGAGATTAATTCATCCCGCCTTTTTCTTCAAAGACCCTCCATGGAGGTGTGCCCCCGTAGGGCGGTATTTTTCTCGGGATTAATTCATCCCGCCTTTTTCTTTAAAAGCCCTCCGTGGATGTGTGCCCCCGTAGGGTTTTGCCTTCTAAACGCCACAGTTCATTTTGGTGTGAATAACATTCTCCATTGACATTCCATAATAAAACTTATAAAAGAAAAGATGGAACTGGGCAGGACCCTATTTTGAGGTTTCGGGCCATGGCGCCAACTTTTAAAATGACACTTGAGGTTTGGCAAGTAAAGCCTGCCTCTACAATAATACTTGCTGAAACTAAAGAAGATGAGACGAAAAACTAACAAGTCGAGAAAAAAAACTTTACTGATAGGACTTCCTCAAATGCTCGACATTCCAAGGATGGGCCAACTGTTTTCATTCTAAGATTTCCAGCTAGTAAGTGGCTCGCCTCTAAGTCTTAACCACTTTATACGGGCCCTCCCAATTAGGGGCCAGCTTTCTAGTGCCGTGAGGTTTGGTGGCTTGAGTGACTTCTCGCAAGACTAGATCACTAGGTTGAAAACTTCTATGCTTAACTCTGGTGTTATAATATCGGGACATGACCTGTTGATACGCGACCATTTGTATCTGTGCTTGCTCCCTTCTCTCGTCGACAAAATCGACACTGGCTCTTAGTTCCTCCTCATTGTGATCTGGGTCATAATACTTGGCTCGATGGCTCGCCACCGCTCCTATTTCGATAGGAAGAACTGTTTCGATGCCGAAAGCTAAGAAGTAGGGCGCCTCTCCTGTGGGGACTCTGACGGTGGTCCTGTGGGCCCATAAAACGCTTGGCAGCAGTTCTGGCCATGCTCTTTTGGAGTCATCCAGGCGTTTCTTGATCATTTTAAATATGATTCTGTTGGCTACTTCAGCCTGCCCATTGGCCTGCGGGTGGCCTGGCGAGGAATATCGATAGTTTATGCCATGCTCCGTGCAAAAATCTTGGAATTGTCGGCTTTCAAACTGCTTTGCATTATCCATGATTATGACTTTTGGAACACCAAACCTGCATATGATCGATTTCCACACAAAATTAATGACATTCATTTCCCCTATTGTGGCTAGAGGCTCGGCTTCCACCCACTTGGTGAAATAGTCAACTGCTACAATTGTGAATTTTGTCTGCCCCCTTTCCCATGGTTAGAGGGCCAACAAAATCCATTCCCCATTGAGCAAAAGGCCACGGGGCCATTATAGGTGTTAACTCTTCTGGAGGTTATCTCGGGATATTGGCGAAGCGTTGACACTTTCCACATCTCTTGACAAAGTTCAAGGCATCCTGCTGCATAGAGGGCCAGTAGTATCCCTGCCTAATGGCCTTATGAGCCAAGGACTTGTCCCCCACATGGTTTTCACACTCTCCTTCGTGAATTTCCCTCATGACTTTTTGTGCTTCTCCTGTCGACACGCATCGCAGGTATGGTAAGGATACTCCCCTTTTGTAGAGGACTCCATCGATCAAGGTGTACCTAGTTGCCCTGATCCTTGTTCTGTGCACTTCTACCTTGTCGGATGGCAATTCACCATTATTTATGTACTTGACTATCGGGTCTGCCCATTCCATGCCCTGGGTGACCTGGTTTACTTCACATGATGTTACTTCTGCTATACTTGGGTGGTCCATGCGCTCTACAAGCACCCTCCCTTGGGCGGCCTCTTGTGCCGTAGCCAATCGAGCGAGAGCATCTGCATTAGAGTTTTCACTACAGGGGACCCGCATGATTGAAAACCTTTGGAAACGGGCAACCAGCTTTTGTACTTTTTACAAGTAAGATTTCATCCTTACTCCCTTTGCCTCGTACTCCGCATTGACCTACCGGGCAATTAGCTGGGAGTCGGTATAAGCTTTTAACTACCTAACCTTAAGGATACCAGCTAGTTTCAACCCTGCAATCAAGGCTTCGTATTCAGCCTCATTGTTTGTTGCCTTGAATCCGAATTGAAGGGCGTACTTGAATGTTTCTCCTACTAAAGATCTGATTAGTATCGCTGCGCCACTAGCTTGCGCGTTCGATGACCCATCCACAAATAACTGCCACGTGCAACTAGGGTCCATTAGGTCCTCCCTGTCTTGCTGGATTGTATCATCCGCCTCTTCCTACTGAACCTGTTTATCTTCGCGGGGTATGTAAATTCGGCTATAAAATCTGCCAACACTTGGCCTTTGACTGTTGTCCTTGGCTTGTATCGGATGTCGAACTCTCTTAGCTCCATAGACCACTTCACAAGTCGCCCAGAGGTTTCAGGTTTGAAGAGGACTTGTCGGAGCGGTTGATCAGTTAGTACCACAATGGTGTGTGCTTGGAAATATGGCCTGAGTTTTCTGGCTGTCATAACCAAGGCAAATGTTAGTTTCTCTATAGAGGGATACCTTTCTTCCGCCCCCCGGAGAATCCTGCTGGTATAGTAGATTACCCTTTGTACTCCCTCTTCTTCCCGTACCAGCGCAGAGCTGACTGCTACAAGGGAGACAGCTAAGTATAAGTACAATTCCTCTCCTACATGCGTGCGTGACAAGAGCGGAGGCGAGCTAAGGTACTGCTTTAGCTCGTTTAAGGCCTGCTCACATTCTGGAGTCCACTCAAAGGCCCGCTTGAGGACCTAAAAAAATAGGAGACACCTGTCTGTAGCACTGGAAATCAACTGGCTTAATGCTGCCACTTTTCCTGTTAGCTTTTGGACTTCTTTAACAGTTTTGGGTAATCTTGTATCCAGAATGGCTTGTACCTTCTGTGGGTTGGCTTCTATCCCCCTCTTACTGACTAGGTAGCCCAAGAACTTCCTAGAGGATACCCCAAAGGCACACTTGCTTGGATTAAGCTTCATTCTGTACCTTCGAAAGACATCAAAGACTTCCTGTAAATCAACCAGGTGGCTGGCAGCCTTCTGACTTTTGACGAGCATGTCATCAACATACACCTCCATATTCTTGCCAATTTGCTCTTTGAACATTCTATTTAATAGACTTTGATAAGTTGCACCGGCATTCTTTAGACCGAACGGCATCACCGTATAGCAGTACAATCCCCTTTCTGTTATAAAGGATGTCCTTTCCTGGTCTGACGGCCACATCAGAATTTGGTTATATCCTGAGTATGCATCCATGAAGCTGAGCCGCTCGTACCCCGCCGTCCCTTCCACCAGCATGTCAATCCGGGGAAGGGGAAGCTGTCTTTCGGACAGGCTTTGTTTAGGTCGGTAAAGTCGACACACAGTTGCCACTTACCATTAGATTTTTTAACCAGCACCACATTTGCCAACCAGTCCGGGTAATTGGTTTCCCGTACGAAGTTGGCCTTCAATAATTTCTCTACCTCCTCAGAAATTGCCGTGTTTCTTTCCGGGGCAAAGATTCTCCTTTTTTGTCTAACTGGCTTGGCAGAGGGGTCTATATTTAGTCGATGTACGGCAATGGTTGGATCGATTCCATGCATATCTTCATGGGACCATGCGAACACATCTTCATTTTTTCTGAGGAATCGTACCATCTCTTCCTGAGAGGTGGGTGAGAGTGACGATTCCAAGCTCACCTTCTTTTCTGTACATTGTTTTTCCATTGGTTCTGCATGACGGACCTCTTCTTTCTCCTCTATTTCTTGTCCCTCAATACTTAGGGTCTCTGACATTTTCTTCTCCCTTAGGGAAGTGACATAACATTCCCTGGTAGTGGCCTGATCCCCTCTTAGTTCCCCAACACCATGTTCCATGGGGAACCAAACGAGGAGGTGATAAGTGGAGGTTACTGTTCTCATAGCATTCAATGTGGTCCTTCCTAAAATGATATTATATGTGGTTGGGCATTCTACCACAAAAGAAGGTTACCATCTTGGTGACTTGTCGGGACTTGAACTGGCGGTGACTGGGAGGTCGATCGTACCCAAGGGAAGGAGTTTCTCTCCAGAGAAGCCTACGAGCGGGGATTGAGTGGTCTTAAGTCTGCTCCTTCCAATCTTCATCTGATCAAATGCGTTTACAAAAAGGATGTCTGCGGAACTACCGTTGTCGATTAAAACCCGCCTAATTGTGAAGTTGGCAATAATCAATGTTATTACGAGGGCATCATCGTGGGGTTGCTGAACTTTCTTGGCATCATCCTCTGAAAAAGTGATGACCTGGTCATTCAACCGAAGGCACTTGGTGGGTGATTGGCTCACCTCGCCGACTTCGGAGAAATTTTTGACTTTCCTTGTATGTGCTTTGCGAGCGGCACTAGACTCTTCGCCGCCCCCGACTCCTCTAGAGATGACTCTAATTTCCCCTATTGGAGGGTTTTTTCGAGCCGTGCCTTCATTTACATCCTGCGTCTGATTCTGTGCTCTTTGCCCCCCGCCGGCCACAAATCTCCGCAACTGGCCTCTTTGAATTAAATTTTCAATCTGTCTTTTCAAATCCATGCATTCATTGGTATCGTGGCCATGATCACGATAGAACCTACAATACTTGTCACGGGATCTTCTGGCCGGATCAATTCTTAACTTTGGAGGCCATGACACCGCCGGGTCGTCCTAAATGTGGAGGAGGATCTGACTTATAGGTGTGTTCAACGGAGTGAAACCGAATCCCCTTTCGCGGCGCACGACTTTGTCATTCTGTTCCTGTGATACTCTGCCATGCTTGGGGTTCTGTTCCTCTCTACTAGATTGCGCTCCCCTCTTCCTGTCCACCTTCTTGTCGCTATCACCTTTGTCCCTTCGGGCATCAAGGGAATATTCGGCATTCATATATTTTTGGGCTTTCACAAGTAATTCGGACATGCTTTCGGGGGGATGTTTAGACATAGAGTATAGAAATTTAGAGGGTAATAGCCCTCCCATGAATGTTGTAACTGCCACCTTATCATCCAAGGCGTCGACCTGTAACATCTCTCTGTTGAACCGATTGATATAATCCCGCAATGATTCCCCTTTAGTTTGCCTTACATTCAAGAGATAGGTAGCGGGTTTCTTGTGTCTTCGGGCAGCAATGAAGTTGCCAACAAATAGCTGGCTCAACTCTTTGAAAGAATGGACAGACGATGGTTTTAAACTATTGAACCAGGATCGGGCGGAGCCTTTTAATATAGTGGGAAAAACCCTGCACATGATCTCATCGGGTACCGCCTGGAGATGCATCAAGGCCTTGTAAGTCTCCAGGTGATCTAGCGGATCCTTAGTTCCGTCAAAGCTTTCCACCGTGGGCATCTTGAACCTGGGGGGCAGGGGATAGTTCATTACCGCTGCAGAAAAAGGGAGGTTGGTTTGTTGGACCAAATCCTCTATGGTGGCAGAGCCTTTCCCTCTTATAGCATGAGCCATGCTTTCTACCCTGGCTCTCAGGTCCTGTATCTCCATATCGTGATAAGCAAGAGATGCGGAATCTCTGCGGGGTTGGCTCCTCTCGGGAGGGACTAAACGGCTGTGATTTATCCCACCTCTCACTTGATTTTGAGCCGCGTCCTCCATCGGGACTTCACTTTCTCTCTCAATGTCGTTCTCCTCCGGATTAACAGGCCTTATGTCACTTGGCGACGGCATTGGCGCCACAGGAGGGAGGCGTTGCAGAATTGCCGCATTTTGCTGGAGACTGGACCAGACATTGGTTTAAGTTCTGGACCTGGTGCTCCAACGCCGCGACACGCCCCTGATCGTGTGGGACTTCAGGGTGTGTCCCCGGAAGGTCCGTCTGTCCAGGGGGCTGTCTGCCTCCATTATTGTGGGAGGATTGGCTGTCGGGTCTTGTGCGTTTGGGTTTGGGAGGTCAGTACCAATAGGAGGATCTTGCGCTGCCAGAGGGTCGTTTCGACCAGGTAGGTCGTGCTCTAGAGGACCCTGGCCAACAGGGGGATCCTGTATGGCCGCAGTTTCCAATCCTAATCGAAGGTGCATCATGCTTCGTGTATGATTCGAATAGAATAGTCAAATTTTATGACTGTTCCTACAGACGGCGCCAACTGATAAAGCAAATATCCACCCTGAGCTGGTCAAACTCTGACTTGTGAAAAAGGACAAAAGAAGAATAATCGAAGGGACACCGGCGCGGTGCCGGCCGACTACGCTCCGACGATGAAGTCAAAAATAGGAAGGATTTTCTTAGAGCTGTAAAGGAATCAAGAGAGTATTAATTGCGTACCTTGGTCTCTGGACCGTCTCTGTATTTATAACGATCAAATAAGGTTCCATTGTAGTTGGAGTCTTTTAGTTTCCCAGTCTTTCTTGGAGATAGAGACCACCCGGTCAAAGATAGACTCTTGTCCACGTCACTTTGTATTTATCTTCCACGTCAATAGTTTTACAGTTGGAGTCAAATACTCTATCACAATATAACAATCCATTTATTGCCACCCAAATACTATAGTTTAGACATTTTTCAATTGAAACTTGTTATTCGTGTCCCTATCCTATATAACTCAAAGAAACCAAAATTTGAAATATTCTATTTTTACTCACCAAATGTGTAATTTATTTTCCATGTGTCTTATTTATAAAATAACATAAATTAAAATTTTGAAACATACCATCAATTTGTGAACAAACAAAATAGAAAGGAAGGAGGAGAAAATAAAAAGCAAACGAAGAAAAATATCATATTAATTTTTTTATTTTTATCTTTTGAAATTTTGGTGCAAAGGCCCCTTAGTTAAATTAAGACAACTACAATTGAAAAAATATTTCATAGAGTCATGTTTTTCTCTTTTCATATTTTAATTTCTAAAAGTTCTCTATTAAAATAAAAAAAATTTCCTTAGTTTTCTTAAAGAACTATATATCATAATTTTTATTCAAGTGAAATTAAACTTTCTTTTGATTTTAAATATAATTAATTTTTTTCAAATAGGTTTTATTCATTGATATAATGTTTGTTTCCAACTCAAATACATTTTTAATATTTCTCTAGGTAATCTATTATTAACAACTTCTTCTCAACTTATTTAATCATTTAACTTTTATTATCCAAATCACATACATTTGATTCATACTCTCTAAATCATTATATTGAATCCTAAACTTTTTTACTTCTAAAATAAATATTGATAAATTGATTCAACATGAAAAAATAATATTTTTAAAATCAACGAAGAGGTATTTTCATACCAAAAAAGAACGTGAGAGAGAAGTTGTAATTTGGAGTTAAGAATTCTAACATTATCAAATAAGGGCAATTAGGGTATTAAAAATATAAGAATCAAATATTGTATAGTAGAGGGACACCTTTGTAATTGTAGTTTACAAAAAGGTGGAAGTGGAGTGCCAAAGGATATTGGTGGAGTGCCAATATCAGCTCCCTTCTAATATAGTCAATTCAATTAAGTTTTTAAGTAACAAACAATATGTGCACACACATGTATATTAGTACGTGGCCTCGAAAGTACAATATTTCTATATATCTAATGTATGATTTTTTTGTTTTGTTTTTGAAAGGGGTATGAATCTTTGATTGTCAAAAAGTTGGCAACGCCCCCCAAGAATTGGCTTTGATTGGTATTTTCTCTGCCGCTGAAAGAAGAGATTAATGTTTCGTTTAATAGGAAAGAAGAAAATTAAATGGAAGGAAGATAAGAAGGGATGGATACGACATTTCTAGATAAAAGATTGTGTTATTCTTTTTTTTCTTTTGGTTGGATGAACGAGAAGACGGGATGGATAAGATATTTCTATAAAAAAATTTGTTTGTTAGGAGAAAAGAAAAAAGAAAGTTTCAATTTATTTTTATCATTATACCCATCACTATTTGTTTGTTTGAGTTTATATATAAAAAAAATCATAAGGATAGTTTTGTAATTTAAAACATTTTTAATAGCATTGTCTTTGTTCCTTCATGTCTTCTATCCAAATTTGGAAGGATGAAAATTTGTGAAAGTTGGTGGATAGCTCAACCACCCTATTTTCTCTTCTCTCTTTGCCTCCTTTATGCCAAACGAAATTTTTTTGCTCTTTCTCTCCTATCTTTCATCCACTCCCCTTTCTTCCTTCTTACCAAACGAAGCATAAGGATTCAAAACTTCATTAGGATAAAATGAATGTCTGAATATAATTGACCTTTTTAAAAGTAGAATAAAAAATAGAGGCTCGAAGTTTTTCTTTTTTGAGTAATGAAAGGGATAGTGAAAGTTATCACTAAATTGAGAACCGAATCACTCTTATTCCTTACAAGTGGAGATCTGATTTTTTTTAAAATAAGATTATAAATAAATTTGCACATGTTATAAATGTCATTTTCATATGTGGGGACTTGTTTAGAGGTCCAGAGAGTTTTATAAGTCATTCGACTCATTTTAAAATTTTGGGTTGCTAGGACTCGAGACGGGGGTTAGGTGGGTCCAAAAAATTGGATATTTTTTTGAAAAAATTAATTTTTGGTTATACACCAATTACAATGTTAGAAGAGATGTAGAGTTGATTTCGAGGCTATAACTATTTTCGGGTTTGAAAACGGAGGTCAAAAAGGTACATTAAGTGAACTAGGGGCATTTTGGTCATTTTATATCCTACGGCTTATAAATATCAAAATTCAGATATTTACATCCATTTTCTCTCTCTAAAGATTTGTATTTCTCTTTTCTCTCTTCCCTATTAAGCTCTCTAGCTTTTCTCTAAGTTTTGGAAACATTGAGACTTGATTCGGAAGGTGCTGAAGAAGGAAAGTTGTAGGTTTGGGCGAATTTTGAGTTGGTGAATTGGAGGTGTAGCTTGAGATTTAATCTTTTGAGGTAAGGGGTGTGTGTTGTGTTTTTCAATATAAGTTTAATTTCACGTTATAAGCATAAAATTGATTTTTTCATGTTATACATGATTTTATGAACTCTTGTGAAGAGATTCTTATTTAAATTGATGTTATGTATTTTCTTGGATAGAGAATGATTGAGATCTGGTATAGAATGCATGAATTGTTGGTATATGCTTTACGTGGAATATATTGCATATATGAGATTTTGGTGATATGGGTTGAAACCTTAGTTTAAATGTAAACTTTGTGAAAAATATTGAATGTGTACATGTGTCAATATGGTTTCTTGCGTGACATGCTACAAATGAATATAAGAGATGAAATGAGTGCAAATGCATCAAGACTTGTGTATGTCTATGCAAAACGTGACATATTTTGTGTGTGTATGGAGTGTTATATCAGAAATGGCTCATGTACAAAATGGAGGGGGAACAGATCCTTCGGAGTTGAAAGTCCTCAAACTTGCGCAAGATGGTTGGTTACCGGTAGGTTAGTAGCTCGAAAATAACTAAAGACATGGGACATGGGGCTTCGACACGTATCTGGATTGGGTGTGTGAGTGTGAGTATAAGTCCGAGAGTTTTAAGAGTTTCAAATTGAGCTATGTGAACAAAATAGGTTATGTGATTTTGTGTTGGATTTAAATTCGAATTCATTTTTGTCATATGTTATAGATATGATGAAGTTGTGCATTTAAGCATGTTATATTGAGCTTTGTGGTTGTCAGGTATGTTAATGTATATGTAATGTGAAATGTGAATTATGGCATTTGACTAGAATGTTAGGAAGCATGACATGTAGGTATGTTATGCATGTTAAATTATGTTATGCATTGATATGAAATGTGAACTTGAGTGGATTGTACAACATATAAACTTGAGCCTGTTGAACTTTGCTCATCCCCCTACATTAAAGATTTCAGGGCATGACAAAAAGTTATCGATGGTGAACAACCATGAGTAGGATATAGAAATTAAAGTTCTCTTTTTGATCGTTTTGGTGTTATGCACACTTGGGATGTGGACATGGTGTTTTAGGAATGTATAAAGAGATTAAAGTTTTGACATTTTGTATTTAGGCCTTAGTGTCGTGCACATTAGCTTTTGGGATATGAAAGTTTTGTATAAAGGTGTTTTGTTCAATTGATAAATGTTCATGGTTTAGTTGATGTATGTTAGGTTATGGAAGGGTTTGATGCACTTAATCGGTGTTTGAAGTTGGAATGATAGGGAACCATGAATTCTTGCGAATTGACCTGTGATCAATCAAAATAAGGTCTTCGATTAATCGACCCTTTGATTAATTGAATCCTGACTTTTGATTAATCGAAGGTCAAGCCACATTTTTGGGTCCAAAACCCGTGTGTTCTGATTAAAGTTTTGCACAAAGTGCAATTAATTGAACACTTCGATTAATTGAAGCTCCACCTTTGATTAATCGAAATACTTAAGGTACTGTTTGAACTAAGTTGGACTATTAACTTGTATGAGTGTCCTGTGAGGGGTCCAGTAGCAGGGATACAAGCGTGACAATATGGTATTGGATTGTAATTAAGGTTTAGGAGTGATGATTTATGGTAAGGTGTGCTGATGTTTCGCATTTTCACCTTTGAGTTATTGTACCGTTTTGGGTATAAGAATTTGGGACGTGACACATTTATTATACTTTCACAATCCAATGGATAGAAAGTTTATTCACTATTCATTCACTGATAAATTTTCATGATATAAATCATTTTTTTTTCATGGGCCAAGTATGTTGGGGGTAAGTAATTAGAGGAGAGGGGGAGGGTGCAAGGCTCGAACACGAGTTCCCAGACATCGGTTGCTAAGCTGCTTCTTTTGGCTCTCTCTTATATAATAATTAAAATACCCTTGTCAATGGAGTAAATATTCGGTGCGCCCGACGCACTGTGCACCGGGCGCATCCTAGTCGTCCGTGCAATGCACGCGCAGTGGGGCCCACCGCGCGTGCATTGCACGGACGGTCAAGATGCGCTGTGCGCCGGGGGCAACCAATATTTTCTCCTGTCAATGGAGTACTAAAGATAACCAATTCAAGCAATGATTTTGTAAATTTGATATAGGTTCTGAATACACCTTTGCGGGGACTTCAAAATGATTATAAATATGTTTACTTTTAAATAATAAAAAAACCAAAGATTTAGGAAGCTATTAAAAAAGCATGAAAGCCAAGAAAAACACCAACACTTGAGTTCATGGTTTGATGAACACCAAAATGTTAGTGAAAAACTATTGTATCAAAGTCCAACTAATTGATCGTAGTGTCTGAATTAGTGATATCTCCTTTTCTTCCAAAGTGAATGACAGATAATTTGAATTTTCTCAAATGCATTGTGAGAGTTATTACAATTGGATAATATGTTCATAGTTTAATAAATACTTAAAATATCAATGAAAATTTCTTGTATCAAATTCCAACAATTGAATATTAATGTTTTCGTGGTTTGATTTTAAGTTTTTAGAGAAGAAGTATTTTGTTGTTTAAAGAGAAATGGTACTTGCTGTTTTTCATTACATTATTTCCATTTTAACATAATTTTTTTTTTAGCTCCAATCCTATATTTATTTATTTATAGTTCGAATAATGAAGTAAGTAATACAAGTATTGATTATTACCATAAAGATAAGTAAATTTTAATAAATTTCTTTATTAACTATTAAAATTATTAACTCAAATATACCAGTTATCTAAGATCTCGATATATCAAATATTTTTCATCAAGTCTCTAACTTAAATGCCATCTCATATTTCCTTCTATATAAAAAGTTCAAATTCATGTTGCTGTTGGGACAATAGTGAGTGTCATAATCTTGTCTAAAACTAAAAGGCCAAAAAAAAAAGAAAAAGAAAAAGAAAAATTACTAATAAGTCATACTTTTAAACTCTAAAGACAAATAAGTCTTGAAAAAAAAGTTTATCCGACAATGAAATCCTACTTTTTATAAAAAAATTCCAACAAAGTCTATAATTAATACAATTCCTCTTTTACCCTTTTCATATATCATGTATGTTACCTAACTAATTTTCACCAATCTATTTTGCTAAAAACTTTATTGAAAATAAATAATTTAAGAAAAAAGTTTTATTTCAAATTCACATTAAATTCGATTTATTAAAATAATTTGATAATATTTTTAAATAACATTGTCTTAAATTCATAAAGATTTATTTTTTACTATTGCGTTTTTTTAAGCAATATTAAATAGAAAATTCGAAAACAATAGAAAAAATCATTTATTATTTATAAATGTAATGATTGAAAAGCATTTCATTGTATTTTAACATGTTGTGAGTATTTACAGAAAGTGAATTTGAAATAATTTTTTAAATATTTTAGGATTATTAATTTTGGTAATAATTAATATTTTTTTAAATAGGTATTAGTTACAAAATATTGAAAGTAGAGAGTGTGAAAAAAGGCACTAATGAAAATTGAGAAATAAATGAAAATACTGAAAATTTTTTAATTATTAATAAAAATTTGAACTTAATTGAAAATATTTTTTAAAGTAGGACTTATTTGTCTTTGTAAAATTTTTATAGGACTTATTTGTTATTTGTGTGTAAAAGTAGGACTTCTTTGTCTTTTTTAAAAATTTATAGGACTTATTTGCCTTTAGAGTTTAAAAGTATGACTTATAAATAATTTTTTCAAAAAATAAGTGAAGATATTATTTTTGTTGTATAATAGCAGTATATAAATTAATTACTTAGGTAATATATAGAAAGAGTGAGAAGATCAAAGTAATACATATAATAGTAGTAGAATATAAAAGTGAGAGATAGAGAAAAGTAAGACAAGAGAGAGAGAGTTGCTTTTGATTCAAAGTTTATATCTAACCCAAACTTACAATTTAAACATGTATTTATAGGCAAAACAATTGTGGCGAGTCACTTGGGTGAGAGATATCCATTTGCTTGATATTTATATCCACTTGCCACCTCTGTGAATTGCAAGTAATAGAAAACAAAAATAAGTGGGTGGACCTCACTGATATGCAACACTCCCCCTTGGGGTCCACATACAATATTCTTGTGTCTTTGAAAATAGTATTGCATGAAAAAGAACTGCCTTATTAAAACCTTGTCAGGAAAACCCAGTGGGATAAAACCTGATCGAAGGAAAAAGAGTGCAGTATGCTAATACTTTTTTAAACAAATTATCCCCCTCATCAGCATGAAAAATCTTTGAGCTGCTGCATCCCAATATTGTGAACCAATTTCTTGAATGTCGTGGTAGGCAGAGCTTTAGTGAACAGGTCTGCCAAATTATCACATGAACGAATTTGCTGGACATCAATATCACCATTTTCTGAAACTCGTGAGTATAAAAGAATTTTGGTGAGATGTGCTTGGTTCTGTCTCCTTTGATTTGTGCAAGACATGCAGCATTATCTTCATATAATATCATTGGGATATTATTTATTGAGGAGAGCCCATAGTTTTCTCGAATATGTTATATCATAGATCTTAGCTAGACACACTCTCGGTTCGCTTTATGAATTACGAGTATTTCAGAATGATTTGAAGAGGTTGCTATCATTGTCTGTTTCATGGATCACTATGATATAGCAGTATCACCACAAGAAAATACATATCATATTTGTGATCGAGTTTTATGTGGATCAGAGAGATAACCTGCATCTGCATATCCAACTAACTGGGATTTTAATTTATTTGAGTAAAACAATCACATATCAGTGGTCCCACGAAGATATCTCATTATATGCTTGACTCTATTTCAATGTTTGCGGGTTGGTGCAGAACTGTACCGTGCTAGTAAGTTGACTAGAAAAGCTATGTCCAGTCGTGTGTAATTTGTAAGGTACATCAGTGCACCAATAGCACTCAGATATGGAATTTCAAGACCAAGCAATTCTTCATTATCTTCTCGAGGACGAAATGGATCTTTCTTCACATCAAGTGATCGGACGACCATTGGAGAACTTAATGGATGAGCTTTATCCATATAAAATCACTTTAGAACTTTTTCTGTATATGTTGACTGATGGATAAGAATTCTGTTTGGTAAATGCTCAATTTGTAATCCGAGAGAAAATCTCGTTTTTTCAAGCTCTTTCATTTCGAATTCTTTCTTTAAATAATCAGCCGTCGCGGTGAGCTCATCAGGAGTTCCCACACGGTTTAAATCATCAACATACACTGCTATAATTGCAAATCCAGATTCTAATTTTTTAATGAAAATGCATGGACAGATTGGATTATTTACATATCCTTCTTTGATTAAGTACTCACTAAGGCGATTGTACCACATGCGTTCAGACTGCTTTAATCCGTACAACAATCGTTGTAACTTGATTGAATACATTGATCGTGGTTTTGAAGCGATTGCTTCAGGCATTTGAAATCCTTCAGGAATTTTCATATAAATATCACTATCAAATGATCCATATAAATATGTTGTAACACGTCCATTAGATGCATATTCAGCCTTTCTGTGACTGCCAAATTAATTAGGAATCGGAATGTAATTGCATCCATTACCGGAGAATATGTCTCCTCATAATAAATACCAGGCCTCTGTGAGAAACCTTGTGCCACTAAACGGGCTTTGTATCTCATAATTTTATTTTTCTCATTTCTTTTTCGTACAAATACCCATTTGTACCCCACAGGCTTGACACCTTCAAGTGTCTGGATTATTGGTCCAAATACTTCACGTTTTGCCAGTGAAGTTAATTCTGTCTGTATTGCCTCTTTCCATTTTGGCCAATCATTTCTGCGTCGACATTCGTCAATGTATTGAGGTTCTGGATCTTCATTATCTCTTGCAATATCAAGAGCAACTCTTTTTGTGCCTCATCAAGGGTTATCATTTCTTCAGGGGCTATTATTGTTCCCTTTGTAAGCATGACCTACTCAGGAGTGTCATCTTCTTTATCTACTTTCTTTTGTACTTTCCTCTTTCGAGGAACAGTATCTTTTGCACCAATGGGTCTCCCACGCTTTAGGCGTGTTTTAGATGCATCTGCTGCAATACTTATAGATTGTCCAACAGGGACATTTATTCGTGCTGGAAAATTGGCAGCAGGGATATGAGATTGTATCATTTTATTTGTATCAACAAATGCATCTAGCAATTGATTTGTAATACTTTGCAAACGAATGATCCTCTTTACTTCAAGTTTTCTTTGACTTGTAGGGGGATCAAAATGTGATAATGTCGTAGCATTCTAAGTAATTTCATGTTGTTGTTCAGGCTGTGTCATTTCTCCCCCTAATGGTGGGAATACCACCTCATCAAAATGACAATCAGCAAATCTTGCTTGAAACAAATCTCTTGTCATAGGTTCAAGATATCTAATGATAGATGGAGAGTCAAAATCTACATAAATTCCAAGTCTACGCTGAGGACCCATTTTTGTTCGTTGTGGTGGTGCAATAGGCACAAAGACAGAACAACCAAAAACTCGTAAGTGAGAGATATTTGGTTGTTGACCAACCATAAGTTGTAGAGGTGAAAAACTATGGTAGGCAGTTGGTCTAATACGAACTAATGATGTTGCATGCAATATGGCATGTCCCCAGGCTGACACAAGGAGTTTTGTTTTCATAAGTAATGGTCTGGCAATCAATTGAAGACGTTTTATAAAAGACTCTGCTAGACCATTTTGAGTATGAGTGTGTGCAACAGGGTGTTCAACATCAGTGCCAATAGACATGTAATAGTCATTGAACGCTTTAGATGTGAATTCTTCGGCATTATCAAGACGAATTGCCTTGATTGGATAATCTGAAAATTGTGCTCTTAAATGAATTGTTTGGGCCAAAAGTCTAGCAAATGCTACATTTCTAGTAGAAAGTAAACAGACATGGGATTATCGAGTTAAGGCATCTATTAAAATCATAAAATAATGAAATGGTCCACATGATGGGTGAATAGGTCCACATATATCTCCGTGGATCCTTTGTAAGAAATCAGGGGATTCAACAACAACTTTTGAAGGAGATGGCCTCACAATTAACTTTTCTTGTGAGCATGCAGTGCATGTATAATCACTTGTTAAAAGAATTTTCTGATTCTTTAATGGATGCCCATTTGAATTTTTAATAATTCGGGGCATCATTGTTGACCCAGGATAACCAAGACGATTATGCCATAATATAAAATTCTTTGGGTCAGAACACTTTTGGTGCATCACTACATGTGATTCAATTGCTCTTATCTTCATAAAATATAACCCAGAAGAGAAAGAAGAGAGTTTTTCTAAAACATGCTTCCGGCATAAAATAGTTGATGTAATGCATAGATATTCCATACTCCCTTAATTTATTATTTCAATATGATATCCGTTATGACGTATATCTTTAAAACTCAACAGATTTCTCTTGGATCTGGTTGAGTAGAGAGTATCATCAATATGCAATTGTGTTCTACATGGTAACACAATATTAGCCCTTCCAGAACCATCAATCAGGTCTATGGAACCTGATATGGTATTAACATTAGCTTCAGCTAATATTATATAGGAAAAATATTTTCTATCTCTCAGGATAGTATATGTCGTGGCACTGTCAACCAAACATATATCTTCATCATTTATCTTGGATGTAGACAATGCATTGATCAAATCCATTTTCTAAAAAGAAACAAACTTCATTACATTAAAAGAAGTGTAATTACAAACAAAACTTGTAATAATACACTAATAAAAACCAAAGAAAATTATATCAAATCAATGTGGACATTTCTATCATTAGTCCACTAATTTATTTATTTCAGGGAAATCTTTATAGATATCTGAAATATCAAGATGATTGATGGCTCATAATTTTCGATAGCATTTATTTCAATCTCTTTTTCCTTCCCTTTTCCTTTGATTTGAAGCTTGATATAACTCAATGAAGTGTTTGAGCGTTTTGGCAGGTTTGTGACCAATGCCCTTTCATACCACAGAGAAAACAAACATTTTCATATTATTTGAAGGTTACATTCGGCACACTTTTTCATTTTTCTTGCTTTGCCCCACTTGCATTTCCTTTATGATAATATGGTGTGTAGTTCCTACTAGGAAACTCAAATGAAGGATAACCACCATAATTATTATTTCTGCCGTGGCCACGTCCACGACCACTTCCACGTCCATGACCATTAAAGGATGCTGAATGTGCTTCAGTTAATGAAGTTGATCCGGTCAGACGGGATATGTGGTTTTTTAATAAGAGCTCATTATTTTGTTCAGCTAATAATAAGCAAGATATCAACTCAAAATATCTTGTTAACTATCTCTCTCGATACTGCTATTGGAGGAGCTAGTTTAAGGGATGAATGTGGTAAATGTTTTTTTTTCCTAACATATCCACATCATTTTTAGGCTCTCCACATAAATTCATTTGGGAGCTAATTCGGAATAGAGCTGAATTAAATTTTATTACCGATTTATAATCAGACAACTTCAATTTTGACCAATTGTCTCGAGCTCTTGGCAGATTTATAGTTCTTTGATTCGAACCTATCCTTCAAATTTTTTTTATAGTGTGGACGAGTCTTTTATTGTAAGATACTCGGAATTTTATATGTGTTACGATTAGAAAGAAAAGATAAAGAAGATATATCTCGTATATATTCATCAACAATATATTATATTCATCTCCAATACAATGGGTTATATATATATATAGGTGATACAAAGAGTGAGTCAAGGAGAGAATAATGGGATGGAGAGAGAATAAAGGGAGAGATTATGGGGGAGAGATTATAGGGACACATGTTACATATGTTACATATGTATTATACTAACATCCCCCCTCAAACTTAAGTAGGTAAAGAGGAAAACAACTTAAGTTTGGAAACCAAATCATAAAAACGTCTTGGCGGATGAGCTTTGGTGAAAATGTCAGTTGTCTGATCAGCAGAAGTGACAGAGAGTAGATGAATTGTGCCTTAAAATACATGTTGTCGAACAAAATGGCAATCAATTTCAATATGTTTGGTACGTTCATGAAAGACGTCATTGTGAGCAATCTGGATGTCACTTTGATTATCACAACAGAGTGTTGTAGCAGTGGAATGTGAAATACCCATGTCCTCAAGTAACCATCGAAGCCAAAGAAGTTCTTGAGTAGTATCAGCAAGAGCACGATATTCAGCCTCTGTACTAGAGCGTGAAGTGATAGATTGTTTCTTGCTGCGCCAAGAAATAAGAGAATCACCCAAGAAGATGCAATATCCGGTAGTGGAGCGACGATCAGTGGGATCTCCTGTCCAATCAGCATCAAAGTAGGCAAGAAGAACAAGAGAAGAATGAGCTAAAAAATGAAGCCCTTGAAACATAATACCTTTGATGTATCGAAGAATGCGAAGAACGACATCATAATGGGTAGATCTTGGAGCTGATAAGAATTGACTGACAATGTGAACTGCATAAGCAATATCAGGGCGAGTAACTGTAAGATAGACAAGACTGCCTACCAATTGTCGATACAATGTTGCATCACTAAGCAGAGTACCATCTAGAGGAGTGAGACGAATGTTAGTTTCTAGAGGGGTAGAAGATGTTTTACAATCAGTGAGAGCAGCTCGAGCAAGAATGTCAGAGGCATACTTGGCTTGTAAAATATAATAACCATTGGAATCAGAATGAATCTCAAGACCCAAAAAGTAGCTCAAGTGTCCAAGATCATTCATCTCAAAATGATGACTAAGAGATTGTTTGAGAGTAGAAATGTTGTCAAGATCATCTCCGGTAATGATCATATCATCAACATAGAGAAGTAGAAAAGTAATATCAGATGCAGCCTTGCGAATGAAGAGGCCAGAATCATACGAGCTAGGTGTAAATCCGAAATTGCCAATAACAGAGCTAAATTTTGCAAACCAAGCTCGAGGAGCTTGTTTAAGACCATATAGAGCACGACGAAGTTTGCAGACTTGATGAGGAGAGTGATTATATCCAGGAGGAGGTTTCATATAAACTTCTTCTACAAGATCCCCATTGAGAAATGCATTTTTGACTTCTATTTGGAAAAGAACCCACTTACGAACAGCAGCAACTGCAAGTAAATTGCGAACAGAAGTCAATCGGGCGACAGGAGCAAAAGTCTCCTCATAATCAATACCATATTCCTGTGTATAACCTTTAGCAACCAGACGAGCTTTGTATCTTTCCACAGAGCCATCAGAATGAGTCTTAATTTTGTAGACCCATTTACAACCAACAACAGTTTTTTCAGAAGGTAGATCAACCATGTCCCATGTATGAGATTGGTCGAGAGCATGTAATTCATTTGTCATAGCTTGTTGCCAATGAGGATTAGAACTAGCCTCTCGATAAGATTGAGGTTCATGATGAGATAAAATAGTGGAGAAACAATGATAGTCACGAAGGTAGCCTGGTGTGGATCTTACCCGATTTGAATGACGAGTACCATCAGATGGCTCAGTGGGAAGGATATCATATGTAGAGGATTCAACAACAGAATCATCAGTAGGAGCAGACCCATCAGGAGAGACCGTATGTGGGAGCTCAGAGGGAAGTGGAAGATCTGGGGAGATAGGAAGAGTATTTGGTGAAGCTGATAGTTGATCTGCGGTCGGTGGGTGGTCGGTGTCTATGTTAGAAGGAAAGAGGTCAACAGTGGGATCATTAAAGAAGAACGATGTAAATGGAAAAGAGATATGAAAGTTAGAGAGAGATGAGAACATCTTATGTTCCCAAAAGATGACATGACGAGAAATACGTAATCGTTTAGAGATAGGATCCCAACAACGATAACCCTTATGTTCAATCCCATAGCCTAAGAAACAGCATAGACGAACACGAGGTTCTAACTTGGTGCGTTCATGTGGTTGAAGGAGGACAAAACAAGCACAACCAAAAACCTTGAGAAGATTATAAGAAGGGGTAACACCATATAGATGCTCATAAGGAGATTGATTTTGGAGAATAGGCATGGGAACACGATTGATGGTATAAATAGCAGTAAGAGCTGCTTCCCCCCAGAATTTTTTAGGACATGAACTAGAAATAAGAAGAGTGCGAATAGTATCTAAGATATGTCTGTGTTTACGTTCAGCTCTCCCATTTTGTTGAGAAGTGTCAAGACAAGAATAATGAGAGACAGTACCATGTTGACGAAGAAACTTGAGAAAATTAGTTTCCTTGTATTCCATGGCATTATTGGCACGAAAATTTTTGATAGATCTTGAAAATTGAGTTTTGACCATGTTGGCAAAATCATAGTAAAGTTGAGGTAACTCAGAGCGATTATTCATTAGGTAGAGCCAGGTAAACCGAGAATAATCATCTATAAAGATAACAAAATATTTTGACCCCCCCATTGTGGAATGAGGAGAAGGTCCCCAAACATCAGAATGGACTAAATCGAAAAGAGCAGTTGAAACAGAGTCACTTTTATTGAAAGATAAAGCTGGTTATTTTCCAAGTTGACAATGTAAACAAGTGACATCATCATTTTTGACAGACCCTAATAGACCAGTGGTCACTAAAGAGCGAAGGCGCCCAACAGAAACATGCCTTAGTCTGGAATGCCAAAGGTTGAAAGAAGGAGTTGTAGAGGTGGATGCAGCAATAGAAGAATGATGAGAAGGAAGATGAAGATTGACGAGCTCAAATAGTCTTCCAACTTTACGGCCTATCCTAAGGATCTGTCCTGTTTGAGGATCCTGTACAGAACAACCAGAAAAAAAAAAGAACATTAAGTCCAAGTTCACATATTTGACCAACTGAGATAAGATTAAGAGTAAGTTTAGGTATGTGAAAGGTCTCAGAGAGTGTGACATTGGGGGTGGATACTTTTCCTGTATGATTTACTTTCATATGAGATCCATCAGCAGTGGTAATAAGAGGAGTGCGAGTAGTAGAATTTTGGGAGATAAATATGGTGGAATCAGAAGTCATGTGATTACAACAGGCGAAATCAAAAAACCAAGAAGTGTTACCTAAAGTAACAGACATAGCAGTAGAGTGAGTACCAGAAGTAGAGAGGAGTTGTTGGAGCAGATCCCTTAGATCATTGGTAGAGACAGATGATGTGGAGTCTGGCAAAAAAGATCCTTCAATTGTAACAGCCATGACAGATGAGGGACTAGACTTAGGCTTAGCATTTACGAGAGGTGGTTTTGTAAGGATGCTTAAAGCAATCTTTCTGATAATGACCAGGGCCTTTTTTGTGACAAAATTTGCAGACCCTGATGGGGCAGTTCAAAAGGGCATGATGAAGATCATGACAGTAAATACAACCTAGTTGAGAAGAAGATTTAGATGAGGATTGACTGACCCTATGGTAGGGTGTAGCAAGAACTGTATCAGTAGTCTGTGATGGGAGATTCTGAGATGGAAGAGTATCAAGACGAGTTTCCTCTGATAGAAGCTCAGAGACAGCACTTTCTATAGTGGGAAGTGGATGCCTGTGTAGAAGAGCGGCTCGAACGGATTCAAATTTATCAGTGAGAGCCATGAGAAATGTTATTAGTCGTTGCTGATCTTTGTAAGTAGTGAACTTCTGGGTATCCGTAGAACCATGTAGGTTCTGAAAGAGTTAACTGATCCCAAATAACATACATTTCAGAAAGAAAGCTATGGATAGATTGACCAGGCTTTTGAATAGTACAATGAAGAGTCCTTTGGAGTTGAAATTGATGAGCCAGATCAGTAGTGGTGTACCTATTCTGAAGAAAGTCCCAGACTACTTTGGCGGTATCAAAATGACCAAATTGGAGGCCAATAGAGGAAATATAGGTATTAAGAAATCATGTGATAACTTGATGATTTTTGTTATCCCAATCATCAAGTCGTTTTGCATATTTGTCGTTGGCTTCAGATTTTTCTTTCTTGGGTTCAGTAATAGTACCAATGATAAGACTCCAAAGCTTACGGCCCTTTAAGAAGCTTGTCATTGCCGGAGCCCAAGAGGAGTAATTGGGGCCATCAAGAATAATATTAATAGGTTGCGATACATCGGAGCGTTCCATAGATGCAAAACTTGAAAACAATTTTTTTTTTCTTTCACACCACAGTCGGAATAGACTTGTTGTTAATGACGCAAGCAACAATGACAACTCTGGCGTTACGGAGAGAGTGAGGTTGGGTCTTGTGTTTGGGAACAATATGGGTGACGTCTGGTGATGGATTGTGGTTGCGGTGGTGATGGAAGTTGACGGTGGTGATGATGGATGGAACAATGGTTTTATTTGAGTTGGCTTCTGGATTTGATAGAGAGATATTCGGGATGTGATAGTGGTGGCTTCTGGATCTTACCGGTAGGACCGGACTGAGACCATGAATAGTGGCTGGCATCGCAGGTGGTGAAGAGCCACGAAGCGGCGACTGATGGTGTTGCGGGTGGCGGAGGACCACGAAGTAGTGACTGGTGGTGGAAGTGTTGCGGCGACAATTGGTGGCTTCACAAGCGACTGATGGTGGAAGTGTTGCGGCGGCAACTGGTGGCGTCGCAGATGGTGGAGGTGATGCGATGGCGACTGGTGGCGTTGCAGAGGGGTCTGGTGTGGGTCTGTATGTGGTGACGATAGAGAATCCGCCAGAGAAGGGCAACAGGAGAGGAAGATGGTGGCTTTACCGCCGGAGGAGTAGTAGCGTGAGGAGCAGCGGCTGGTGTCGTGGCATGTGGCGGAGCGACGATGCTGGAGATGCGGCGATTGCAGATGATGGTTGAACAATGGCTGGTTGGGTCTTCTGGTGATGAAGGTTGCTGGTGATGATGGTGGTTTATTTTGATTAGAAATGGTGGTTGAACAATAACAAGTTGAGTCTACTGGTGATGGAGGTTTCTGGTGGTGACTTGGGTTTGCAGAAACTTAGGATGGATTTGCAGATGGTGGATTTTGGGTTGCGGCTGTGGTGAAGGTTGTTGGTGCGATGAGTTTTGCGTGGTTACAGATGGGTTAAACTAGTTGTTGATGGATTGACTATGGTTCACAGTGACTGATATGTAAGTTGTAGATGGTGTTTGTGGGTCTGTATTGAGAGTAGTAATGGTGAACACGGTCTGTATTGTAGATGGCGTTTGTGGGTCTGTATTGGGTGTAGGAACACGGTCTGTATTGATATTGGGTGTGGTGATGGTGAACAGATGGGTCTGTATTGGGGCGGCTGTCACTTTTTGTATTAGGTCTGTATGTTTGAAGGTGATGTGATTTTTGTAAGGTTGGATAGTGACAATGATTTTAATATAGTTGATGAATAGTATCAAACAATGAGAAACAGTGAAATCGTTTATGGCTCTGATACCATGTTACGATTAGAGAGAAAAGATAAAGAAGATATATCTCGTATATATTCATCAACAATATATTATATTCATCTCCAATACAATGGGTTATATATATAGGTGATACAGAGAGTGAGTCAAGGAGAGAATAATGGGATGGAGAGAGAATAAAGGGAGAGATTATGGGGGAGAGATTATAGGGACACATGTTACATATGTTACATATGTATTATACTAACAATATGTAAGTATATTGACATAATAAAATAATATAAATATGAACATGTTACTTCGCAATCGAGAAGGACTTTATATTGACATAATAATATAAATATGAACATGTCACTTCGCAATCGAGAAGGACTTTATATTGACATAATAATATAAATATAAACATGTCACTTCGCAATCGGAAAAGACTCTATATTGACATAATAAAATAATATAGATATGAACATGTCACTTCGCAATCGGGAAAGACTTTATATATACATATATATTATATATTTATATGTATATATAGATATATCTATATAAATATATAGATTATATGTATGGGTATATATATATATATATATACACACATATACACCAATAGATATATTATATATTTATCTATATATATATAGATATATGTATAGATATATTTATCTATTGAAATGACATAAAATAATTTTCGTACCTTTTACTTGTCTTCTCCGTTAGTCAGAACCTCGTGCTTTTACTTGTCTTTTTGGGTGATCAAAATCTCGTGCTGATAACGTGTTGTATAATAGTAGTATATATATTACCTACTTCGCAATCGGAAAAGACTTTATATTAACATCATAAAATAATATAGATATGAACATGTCACTTTGCAATCGGGAAGGACTTTATATATACATATATATATTATATTTATATGTATATATAGATATATCTATATAAATATATATATTATATATATATATATACACACACACACACACATATACACTAATAGATATATTATATATTTATCTATATATATATAGATATATTATATATTTATCTATATATATATATATGTATAGATATATTTATCTATTGAAATGACATAAAATAATTTTCGTACATTTTACTTGTCTTATTCGTTAGTCAGAATCTCGTATTTTTACTTGTCTTCTCGGGTGGTCAGAACTAGGGATGACAATTTTGTCCGCCCCGCCGGGTTTCTGCCCTGTCCCGCCCCGTTAAGGGAGGGTATGAGAGCCATTTTTTTTCTGTAGGGGCGGGTTTGGGAAAAAAAATCAAAACCCGCCACGGGTACGGGGCGGGTTCGGGACTCTATAATAACCCGCCCCGCCCCGCCCTGCCTATATATTTTATTATTATAAATATATTTATATATATATATATATACAAATTATAATTTTACTTTTGGTTGTATTAAGACTTATGTTTTCATTTTATCTTTTTGTTGTATTAACACTTCTTTAATTGTTGGATCAAACTTGTTACTAAGTTATTTAGTTGTGAAATATATTTTCTATAATATGCTATTTAATTGTGGAATCTTGTCATTTTACTTCTTAAACAGAGGTTATACTATTTTGAATTTAATAGTATCAAACTTGGTAATACCCACTAGGGTCGTATTTTTTAAAAAAATCAATTTTTATTGATGTTCGATGTGGTTACAATTTTGTGGGGAGGGGCCCCTCCCCTCCCTGTCTCGTCCCACCCCTTTTGAAATTTTAAACCGGGCGGGGCGGGGTAGGGACGGGGTGGGGTTTCTCCCAACGGGGTGGGGATGAGTTTTAAAATTTCATTCCGTTTTAAACTCGCGACGGATTTGATAATAGTGTTGAAGGCAACGGGGTAAGGACGGATTTAGGCAAACCCGTGCCGTACCCGCTCTATTACCATCCCTAGTCAAAATCTCGTACTAATAACGTGTTATATAATAGTAGTATATGATACATAGAAAGAGTTCGAGGATGAAGGTAATACATATAATAGTAGTAGAATATAAAAGCGAGAGATAGAGGAAAGTAAGATAAGAGAGAGAGAGCGTTGCTTTGGATTCAAAGTTTATATCTGACCCAAACTTACAATTTGAACATGTATTTATAGGCAAAACAATTGTGGCGAGTCACTTGGTGAGAGATATCCATTTGCCTGATATTTATATCCACTTGCCGCCTCTGTGAATTGCAAGTAATAGAAAACAAACACAAGTGGGTGGACCCCACTGATATGCAACAATTTTTTCTTTTTCAGTAAAGAAAAATAACAAGTTATTTGAGTTGATTGTAAAATTGTAATATGCCCTTTTACGAAAACGACACCGCTTGAATGTAGGTGCAAATACTCTGAGAATGGACGGCCCGGATTAAATCTCAGGTGACGCCCTTCTCTTATATTGATAGGGTTTCTCTACAAACCCTGAACATTCCGCCAGAGCAAACCCTAGTTAGTACTCACAAGGAAGTCGCATCTCTGATCCATGGGTACTCTCTATCCTTTCAACATCATTTATGTTCTTCGATCCATCTATCTATTCTTTATAATAGCATTTGAGATTCGCATTTGTTAATATGTGACGCTTTAATTGAGCTTAGTGATTGGGATTGTGTGTGTGTGTGTGTATATATATATACGTGTATGTTTGTGTGTGTATATATATATATATATATATATATTTATGTATACATTTTTGTGAAAATCACAGGGGCTTACACATACGTGTCGGAGCTATGGAGGAAGAAGCAATCAGATGTGATGAGGTTCTTGCTGAGGGTGAGGTGTTGGGAGTACCGTCAGCTTCCGTCTATTGTTCGTGTCACTCACCCCACTCGCCCGGACAAGGCTCGCCGTTTGGGCTACAAGGCCAAGCAGGTAATGCTCTTAGTTTTGTGGGTGTATAATGTGGAAAATTTTAAATTTCGACAAATCTGATTGGAAATGCAATATGTTTTTGAATCATGGTTCTGATGCCGATCTCTGCGTGCTTAATTATCGTTTTGGAGATATTGTTGAACAAACCTCTTATTACGTGTTCGTTGAATTGCCATATTGAACATATATTTTTGCAGAACATGTCAAGATTAATATTCATGTGTTTAAGCCTTTCACTGTCTTAGATTAGCCTTTTCTCGATTTGTAAATTGAATATATTTGTTTCCGATAAGTTCTGTTGTTTTTTAAGTTAAGATATTAATTTAGTTGAAAATAGATCTAAGCTGTAAGTGTTCTAAGATGAACTCTGTTTGGCTGTAAATTGAATATATTTTTGAATCAGTATGATGTCTGTGTAATTAATTACCTTTTTGGCTATTTGGTTGATTGTATGTTCTGTAGTGTTAACCAGTTTATAGGTTCATTGCCTGTTTTTTATGGGGAAAAAAAATCTGATGTGGGTGTATTTGCTTGTTGAATTACCATATTGAACATATATTTTTACAGAACATGTTAAGGATATTCATGAGTTTAAGCCTTACATTACTGTGTCTTAGGTCATTTTAATGTTTATTACTCCTTTTATTGAGTATGTAAACTAAAAAATCAGTATTTTAGATAAATTTTGTTGCCTTTTTAATTCAGAACAAGCATTGTCAAAGATAGATCTAAGCTGTAGGAGTTCAAAGACAGTGTTTAGGTTGCAATTGTTCCTAATTTTCAATGTTATTGTCAAATGCTATGTAGGATTAGTCATTTTACTTGTATATTAGCTGAAGACCAAAAAAAAAATTCAATTCTGTCGGTTAGGTTATTGAATGTTTGTTCGGTCTATTGACACCGATGGAGTATGTTTCCCTTCCCTCTTTTTATCATGCACTGTAGAGCTTTTAATATATGATATCTTATGTATAGATTGATGGCTAAATATATCTGCTTTACCATCAGACATTCTATATATGTTTTAATACATGTTTGTCCAAACTACATTATGTATATTTGTTTTCACAGTTTCTGTTAGTTCTCAATGGTAGTCTTTTATGTGTATTGATTTTTCTTGTCCAATTCGGGGGTGGTATCAATTGAAAAGTTCTTTTTGTGGGCTATGTAGTCCTTGAAATGATCTTTTTGGAGTGTTGTTATCTCACATTTTTAAATGTGGTTTTAAGTAATCAACTAAGCAGCTTGTGGTATTGTGATGGAGGATTTGTAGAGTGATGTTATTATGGCCAATAAGAATGTAGCATTGGTTACTGGTTTGCATGTTTTATGCTTTACTATGATGAACCAATGAAATAGTCGAACTGTTTTATTTTTGTCATGTTAAATTGCATTTTACCCTTTTTATGAAAACTTGCCTAGCTTAAAATGTAATATAATTTTCAATTGTTTATTGGTTTTTTGTACATTATTTACTTTCTGGATGTGTGTATGTATGTTTGTGCACACACCATGCATGTATGTTTGTGCGCTTTCGAAATGGTTGAGGGCACAGTTGCTCACGATTTCTATCGTCACGTTGCTTTATCGTTACATTGCTTGAACCCTTGCTGATGGATTTAGGTTATGCATTACCTTTTATCCTTTTGGAATATGTTCTGAGATGTTAACATTTTGAAACTGTTATTAGGGTTATGTGGTCTATCGTGTCCGTGTTAGACGAGGTGGCCGCAAGAGGCCAGTTCCCAAGGGTATTGTGTATGGTAAGCCCACAAACCAAGGTGTTACCCAACTGAAGTTCCAGCGCAGCAAGAGGTCGGTTGCAGAGGAACGCGCGGGTCGAAAGTTGGGTGGTCTAAAGGTTCTCAATTCGTACTGGACTAATGAGGTTTGTATTTTAACTTCCATTATTTGCTCGCTGTGCTCTCCTTTTATTTATCTTGTTTTCATTATGGTTCTTCATACCTGGATGTCTTGATGTAGGATTCAACTTACAAGTACTACGAGGTAATCCTGGTTGATGCTGCCCATAATGCCATCCGAAACGATCCAAGAATCAACTGGATCTGCAACCCCGTACACAAGCACAGGGAACTCCGTGGTCTCACTTCTGCAGGAAAGAAATACAGGGGTCTACGTGGAAAGGGTCACAGACATCACAAGGCTCGGCCTTCTCGCAGGGCAACCTGGAAGAGAAACAATACCCTCTCCCTCCGTCGTTACCGTTGATTTTGCCAATATATCTTGGTTTTATGGCACACTATTATCTGGATTTTGTTTGAAAGACACAAGATCTCTTATCTGAGTTTGAAATTTTGGGGTTTGTGAGACATCTTAAACATGTTCGGTGTTAATGTTTTAGACTCTAACATATGAAAGTTATTTTTGTTTATGCCTTGCGTTTTATAAATTGCTTCAAAGGAATTAGACATGAATTTTTACCATGTTTGCATAATTGTTTTGGGCAGCTGAAACTATAACAGACCTCAATGCCATCCAGCCCGTCAAATGTGATGTCTTTTCTTTTTGACACAAAATGTGCTTAATTTAGGGAAGGTATTTGAAATGCATGTGTGTCCACCGGTTGTGTTAGTGCCTCGTAAAAATTATCAAAAGGATGGTTATTTATTTTTTGTTGAACCATGTCATTGCTTTAATAAAATTTTCAGAAACGTTTCCATCTCTCTTTATATATATATATATATATATATATATATATATATTACAGATTTAAGCCATTGGTAGGACGCAATTAGATCAATTCTCCATAAAATTAGCCAGAGCTTATCTAAAGGCATCCATAACATTAGCCAGAGCTTATCTAAAGGCATTAGAACCAACCCACCTCTTAAATATCTGCATCTAGAATGGTATTATTTGATACACACAGATTTTATATATTTCAGGAGGCTTGAAAGTGTCGTGACACCTTTCTAAAAGGTGTGACACCTTTCTAAATATCTGAAGGGCATGTATCGAAAGTTTGACACCTTTGTCAAGAAAGAAAAAAATATCCTAGCAACATTTTGATAAGATTAGATAACCAAATTATTATCAACCAGGTCACATGATCATCCTCCTTGACTTGCACACCGCATATCACATGCCCCTTCGTAAGTTGTATACCTTTTGTAACTTGCACACGGTTACAGTGATCGTAAAAGCTAATGGATTTGTACAGCCTCGCATGTTGTTAGTATACACTCTGTTTGTTATCGTTTGCTTGTCAATAGAAAATTTCAATATAAATGTTTCATACAACTAACTACAGAATTTAAAATGCATATATGTTCTTATTCCTCGGTACCAAATATATAAGCTAGGAGCAGAATTTGTGAAAAATTATTGTTTTGATCTTCAACAAATTGCTGGGAGGATGATGCATCCTTTCCTTTCAGAGTAATCTTCGGGTTGATTTCATTTGCATCCCAACTCGGCCAAACATTAGCTATGATTTCTATTCTGAGAGCGAGAATTTGAGCATAGAAATGTACCGATAAATGTATGCTTTGATTGAAATGTGATCCACAGAAAAAAGTACGACTGTTAATCAAGTTTGCATCGTATTTCAAGTTAGTACTTGGAAGACATACATTTTTGTTCGTCATAAATAAGAGGAGGGTGTATTGAAACTGCATGCTATATGCCTGAATGAGGCATAAGAACAATATATAAAACTGCATTTACAATGAGGACCTCTTATATAAAAAGATACAGCCCTCCCAAATAACCAAATACAAAACACTCAAGCAAAACGACATAACTGGCTTAGAAACAGCAAAGTAAGCTTAGACATGCCAGCTCCTGGCTAAATCACATTTTCAAAACCGCATACTCACAATGTGACTTTTTTTGCTGGAGGTTCTTCAGCTATATAGATATATATTTACACTTTGCTGTGCCAAAAATCTACTTCTGTGCTGTAATCATTTCTAAGTGTTCTGCTATTTCTTTCTTTCCAAACCATATAGATAGTAGCAGCTGAACAAAGCTTTTGAATAATTATCATAAGAGATCATCTTTCCACTGCTTTGCAGCCCAGGTACTAAATTCAGCCGATGCACGATTCTGCCATACTCTGCCACATTTTGCATCAGGAACAGTTTGCTGCTTATAGAACACACATTTGAGATTCTGGGAGTTGATAAAGTTATGGATCTTATCCAAGTAATCAACATGCCCAAATAAGATTTCGTCCTTTCTAATTTGTAAACTATCACATGCACCGATCAGTCATATACTCTTATTAATATTTAAAAATGTCAAAGACTGCTCAATGTCTTCACTGCAACTGATTCGGCGAAGAAGATTTTGAATCCCATCAACCCATTTCTGTTTATGCATCTTGTTATTGCACCAAAACTCCAGAAGACCCTGCGCAGTTTTAAGGCCAAAACAGGCTTCCATGTTTTCTCTTTCTTTTCTGAATGGCCAATGAGCAGTCTCGTCACAGACTCCATAAACTACACCTGTAACCAGTAGATTATGTTAGATGAGAAGTGAGAACACAGATTTCTTTGAACTTATATCTATTAAGTTGACAACCAACGAGATAACAATGAAAGAATAAAAGTTAGGAATTTTAAATCACAAAGGAAGCATATGAAAAAGAAAAAGCATGAAAACAATATGAGTAAATTTATTCAACTAAATGCACCTAAAGGTAATTGCTTAAAGCATACATTTATTCTTCTTGGAGAAGGCTCCTCCAACATGCTTGCTTTTGAGCTTAACAATGACCTGCCAAGAACTTGTATCAGAGATCAATTTAACATTTTGTTATAGAATGACTGGAACTGCAAAACTCTTGCCAATCTTGCCCAGTAATGTTCCGTACCTGAGATTTCTTATTGATGTAGACAGAGACGCGCTTCCATCTTAATGCTCCTGAGAATACTCAATAGAAAGTGCATTTGATTTAGCAAGTGGAGTGATGATAAGACATATTATCATATAATATTAGAGGAGACGAAATTCAAAAATTCCTGAAATAGCAGATTCTTGTTTCAATATTTCATTTCAAACTTCAAAGTTCTTCATACTTTTAAATTCTTTTACCACCTATGTGCATAGTTCCTGACATTTCAGGGGAAAGTTAAATATATTATGAAAATCTGTTTATTCCTTTCTGAATTCGGCACCTCACAGCAAGGCAATGCAATCCTTTATAGAAAGGATTTCATAATCAAATAAACTTGATCTTAAAGACAAACTTTAAACAGCGAATTACCTTTTCGTGTTTGTTGCAGTAATTCACCTATACAGGGTGTATCTTGACCTTCCATTTCTTTGTGGAATTCAGAAACCCAGGGGGGTCCTGTCGTACCTTTATCATAGGGACTTATAGATGAATTTTTCTTAACTTCTTTTGGTAATCTTGCTTTTAGAGCAGCCTCTCCTCTCAAAGCTGATTCAAAAGAAGGAAAATATGATGTTAAAAGAATATAAAATGTAGTGCACAACTTCATAATGCAGCTCAGCACCAATTTCTAGAAAGAATTCACAATGTTTGGCAATAATTTGGAGGGGAACTCTGAACTATTTGGTAAAACAAAGCAAGAAACAAGTTGATGTAATGTAAGAGGCTTGATGCAGGTGTTTTTATTTTGAAATTATTCAGAATGATGCAAGAACATTGCAAATATCTCAAATAGTTAAAAATAGTTGATTTTTATTGAAATGTGAGCTATGAAATTGGATATGAACACTGGAAGGAAAAAGCCCTTTATAGTTCGGTACTTTCTCAACAGGTCTTACAATATTTTGACTCAATATGCAGAGCAAATATATTGTCACAATATGGAAAGCAAAAAATTGGATCAAATACCAGTTGCAGCTGCAGCTGTGAGAGTCACGAGATCACTGGGATTTCTAATGTCAACAGCTGATCTGATTACAGAAGCCACATGATCATGATCAGATCCATTTGATTGAGCAATCTCTATGCAATGCGAGGCAAGAAGTTGTGTAGCAGATGCCAATGCAACACTTGTTTTTGAGCTGGGGCTTTTGGAGTTCTCTTCTGCAACCACAGCAGCCAATGCTGCAGCTAGTCTGGCAATGGCAAGGGCTGCATGCGTCCTTGCATTATCGACACGTGCCTTATCTTTCTTCTTAACCACGCTATTGCTGAGCTCCTTGTGATGGAACCACCTTCCAAATGACCCCGTTCTCCGAGTATTTACCACATTTTTTACCTTGCCTGGCTGCTAAAAAAAAGAAAAAAAAAGCACGAAGAGAACTACAAAGAGTGAATTCAATAACTTTACAATCTCAACTTGGAATGACACGCATTCCAAGTGTTCTTTTGTCACAACTTTATGGAGAATTACTATATATACACACACAAATAGTTGAATACATGCCCCTCAAATGGTGAGATAGTATTATTCCAAAAAGAAGGCTTTTTAACTCAGAAAATTGGGAATGGAAAAATGAACTCACTCTTCTAAGTTATACACACAACACTAACAATAAACAGCAAATCAAGATCATCCAATTCCATTTGCCCTACACAAATCTAGCAAATCTTTCAAATCATTCCTTAATTTCACCAAATTATGGAATTATAAATATACTAAGCACCACAAAGATCAGCAGAAACAAATGAAAAGCAAGTATTAGATAATAGTAATTAAGAAGATGCAGGAAAAAGAAATAGAAAAAGATGGAAGAGATAGCTTACAACAAATTGAGGTGCAACCATTGTCTCAGGAAATGGGATCACATTGGAATTCTCATCAAATTTAAATGGTTTCTGTTTATGAGCAAGAGCTTTCGAAATCTCAGTAGCGGAGAGACTCCAAGACCTTGACAAGAACTCCATGGGCTCTTTTGGTGTTTCTGGTTGAGGAATTGAAGGTAATGTCAATTTCATCTCTTCATTCTCTTCTACATCCTCTAACCAATGATAAGAGTTCTTCTTCAAACCCAAACAATGACCACCCTCCATTATATATAAATCAGTCCAAATTCCACCAATCAATTGAAAAGATTAATTATCTTCCTTATGATTCCTTTGGTTCTGTCAAATGTAAATGTCTATCAGATTTTTAATGCCTTCAATGCCATATCAATCAAAAACAAACTCAGCAATCAGCAATAAACATTCCAATGCCCATTAAATATACAATCAATAGAGACTAATCATAAGATATATGAAGAGTATACTTCAAGGGTTGAAACCCAGTTGAGATTTTGATAGATTGGTTTGAAAAACATATCAAAGGACTCAGAGACATATTATAAAACACCTAATAGATTCATTCAGTTTCAAAGAGAGAGAGAGAGGTTCTACTAACCTTGCAACTTCAGATCCACCCTGTCAAGAAGTACCCAACACCTACTGTGAAAAAGCTTCAACTTAGCTCTCCAACTATTTATATGAAGATAGAAAGAAGTCCCCGCAACAGAGAGACATAATAGAATATATAAATAAACATAACAATCTAGTGCTTGTAACCCCCATGAATTGAGGTGAGGTTTTTGTTACAGAAGATTGAAAATCAATGCATATACTACATGTGTGTATATATGTTTAAATATAGAGAGAGAGTGGAAGGTGGAGCGGAATTCACGAGTTTCCAGGACTAGAATTCAACATTCGTTGAATAAATATTTAAAAAACAAATACTAATAATATAACAAACATAAGAAAACATTATCCTGATTATGGGGACAATGGTTTCATTGCTCTCGTGCACCCCTGCTTATATAACGCGTTTATCTGTGAAGAAGCATTTGATTATATACAATATATATATACATATATATATATATATATACACACACACATGACTAGATGTGTATACAAATACATGGGTGGTGGTGTTGCAATCTTTTGTGATTAACATATTTTATATATATATATATATATATATATATATATATATTTAACAAGTTGTAGTCTTTTCCAAGTTTGGTGCTAGATTATACTAAACTTTCGGTGGTCGGTACTTTGGAAGTGTTAAAAAATGTTTGCCATGGACTAAAGAGTGGGCCCTTGGAAAAGGAAGTTAAAAAGTCATATGATTAGCAAGCACGGTAACATACATTTACAGTAGTGTGGAGGTATTATGATAGATCTTTTCATTCCACCCACCACAATTTTTGAGGACAACTTGCATCTTATTACGTGTCATTTTTATTTCCTGTCAATCATGTAGTAACAATTTTATATTTGCTTACCTTCCGAAAAAAAAAAAAAAATTATATTTGCTTATGTAATAATTTTTCATTATTTATACAACAATTATATTAATTTTTTTAAAATAATTATCACTTATACTCCTTCAATTTAACCAATATTATTATTAAATCCTCTCAAATTTTATTATTTTCGATTACACTCCTTGAATTTTTGATTCACGTATCAATTCTTTCTGTTAGTGTGATATCGGTGAAGAAACGAAATTTACTGACATTAGCCGCAGAAATGTATTGAATAGTCATTTTTGTCCTTCTCGTGAAATGACCTCATGAGTAAAATCGTAAAATTATCAAAAAAATGTAAGAAAACTTGACGAACATCACTGACAAGGTATAGTCAAGAATATTAAAATGATAAAAAATTTAGTCGGAAGATATTACCTAAAAAAGGTGTAAGTGATAATTAATATATATATTTTTTAAAATTAATAATTACGTTAAATTACTTACGTAACAACCTATATGGTGTATTGTGCACCAACTATACGGGATGCATGTAAAAGATCTCTGCACAAGAGGGGACTTGATGTCATGTGAAGCTCGAATTTAAGTTGAGGTTTCTATGCACAAAATAGAGTTTTGATCAGCCATGCTAGTCGTTAAACCATGCTCCTCTTTGCTCAAGAAAATTTGAGTTTTTCTTTTGGGTAAATTATTATGACAACCTCCAAAGTTTTGCCAAATTACTTTTGAATTAAAGTTTTTAAAATATAGTAGTCAACATTTTTTGAAATTTGCTTGACTTTTACTCGGGTACTCTTACCGCTAATTGACAATTAGCTCTGTTAAAATCAATTAACATAAAAAATCGAATTGTCAAAACTACCATTGGTGACTATAATGCTGGTGTGATATATATATATATATATATATATATAACATGTTAATTTCAGTCAAAAGATTAGAAATTAAGGTTATTTTTGCACAAAAATATTATAACTTAAGAGTACATTTGTAATTGTATATTATATGTGATTTTATTTAATGGATCATTAGTTTGACAGGAGTGTCAGACTAATTTTGCAAGAACTTTAATTTGAGGATGATTAAACCAAATCTCATAAAAAGTCAGAGTAATTTACTCTTTTCTTTTTCAATTTATCATCGAGGGTATAGCGGTATGCTGCAACCACGTGATTAAAAAAAATTGGGATAATTGGTGAAAAATTATCACATGTTTTTTTTTTTTTTTTTTATCTCAAGTGACCTGAAAAGTTCACCCGATTAATGATCATATTATTGTTCTAATATATGGGAACACTTCAATCTTTAGACTAGGTACATCTTAATGTTATGGTCCCTGTCTGGATCCGAATTTAAGTTAGAAAAATAGAATTATGAGTTTGGTTTCGATCAGATTTCAGGTTAATCCGAAATTGATTTCATTCATACTTATATCTAAATCTGATCTAAAATAATTTGCGAGTCACTTTTTAAAAAAAGACCATATCCAACCCATTTTAAAATTTTAAATTTAAAACTTAAATCCAAATAAAATTGATTTCGTTTGGTGGCTCCCATTTTGCTTGTTGCTTGGTTAAAATTCATTTGTTGGTCTCAAGAATAAAATGAACAAAGAGGCCAATTAGATTGTGTTTGTGAATCCTTTCTTGTTTTGACAAGGGAAATGTGATTTAGTTAGAAATTTTTTGTGAAGATGATACTTGAATACCGAGGGGTTTTGACTTCTAGAAAAATTTGCATGTGTATATCTAAGTCACATAATTCTTTTAAATGGGTGTCGTTTTCGTGCTTCACATACATTTACTTTGTCACTCAGTATGACATCAAATTTGATGCTTTCACGCTCTTACTCCTTCTATGTGTGGCTTAGGACTAGATAAAAGGAAACTTTAGTATTTCAATTAGCACTCTGCTTGGGCGGGAGAAAATTTTCCTTCACCTCAGCTGACCAAAGAGTGAAAAATGCTAGTGTCACAAATTGTCATACTCACTAAAACAAATTTCAAGAGTATAATCACATAAACTCCATTTTTCAAAAAACTTCACATTTTCTGTACTTGTAGGTATTGCAATACACTCATAAATTTGGACCTTATATGTATAACACGTGCGATAAATTTTATTGCACATATATGACACGTAAAATTTAAAGTTATTCGATGTATTTACACTGACTGTGGACACCCTCTCCCCCGCGCGCGGGGCTGGCGATTCACTAATGTAGTGGGACATAAACCTCTTTTATCACTAATCTCGAAGGTGTTAAAAGAGGAGCTTCTTTCCTTTATCAGTTGCTTCGGGCACTACTTTAATGAATGACAAACCACGAAGCAACACACTTCGAATCTTGACTACAACTCAAAGAATGTCTTTTGGGTTAACCAGTACTTTTTTTTTACCCTTCAGATAATTAAATAGAATAATCTTCTAATATTGAAGTCTATAATATATATATATATAATGTCTTGATAACTATCTTTTTTGCAATTTTGTTTGTAAAAATATTTTTACTCAGCAATGAGCAATAAATTATTACTAAATATATATATATATATAAATTGATGTTGATGAAATATCATATGTTCATAAAAGCAAACTCCATAATTGTCCTGAAACCTATTGGGGAGATGGTATAGTGAAATTAGGCTGTTGTCAATTGTATGAGAAATATCCCACTTGTATGATTGCCTATTTTTCATCATAGTTATTGTATGAGATCTCCCAATTGTATGAGATGGTCACATGCCAACCCACGTGTCTGTCTGTGTCCACTGTCCACCCAATCATACTTTCATTCACTACACTACAAGACACCTCAAACTTGTATACAATTCCCACATTATATATGTCTACTTCCTAATTGTGACATATCTTCCACCATGATGACAACTATATATGAATTATGATATCATATTTTTCCACATTCCTGGCTGAATAGTGGCTGCCTAATTGTTCTAAAGATTTAAAATGATCATACCTCGTAGTCATAGGCAAGGCCCCAATATGGTCCCTCCTTTCCATATCCTTTGTATACTTGAACATTAATTTGTTAAAATTAGTACACACACACACACAGATATATATATATATATATATATATATTTTATGGCGATTTAAGACAGCTTAGAATCATAAGATATCCAATATAGAAAGATATCCAAATGCTTCATGGTAAGGAAATAATATGTGTGTGTGTGTACTAATTTTAACAAATTAATGTTCAAGTATACAAAGGATATGGAAAGGAGGGACCATATTGGGGCCTTGCCTATGACTACGAGGTATGGATCTCATCTTCCGACAGCTTCCTTGACTTGCAAAAAAAGAGATCTATCCACATGATAATTTTATTCAACAACGGTCAGAAATGAGTTCATTCAATTGCAAGTTTTAAATCACAAATGGCCTTTTTGTGAGGCACATCAAAAGCAAGTAACAAGTGAAAGGTACTGTGATAAAAAAAGAAAAAATTACATTTAAGTCCTACTTTTTCTTTCAAAAGATAAGTAAGTCCTATAATTTTGTTTATAAGATCAATAAGTTTTACTTTTAAAACTCACTCTTTTACATTTAAATTCTAAACCACTCAACATTCCATTTATACCATTACAAAATTAGACTAAAATTTGCAATTATAATTTCGTAAGCCAAAATTTTATATTTGAATATTTAAATATGTCTAAATTTTTTTATTAACAGTTAGATTTTTTTTTATTTTCAAAAAAATCATTTTTTTTTTCAAAAGGATAAAATTTTATTCAAATTATTTCAATAAAAAGAAATTATAATATTTTATTAATTTTTAAATAATTTTTTTTTGTATATGAAAAATTATTGTCGTAAAATCTACAAAAGAATTTTGGAATTAAATTTAATTAAATTATCAAAATAATTGGTCTTTTTTTTCAAAAGAATAAAAGATAATTCAAATTATTTCAATAAAATGAAATTATAATATTTTATTAATTTTTAAATAATTTTTTTTGTATATGAGAAATTATTGTCATAAAATCTACAAAAGAATTTTGGAATTAAATTTAATTAAATTATCAAAATAATTGGTCTTTTTTTTCAAAAGAATAAAAGATTATTCAAATTATTTCCATAAAAAGAAATTATAATATTTTATTAATTTTTAAATAGAATTTTTAATATTTTTATATGAAAATTTATTGAAGTGAAATTTAGAAAAAAAAAATTGGAATTGAATTTTAATTATATTAATTTTAAATCTAATTTCATAAAGGTATAAGTGAAAAATTAAATGGTTTAGAACTTAAATAGAAAAAGGTTTCTGGACTTGTTGGTCCTATAAAAAAAAATTTACAAGACCTACTTATCTTTTGTATAAAAAAGTAGAACTTAGTTATAATTTTTCAAAAAAAAAAAAATGGGGTCCGTTCTGAACCTACACTGCACTTAATTTATATACGAATGAAGTAATCTAAACCATTGCCTTGTGCATTTCACCTGGCCTCTTCTCATACAGCTTTTAAATAACATGTTACAATAGGGGTCAAATCAACCCCGAATTTTAGCAGGGGACAAAAAAGACCAGGCCCATTATACAAATGGCCAAGCTGAGGCCAGCAGGTTCCAAAAAACAAAAAGAACTGAAGATGAATGGCAAAACAACTTAGCCTCTGATCATAATTATTCATATGGGCCTAAATATACAGGTCTAAGCCTTTATATATTGATGGCTTGCAGCAATAGTTGTTTAATTTAGAGATAAGACAAATAGCAAAAAGTATTTGTGCACAAGTCATATTTGACAACTTTTAACTCAAAAAATTTCGTTTGGAACAAATTTTACTGTTCATTTTTTGTACTTTGGTCCAAATTATCCCTCACCTTTTTTTTTTTTTGATAAATAATACTCACCCCCCGTGAGATTCATCAATATTCTACATACCTCTTCCCCTCTAAGTTTCATGTGCATTTACTATTTTGTCCATGAATTATATATTCATATTTATATATATTTATTGTTCGAATGAAAAGACTAAAAAGACCAATTTTCATAGCTACCATTACACTTTTGATCTCACTCCGCCTGAAATCAACAGACTCACCGTTCTATCCGCAAGACTCAATCGCAAAATTATTACCCCATCAACAATCCGACAAAACCCACAACTTCTCTGCAAACACAAACCTAAGCAAATCACCTTCATTGAAAAACTTCATCAATGTCGATCATCGTCACTAGCAATCATTTGTCGAATCCTAATCCACCAACCATTAGTTGTAAACTAGTGAAAACTAACAACTACTTCACTGGAATTCATTATAGTCGTCGATTTCCTTTTGTCATCATTGATCGTCGGATTTTCGACACCAGAGTCATCGCCTCACCTTGCTGTCGTCGTCGTCAAGCCGTTGTTGTTCGTGTCGTCCCCTTCGCTGGAATTTCATCACTGATTCTCTTTGACTGGAATGGTGAAATCATCATCTCAGCTAATCTCACCGTGGATATGACCCTTCTTTTCCAGCCCAAGTTCGCATAGCAGTCCACCCTTCATCATCAACTTCAATCTTCGTCAGAGCACTTCGGCGTGGTCGTCAACGATTTGCCATTAACGCCTTTTTGTTGTTCGTTAGCCATCGCGAGAGAGAGTGAGCATAGGGCCATGGTTCCTATTTAAGTTGCAAAGATAATTCCTTTGGGAATTTTTTATTATTATTTCTGTGTATACGAATATGAGTATAGGGCCATGGTTCCTGTTTATGTATGTATATATATATATATATATATTTATTTATTTATTTATATTTATATGAGTAAAGGGTATTGCAGTACTTTTAAGTTAATAAAAAAAATGGTAGACATGTAATTTTAAATTGGTTAATAAGGTTATAGGTGTCATTTCAGGTTTTAAAAGGGCAAAATTGACCATCTAATAATTTTCTCTTGCTTATGTCACAGAATTCTATTTAGATCCGTTAGAATGAGGGGGAATTCGTTACATAAATCACAACCTCAAGGAAGGTCAGTGGGATTATAAAACGTAGAGGGGATGTATGTATTATTTCGGCAAACCTCAGGGAGGTAGATGATATTTACCTTTTTTTTTTCTTTTTACCTATTACCTAATCACCTCTTTTTCTCTCTCTAAAATTCTCCATCTCCATTTTTTTCTTGGCATTATCCATTTCCATCATTTATTCTCACAGATTCTCTATTGCCTTTTCTTTTCCTTCCACAATTTTAACTTTACAATTTTATCCTTAATAATTACTCTCAAGAAAAGGGCAAGTTACATCAAATAAAATGGAGGACAAAATTGTATAAAATTTGTTACTTAAAATAATTCTGACATCCTTTTAAAAGAAAGTTTTTTCAACTTCATTTGAATGAACTTTTTAAGACTTCAACTTTTATTAGAAGTACTTTTTCTTTATTTTACCAAACACTATCATTTTATTAGAAAATTTTCTTGAATTTGAAAACCTGTTTTAATCTCTGAAAAAACTCTCCCAAACAGACAGTAACATTTTTTTGAAAAAAAATTCTTGGGCGCTCTTTTCAATTCCTTAGAAAACTACCCTAAACATGCACTGTATTTGTACTTATACAAAGTTAAGTTTTCTGAGATTTAGTCAAGATACATATACCTCCCTTTTTGTTTGTCAAATTAATAACCTCTTTTGAGATTTGTATCTTTGTAATACTGTGTTCTCTTTTGTTAACGGTCGTTAATAGTTAAAGACAGGCACCGTGTTTATTGCAATAAAAACACAATATACACAATAAGGATAAAAATGTAATTACACAAGAATCGTTAACAAAATGCATCCGACAACTCTAACAGGAGAGGTCAGTGTAATTTGGCAACCAAAAAGAGAGGTCAATTTATATTGACGAAATTTCAGAAAAGATCAGTATAATTTAACTTTAAAAAAAATTAAACGTTTGTTTGAATTAATCAATTACATGGCCACTCTTATAAACTCTCGTTAACATTCCTCTTAAAGGATTCTAAGTGGCATGGAATAAGTCATGAATTGATAAAAGTGTCAGTAAAGTTTATTAAAATCTTAATATTAGCTTATAATTTATGGTTCTAATTATCAACTTTATTTTAATTAATTTATATAGTTACATTTTCTATCCATAAAAAAGAAGGCCAATCATATTGCCAAGTGCGTGCTCTCGTTTAGAAAATCTTTCATATATACCATAGGCTCTCCTAGGATCCGAATCCTGTTGTCTATTGCCTCAAAATATACGAACCCCTCTCTCTATATATAAATAATATATAACCCCTAGCTCTCCTCTCCCTCTCTCTCTCTCTCTCTCTCTCTCTCTATATATATATATATATATATATAAGATCATAATATTATATAATTATAAATAATAATTTTTAATGTTATATAAAATATTTATATAACATTAAAAATTATATTTAAAAGCGTTGTTTATTCAATTTGAAAGTGTTACAAATCTCAACTTAAAATAGTTGTATACTCAATTTCTTGCATTTGCTCTATCGATTTAAAAAAGTTGCATATATGATGTAATTTTGTTGCTTACTTGATTTATTATCTATAAAGTATAGACACTTCACTGAAGGTGTCATATTCGTGTCGGACACTTCGTAGAAGTGTCTTGATATTTTTTTTTTTAGGATACTTCTCGGACACGCCTTAGACACTTTTTCAACACGTGTCGGACACTTCGTAATAGTAATGTATATTCAAGTATTTCGAAAGAAAATTATATGCGACTTTATGATTAAAAATCTAAGCTAAATATATGTAAAGGATTAAATTAGTCTGGTTCTTTAATTTATTTTTTGTTTATTTTTGTTTACAAGTTTATTTGGTTCTTATTGCTTGACGATGAATTGAAGTATTTATGTAATGTAGTATTCTTTATAACCCTATTTAGTATTTAATATTTTAATCAATTGTTTTGATTAATTAGTTAAATTCAAATATGTTTATGCTCAAATAAAAAATAATTTTAATTCCATTAAATATGTTGATTTTTTATAGGTTGTATGACACATGAATTTGTTTTGTATATATACATATATATTCATATATTTTGTTTTGTGAGCAAGAAAATGTTATTAATAGAGAAATTTAATTATCTTATTTTTGAGGAACGCACTATTACTTATGGTGCATAGTTACTAGAAGAAGCTAGAAAGACCGTTAGTTCTTAAAAATTGTGGCACAATGACTATCATATTTTTTAATATCCGTTTGGAATAAAATAAGTTATGTTAAATATTCTTTGTATAGTAATTTAAGTTTCTATATATTTGCCACGTTTGTTGATTTTTTTATTTTATTGTATATCATTTGAAAAAAAATTTGTTGCTCCATCCATAGAACAGATTGTATACATGGATCGATTTCTTTGGTTAAAATCAACCAGCGTGCCTAATATTTAACCACCACACTATCGTAAGTCCGTTTAGTTAAAAGAAAAATCAAGCACACTGCACCTGAAATGAAATCCTAGCTGACTTGATGTAGTGTTGTTGTAAAGTCGATGTACAATTATTGCAAAGACGATGTAGTTTATTGCATTGCCAATTTAGTTAATTTTTTAAAATACATAATGTGAATGTAATTAGATAATTATTTATTTATATTATTTATTGTTATCTACAATTATATTTTGTGTTAAATATAATTTTTAATGTTATATGAAATAATATTATTTATAATTATATATAACTTTTAATGTTGTATATAATTGTATATTATTTGATTGATATATAATGTAATATACTATTTATAGAGAGAGAGAAATATATATATACACACACACACATAGAGAGAGAACCGAGACTAGTGGTCTAGTAGTATTTTCTCTCCTTTCAAAGTGAAGGATAGGAGGTTCAAGTTTCCCTAACTACATTGTGGGAGTTAATCTTGCCATGACAATCTCTATTTCTATACTACTATTAAAAGTACAAAGAGTTTTTTAGTTTCAGTTCAATATTTTTTTTTAAATTAAAAAAATAGAAATATTACTCAAACAAAACTTTTTAGTTTCACTACATTATTTATTTATTTTTAAATACAAAAATAGAATTATAACCTAAACAAAACCCTAAAACTCCCAAAATCGCAAACACAACTCTCAAATTCTTCCTCTCCGCTCTCATTAACCCGACTTTCATCGGCGATTCTTCCTCTCGTCTCTCATCAACATGCATTTCAATTCGGTTTCCTCTCGGCTCATATCAACTCTCATGTGAGTTTCTTTTATTTTTCTCTTTTTTTATTTATTTTTGTTTTCTTTAATTTTTCTCTACATTATTTATTTTTGTTTTCTTTAATTTTTCTCTACATTATTTATTTATTTATAAATAGAAAAATAGAATTATAACCTAAACAAAATCCTAAACTTCTAAAATCGCAAACACAACTCTCAGATTCTTCCTCTCCGCTCTCATCAACCCGACTTTCATCGGCGATTCTTGCTCTCGGCTCACATCAACTCTCATGTGAGTTTCTTTTCTTTTTCTCTTTTTTTTTATTATTTGTTTTCTTTAATTTTTCTTCCAAAATTATGTCTTTTCTTGTTATTTCTTCTACTTCATGCAATTATGAATACATCACTTTGTTATGGATAATATTCTTGCTAAATTATTGATAATTATTTTTAGTTTGGAGATTTCACTATTTGAGGTTAAATTATACTGACGTCTGAGGTTTCGTCAATATACACTTACCTCCCCTCTTATTTACAAAATTACTTTGACATCTCATGTTAGAGCTAGCAAGAGAATGCCGTTAACAATTCTTGTGTAATTACGTTTCTATCCTTCCAACATTATATAAATTCATCAATCTCGTGTACACTGACCCTTAACCACCATTAAGAGAAGGGAACATAGTGTTACAAAAATACAAACTTCAAAAAAGGTTGCAAACAACCCTGAGGTCAGTGTAATTTACACTATTTTTTTAGTACTAGATGGAGGATGGAGATACTTATTGAGAGAAATAATGATCCGTAATAGATTCTTTGTATTGTTACGGTGGTTGAACTTTAATGTTTTCTATACCTTTTTTTCTTGTTAAAATTTTTTAATGTGTCACATGTATTTATTTGTTTATTAATAGAGTAGCAAGATATGGCAAATAAAAAAGTTGGACTTGTAACCCTAACCAGTCAGCACGAAAGCTACCACCACCAATGAAACCACCTAAAAACTATCACCTGTACCATCTATACACTAATAGATCAATTTAAATTCATATGGAGTTACAAATTAGTTATTTACTGGTAAAAAAAGTTATAGATTAGTTGCAGATCAAGTACAAAATCTGGACAAGTACTGTGCCGTGATAAGGGCAATGGTGAACACAATGTGCATGAATTATGTCATGGAGAATTTAAAGAAAAATAGTAGCTACTTCTTAATTATAATCCATACCAACTTCAATAAACTTGCTATTAAGTTTCAAAAGAAATAACATTCCCCCATAATCTAGTTAACCACAATCTAGCTAACAGGCATGAACGGAGTTAGGCCACTTTACTGGTCAGACCTACTTTACGCATCACATTTTTGAGTTATTGAATAATTACATGTGTTTTTCTAGAGAAATTCTTACCGAGCAGCTGATCACAAATAAACTTGCGCTTTTCTTCAGACCATAATAAATGTTTATCTGAATCGAACCAAAATCCATCTCCGAAATTTACTCTATAATTCACATCAATTACCATCTGTTCAAGCGCAACAGCATTTTTGAGCAAACAAATAACAAACTCAATCTGATTCCTAGTTTCACGAAATCCACCAATTTCAACTTCTTTAAGTTGACTCTGCAAGTGAACTAGGAGCTCCTTTGCTCTTCTTTCAAAATATTTGGGAGATGGCATCTGCAAATTTTGCTGATTATAGTGGCGAGACCCTCAAAAGAAGTCAATGGAGAATTAATGGCACCGAAGTCACCGAACGGTGATTAGTTCCATGTGAAGAAAAAGTCAGATTGTGGGCTGATTTTTCCACCAAATTTCACAGTTGTCAGGAGCTTGTCTCTCCTCTCTTCACCTATTTAATCCCCCCTCATCTTTGTGTAAGAGTGTGCAACTGAGGCAAATACAGAATACACAGAGAGAGTGAGAACAGAGAGAAAATCTGAGAGTTGTAACTATTTTCACCAATATTGAAATATGTTTGTCTCCCGTGGACGTAGGCAATTGCCGAACCACGTAAATATTTGTGTATTTGTGTGTGATATGTTTTATTGTTGAACTTCTGGGCTCCCAGCACAACAAATTGGTATCAGAGCCTTGGTTCAAAGCATTTTTGCTCACTGTCCAAAAATTCAAAGTGCTCGAAATTTAGTTTTGAGCATACTGGAGGTTAGATCTAACCGATACGAATCCAACAGAATAAATCAGAGGTGATAAGTGCACAAAACATGTTATTTTATATATCAAAATAAGTTTTTAATTACTCTTTTACTTTATTTAAATATTCTTATCTTTGTATTTTATATTTTATAGGGGTTGATTTTCAAATAAGAAGAAAAACAGCAAAAAAGGCCTAAAAAGGATATATATAGCCAAAGATGATTAGAAGAATTGTAGAAGAGATGGTATTATGTGCAATCTACTTCACAAGGGGTCTCAAGTTTGAAATTTTGCAAAATATTTTTTATACGGCCACGTCTGCAGTCTACAATTCAAATTAAAGATATGGAGATCAAATATTAGATATTTAAATTCAAAATTTTGAATTTTTAAATTTTGTATTTTGAATTTTTGTTTTAAAATTGTGTTTTGTATTTAAAATTTTTGTTTTTAAATTTTGTATTTTAAATTTTTGTATTTTCCCACATAAACCATTCCCCCCTTACTCTATAAATAGGGGGTCTTAGGGGTTAGTGAAAAGAATTAGAAATTGTAGAAAAAAATAAAGTGTAGTTAGAAATATTTTTTGTATTCATTTTCTATTTTTTTTGTAAATATCCCTCTCAAGGGAGTGATGAAGCCACCATGGTGAAATATAAGTAAGTTCTTTTATTTTCTTGTCTAATTTTTCCTCCCAAGAACATTCTTCTACTCTTCTATTCTGGAATTTTATTTTTTAAAATTAGAGGGAGGATTATTCGTGTTTGCCAAAGAATGGTAATTCAAAGAACGCATACCTCTGTTTACCTAGCCAATGTGCATCAGATTAAGTAAAGAAATGTTTCTCTCATATATAATCAAGTCATTCTTTTTTATTCCGTATTTTCCTTAATATTTTCATATTCTAATTGGATTGGTGAAGTGTATTGATTATTAAAGGAAAAACTAGATAAGAATATTAAAAAACTTTATTTATATTGATCCATGGTGGTGAATTCTCTTTCCTTGAGATTTGTCCCATCATTTGATCTAAGACATTTGGTATTAGTTTTTATTATTTAAAAAAAATCAGAAGTTTATTTTTAAATATTCATTTTTCATCTCAAGAAATTTAAGTTTTGAATTTTAGACTTGTTGCTGATTCTCACTTGAGAGTGGTTCGACCCTGCTTACTACTATACAATTTTTATTAAAGTTTTTGCAGGTTTTATTATTTTTTGTACGAAGTGTAAAAAGCAACGACAAAGATCTACAATTCTACACACGTCAAATAGCGTCGTTGCCAAATCAAGTTTGGGAATTCGAAGCACAAATAATCAACACTACAATTTTTTTTGGGAGCCCACCCAAACTTTCCTTCCTTCCTTTTCAGTCTTTTTATTTTTTATTTTCTTATTATTATTTGAAGAAAAGAATGAAAAAAATATTATTTTCCATGGTAGGTTCTTATGATGCATTGCTTATATTGATGCCACCATCAGACACTCTTACAAGAGGAACAATAGCTTTATCATCCAGGTAAGTACCTAATTCTTTTACATCATTTTTATTTTTTTTAGATTAGGAAAACATAGTATTTTTTTTTTTAGATTGATAATTTTCGCATGCAAACTCTAGAATAGAATAACTTAGAAATATCCCTAAGGTCACACTTTCTTCATTTTTTGTTCTTTTTATTGAAAAAAAGAAAGAAGAAGAAAGACCACACACTCACTCATTTTTTTTATTTTTATTACTTCTATTGTTTGTGCATCTTTAAATTAACACATATATATTTTTTTTGTGAATTTTAATTTAGCAATTTTGCAATAATATATATATTTTTTGTTTAAAAATATTTATAAAAGTAGAGCTAACTCTTGGTAACTCCAGTGAGCACCTTCCAACTTCACAATGCCTAGGAAAGTTCTGTCTAAGAAGTGTGGACGTACCATCATTAAGCAGGCCAAGTGCCTCTCCACACTTTCCTGAAAAATTTCTAGTTGTGTTGTTGGCAGACCTTAACTAGTAATCCTCGAGTTATTCTAACAAAAAAAATTGTAGGAGTTGTAATTTTATTTATTTATTTATTTATTTATTTTTGTTGAAAAAATAAGAAACAAAAATTGCATTTTCCCAAGCATAATATTAAACTTTTCATATGATTACTAATGCTTCATTTTGTTTAATGGAAAGTTAAAGCAAATCAATTCATTCTGATTAAGGTAATATTCTTCCAACCTTCTATTTGTGCTTAATTGTTATTTTGTCTAACATTGAGGACAATGTTGAGTTTAGTTTTGGGGGTATAACATTAAATTTCTAAATTTTCAGAAATGCGTTGAATTTGCAATTTTTTGAAAAATGTTTTGTGATAATGGTAATTTTCACACTATGATTTGATTTTTTTTTTAGTATTAAATGTGTATAAATTTTAAAATAAAATCTTTAAGCTTTAGTGCCTTAATAAGTTCATAAAAGTTAAGATTTTATCCTATCTTTCAGTTAGAACAATTTCATTAATTTCTAAAACTCAGAAAAAACAAAATCCACTAAAGCCCCATAATACGATTTAAAATTGATAAGTGACTGCATGTTAAAGATCCGACGAATAAAAGTAGAGATTTAACCCAGTGAGGTATTGTACCATTATTTTTATTTTGAGAGTTATATGCTAATTACTCTATTTTTTTCTTGAAATTCACATAATTTTGTTGATTAGTCTCATTATTTTGTTCTTGTGGTCAAATATTAAGAATTCATCATGTTATGCCACATAATTTTTTTTTTGCTCTCATATATGTTGAAGAACTATACATATCATTGAGAAATGATTTTAGGCCATCTTTCATTGTTTGAGCCTTTCGAAATTTTTTTTTTTTTCTTATTTATGAATTACCACTTGTTAACCAGTTGAGCTTTTTGCCCATCATTTCTTTTATAACCACATTTTTAGGTTTTTCAAGAATGGATGGGATAATCAGTGAAGCTTTTTGGTCCAGCATTTCTTTTATAACCATTTTTTGATTTTTCGAGAATGGATGTGATCAATGTACAAGTGGGTGAAAAAAAAAGAAAAAAAAAAAGAGGGAGTGTAATTGTTGATGAGATTTTGAGAAGTATATACAAAAAGAAGTGAAATAGAAAGCATTTAATTGACAAAATTTTGGAAGAAAAATTTGAAAGTACTCTAAGTGAGTTAATTCTTCCCAAGCATTCTCGAATACATTATCGATATCACTTTTTTATCTTCCTTCTACCTAAAGTTACATCCTATTAAAAATCCTCTTTGATCTGAAGGATAGTATAGTTTGGATGCGGACATAACTGAGCTATATTGTTGTGTGGTATAAATTTTTAATATTTGACATTCCTTTCATGAGACTTATGCATTTTTCTTGAAAAATTCCTTCTTCATTGAAAAATATGTGAGATAATTTGCATTTGTTCTACATTATTCTACTCACATATACTTGAGTGCAAAATTAGCCAAACTTTTAGTGTTCAATTTTTAGTGAAATATTATAAGTGAGATTTGAAATCAAAGCTAATTTTCTAAGGAAATCTGAAATGTTGTTGCTTAAAAATTGAGAATTATATTATTGGTGGCTATTCACAGACACCCTCTGAGTCAAGAATAGTAAAGAAATTTTTTAACTTTTGGATAGTGTTTAATCTTTTCTTTTAAATTTTATTACGCACTAAAATGGAATGATTGAGTTATTCTTGATTTATACACATTAATAGAAAAAAAAAACTTTGTAAACACCACTCTCAAGGGAGTGATGAAGCCACCATGGTGAAATATAAGTAAGTTATTTTATTTTCTTGTTTAATTTTTCCTCCCAAGAGCATTCTTCTACTCTTCTATTCTAGATTTTTATTTTCTAAAATTAGATGAAGGATTCTTCGTGTTTGCCAAATAATGGTAATTCGAAGAATGCCTACCTCTGTTTACCTAACCAATGTGCATCAGATTAAGTAAAGAGATGTCTCTCTCATATATAATCAAATCATTCTTTTTTATTCCATATTTTCCTTCATCTTTCCAAGTTCAAATTTGATTGGTGAAGTGTATTGATTATTGGAGGAAAATCTAGATAAGAATATTAGAAACTTTATTTATATGGATCCATGGTGGTGGATTTTCTTCCATTGAGATATATTTTATTAGTATAGTTTTATTTATTCACTATAATTCCAAAATAAAAAATGTTTTTAAAAAAAATTACTTTCATTCCATAAATTAGTGTGTGAATTTGAGCTTATTCGGAATCTCACTTGAGAGTGGTTCGACCCTACTTATTAGTATACAATTTTTAATACAGTTTTTGCAGGTTTTATTTTTGTACGAAGTGTAGAGAAGCAATGACAATTATCCACTATTCTATACACATCAGGAGGTCAAACGGAGGTCGGAAGAACCCTCACGCACCACCAGAAGAAAACGCGTGAGTTACACGCTCCACACGCACTCTCACACACCGGTGGCCTTACCGGAGCATGTTGTTAACGCCCTCCACGCGCTTCACTCTCGCCCACTCGCCATCACGCGCTACATGCGCCCATTTCCACAACTGATTTGACTCAGCGAGTCTGGACCAAGTCAACCCGCTGACCAATAATTGACTGAGCCGCCATATCAGCACCAACTCAGCCGCCAAGTGGCTGAACTTTCTAAAAATTACTGTTCAGTCCAGGTTCTTTCTGCAAACTGTAATCTTGTCCTGAGCTTTTTGATAATTGCAATTCTGTTCCTGAACTTTCTGATAAATGCAATTCAATTCCTAAAGTTCCTATTAATTGTAATTCAACCCCCAAAGTTTCTAAAAATTGTAATTCAACCCCAAATTTTCTAAAAATTTCAATTTAGTCCTTAAAGTTTCTAGCAATTACAATTAGTACCCAAATTTTTTAGAAATTGCAATTCAGCCCTTAAAGTTTTTAGAAATTGCAATTGAGCTCCTAAATTTTCTAGAAATTACAATTCAGCCCCTGAACCTCTTGGAAATTACAATTGAAGTTTTTATTTATTATCTTTGAGCTCCTCATATGGCTGAAATAGGAGATTTCGATTCTAGAAGCACCAGTGAACCATCCACAAGTAACTCTGTTTAGAGAATCATGTTGTCAAATGCAAAGTTTGAGGTGGAGAAATTCAACGGCACCAATAACTTTGGCATGTGGCAATGCGAAGTTCTGGATTTATTGTTCCGAGAAGGGTCTCATATTGCCTTGGATGTTAAGCCCAAGGATTTTTTTGATGAATAATGGAATTTCGTGAATCATCAAGCTTGTGGCACAATCCGTTTATGCTTAACCAAGGGACCAGAAGTACTTTGTCATGAAGGAGACTATAACAAAGAGTCTCTGGAAGAAATTGGAATACAAGTACAGAATGAAAAGTGTAGAGAACTGGCTCTACCTGAAGAAGAAGCTCTTTCGATTTTAATACAAAAGAGGTACTTCTATGATTGAGCATTTGGATAATTTTAACAAAAATTTTGTTGATTTACAGAATTTAGATGTCAATATTGTCGATGAAAAGAAGACTCTGTTGTTATTAAATTCCTTACCTGAAGATTATGATCATTTAACCACCACTCTGCTATATGGAAAAAATGAGGTTAAATTCATAAATGTTTCTAACGCTTTGGTGAATAATAAGTATCGAAAAAGGGATCAGCATGATCACAGGGACTCAACATCAGAAGCGTTGACTGTAGCCAGAGGCAGGACTAACAACAAAAAATATGATGGATCCAGAGGATGGGGCAGATCTCGTTCCAAATCAAAAGGAGGAGAATCATCAAGAAGACATCTTGCAAAAGACGAGTGTGCCTTTTGTCACCAGAAAGGGTACTGAAAGAAAGATTGTCCGAACAAAGACAAGCCAAAAGTGAATATTGCAAGAAAAACAGATGACAATGAAGAATCAGCTTTTACAATTTCATCATTAGACAGTCAGTTTAATAGGTGGATTTTAGATTCTGGATGTTCCTATCATATGTGTCCTAACAGGCAGTGGTTCTCAAGTTTTTAGGAGTTTGATGGAGGAGTTGTGCTTATGACAATGCCTGCCAAACAAATGGGATAGGAACAGTTTGTTTGAAGATGCATGATGGTACAATCAGACAACTTACGGATGTCCGTTATGTTCCAAATTTGAAGAAGAACCTCATCTCACTAGGGGTCTTAGACTCCAACAGTTACAAGGTGACCATTGAAAATGGAGTCCTGAAGGTTGTACGTGGTGCATTTCTGGCTATGAAGGGTACTCGAAAGGGAAATCTGTATTTCCTTGACGGGCATATAGTCACAGAGGGAACAACTATCTCCAACAGTTCCGAAGATGAGGCATATGATATTTCCCGACTCTAGCACATGCGCTTAGGGCATGTTGGGGAGAAGGTTTTACAAGGCTTGATAAAGCAAGGACAGTTGAAGGGTGCCAAGACTAGTAAACTTGATTTCTGTGAACAATGTGTTTTAGGCAAGCAGACAAAAGTCAAGTTCAGCATTGCAATTCATCGTACCAAGGCAACGCTGGACTATGTTCACACTGATGTTTGGGGACCTTCCAAAAATGCTTCAATAGGAGGTAATCATTGGTTTATGATATTTATTGATGATTTTTCTAGATATGTCTATGTATACAGCATGAAACACAAGGATAAAGTCCTGGAAATCTTTCTTAAATGGAAGAAGATGGTTGAGACCAAAACAGGCAGGAAGCTCAAGAGGCTCAGATCAGATAATGGCAGCGAATACAAATCAGATCCCTTCCAAAAAGTTTTCCAGAACGAAGGGATAGTCAGACATTTTATAGTTCCAGGCACGCCGTAACAGAATGGTGTAGCAGAACGTATGAATCGCACCTTGGTTGAAAAGGTTCAATGTATGTTATCTCAATCCAGATTGAGCAAGGCATTTTGGACAGAAGTTTTGGTATATGTCTATCATTTTGTCAACAGACTTCCTATTGCTGCACTTGATGGCAAAACTCCCAATGAGGTATGGTCTACACAACCCGCTTCAAATTATGATTTGTTGCATGTATTTGGTTGTCCTGCATATTTCAATGTTAAAGAATCGAAGTTGGATCCTAGAGCCAAGAAAGTTGTTTTCATGGGCTTTAGTGAATGAGTTAAGGCATTCAGACTCTGGTGTCACGAGTCAAAGAAGGTTGTCTTGAGCCGAGATGTTACCTTTGACGAATCTGTAATGTTGAAACAGACAGCTCCAAAAAAAGAGAATGAGAACCCAAATTCTCTACAGCAAATAGAGCTTGAGGCTCCAGTAGTTTCAGAAAGGACTATTGAGACAGTCGATTGTCCTGAAGATGATTCTGATCAGGAAGAAATCTCAGTTGAGGTGGAGGCACCAGCACCAACACCAGTGGTCAGCAGCCAGATTCTATTGCCACTAGTAGACCGAAAAAAGATATTCGGAAACCTGCTCGATATACAGACATAGTAGCATGCGCACTTCCAGTGACAAATGATGATGTCCTGTACACCTACAGGAAAGTTGTGCAGAGTACAAACAGTGTCAAATAAAAGAAGGCGATGGATGAAGAGATGAACTCACTTAACCAGAATCAAACTTAGACGTTGGTTCAGCTTCCAAATGGTAAGAAAGCTATTGGCTGCAAATGGGTTTATGCCAAGAAATAAGGTGTTCTTGGTAAAAACAGTATTAGATACAAAGCCAGATTGGTGGCGAAGGGCTACGCTCAGAAGGAAGGAATAGACTATAACGAGGTTTTCTCGCCTATTGTTAAGCATTTGTCTATTCGGATATTATTCGCTTTGGTTACACAGTTTGATCTTGTGCTAGCTCAGCTCGACGTGAAAACTTCATTCCTCCATGGTAATTTAGATGAGGAAATCTACATGTCTCAACCAGATAGGTTTAAAGTTCCTAGACGTGAGAACTAGGCTTGCAAGCTGAGCAAGTCACTGTATGGATTAAAGCAGTCACTGCGACAGTGGTATAAGCGGTTTGATCGTTTTATAATGGATCAGAGGTATACACACGGTCAGTTTGATCATTGTGTCTACTTCCGTAAACTCCAAGATGGTACTTTTGTCTATTTGCTCTTATATGTGGATGATATGCTAATTGCATCTAAAAGCAAGGTGGAGATCGACAGGCTGAAGACTCAGTTGAGCTCAGAGTTCAAAATAAAGGATCTTGGAGAGGTCAAAAAAATTCTTGGGCTGGAGATCAAGAGAGACAAAGTGAAAAGCACAGCCAGTTTGACTCAGACTCAGTATTTGAAACAAGTACTTCAAAGGTTTGGCAATGATGGCAAGATTAAACCTGTAAGTACACCATTGGCTCCACATTTCAAATTGAGTACATGGATGTCACCACATTCAGATGAAAAGAAGCAGATGGATTATATTCCATATGCCAATGCAGTTAGTGCCCTGATATATGCGATGGTATGTACCAAACCTGATATTTCACATGTAGTTAGTATAGTAAGCCATTATATGCACAATCTTAGTAAAGGTCACTGGCAAGCAGTGAAATGGATTCTACGGTACATTCAGGGTACTGTGGACGTTGGTTTGAAGTTCAAGAAAAATAAGACAGTTATGTGTTCACTATGGCAGGAGGACCAGTGAGTTAGAGATCAACATTACAGTCAATTGTGGCTTTGTCTATTACAGAGGCAGAGTATATGGTTGTAACAGAAACTTCAAGGAAGTTATTTGGCTTCATGGTTTGATTGAAGACTTGAGAATTGTTCAGAAAAATGTGGAGGTTTTCTGCGACAGTCAAAGTACCATTTGTTTGGCAAAGAACCAAGCCCATGATGTCAGGTTTCTCTTTGTTTGAGAAATTATAGACGAAAGGGACATTCTTCTTCAGAAGATCGGGACTGAAGATAATCTTGCAGATATGCTGACAAAGGTGGTTACAGGGATCAAGTTCCAACACTACTTGGACTTGATCAACATCTCTCAAACTCGTGGCGCCTAAGGGCGCATTGGAGGCAACGTTGATTAGTGGATTCTCGCCAAGATAGAGATTGTTGATTATAGTGGCAAGACCCTCAAAGGAGTCAATGGAGAATTAATGGCTCCAAAAGTCACCGAACGGTGATCAGTGCCATGTGAAGAAAAAGTCAGATTGTGGGCTGATTTTTTCACCAAATTTTCACAGTTGTCAGGAGCTTGTCTCTCCCCTTTTCACCTATTTAATCCTCCTCATCTTTGTGTAAGAGTGTGCAAGTGAGGAAAATACAGAATATACAAAGAGAGTGAGAACAGAGAAAATCTAAGAGTTGTAACTATTTCTCCGATATTGAAATTCGTAGTCTCCCGTGGACGTAGGTAATTGCCAAACCACGTAAATATTTGTGTATTTGTGTGTGGTATGTTTTATTGTTGAATATCAACCTAGTTTTTCTTCTTGTACCACGTATTATCATATATCTGAGATAAATTCACAAGAGTTTCCATATGAGTTTAGGCCCATGTATCCCTTGATGCAAGGGAAATATGGGACACCTAGAGTAAGTACCGTCATCTTATCGATTTGAATGAATTTCTCTTCATCCAAACGACGGGCTATCACCCGACCATAACCAAGGACCCCTGTGGTTAGTATAATTGATTTCAATAAAGAGAAAAACCTCAAAAGGGTACACTTGGCTAATGATCTGCCCGATCATCCATATGCAGCATTAACCCTTTATAACGCACAAAGATGACACAGGATAACCCTAAACAAGTCAGAAAGACAAAGACAGAAGGTTAAGTTGACGCATAAGGAATATGCCACACACAAACATCTTGCTTCCGATCCTTTTCTAGGACAGGTTGACTACCAATTTATTAATGAATCAGCCTCCAAGTTAAATTTCTCTATGTTTATCAGTTAAAACCTTACTCCATGGGCTGCATTCTTTTTCTTTGATTGAGGTTTAGATTCTACAACTCCATGATTTGCATTGTCTTTCTTTAATTAATTGATGATTTAATTAGTCTGTGATTAGATTAGTTAGTTGTGTACTGTTAAACAACAATTAACCGAACCAAGCCAACTTCTAGTTCATGCGAACAGTTAACCAAACCAAGCTTCAAGCTTCAAGCTTCAATTGAAAGTGTGATCACTCCATTGAAAGAGAGTGTAAGCTCACTTGAGATTTGAGAAGTGTTTAGAATAATATTTTCCTTTCATATAATTTTGTTCAATTTTTTCTTCTTTTTCTTTTTTATATTAGTCTTTTAGGCGACATAGGCCAAATTATTATGGTAGTAAAAGGAAGAGTCAAATGTAACTACAAATTTATTTGACCGCAATTCTATCTACTCGTTGAATTTGAATAAACAACTCCCTCCCTCAGTTATGCCAAGCAAAACGCAACCATTATTAACATGCTTGTCACCATTGCTATTTCACCTGCATGTTGATTATAGAGCACTACTTTATAAATTCCAATTACTTGGTTCAATTTTCTGATTACCACTATTTGAAAATTAAAATAAAATTTTATTAGGATAATATTTTTTAACAATTACTTTATAAAAAATGTGCTGTAGACGATGCTTCAGAAAAAGCCTAATATCAAATACTAACAATTAAACCTTGACAACAAATAAAATTATGTATAAAAGCATTTTATTTATGATAGATAAGAGGCTTAAATAATATTTTATTTTTTTATAAGAAAAGTTTATGATAGTGTTGTTAGTGGTCATAAAAAATTAATTTCTATCAAAATTTTATTTTTTTTCCTGCCATCCAAAGAACATATATTTTATTTATTTTTTACTTTTTACCATTTTCTATCTCAGAAAATGAAACCTCGTAATATAAAAAAAAAAATTTGACATTTCGCAGGAAAACTCACAGTAGGATAATTTCTCCGGCAACTTGATACTCACGTCAACAGTTGACCAACCTATGGTTCAATTGGAAGTGTGTTCAGACCCTAGGTTATGAAGTTGATTTTCAATTTCAAATATGAAGTTACAAATTAGTTATTTACTTTGGAAAAAAAGGTTATAGATACTAAATCTCGACAAGTACTGTGCCGTGATAAGGCCAATGGTACAGAAATCCCAGTACTATACAAACAGGGTTAAAACCATTGTTGAATTCCATAAGAATACAATAAATTTAAAGGAAAAAAAGTAAAGTAGTAGTAGCTACGTCTTGATAATAATCAATAGCAACTTCAATAAATATAACACTAAGTTCCAAAAGAAATAGCATTCTCCAAAATCTAGTTCAACATAATCTAGTTAACAAGCAACGAACGAGTCAAGCCACTTTACTATTCGGACCTACTTTATCATCACATTTTTGAGTTATCGAATAATCACATGTGTTTTTTCGGAGAAAATCTGACCAAGCAACTGATCACAAATAAACATGCGGTGCTCTTCAGACCATAAAGCTTGATCTCCTCTACTCCAAAATCCCTCTCCGAAATATATTCTGTACTGTGTATCAATAACCATCTGCTCAAGTGCAACAGCATTTTTGAGCAAATAAATAGCAAACTCAATCTGATTCCAAGTTCCACCAAATCCACCAATTTCAACTTCTTTGAGTTGACATTGCAGGTGAACAGGGAGCTCATCCACTCTTCTTTCAAAATATCTGGGAGGTGGCATCTGCAAATTTGACATATATATATATATATATATATATCCACTGCTTTAAGAATGCAAATTCAAATGGGTATTCCAGTCTACAAAACTCAATCTCTTTTAAATGTTTAATACTCTTCTAGTGAGAAGAGAAAATATCCATCTAGTGTTTCTACCATTTATTTATCATATATCTGAGAGAGAAATTCACAAGAGTTTCCATATGCATATTATCTGAATGAGAGTAATTATGTGGTTAACTAATGGCTCTATACTCAAATTAAGTCTCAAGTAAAATATCTCATTCTCTCTTCACTTAAAAAAAAAAAAAAAAAAAGTGGATCAAATAAGCAAAGAAGACATGGTTTCCATTCAGAAGGTGCAAGCTAGCTAGGTTAGACTCGAATGTAAATCAGTCCGATAAATAATACAATCAACAAGGAGAAAACTGTCTCGCAATAAAAAAGTCAAGGTATCAAGTTAAAAAAAAAGATATTTGACAATGGAAAATATTTATAGAGCTGAGGAGGTAGAAGCAATTCAGCCAAAACCATTGTCTTATAACAAGTGAATCAAAAACAGTTTAGTCAAAGAAGACGAACATTCTACAGTTTCACAATATGCATGCAGAATGAAAAAGTCTTCCATTAAGAAAGAAGAGTGCCACACACGAACATCATGCTTATGGATTAGGGTCATCTAAGTTAAATTTCTCTATGTTATCAGTTGAAACCTTACAGGTTGACATGTGTCCTTTCTTGTATCAATGATTTAAGACTCTCCCCGTAACACGAATAATAAAAATGACAAAAAAAGGGTCTATCATTGACACAGAAGAATAAACAAAATATTTGTATCCATACATAAAAATTAACGGTGTTTATACAATGATTTTATTTAAATAGTATACTGAGATCAATTATCTGAAACATGCAATCTAAAATTTTCAACCTCACGAGCCCCTTGTGCTAGACCACATAAGAGAGCCCACAATTCCATGGGCTGCATTCTTTTTTTTCATTGACGTTTAGATTCTGCAACTATATGATTTGCATTGTCTTTCTTTGATTGATGATTTAATTAGTTTGTGATTAGGTTGGTTAGTTGTGTACTGTTAAACATTTCAAATTATTTTTGTAGATTGTGTTGTTGATCAGATAGACAGCTCAATGGTATCAAGCCAAAATCAGTTCACCATTGTTCAAGTACATAGATGGAGAAAATTTAAACAAATGGAATTCTTTTTAGAGAAATTAGGAAAAAAATTCAATTGGATATAAAAGGGTAGATGGAGACAGGCAGACAGAAATTAATTTGAGAAGGACATCTGTTCGAGAACGGTGTCATCCTGTTTTGAGTTTGTCTCTTCCATAAATGATGTGAAGCAATTTGAATAAAAAGACATGTGGCAATATAGAAATAATTCAAGTTATGATCACTTAGAGAAATTTAAATTAGAAGATACAAATCCTCACTAAAATGGGTAATGATCAATGTCAGCAAAGGCATGTTGTGACGGCTTACCAGTACATATAATTTCTGCAGATGGGGAAGGGCACTCAGAAAGGGAGCAATAATCTTCACAAGATCTTGTTGCTGATATTCAATCATAAAAAGTTCCAAAAAATTGACATTGATAAATGTTGGACATGCAGGTATTTTTTTCACCTGAAAAAGGGAAGGAAACCCGTAACTTATCCCCAAGCAGGGAAATTTATAAAAATGATGCGATAAACAATAAGATCTATTTTTCCACGTACCAATTCAAGATGCGTGAGCATTGAAAGAGTTTTGAGCTGAGGAAGAACTTTAACAACTTCACCTAATAGGTAAGGAATAGGATTGTGCCATACTACGCGGAGAAACATTTTTTCCAGCTTGGGTACACTGGAAAATGAAATTTTTATTCCCGTGCTATCAACCATTTCAAAGGTTGTCAAATTAGTAGCAGAAAGCTCGAGATTTTGTAAACCTTCACAATTGATTAATTCAAAAAACTTCAAACTGAAGAGATTACAAATGCACACTTTGACCGGAAGGGTACATCTCTTCACTGTCAATCTTTCAAGATTCGAACAATTAGAGAGGACCATCTGCAATAATTCTACTTGGGCTAATGGCACACAATATAAATAAAGATTAGTTAGGCTGTTAAATCGGCCTATCAAATCTGGTTTCAAAATGCAAGCAGACAAGCACAAATGCTTCAGCTTGGATGCCTCAGAAAGAAGCTGCAAAGACACTGTATAAAAATTATTATAATTATCTTCCCTCAAAGAATGAAAGGGAAAGCATACAAAGTTGAGCTCGAGCTTCTCAACATCCATTCTAACTGCCAAACTGACCCATTGATTAATCGAATCAGAATACTCCCTTTCAAGGCAAAAAGAAATCCTGAAGTAGCCTATTTTTGGACCCAAGTAAAGCTTTAGAAGTTGATTTAATATTTTCACAAACTCACACATATACTTTGGGCAACAGTTAGGGTGCTCAAACGTTTCAGCATTCTGTACTTGCCAGATGGTTGGTGCCCCAAACACAGTGTGCAAATCAAAATTGAGGTTCGGCATGGTTACACAAACATATCTCCATCTTCTTGACAGCGTATGTGCTTTAAGAGTATCTCTCACTGTCAGTAACGAAATAATGGAATAGAGTATGTCGTCTGGCAGTGTACTGATACGATCATCCTTGGTAATCAAATACAAAGAAACAAAAAAATGTTGCAAAGACATGTGAGAATAATGATGATGATTATACTAATAAACAGATTATTGAAGTTCCCATCCTGGCTGATTTTAAAAGCCACATCAAAACTTTGCTACTTAAAAAATAAATAAATAATCAACTACTAGGCCATTATTGAGGGGATCAAGCCACATAGTGGTCATTTGTGGATGTGTCTAACTATTTACCTAACCAATATATATATATATATATATATATATATATATATATATTAACTGCCATCGGTCCATCACTCTCAAAGCTTAAGTTATTATTTATTAGAAAGTGTGTAACTTAAATATTTAAATTTTTCAAAATACCCCCTCATGTGTGGCCTTGTTTTTGATCCAACACTCGTTTCAATTTTAAAAATTTGAATACTATACCATGTTAACAACCATCCTCTAAATGCTTAAGCTATTAGATAGAGCATAACTTAAATATTTAAATCCTTCACCAACATATACATATACATATACATATATATATTCACCAACTTTTAAGAAAAATTATTTAATAGTTCAAATCATAATATTATTTTTTGTATTCAACGAGACGAATCTCATATTGTAGCTTAATGAAATCGATTCTAACAAAATTTGCCCGCGTAAGTAGTGTGTATTGATTCTCTATAAAAGTTCAATTCAATTATTGACAGCCATACATGCTCGAATAGGGCATACAATTTCCTCTATGAATGAAGCAAAAGTACCCAAAAAGGTTCACCATACCTTAGAAAAATTCCATATATCTCCTTGGAAACCTAATGGCAAAAGCTCCAGAACCATTGTGGCGGTGGAGCTTGGTATTCTTCCTGGAAACAAACAGAAAATTTTACTTCTAACGCAATTAAAAATATAAGTAAATAAATAGTATATAATGTAATCCAGTTCAATATCTACACAAGATTCAGAGTAAGAACTAAGAAACCTTGGCAAATCGATCGTCTTGTACTAGAAATAGAAGAGATAAAAAAATAGTAGGGTAAAATAAGGGATTGTTTTTGTTGCTCTCTCTACTTTCTCTTCTCATATATAGACAGCCTACATCTATATCATTGTTAAAAAATAAAAATAAAAATAAAAATAAAAATAAAACTAAGTTAGGAGTCTAAGTTACAAAATGGTCTATTTTAGAAGTTTATTTTCACTTTGATGGGATTAAGTAAAATAATTACATATGTATTGAAAATTATTATTTAGGTACAAAATGCCCTTTAACATCTTATTCTAAAATATCAAGTTATTATTCTTAAATCAAATAATTTTTTCACTCAGAAAATTAATAAAACATAGGGAACATTGTTTAGTTTCTGAAAAATTACAGGAATATAAAAGTAGTAAAAGTGAACAAACTCGTAAAATAAAGAAAAATATACATTATACAAGCACTTGTAATTATTCTATTATGTCGTAAAGTAGTCAAAATTAGACCGCCTAATATGACCCTGAATGTGAGCAACTTCTTTTTTCTCGTAAATTAATACAAGTGGATACATTTATGGTATCACAACACATCAACAATATTTGGATGAGAATGAAGTAGATTTTCTAAATGTGCTTGGGTAACTTTTCGATATGATATACCTAAAAAAATATGAGCATCAGGAAAAGATATTACATCAAAACATGAGGCACAAAGATAAGGAAAATCCAAATTTCACAAGTAAACTCCTATAAATTTCAAGTATGCCTGCAAATGCAAACAAAATTTGAACTTTATCAACAAATGAGTCATGATTCATCCTACATGAAATATGTCTGTTCACTAATCAAATGAAGAGCATATTTAAACAAGAAAATATGAATTAGATAGTTGATAATAATAACTTAAAAAAGTGATTAGTGAAACTGATCATCACATTTTAAAAACCTCAAAATTAAGAATTATTGGCATATGAATTTGCCATAAAATTCAAAAATCAGTTCACTAATTTTTATTTTTTTATTTTTTTTAAAAGTAAAAATAACAATTCACTAAAGCAAAATAAGAGACCATATTTTTGAGATGAGAGATGATCAACAACTAATAATTTATTCAGGCAATGGTGTTTTGCAATAAATTTGATTATCTTCCATTGAGACGAAAAAACAATAATCTGTTGAATTTTATTTAGTTACACACAACGCTCCTTCAATTGCACAGAAACTAGACATAATTTAGTGTGGGTTAGAATAAAAAATTGAAAGGCATTTTGGACTTGAATAATAATTTTCAATGCATATGTGATTATTTTGTTTAATTCAACCAAAGTGAAAAATAAACTACTTTGTAATTTAAGCCTCCTAACTTTATTTAAGTGTAGTTTTTCCAAAAATCTATTTATATCAATTTCTTTTTTGTTAAAAAATAAAAATAAAAATCTATCCATATCAAATTTTTTTTTGGGTTCCACCGCTAATTTAATCTAAGGAGAAAAGGTGCATGTTGCTGTCAAGGAATTACGGACACAAACACGAGATATGGTACGACACAATACGGGGATACGAGAAATTTCAAAAAATTAAGATACTAAATATAATATTATACATAAAATATTAAACTTTATTTCTCAACCATACAATAAATATATTTAAAGCAGTTATACAAAATCTTAGAAGCAGTCATACTCCAAAAATCCTCTCATGGCTGTATAGGACACGTATTCGATACGGATACGGCCAGATACGTGTCCGATACTCCGAAAAAGTATATCATTTTTAAAATCATTTTTTGAATGTCAAATACGTGTCTGTGATTCGTCGGAATACATTTTGGATACGTATGTGATACGTTTATGATATTTTTGGGAACAAATTTGTAATTTTTTGCTCTATAAAATGGGATTGAAATTGTAATATTAAAAACTTTATAAGTTAAAAAATAAGGGTCATTTATAATAAAATAAAAATATTTTTAAAACCATCAAGTAAATTAGTCATTGTAAAAAATATTAGAGAAGACAGGGATGTCTAGACTTTCACTTCTTATAATATTGAGTCTATCTCTTGCTGTGCAAGAAATAGAAGAGAGATTGTTAGGGAAATATATATATGTGTGTATATATATATATATATATATATATACTAGGTTAAAATAAGAGATTGCTTTTGTAGCTCTCTCAACTTTCTCTTCTCATATACAATAGACAGACAGCTGATAGCCTATCTATCTATATCAATATCTATACTTATATAGAAATCGGAGTTATTGTTGTGGCCTCAATTCTGATTTATTGTTGATTGGTTTATTACCACTATTTTCGCAATTGTGTGTTTATATGTGGTAATTATTTTATATTTAATTTCTTGTAATTGTTATATTATAAATTTATTATCCTACTTTAAATTTTAAAATATAAAAATATTATATATAAATCATGAGAATGGTGTTGATAATATTAGATATATTTAGAGATATAAGGAGGTGTTTGTGTTTAAGATGGTGTTTGCCACTTTTATAGCTTTTGAATAAAATAAAATATTTAATAATAGTATAAATATATATCTTTTGATTAACTTAAATAATATCATAAAAAAATATAAAATTGTTAAAATATATCTCTTTTTCATATCCAATTGACTTACCATGTATAGAATAACTTTCTCCTCACTCACCTACCTCTTTTCTTCTCTTATATATATGTTTACACTGTATATTATTTCTCATACCATTCATTAATATAATTCAGAGATATTCTCTCTTTTTCTCTTATTTCTAACATGGTATTAGAGCAAGAGTTTTAAATTATTTTTTTTCGCTTAATTGTTCTCATCACTCAAAGAGAACTCTTTTCTATTTGGTGCCAAAACTTAATCTTCTGGAACTTGTTTTAATTTTCTGAATATATCAGATCGAAGACCTCGACAAGACGATCAAGATGTCAGAAAATTAAGCCCGAACAGTGCCACGTCATTCGCCATGTCATCATTCATGCCAGCACCACGTCATCGCTTCACTGCCATGTCAACAAGAGTAACAAAGTCACATCATCCGCCCCGGCATCACTGAGTCAGCATACAGCGCCATGTCATCTGCCACGTTAGCACCACGTCATCGCTGACTCAACATACTGTACATTGTCATCTACCACGTCGATATCCACGTCATCGTTGACTCATTTGGTACGTCATTTTTTTGCCACGTCAGTTTGTTCTGTCGCGGTGGCTGCCACATTATCTGACACGTTAGTCCTTCACTGCCACATCAGCAACAGTAACAAAAAAAAATCCAAGGCTTACCTTGCGTGAAATTTTGCGTTAATTCCAATTTTTCAATCAATTTTGTCATTTGGGCTTTCTAAATGGCTCAAAATGATATTTCAGTCTAGATCTTCACTTCACCGATATTATTCTTTTCGGTCTTCACTCAACAGATATTCTTTTTATTTTCGTCACAATAGTAGTAACAAACAGGGAGCACAGACATTTCATCCCAAAACTAGTGAACATTCCTGCGGATACTGTCGCAAATCATGACATACAATTGAGAAGTGTTTCAAACTTACTAGACCTCGCAATGCTGCCATTATAGCTACCATAGAGGCAATGTCATCTCATCCTTCTCCTTCTGCACCAGTTACTACTCTGAAGCATCCCCATTTACATTTTCTATTGCTAATCTGGAGGCAATTCTCAACCAGGTTCTATCCAAGCAATTAGGTTCAAGCTCATCTAATTCTACTTTCTCAACCGCACCAAGTACACTTAATTCAAGCTCATCTAACTCTATTTTCTCAATCGCACTAAGTACACCTAATTCATAATTTTTGGACTTTGCTTGCTGCAATCACATGACAACTGACTGTACTTTGCTCATTTCTGAGACTCCTACATCTCATGCCTATATTATTCACATAGCTAATGGCTCCACTATGACCATTAGTCACATAGACACTGTCTCTCAGTAAAATTTGTCTGTTCCCAATGTTTATCTTGTTCCTAATCTGTCTTTTAATCTTTTATCTGTTGGTCAATTGACTGAGCTAAGTTTGAATATAACATTTTTCTCTACTGACTATGTTATACAGGATTCTCAGACAGGTCAGAACATTGGAACAGGTCATATGACAGTACGCCTATTTGAGCTTTCTTCCTTACGTTTACCTACTTCATCTGTCACAGTTGCATCTACACAAAGTAGTATACCTACTCTTGAGTTGTGACATTCTCGTTTGGGTCATGCATCGGTATCTCGAGTCAAAAGTCTCGCATCTAAGAGTTTGTTAGGATCAGTTAAAATCGATTTTTTTTATTGCATTTCTTGTAAATTAGACAAACAGTTTACTTTACTATTTAATAACAGTGAGTCATTTGCGTCTTCTCCTTTTGATCTTGTTCATTCTGATGTTTGGGAAGCTTCTCCTATAGCCACCATGGGTGGAGCACGATATTTTGTTATATTTCTAGACGATTTTTACGATTCAATTGGATTTTTTAATGAAAAAAAAAAAATTACATATATTTAATAGTAGTATAAATATTCATTCTGGCCTGAGAAAAAAAACTATTCTATGCACAAAACAGTGAGTATCTTAGTTTTAAGTTTGGCTTCTCTGTCAGGACAACAAATTCTAAATGTTTAATTCAGAAAAGAAAAAAATTCTAAATGTTTTGTTTGGTTATGCACAAGGGAAGAAAATAAATGAAAACATTAAAGAAAAAAAAAAGATGGTGTTGGCTACTTTGGATAAAATGAAGAGAAAAAATAAAAGTAAATTATATTAATAGTCTTTCATTGCTTTGGAAAACGGACAAGGATAGGTTGAATTGATAAATATTCAAATATTATTTTCTAAGTGACATGACATATTACAACTCTTTAAATTTCAACTTTTATAGAGCTTTTAACTTGGAGAATCTCTTGGAGAAGATATATAGCTGAGATAAAAGTAATGAAAGGATTGTTTCATTTACGAAAAAGGGGGAAAGTATTGTTTTATTTTGTAAGTGATAAAGGATAAAAACAAGAATTCACTTATTATAAATAAATAAATAAAGGACAAAACATGTAATTCAAAATTTTTCTATTATTTTTCTTTCTTCCCTGGCACTTTTGAAATGACTAGTAAAACGAAACCGATTCCTGAAAAAAATGTGTAAACAAGAAAGCAAAGAAACCAAGGGAGAATTCGACTGCTTTGAGCAGAGACTTTTGTTCTGTCCTTTAGTCCTGTTTCTTTGTTTAGTGCAAAAAGAGAGAAAAAAAATGTGGAGCTTGTGTATGTCTCGTATGAAGATCTTGCCCACAAGTGAGTGATATTGTGGCTCTTGTTATCATTGATTTTCATATTTTTAAGTGTTCTATTTCTACTGGTTGTATTTCTCGTGATGAGCCTTTTATCTTATATGCACACACGAAAATTGTGATTGATAGTTCTTGTATTCCATGATTTTGGATGAGTCGGGGATTTTGGATGAGTTGATAAGTTGAGAAGTTGCTAGTTACCTTTGTCTGGATTTGAGTTAGTCTTATTATTCGTTTTACTGACCTGTTGCAAATGTCTTGGAGCCGGTTACTACATTCACAGTTTATACCTTGGGGTGAGTCCAAAGAACCCTGTCTAAAGGAGTTTTGTGTTCCTTGTATATATATATATATATATATATATATATTGTCCGAGTTAAATGTCCAAGTTTGCGTCCGACTCTGAGATGGCATAGCCACGTCAACCGCACACTTAAACGTCCGAATTTGCGTCAGAATCCGAGGTGGCATAACCACGTCAACCATTCTTATTGGAACCATATCCTTATTTATTTTCTTTGCACGCTAAAGACTAAAAAACGCCTCTCTCTTCGATTAGATCCAATTTCCCCTCTCTTTCTTCATCTGTGTTTCTCTCTATATTGGCTTGTTCTTCCTCTATCTTATCTCTCTCTCTCTTTTTCTGAGTCCTCTCCCTCTATCTTCATCTGGTTCTTTCTCTTTCTTATCTTCTTTAGATTCAATTTCCTCTCTCTCTCTCTCATTTAATCTCATGGTTATTCCAGTTATTTCTATCCAATTTCCTCTTTCTTAGAGCAGCAAAGATTCTTTCTCTTGCTTAGTAAGATCCAGGGGAAAAAACATATACAGATATGTTGGCTGTAAAAGACCTTATAAAGGACCCACTATCCCAAAACTTTCAAATTATTTTATATAAAAACTTTTAAATTATACCATATAAAAATTTCAGCAAACTATAAATGGTATTTATATTTTCAAACATGCTCCTCAGGTGTGAGAATAGACTTTCATTGCAAATGTGCCAAGGATGTGGAAACATAACGCATAAATAAGAAGAGTATTTTTAGTTTAAGCTTCCATTTTTTTATTATTACTATTATTTTTTCAATTATTTTTAAGAAAATTAATTTCTAATTATCAAATTAAAATTAAAATTCTAGAAGTCAATTTTTCTTTCAATTTCCTTTTCCTTACTGAATCCTCCAAGCCTTGTGATTGCCTATTTCTGCTGAAATTTTACAAGTGTTGGAAAAAACTTACTAACCATCCTCAGGCCCCTAACACAAAATCAAGGCCCCTAACACAAATCAAGCTTAGTGAGATTTTGCAAAACCAAGACTTCTAGTATATATATTTTTCCCCCTTCGATTAAGACTCTTTGGTACTTTGTTTTTTCTTTGATTTTGCTCAACGAAAAATAAGAAAGATAACGTAGATGGAGAGAGAGAGAGAGAGAGAGAGAGAGAAATGAGAAAACGTTTTGTCTTTATCAGGTCAAGGAAATGGAGAAGGGTTGATGTGGCTATGCCACCTCGGAGTCGGACCCAAAACTCTGACATTAAAGTCGTAAGAGAATAAGGAGATATCACTTGAGCTAAAAGCTTATGGGAAATTGACTTCTAAGTCAATATGGGCCCATTGAGTGTTTTTTTTTTTGCCTTGCATATTATATAAAAGTTGTTATGGGGAATTAATGGCGGAAAACTGAGAACTGATTTGGATTTTTTGGAATTTCCGTACACACTTGATCAACATAATTTTCTCCTCCAGTTTATTTTTTTTCTTTTCTTAATTGGGGGCAGTTTTTTTTTTTTTGTTATAGTTGTCACTATTTTACTAATCCTGTAAAGGGATCATTAGATCCAATCCGAATCCAATAAATTTATTTTTCAATTTGATCCGATATTTTGACCGATAATTTGTGTATGAATTCATATTAAATTTATTATTAAACAGATATTTGATGCGATGCGAGTGAAGTTTTCCTTTTTTGTGAGCGAAAGAAATGAAAATCAAAAGAGAATGACAAACAATGACCAGAATGAAAATGGTAGAAAGTGAAAGATAAATAAAATATAGAAGAAAATTAAATCTTTTACTCTTTGTTAAGTAATAAACAATTAGGAGTAAGGAAAAATTTAGAGAGAGAAGAAAATAATGATAAGAATATTTTGATAATATGTAAATATTTATATATCATAAAATTATATTGGATATTTTTACTATAGGGAGGTGATATTCACACTCCATTTTTCTACAATTATACTACACTTGTCTTTTTCCTTTAAAAAAATGACAAAAGGTTCTAAACTAATTAATGCATCATTCTTTATTTGAGTAATACCATAACTACTTTTTATATTATAAACTTTAATTTTATTTATCTTCTTTACTTCGTTTAGTACCTTTTTTTTATGATATCAAAAGAGATAATTTATTTAACAGAGATAATTTTTTTTTAGTCTTGTCAAAAGATGTAATTTATTTAACATACATAACTTTTTCTTACCATAATTTTTTTTTGATCCTGTCAGAGGAGAGAATTTATTCAATATAGGTAACTTTATATTTTTGTATATATATTTTTTTTGGGTCCTGTCAAAGAGATTTTTTTTTGCCCTCTTCTGTTCTTATCAAAAAGAAATAATTTATTCAATATGTATAACTTTTTGTTGGTACTTTTTTTTTTTTTGATCCTATCAAAAGATATATATATATATATATATTTGAATCCGGTAAAAGAAGACCTAAAACATTAAAAATGGGAGATAGATATGAGATATCTAAAAGGGTAGTTGTGTAATTTTAACAAAATAATAATCATTTACTTGTGAAATTAAGCTTAGAAGTGTCATTTCATTAAGATGAGAGTGCAAATGTTGAAAAACGAAATGTGAATATTATCTCCCTTTACCATATTATATAATATATTATGTCGGATTGTATTAACCATAATTTTTATTTAGATAATAAATTATTGGATTAAATTTCAATCTATATCCGAGTTATAGGATCGATTCGGTTCAAAATTTGATCGTACTTGAATGGCTTGAGACACTATCTCCCTAACAAATTTTACCTATCCATTGTTGCATCTTTTCTTTACATGTATTTTTCGATTGAGAAATGCTAAAGACAGTCGCGCCTGCTACTATTCATCCTCAATCACACTTTTGATTAGTTGAACAACCAATCATAACTTTGTCTCTTACTCTTATAAAAAATTTAAAATATTATATTTTAAGATATTATTATCACTTTTTATATCTTCTCTATTTCATTGAATTTTTATTGGCTCCTTTCTCTTTCTATTTATATGCGCGTGTTTATAAACAACTAAGTCTTGTGTTAATGGATTTTCTTTTTTTTTCAATCAATTAGTCTTTTGTTAATTGATTATTTCTTTTTTTAATATATATATACTTGTGAGAGAGATGGGGATGGTTGATTGATAAACAATCAGTGTTTATAAACAACTAAGTCTTGTGTTAATGGATTTTCTTTTTTTTTCAATCAATTAGTCTTTTGTTAATTGATTATTTCTTTTTTTAATATATATATACTTGTGAGAGAGATGGGGATGGTTGATTGATAGACAATCAGTGTTTATAAACAATTAAGTCTTGTGTTAATGGATTTTCTTTTTTTTTCAATCAATTAGTCTTTTGTTAATTGATTATTTCTTTTTTTAATATATATATACTTGTGAGAGAGATGGGGATGGTTGATTGATAGACAATCAGAGGATAGATGATAGGAGTTAGGAAGTGATATATATATATATATATAAACAATTAAAAACAATTGAAAAAAAAGAGAGAAAACAAATTCTTTCACACTAGTTGATTAAAAAAAACTAATTAACTGAGAGAATACTAAAAGGGATAATAATGTTCTAAAATATAATATTTTAGTTTTTCATAAAATTAGAAATTAATTAATTAATAATTTTAATTATAAAAGTTATGATCGGTTGTTGAACCAATCAAAAATGTGACTCTACTTAGCATTTCTCTTTTCAGATTATGTTTAAACTTATCATGAGTACATTGGAGCAATTGGAATGTAAACATCTTGGGTAACATTACGACCCTTCTTGTTTGTGTTTGTTTGCTCATGGATAGACGGTAATGTCACATTTTCACCATCTTAACCATCAATTGAAGAGAAAGGTTGATGATAAACATGTGTGAAATTGTCATAGATAAGTATGATAAAAAAAAAAAAAAAATAGAAAAAGAAAGGGATAAAGTGGATAGCATGACTCTCGTTTGATTAGTTGAAAAATCAACCAACACAACTTTTTGGCCATTATTATGTCTTTTATGATTTTGACTTTAAAAAGGTAACAATTATTTATTATATAAAATAGACAATATTATGTACAAAATAACGTCCCTAGTAAAATTATTTTATTTATCTTTGTTATCTTCATAGTCATTGCTTATGACATTTCTGTTATTTTTCGTAAAAAGATGTTTTGAAAACACTGGTGAAATCTTTTTAGCAGAAATTTAAAATAAAATTTTGAATTTAAATTAAATATAAGAAATGCATCATAATGAGTCACAAGTTGAAAAAATATTTCTTTTTTGAAGAATATTCTGCTTAACAATTTTATGAGAATTATTTACAAAAATTAAGTTAAAAATACTCATTTTAATAAGGTCAAAGTGCAATAAACTCTCCTACGATTTCAAAATGGTACACAATACTCCCTTCTTTTTTTTGGTTCACCAAACACCCTCTAACTTACAAATTGGTGTAATTTACCCCTATTTTACACTATTTGGGTTAAGTACTGATGTAAAATGACAAAAATACCCTCAGATAAAAAAAAGAAAAAAAGTGAGTAATTTACTGAAAATTACCAAAAAAAATTACCGAAAAAAGAAAAAGAGAACTTTAATTTGCTAAAAAATACCAAAACAAATTACCAAAAAAGAAAAAAATAATTTTTATTTGCCAAAAAATACTGAAAAAATTGCCAAATAATACCCAAAAAAATTTAAGGAAAAAAAATTGGTGAATTAAAGTTCTTTTTTTTTCAGTAACTTACTCAATTTTTTTTTATCTATGAGGGTATTTTTGTCATTTTATGTCAATTCTTAATTCAAATAGGGACAAATTGCACCAATTTGTAAGTTGGAAAGTATTTGTTACACCCAAAAAATGGAGAGTGAGTATTGTGTACCATTTTGAAACCAAAGAGGAGTTTATTGCACTTTGACCTTTTAATAAATTACATTTTGTAGTTCTCTTAAAACTTTTCCTTCAATTTTTGAGTTCTTAGAAGCTATTTTAGAAGTAGCATTAACCTCTTTCCTACAACAGAGTCTTCCTCTACAACCCTAAAGCATCCCACCCTTCATTTTTCTTTCAAAAAAATAAAATTAAAATAACAATTTTTCTTTAAAAATTAAAATTAAAATAACAATAAGCACTATAAGAACTAGCATTTTTGGACTCTAGAATAAAACTGTAAGCAGTCTGTCTTACCCTAAATGCTTCAGTGGGATCGAATTATATTGGCAAACATTGGAATTATTGTTAGAGTATCCTAAAACTGTATAGAATTTTGTATAGAAGTGGAAGGCATTTGACAGGGTGTGGAAGATTCTAAACCATAGAAGAATATAAATATTTAAGATATTTTGATGAAGAGGTTGATGCGTAGTAGGGGTGCAACTTGGGTTGGGCAACCCGAATTCAACTCGAGCTCAACCCGATTTTTTATGAGCTTGGGCAACTATTTTTACAATTAGGGTTGAGCTTGGGTTGAAAAACCTCAATCCGAACTTAATTAGGGTTGAGGTGTCAACAACCCGAACCCAACCCGAACCCGAATTATAATATTATTTTTATACATATTTTTTATTTTAAATATATTAGATATAATATTCAAATTATGATAACCTTTTTCTTTTCAACTTCCTTTATTTAAATCTTAATTTATTGTATGTTAACACTTTGGATAATTAATTTCCTAAAAATTTGTTTGTAATTTTTTAGAAATTTACATTAAGTTCTTAATTTTGTGTGTGTTTAGGAGTAATATAATATGAAACTTATTAAAGATCACTTTAAATTTTCAATACGGAGATTGGTGATATAGATAACCCGAATTAACCCGACTTTCTAACCCGAAATCTCAACCCGAGTTGCAAAATTTAAGGACGGGTTGGGCTAGGGTTGAGTAGTTAGGGTTGAAAGTAGGGTTAGGGTTGAGTTAGGGTTGAACATTTTATATGTAGGGTTAAACCCGAGTTGTACTTCTAACCCGCCCGAGTTGCAGCCCTAATGCGTAGTAAGGTCTGAAGCACTGGTGTGCTAAAACTAAAATTAAGTGATTTTTATGTGTTTGATTATGAGTTTTCATACACAGAAGTTATGCATTAAAAATTTCTTGTAAGCAGAATTTGAGGGTGACTAACAAATATAATATCATAAAAATTATTTATTCATAATCCTGGCGTAATCTAATTCTTGGTTGGAGTTAAAACTATTAAAATTATTTATTCATAATCCTGGCGTAATCTAATTCTTGGTTGGAGTTAAAACTTGCCAAAAAAAACTCTTCACATTCTTTCTCACTCAAATAAACAAATCACTAGCATAAACAATATTTTATTATATAAAACTAATTATCATAAGCACATAATTTTTTTTTTTCTTTCAAGACAAGAAAGTTTTATTGATATCAATCAAACATGATTAAAAAAATTTCTGCACGTTTTGTTAGGAAGCTCCAACCCAACCAAACTCCCCCTATCATTCTTATGCACCAAACACTCTCGATATCTTTCACAACAGTAACTTGAATTCTCTTTGAATTAAGTATCAGGCTATAAGTACCAGGCTACAATCCCCTTTCATCTATTCGATATCTTCCACAACAGTAACTTGAATTCTCTTTGAATTAAGTATCAGGCTATAAGTACCAGGCTACAATCCCCTTTCATCTATCGTTCAAAATAGAATTTGTTCTGTTCTTCCATAAATGCCATTCTCTTCTTCCATATATGCAAGCAAAAATACACCACTAAACTCAAGTACTCAACAAATCAGCTTTAACTTCCAGCATATAGACACTCTACCTATGCAGCCGACCTTTCTTAAAGTTTCACCAATATACACTTACATCTCCTATTGTTTACAAATTACACTAATCTTATATAATTATGTTTCTATTATTCCAACACCACACAAATTCATAATTCTTGTGTACACTGGCCCCTAACGGCCGTTAAGGGAATGAAATACGATGTTACAAAAATACAAACTTCAAAGGATGTCAGTGCTGCCAACAGAGAATATGTAGAGAAATTTTTGGAAAAACTCCCCTATATGAGTTCAGCCACTTTTCATTTTCCTTCCATTCCATCTATACACGTATATGGAAGTATATATTATACACAGAGTCTAACTGATTCCTAATATTCAACATCTATACAATGTAAGATAATCTGTACAGCTAATATTAACAGAGTCCTAAATTGTATAAACTCCTAAAATTATATACGGTAACATCCCCCTCAAATTAATACCAGTAAGTCAACCAGCAACAATTTGCCAACAAGAAACTGATGTCGCTATCGAGTCATAGCTTTGGTGAAGACATCAGCCACTTGGAGATCAGAAGAAATGTCCAGGAAGAGATATCACCCGACTTAGAATGACAATCAACCTCAATGTGCTTTGTGCGTTCATGGAAAACGGGATTGGTGGCAACCTAAATAACACTAGTGTTATCAGCATGAAGAGGGGTAGAAGTAGTCTGAGGAAACCTAGCTCCTCAAGAAGACCGCGTAGCCATACAATTTTAGAACTAGCAGTAGACATGGCACGATACTTGGCCTCAATAAAGGATTTAGAAACATGATCTTATTTCTTACATCTCCAAGAAATTAAGGCATCACCTAAAAACATACACCAACCCGTAGTAGATCGACATGTATCCGGACACCCAGCCCAATCAGCATCACCAAAGGAAATTGACCCGATGATGAACTTCCAATCCTAAGAAGCATGTGATCTAGCCAAGATCTTTCATATGGAAAGTTCCATATAACAGCTGCTGAAGCTTAGAAATCAAACCACAGTCAGTGCCAGTAATGATAATATCATCCACATAAACTAAGAGAAGGACTATACCCGACGCAGACGTGTGAAAAAAGAGAGAAGAATCATACTGAATTTGTGTAAAACTGAAGGAAATAAGTGTATTGTGAAACTTCTTAAACCAAGCCCAGGGTGCTTGCTTGAGCCTATACAGAGAATGTCTTAGCTTACAGACATCATGAGGAGAAGAAATAGTCATACCAGAGGGAAGCTTCATGTAAATTTCTTCCAAGATCACCATGAAAAAAGACATTTTTCACATCCATCTAATGTAGTTGCCACGATTGTGAAGTGGCAATAGCTAAGATGGTTCGAACTGTGGTCATTTTGGCAACAGGAACAAATGTCTCCTCATAATAAACCCCATATTCCTAGTTGTTACCCAAAGCTACGAGGCGAGCTTTGTACCGGTCCAAAGAGCCATCAAAAAGAAGTTTTACAGGAAAAAACCCATTCACTCCCAATAGGTTTAACTGTAGGAGAACAAGGAACAATATCCCAAGTGTGATTCTCCTCAAGTGCTTGAAGTTCTGCTTGCACTGCATTTTGCCAACACTCATGTTCCATAGCCTGTTTGTAGCAAGAAAGAATGGAAATAATGGATAAAATAGCGACAAGAGAGACAAGAGAGAAGAAACCATACCAATCAGGGGGTCGAGAAAGACGAGTAAACCGACAAAGAGTGGTAGAAGTAGGAGCAAGATCAGGAGCCAGGTCAATTTCAGAAGGGGGCACAGCGAAAGTGGAACCAGACTCATGTCGACTACGTCTTTCATACACAAAACCAAGTTTGAACCTTTCCACAATTGTTGGGGAATCAGAAAAACTATGCAGAAGAGATAAAGATGCAGATGGTAGCTCAACATGAGATGGAAAGAAATATTGATTTTCAAAGAAAATCACATTCCTAGAAACCCTGTATACGACGAGCATGGGGATCATAACAAACATAACCCTTTTGAGAGATAACATAACCAAGAAAAACACACTTAACAGATTGAGCAGTAAGTTTATGTCGTTCATGAGCAGGGAGATGCACAAAACAAACACAATCAAATGTATGAAGATCAGAATATAAAGGAGAATAACCAAATAACTTAAAGAAAGGAGAAACATGATTTAACGTAGGAGAGGGTAAGCGATTGATCAAATGAACTGAAGTAGAAAGTGTTTCACACCAAAAACAAGGAGGAACAGATGATTCAAGTAAAAGAGTTCTTACCACATCAAGAAAGTGACTATTTATCCTCTCGGCAACACCGTTTTGTTGTGGTGTCGAAGGACAAGAATGTTGAGAGATGATCCCTTTGCTTTGAAAAAAGTCCTAAAACTCATTCGACATGTATTCGCATCCAGAATCAAAGCGCAAGACCTTGATGCTAGCAGAGAATTGAGTCTCAAAAAGTGCAAGAAAGCGCTTAAAGACTGAAAAAATTTCGGCCTTAGTTAGAAGGAAGTAAACCCAATAAAGTCATCAATAAAAGTAACAAAGTACTTGCAATGCACATGAGAAACAACAGGTGCAATCCCCCAAACATCAATATGAATAATATTGAAACATTGTGAGGAACGAGATGCATGATGAGGAAAAGGTAGAACTTTACTTTTGCCAAGTTTGCATGATATACAATCGAAAGATTAAGAGAAGAACATGTTTTATTTCCCAATAATCCAGAATTAAACAAAGTACGAAGTACATCAAAGTTTGGGTGGCCTAAGTGTCTATACCACATCTTATTTCTAGAACCAACAACATTACATGCAAAGGAAAGTAAAGGAAAATGAGGAATAACAGTGAAAGGAGAAACGTGAAAAGGAATGAGTCGTCCCACTTTTGGCCCCTTTGCGATCATTTTCCCTGACACTTGATCCTACACAACACAACCAGAACGGGAGAAATGGACATTACAATTATTATCAACCAATTGACCAACAAAAATAAGATTTGTGGAAAGGTCAGGAGACACAAAACCATCAGTTAAGGAAGAGGAAAGATCACCAACAACACTGATAGGTAAAGAATTGCCATCAGTAGTGTTAATTTTCAGATTTCCATCATAATTTCTGACATTGGAAAGAGGAACAACAGTATTGGTCATATGGTTAGAGGCTTCGGAGTCAAAATACCATGGCTTAGAAGAAACTTTATAATTTTTTGAGATCCCAAAAGTAGGAAAAGCATAAATGATCATCTGTTGTACCATTTTAGGAGTGACTATGTTCGGGTTTGCTAAGGTTGTAGGAGCAGGAATAAGAATAATCGGTGAGGCAGCAGGCAATGCAAGAGAACTAGAGGCACCAGTGGAGGCATGATAAGTAATACCCTGCTTCTTTTCAGGTCGAATGGGACAAGCAGAGATGATATGACCCTGTTTCTTGCAGTAGTTACAGAATTTCCTGGGGCAATCTCGAGCAATATGACCAAAAGCTTTACAACTAAAGCACTGGACAACACATATGTCTATACCCTTATTCTTCCCATGTGTTGCATAAGCCACAAAGACAGGTGCACTAACATTAGCCCAATGTTCCATGGCAACCTGAGTTACGATACACTGTTTCTCACGAAGAAGTTCACTCAAACAGGCATCCAGAGATGATATAGGATGACGATTCATCAGATTAGAACGTGCAATTTCAAAGTCAGGTCGTAGCTTCATCAAGAATTGATCTCGCTTGCTAGTTGCATGCACTACTTGGATAGTAGAAAAAGTTGTAACGGGAACATTAGCATAAACAATGTCACAATAGTAAGCCCAAAGGGTTTGAAAATCAGAAAAATATTCCTCAATAAAGAGACTTCCTTGTGTGAAATTAGCCATCTCATACTCCAATTGAAATCACCTAGCAGAGTTGTCTTGATTGTAAACCGTGTTGAGATAATTCCACATAGCAGTAACAGTTTTATAAGGCCTCGGATTGAGAACAAGGTGAGGCTTAACCGAGCTAAGGATTCAGGTCATAACCCAAGCATCCTTAGTTTCCCACTTAGACAAAGCCTCGGCATCGCGAGGTGCGGGATTACTCCCATCAATATGACCCCATAATTCTTTTCCTTCGACAAATAATTTAAATTGAAACTCCCAAGCAGAATAATTTTTGCTTGTAAACCTAAGATGAAACGATTCCAACTTATCTGATGACATGATGCAACCGAGAGACAGAGGAAATATCCCACCAGAAAATTGGAATGTGCACCGAAAAAAAATATGGCACAAATAAGCACACACCAGGAAAAAGATTGAACCGAAAGGCCAAACGAAAGACAAACAATGAAAGTGTACTGAAAGGAAGCACAAACCAAAAACTGCCAAGATACACCCTAGAACCAGAAAACGTGCAACAAAAAGCGCCGAATACCCCAACCAACCAAAAATCAACAGCAGAGGCGCTGAAAACAAGAGACAGGCGACACTGATACCCACAAACGCAGCAATTAGAAACCTGCTCTGATACCATGTCAAAACAGAGAATACGTAGAGAATTTTTTGGAAAAACTCCCCTCTGTGAGTTCAGCCACTTTTCATTTTTCCTTCCAATCCATCTATACACAGAAGTATATATTATACACGGAGTCTAGCTGATTCCTAATATTCAACATCTATACAAGGTAAGATAATTTGTACAGCTAATATTAACAAAGTCCTAAATTGTATAAACTCCTAAAATTGTATACGGTAACAAGTGCAACTGTGCAAACAAAAGGGGAGGTCAGTGTTACAAAAACACAAACCTCAAGGAAGATTGCAAACAAGAGAGGATAGGAGGTAAGTGTATATTGACGAAATCTTAGGGAGGTCAGTGAAAGTTACCCTATATTTTATTGCTAGATGGAAGCTAGAGATATTTGTAGAGAGAAATAATTGGAGATGATCCAAATCCTCCATAATTAAATTCTTTGGTATTGTTAGGGTGGTTGAACTTTAATGTTTTTATACTTTTTTTTCTTGTTAAATTTTTTTAATGTGTCACATGTATTTATTTGTTTATTAATAGAGTATCAAGATATGGCAAATAAAAAAGTTGGACTTGTAACCCTAACCAATCACCACAAAAGTTACCACCACCATTAAAACCACTTATCAACTATCACCTACACCATCTATACACTAATAGATTTTTAATTTCAATTCATATGGAGTTACAAATTAGTTATTTACCAGTAAAAAAGGTTATAGATTAGTTGCAGATCAAGTACAAAATCTGGACAAGTATTGTGCCATGATAAAGGCAATGGTACAAAAAACCAGTACTGTGCTGTGATAAGGGCAATGGTACAGAAAACCAGTAGTATACAGACAGGGTTAAAACCATTGCTCAATTCCATAAGAACACAAACAATGTGCATGAATTATGTCATGGAGAATTTAAAGAAAAATAGTAGCTACTTCTTGATTATAATCTGTACCAACTTCAATAAACTTACTATTAAGTTTCAAAAGAAATAACATTCCCCATAATCTAGTTAACCACAATCTAGCTAATAGGCATGAACGGAGTTAGGCCACTTTACTGGTCGGACCTACTTTATGCATCACATTTTTGAGTTATCGAATAATCACACGTGTTTTTCTGGAAAAAATCTTACCAAGCAACTGATCACAAATAAACTTGCGCTTCTCTTCAAACCATAAGAAATGTTTATTTGAATCAAACCAAAATCCATCTCCAAAATATACTCTATAATTCGCATCAATAACCATCTGCTCAAGCGCAACAACATTTTTGAGCAAACAAATAGCAAACTCAATCTGATTCCAAGTTCCGTGAAATCCACCAATTTCAACTTCTTTAAGTTGACTGTGCAGGTGAACCGGGAGCTCCTCCGCTCTTCTTTCAAAATATTTGGGAGATGGCATCTGCAAATTTGACACACACACACATATATATAAGAACGCAAATTCAAATGGGTATTCCAGTCTACAAATGCTAGATACAAAATAAACTCAATAGCTTTTTATACTCTTCTAGTGAGAAGAGAGAATATAAACCTAGTTTTTCTGCTTGTACCACGTATTATCATATATTTGAGAGATAAATTCACAAGAGTTTCCATATGAGTTTAGGCCCATGTATCCCTTGATGCAAGGGAAATATGGGACACCTAGGGTAAGTACTGTCCAGGGACGGAGCCAGGATTTGGTTTCAGGGGGGGCAAGCACAATGTAGTTGATAGAAAAAAAATATATAATATATATATATATATATATATAATACATTTAAGCTTGGCAAATATGTCAAGCTATCAACGGCTCACAATCATTTCATCTAACGGTCACGGTGGCGAGTGCACGATAGTGCCGTAGGCACGGGCATACACTAGTATATATATATATAAAGAGAACCAAAAATACTTAACAAAAATAAATTGTTCATATATAATCTCATCTATATATAATCTCAAATAAATAAATAAAACTTGACAAATATAAGAACCAAAATATAGATTGATAGTATTTTCATTAAATATTGCAACTATCCTCGACAAGTTATCATATTTCAATATTCATAGCAGATAATGTCCTCTCATTTGAATTATGAAGAATTGATATTATGATTGGAGGTAAAGATGATGGAGAAGAAAAATGAGGGAAGAGAATAATGAAAGTGAAAAAAAAATCTGAAAACCTAATAGCAAATGGATGGTTCCATATGAGAAGAAAGAGAACGTATCTGAAAGAATCTAAATTTTGTTTAAGCTATAAATAAGATTGACTTACATATATATACATTTACATGGAATATGAAACAAAAGGAGATTAAGAGCATTGAGAAAAAACTTCCAAATAACCAAAGATCAAAATGGAAGGAAATTAAAATTTGTTAAAAAATTAATTATGATGAAGGTTGCCGAAATTAAACGAAGTCCAAAAGCAATTATTGTTTATTTTTTTAATTACTTAATTCTTAGATTTCTTTAATAAATAAACCCATTTAGAGACTGGTTGTATTTTAATTATTATAAATAAAAATTCAGATTATATATCTATGTGTGTGCACGTGTGCGTGAACTGATTATATGATTAACTAATTGGAATGTTCAAAAAAATTATATATGTGAGTGTCATGGCAATGCAATTATCAGTAAGGAAAATGCCCTTTCATTCAAAAATAAATAAAATTCAGGGGGGGCACTTTGTAATTTTTTTAAAATATATATACAAAACTAAAAAAGAAAATAAAGGCTTCATTCCCTCCGTCCCTGGTACTGTCGTTTGATTGATTAGAATGAATTTCTCTTCATCCAAACGACGGGTATCACCCGACCATAACCAAGGACCCCTATGGTTAATATAATTGATTTCAATAAAGAGAAAAACCACAAAAGGGTAAACTTGGCTAATGATCGACCCAATCATCCATATGCAGCATTAACCCTTTATAATGCACAGAGATGACACAGGAGAACCCTAAATGAGTCAGAAAGACGAAGACAAAAGGTTAAGTTGACGCATATAGAACCTCACTATCTGTTTCTGAATGAGAGCAATTATGTGGTTAACTAACAGCTAAATACTCAAATTAATAAAGTAGGAGGCGGAAGGCAACACATGCATCAAATATTTCATTATCCTTTCGCTACAAAAAAGTGGACCAAATAAGCAAAGAAGATATCGTTCCATTAGGAAGGCACAAGCTAGGTTAGACTCAAATGTAAACCACTCTGATAAAAAATACAATCAACAATGGATCTCAGATCAACAAGGAGATAACCGTCTCTCAGTAAAAACGTCAAGATATCCAATTAAAAAGAAAGATTTTGACAATGGGAAATATTTATAGAGATGTAGAGGTAAAAAGGCAATTCAACGAAAACCATTTTCTTCTCACAAGTGAATAAATAACTTGTGGTTTAGTCAAAGAAGACAACTATTCCACAGTTTCACATATGTATGCAATATGAAAAAAATCCTTCATGAATGATATTTATGTTTTCCGTTAGGAAAGGAAAGTGCCACACACAAACAACTTGATTCCGATCCTTTTCTAGGACAGGTTGACCACCAATTAATTAATTAATCAGCCTCCAAGTTAAATTTCTCTATGTTGTCAGTTGCACGTTGACATGTGTCCATCTTCTTGAATCAACGACTTAAGGCTCTCCATGTAATGCAAATAATAGAAATGCCAAAAAACAGCCAATCATTGACACACAAGAACAAACAAAATGTTTGCATCCATGAATAAAAAATAACATTGTTCACACAATGATTTTATTTGAATGGTATAATGAGATCTATTACCTGAAACTTACAACCTAAAATTTTCAACTTCACGAGCCCATTGTGCTAGACCACATAGAGAACCCACAACTCCATGATTTGCATTGTTTTTCTTTAATTGACGATCTAATTAGTCTGTGATTAGGTTAGTTAGTTGTGTACTGTTAAACAATTCAAAAAAATTTGTAGATTGTATTGTTGATCAAATAGACATTTCAAAGGTCTCAAGAGAAAATCAGTAAACCAATGTTCCATTAGGTGGGTGGAGAAAATTTAAACGGGGGAATTTTTTTAGAGAAAGTTCCAGAAAAAAATTTCAGTCGGAGATAGGGCAGATGGAGACAGACAGAGAAATTAATTTGAGGATATCTGTTCGAGAACGGCATCACCCTGTTTTGAGTTTGTCTCTTCCATAAATGATGTGAAGCACTATAAACCTTTAATTTGAATAAAAAGACACGTGGCAATATAGAAGTAATTCAAGTTTTGATAACTTAGAGAAATCTAACTTAGAGGCTAATGATCCTTTGTTAATTACTTGCTGGCTCAATCAATATATCAAGAGCTGTCCTTTTCTTTCTTGTTTCTAGGGGCAGGGTGTTGGTGGTTTGGAGGGAGTGGATATATAATGTAGCCAAACATAAGCAATATCTAGAATTAGAACACACATAAAAGAAGCAATGATCAATGTCGGAAGGTATGTTGTGATGGCTTACTGATACATATAGTTTCTGCAGAAGGGGAAGGGCAGTCAGAAGGGGAGCAATAATCTTCACAAGATCGTGTTGGTGATCTTCATGTTGCCGATCTTCAGTCATAAAAAGTTCCAATTGATTGACATTGCTAAATGCAGTTGAACTTGCAGGCATATTTTTCACCTGAAAAAGGGAAGAAAATCCATAACTTATCCACAAAAAGGGAAATTTACAAAAATGATGTGATCAACAATAAGAAGGTTAATCTGTTTTCTACGTACTGATTTAGGACACATGAGTATTGAAAGAGTTTTGAGCTGAGGAAGAACTTCAGCAACTTCACCGAATATGTAAGGAATAGAATTGTGGTACATCAGAGCAAAATACACTTTTTCCAGCTTGGGTACACTGGAGAATGAAATTTTTATTCCCTCACTATCACTAATTTCAAAGGTTGTCAGATTAGTAGCAGAGAGCTCAAGATTTCGTAAACCTACACAAAAGATTAATTCGAAAAACTTCAAAGTGAAGAGATCACAAATGCATACTTTGACCGGAAGGGTACATCTCTTCACTGTCAACCTTTCAAGATTGGAACAATTAGAGAGGACCATCTGCAATAATTCTACTTGGGCTTGGGCTAACGGCACACAATGTAAATAAAGATTAGTTAGGCTGTTAAATCGGCCTGTCAAATCTGGTTTCAAGATGCAAGCAGACAAGCGCAAATGCTTTAACTTGGATGCTTTAGAAAGAAGCTGCAAAGACACTGTATACAAATTATTATAATTATCCTCCTTCAAACCATAATCAGAAAAGCATACAAAGTTGAGCTCGAGCTTCTCAACACCCATTCTAACTGCCAAACTGACCCATTCATCAATCGAACCAGAATGCTCCCTTTGAAGGCAAAAAGAAATCCTGAAGTAGCCTATTTTTGGACCCAAGTAAAGCTTTAGGAACTGATTTAAGATTTTCACAAACTCACACTTATACTTTGGGCAACGGTTATGGTGCTTGAACGTTTCAGCATTCTGTACTTGCCAGATGGTTGGTGCCCCAAACACAGTATGCAAATCAAAATTGAGGTCCGGCATGGTTACACAAAGATTTCTCCATGTTCTTGATAGCATGCGTGCTTTAAGAGTATCTCTCACTGTTAGTAACGAAATAATGGAATAGAGTATGTCGTCTGGTAGGGTACTGATATGATCATCCTTGGTAATCAAATACAAACAAAAAAATTGTTGAAAAGACATGTTAGAATGATGATGATGATTATACTAATAAACAGATTATTGAAGTTTCCATCCTGGCTGATTTTAAAAGCCACATCAAAACTTTGCTACTTAAAAAAAAATCAAAATCAAAATCAAAATCAACTACCAGGCCATTATTGAGGGGTTCGAGAGCCACATAGTGGGCATTTGTGGATGCTTTGACTATTTACTTAACTAATATATATACATACATATATGAATGTGTGTGTTAAAAAACAAACCAATATATACATAAACGTTAACTACCATCTCTATCAAAGCTTAAGTTATTACAGATAGTGTAACTTAAATATTTAAATCTTTCAACCCGCCTTTCATGTGTGGCCTTCGTTTTGGTCCAACTCAGTGTTTCAATTTTAAAGATTTGAATTCGAAACATTTGGCTTTGATAACATGTTAACAACCATTCTCTAAAAGCTTAAGCTATTAAAGAGAGTGGTACTTATATATTTAAATCCTTCAACAATGTGTCTGTGTGTGTGTATATATATATATATATTCACCAACTTTTAAGAAAAATTAGTTAATAGTTCAAATCATAAGATTATATTTTGTATTCAACAAGACGAATCTCATACTGTAGCTTAATGAAATCGATTCTAACAAACTGTGCCCACGTAAGTAGTGTGTATTGCTTCTTTACAAAAGTTCAATTCAATTATTGACAGCCATACATACTCAAATAGGGCATACAATTTCCTCTATGAATGAACCAAAAGTACCCAAAAATGGTCACCATACCTTAGAAAAATTCCACATATCTCCTTGGAAAGCTAAAGCTAATGGCAAAAGCTCCGGAACCATTGTGGCGGTGGGACTTGGTATTCTTCCTGGAAACAAACAGAAAATTTTACTGCTAACGCAATTAACAATATAAGTAAAATACATAATGCATAATGTAATCCAGTTCAATATCTAGAGAAGATTCATGAGTAAGAACTAAGAAACCTTGGCAAATCGATCGTCTTGTACTTGTGCTGGTTAAATCTCTTGATGTGGAAGAGATAGAAGAGAAAAAAAAAATAGTCGGGTAAAATGAGAGATTGCTTTTGTATCTCTCTACTTTCTCTTCTCATATATATAGACAGCCTAGGTGTGTGCTGATGTATTTGCATTTATAGGTTCGGTGATGCGTATATGTGTGAATGTTAGATTGCAATTGGTTAGATGAATGGGTGGAATATCATTGGTAGGATGATGCGCAGGCCAGCAAGTAATTGGTGACGTGGCTTAACAAAAAAATTAACAAGGGTTCTAGAAATAGAAATAGAAATAAAAATAAAAATGACGTAATATATTAAGCTTTTTTGGAAGAGAATATCTTGGTAGAGAGTAGGGATGGTATCCAAATGTGTATGGGGGTAGGGTACCTTTTCTCATTTCTGTCTCTATTTAGAAAAATTCTTTCATTTTTGTCTCACCCCATTTAATAAACGGGATAGGGCAGGCCTAGTTTTTTGTTTGTTTTTTTTAAAATTCCATAAGAAACAATATTTTTCAAATTCTAGTTCACCATAATCTAGCTAAGAGACGTGAACGAGTGGGGCCACTTTACTAATTGGACCTACTTTATGCCTCACATTTTTAAATTATTGAATAATCATGTGTTTTTATAGAGAAAATCTTACAAAGCAATTGATAAATCGACCAACTGATAAATCGATCACTCATATAAATAATACAATCAACAATATATTGATCATGGATCACCAAGGAGATAACCGTCTAGCAATAAAAAAAAAGGTCAAGATATCAAATTAAAGAGAAAGATATTTGCCAATGAGAAATATTAATAGACTTGAGGAGGTAAAAAGCAATTCAGCCAAAACCTTATCTTATTATAAATGCAACAATTTAGGCTCTGTTTGGATTGACTTTTTTAGGCAATTTTTGGCTTTTCAAGCTCAAAGGTAGTTTTTGAGAGTGTTTGTATTGGTAAGGTTGAAGAAATTTGAAGTCCAAAAAAACGTTCAAAGAAACCTTGTGGATATCAGCTTTCTCATTTAGCTTTTGCTTCTTTTTTTCTTTTGCATAAAAATCGAAGTAAAAACTTTACCAAACATAGCCTCTGTCAAAGAAAAGTGACCAAAAGCAGTTTAGTCAAAGAAGAGTGTCACACACGAACTTATGGATTAGGGTCATAAATTTCTCTGGGCTTGACTTGTCCTTTTTCTAGTATCAATGACTTAAAAGACTCTCCTGGTAATGCAAATAATGTAAATGACAAAAAAGGGTCTATGACGCAGAAGAATAAACAAAATATTTGTATCCATAAATAAAAAATAATGGTGTTCGCAGAATGATTTTATTTGAATAGTATACTATCAATTATCTGAAACTTGCAATCTAAAATTTCCAACCTCGCAAACCCCTTGTGCTAGACCACATGAGAGAACCCACAACTCCATGGCTGCATTCTTTTCTTTGATTGAGGTTTAGATTCTGCCACTACATGATTTGCATCGTCTTTATTTGATTGATGATTTAATTAGTTTGTGATTAGGTTGGTTAGTTATATAATGTTAAACAATTCAAATTTTTATTTTTTTTAGATTGTGTTGTTGATCAGATAGACGGTTCTCTCTTCCATAGGGATGTGAAGCACTACAAATCCTTAGTTTGAATAAAAAGACACGTGGCAATATATAAATAATTCAAGTTATGATAACTGAGAGGATTCTGATTATTTATTAATTACTTGCTAACTCAATCAATTTATCAAGAGATGTCATTTTCTTTTTTTACCATTACATATAGTCTATGCATAAATAATCTTCACAAGATTATACTGAACTCGAATTCTAATATTATTTTTATACATATTTTTTATTTTAAATATATTATATATAATAATATAAATATATATTTTTCGATTAACTTAAATAATACTATAAATTTTTTGAAAAACTAGTATAAAATTTCATTCTTATCAAAAAAAAAAAAAAAATGTTCTACGCACAAAACACAAGTATCTAAAATTTGAGTTTAGCTTCTAGGCAGGATAACAAATTCTAAATGTATAAGGGAAAGAAAGGAATCGAAAACACTTGGTGAAAGAAAATAAAAAGTATAGTGTTGATTATTCCCCGTGTTAGGAAAATATGTCGAGAAAAAATAAAAGGAAATTATATTAGTGGTATTTCATTGCTTTGGCAGAGATCCAAAGATAGATAGTGGAGATAAAAGTAATGAAAGAATTATTTCATTTACTGAGAAAGTGAGTAAGTACTGATTTATTCTGAGTGATAAGGGTAAAAACAAGAATTCACTTATTATAAAAAAGAAAAAGACAAAACAAGGCCTACTTGGTTCAGTTCTGTAAAACCAGTTCTCAAAATTCACAAAAAAAAAAATTGTTAAAAATAATTATAAAGGATAGTTCTATGAAAATGGAACTCTTTTTAACTGAATTTCAGAGACTTCAATTAAACAAAAAAAAAAAAATCAGTATTTTAATTTTTAATTCTTATGAAAAAGAAAACTACTCACAGAAAGTTGAACCAAGCAACAAGTAATTAAAAAATTTCCTATTATTTCTCTCCCTTCCCTTGCACTTTTGAAAACATTACATTATAAAATTGCAAAGGGTCAATAACTTAATATCTCATTCTCTCTCCAAATTTTTCACTCTTCCTTCATTTTTTAAAATAAAAACGAGTTAATATTTTTCTCCAAATCCTTCCTTTTATTTTATTATCATTTACATCAATCCAAATGGGCACTTGGTAAGATATCACAAATAAAATCATTGCTATGAGGAAAAAAAAAATAAATTGTCAGTCACTGTGATTTATTCAACACAAAAGAAGTATATGAGGCATTGTTTGATAGCGCTTATGCCATTAAAAGAATAAGTTTCACTTGGACGTCCTAACTTCTAAGCAAGTAATATTTCACTTATCATTCCTCATTGTCGTCTCTCCTTGAACTCATATGAATGGAGCGCCACGTGAATGATAGTTTTTTAACTCTTTTCTATTATTTGTCATTTTTACCTACTTATATTTAACTTTCCCTTCTTACTGGCACATCTAGAGCCTAAAGGTCTCCATGTTGCACGAATTCAAACCATTTAAATCTACTTCTCTTATTTTTTATGGTATCATGTCGTTGTTATTGTTTTATTTTTTAAAACAACACTTTATATGTTATTCTTTTATTGCTGTACACTTAAAATTCAACCAAGTATAAAAGAAGATCCTAACTAATATTAGCATTTAAAATGTTAGTATTTAAAATTCAATTTTTTTAAATTTATTTATATTTTTTAAAAAAATATTTTCAATGCTACTTAAATTTCAAATTCATCATGCAACGTGTCAGAACTTAATTTTCAAATCCAAACTCTAAATGGGAGTAATTATCATATAAGTGGTTTTTATTTTTCCACTATGATGGTGTAAGGTTTTTTAAATTTTGGAATCTACCCCGGGAAACATGTCCCCTCCTCTCACATGCACCATATAGTTGTTAAAAAATTATCTAAGGTGACTCCAAAAGAATTGGAACTCCTAACCTTCAAGATGTGATATAAGTTATGTCATTAGACTAACTATTAAGAAATTTGTTGGCCTAATTGGCTTTGCCGACTCATGTTTCCCACTAAAATTTTCTACTATTTACATTTTTTACACAAATTTGGATAATTATAAAAGTGCTCCCACTAAAAATTTTAAAAGTTCACAAAAGACCTTAAGAAAATAAATTTAATTTTGAAAAGACTCCTCATTTAAGATTTTTAAAATTCATAAAAGACTCGTGACTTTTCTCCTCCAAATGGGTTACAAAAAATTTTGAAGAATCAAAATTAAAAAGATCCCTCATTTGCTATTTATTATTTTATATATTTTTTATCATATTATTGTTAATGGAATTAAATTTATTATCACTTATTAAGTGTGCACAAGCCTTTGGTGGACCCCTACAACCTTGTGCCTAAGCCACCAAACAAAGCCTATTTTTTGGAGAAGAAATTTTTTTGTTGGAGAGATGAACTAGGGTGCTGTTTGATAACTCAATCAAGTGCTTAATTTTGAACAAATTAAATGTTTATTTAATTAAGTGCATTTGATAACGCAATTTAAATATCACTTCAAATGGTAAGCATCTCTTAAAATGAGATAAAATTTTAAGTGGTGTGTGTACAACTAGGAAAAAAAAAAAAAAAACTAAAGTGTTTGATAAATTGAAAATTAAGCACTGAAAATTTTAAGAGTTGAATTTTAAACACTGGAGTTCTTAAGTGGTAACTAAAAAGTAAAAAATTTTGAGATCTTTTTTAATTTTCAGATTTAGCATTCAGTGATAAGTGATTGTCGTGTCACTTAAAATTTTATCCCATTTTAAGTGTTGTTTACAGTTTTCAGTGATATTCAAATTGCGTTATCAAACACACTTAATTGAATAATCGCTAAGGAGGGTGTATTCAATTAGAATTTTTAAAGACATTTTTTAAGTGACAGACTTTCATGAATTTCTATGGATTTAAGTAGAATTAATGAATTTCTATATAATTTTATTACATATTTTCATGGATAAACTTCTATTAGAGACTTTGATGAATTTTTATAAACTTGTAATGATTTCTTCAATTTATTTTATTTATTTGTATCCTTGAATTATATTTTTGCGTACAAGTAAACCAATGGTTCAACGGGCATGTATAATGCAAAATGAATAGGCTATCATTTATGATTTTTGCTATTTAGAATTATTCAATATAATTATTAAGAACCTATACAAAGTTACATATATCATTCCTCATAATAGTGCGAAGAATGATTAAGCAATATATGTTAAAATAAAAGTTGAACGTGTGATTTGGATTCGGCTGAACCATGTTTCTTCTTTGGTTATTTTATTCGTATTATATGTTAAGTTAATAACAAAAAATTTATGCTCGTGATAAATGGAATATTTTCTTATTTTTTTAATTTTTGCCTCATTGTATTAAATAGATAGGATATATAGACATTTTTTTTTTATATAAAAAAGAAAAAAAAATTATGTTACTGCGGCGTGCAACATAATTTTCACGAAAAGCAAAAATTATAGTAAATGCAAAACAATTGACATTTACAAAAGTATAGTGACAAGTTTATAACAAGTTTGAAAATAAAATTTAAAAAAATATATTTAACATTTATTACTCAATATCCTTAGTTTTCATTGTTATCATTGTACTCGACATCTCTCCACATATTCAAAGCTATACTAACTTTTCATTCATTATCATTATCTCATTGTTGCTCTTATGTTTGAAAATTTTATTTTTAAAAAATTATATAAGATAGCTCTCTACAAATAATTTTTTTATGTAACTGAATTTTTATAATACAATTTTCATAAAACTTACAACAAATAATTTTTTTTGTACAACTTTCTGAGTTTTCATTTATCTGAAATATAAAATTGTTTTTAAAAAATTAAACCAAAAATATTCTAAATATCTACTTTTGATGTCCCATAAAATATTTTTCATATGAAATTATTTATAAAAAAATAATTTTCTTTTTATTTTGTATATTTAAAAGATATATAGACATTTGTTTTATTGTATGTATGGCTTGTTAAATGAGTATACATATGAGTATAAATATGTACAGTGTATATAAACACTGTAGCATGTTAAATGGATATCTATATGAGAGTAAATTCGTACAAATGTATACGCATTGATATATAATAAATTGTAAATTTGTAAAACTTGTGAGTATGGAAAGTACATGCCCTCAGTAGACGAAATAATATATATTATTTTAAGAATTGATATATTTGTTTATAGATCAAAGATCCACTGCACCTTATGAAATTCGGTTCTTGGTTTCGGTGTTGCGGTACAAATTGGATTGCACCAAACTGAGTTTTGGCATTGATTTTTTTTACATATTAATTGTTTTGTTTGTGCAATTCGTTTGGTTTTGTTTGTACCATGATTTTTTTTTAAAATCCTAATTGAATAGAAAAAGAGATAATATGAGAATAGAGAGAGAAAAACCAAGAGAGAAAAAATGAGTGTACCTTGAGATGGCGAAATGTTGTTCGTATTTTGCAGGAAAAAAAAAAGTTCACCAAAATATGTGGAAAAAATGTTGGATTTGTTATGGGCTTCAGTATTTATAACTTCCACCCTCAAATTCACCAAAATCCATCACTTAATGAAATCTTTCAAAATCTACGACTTTTTTAATACCCCTACACTTTTTTTAAATCTTAAGGGTAAACCTCATTGACACTCTTTAAGGTTTGAGATATTATTACATGGCTACAACTTTGTGCAATTTTGTCACTAATACCCTCTCTCAGAATTTTTAAATTTTTAATAAGTGAATTGTCAAAACTGTCCCTGATTATTTAAATATATTTTAATATAAAAATATCAAAATATGTAAATGACTACCAATGCCTTCTTTTTATGTTTTTTTTTCTTTTCTCTCTCTTCCTTCTTTTACTCTCATTGGTTCCTCTCTTCCTCACTGTTTTTCTTCTTTTCTTTTTCTTTCTCTTCCTCAATCTCCCTTCTTTTTCATGGTCTGTGGAGTGAACCTGTGAGCTATGTGATTCTCTCTCTCCCTCTACATTCTCATCTTCTGCCGCGTGTATGCTCGAATGCCCAATTAGGTACGCCACCATTATAAAACCCAAGAAAAAAATTTGAAGCCCATAGCCCCTTTGGTTTCACCGCTGTTTGCCAATTTTGGCATATATCGGGGCCACTGTCTCTGTCGTCAATGGCAACATCTCAGTTGTTACTGCCGCCGGTGGCCTCTATCGCCGTCGCCATTGTCGTTGTTCTCGCCGTCATCTTCAGCCATCTCCGGAGTCGAAACTCACCAGTCTGGTCGTTGCCACTGTAAAACCTTAAGGTCAGTTTGGTAGGAAAAAAATAGAAGGAAAATAAAAAAAAGGTGAGGGAGAGATATGACTTTGTATTTGGTATGAAATTTTTAATGGAAAATAAAGATAATGGAAGGATTTAGAGGGATAAATGAAAGATGGATAGTACCTTTTGTTATCCTTCCAAAAATAGGAATAAATGGAAGGAAAGGAAAAGAAAGATTACATTTTTTAATGAAACTTTGTTAATACCAACTTTGCCCTTATTTTGATAAAATATAAAATTTGTTCTTTTAAATATAAAAAGGTAATGGTAAAATTTTTAAATTATTTCATTTCCTTTTTTTCCCCAATTATGTTAACTATCTTTTCCTTTATTAATCAACCAAACACGATAAAAGTTTAACACTATCCTTTCATTTCTTTTCTTTTCTCTCATTAGTAATGTTATCATTTCTTTTCTTTTCCATTCTACCAAACATAGCCTTAGGGTTTGGTTTTTGGTAAAGGAAAACAAATGGGTCTGGTTGTTGCTATCGTAAAACATTAGGGTTTGATTTTTGGTAAAGGAAAACAAATGGGTTTGCTTAATAACCCAAATTTGGGGCTTTGATTTCATATATATGAGTTTAAACGTTCTGATCAAACTAACCATACCACAAATTCTGATCAAATTTGGGGTTGCACACGTGCGCACACACATATATAGTGGTTGCGTATAATTTGTGGTGGTGGGGCTGGAAAAATATTTTGGATTTTAATTACCTTTTTTATTTTATGTTAACATTAGTATTTATAGAAATAAATAATTATATATATAGGTTATATATTATACTGTATATATATATAGATAGAGAAAAAGAAAAAAAACTAATTTCTTTTTTATTTTATGTCAACATTAGTAGTTATGGAAATAAATAATTATATATAGATTATATTATAGTATAAATATATATAACTAGAGAAAAAGGAAAAAATAGTTTATTTTTTTATTTTATGTTAACATTAGTATTTATGGAAATAAATAATTATATATATAGGTTATATATTATAGTGTGTGTATATATAGAGAGAGAGAGAAAGAAAAGAAAGACAATTTTAGTTCATGTTTTATTTTATGTTACCATTAGTATTTATGTTAACATTATTATTTATGAAAATAAATAATTATATATACATGTTATATATATTAAAGTATAATATATATATATATATATATATATAGCTTGAGAAAAAGAAAAAAATTAATTCATTTTTTAATTTTATGTTAACATTAGTAATTATGAAAATAAATAATTATATATATATATAGGTTATATATTATAGTGTATATATATAGATAGAGAAAAGAAAGACAATTTTAGTTCCTTTTTTATTTTATGTTAACATTAGTATTTATAGAAATAAATAATTATATATATAGGTTATATATTATAGTGTATATATATATAGATAGAGAAAAAGAAAGAAAGTTTTAATTTCTTTTTTATTTTATGTTAACATTAGTAGTTATGAAAATAAATAATTATATATAGATTATATATTATAGTATAAATATATATAGCTAGAGAAAAAGAAAAAAAAATAGTTCATTTTTGTATTTTATGTTGACATTAGTATTTATGAAAATAAATAATTATATATATAGGTTATATATTAGTGTGTGTATATATATAGATAAAGAAAAGAAAGACAGTGTTAATTCCTTTTTTATTTTGTATTAACATTAGTATTTATGGTAATAAATAATTATATATATAGGTTATATTATTGTGTGTGTGTATATATATATATATATATAGAAAAAGAAAGAAAATTTTAATTATTTTTTATTTGATGTTAACATTATTATTTATGAAAATAAATAATTATATATACATGTTATATATATTATAGTATAATATATATAGAGAAAGAGTTGATGAAATGGGCATTTTGGTCTATTAGACAGAGTTAAAAGAGTAAATTTACTATTCAAATGAGTTAAATCAAAAGTCAAATGGTAGTATGGTTTTTTCATCATCAAAAAGTGGTCTGGCACGACGTACTTTTGATATGAGGAGGTGTATGTGATAAATGACACAAACTACAGAGAGTATTGGTGACAAAATTGCACAAAGTTGTAGCCGCGTGACAATTCTTCAAACATTATGGAGTATTAATGAAGTTTACCCAAATCTTTATTAAATACCGTCAATTTGACAATACTAATGAAAGAAAAGAAAATAGAGGAAATCAAACGACAATGTTAAACTTTTATCGTGTTTGGTTGATTAGTAAAGAAAAAGAAATAAAAAGATAGTTAACATTTTTAGGGAAAGAAAGGAAAGGAAATAATTTAATTTTTTTACCATTATACCCTTTTATATCTAAAAGAAGAAATTTTAGCTTTTATCAAAATAAGGGCAAAGTTAGTATTAACAAAATTTCATTAAAAAATGTAACTTTTTCTTCCATTTCTTCCCATTTTTGGAAGAATAACAAAAACTACTATTTATCCTTAATTTATCACTCTAAATCCTTTCATTTCCTTTCTTTTCCATTAAAAATTTAATACCAAACACACAAAATCATATCCCTTCATCACCTTTGTTTTCTTTTATTTCTATTTCTTTCCTACCAAACTGACCTTGAAAGTTTATAAAAGTCTAAATTGGATGCATCCAGATTTTTAAAGTTTTTAAAATTTTTTTAAAATTCTAATTGAATACATTATCCTAATTTATTTAGAATTAAACGCTGAATTGAATTATTAAACTGAGATTTCACTTGCATCGAGGGTGTAGATGCCTAACCATATTGATCCAAATAAAAATGTTCTTTTATTATAATGAGGTAATACTATTCGATGAAACATCAAAGAAAAAACATAGAGAACATCAACATATGAAAGGACATCAAGAAATAAAAAGTATGGAAAATATCCAAAATTTAAACTCCTTTTGCCCGGCCCCGCTGATCCTGATTGCGGGTTCCTATTCACTCAAGTGTTTTTTTTATGTTTTATTGATTTTTTACAAAAATTATAATAAAGTTAAGTGATCATAAAAAATTAAGAGTAATGACACACAACATAATTTTGTATCATAAATGATGTGACATGTAATAATTTTATATTTATAAAAATCTTACCAACAATAAATTTTTATTTTTTATTATTATTTTATGAGAAAAAATTACATGGCGACTAATTGGTGAAATTTTTTCCATACATACAGTTCTAATGGTATTATTACTTGTCACATAGATTCGAATTAAAATTTATAAAATAAAATCGTAAAATTTAGCATTTCCTAAAAATTAATTCCCTTAAAATTTTATTTTTTCTTGCCATCCAAACTAATTAATAAACACTGTTTAATATCAATTACATCACAAACTTCTGTAGCTCCTATATTTTTATTTTCTCGAATCAGGTGTAACACCTTGTAAATTTCCTTTCCGTTTAACCGTCCGATGCAAATTTTCTCAATACCCCACTTTTTCAAATTTAATCAGGACCGCACGTTTCTCTCGCAAAACGCAAAAACTTGCCACGCTGAACTGAAGAAACACGCTTTCTAGATACATCTGTCTGTACCTCTCTCGTTGCATCTCCTTATGCTTTTCGTGTTCGACGATTCGCCGGAAAACTCGCACCGATCCGCCTGAAATTTCAGATTTCGGTAGAATAATTTCCGCAGCTTATTTTATATTCAGGTACAGTTGATCGGACTAGGGTTCAATTGGAAGTGTGTTCAAACCCTAGGTTATGAAGCCGCGGGTCACCGTACGATTGGGGTTCAGTTGATTAACGGTCGGGATTTCGTCTTCGGATGGAGGGAGGTAGCGTCTCTAGACTTACTTCCTATGGTACTGTTCATTTCCTCTATCGATGCGCAGTTATTTACACATGTTAGAAGGAGAGGGTGCTATAAGGGCTAAATTAAGGGGCTTTTTGTTCATTTGTATTGAAATGACGAGAAGAATTTGAAAAAAGTTATCTTTTTTGGAGGGAGAGAATGTGTTCGTGTGCAATCAGAAAAATAAAGGATTTTTTGGTTCTCTTAACCACCCACCCCCCCCCCCCCCCCCCCCCCCCCCCCCCCCATAAGTTATGTTCTGGGGTTGTAGGTTAAGGGTGTGTGTTTTTCTGATTAGTAGAATGTAATTGTGCTTACAGTCGAAACACACTGGATTTAAGTCTACTGTGGGGGATGTGGTATTGTTCTCTTTTGGCACCTTGGAATTTGTTTGACTAGTTTTGTATTAAATTTTGACATTAACATATTCCACCTTTTAATTTTACTATTCGAACTAATAGTTACACAATTCGATCTATCCTTGTGAAATTTATTGATAATCCTGCCCCATTCCTAGATTTAGTCAGTTGTTTTAACAATTAGATTAAGTATAGTATGTGGTCCTCATGTACGAGGACCTGGCGGCACTAGTGAATGATATTGTGTCTCTTGTTATCATTGACACAAATTTGTCATGTATATCTACTTCAATTTTCATATTGTGAAAATTTTTACTTATACAATTGTGGTTGTATTTGTCTTGATGAGCCTTTTATCTTATACTAGCACACATGGAAATTGTGATTAGTAATTTTTTAGTAACTTAAGAAAAATAAAAAAACAAAAAGTGTTGAAACTTACAAGTCATTGCATTTTCAAAGGACATTTCTTTCTTCTTCTTCTTCCTCCTCCGTTGGTAACAACACTCACACCCAACTCAGCCTATTGCCCGCTGTGCCTCAATGGGGACTTGAGTCCTCAACCTCCCATGTGGGAGGATAAGGAGATACCACTTGAACTAAAAGCTTGGTAGTTAACTTATGGGAAACTTCCAAGTCATTATGGGCTCTTTGAGTTTTTATTTTTATTTTTTTTGGGTTGTCTTGTATATTATATAAAGGTTTTTATGAGAAATTGATGGCAGAAAATTGGAAACTGATTTGGAATTCCCATACACACTTACTTGAATGCCTTGAGACACTATCTGCAGAACAAATTTTACCCGATTGTTGTATCTTTTCTTTACATCTATTTCTTGATTATGTGAAAACTAATCGTGGGTATGTTGGACCATTTTAGTCATTCTAAAAAGTAAACATCTTGTTTAACAGCTGCTTACAATAGGGATATATCATGTGAATCTTTTTGTTCTGTTTTTTGCTTGACGATGGACGGTCATTTCACATTTTCACAATCTTCTTTACATGGTGACATGGCTAGTACACTTCTTATTAATTGTTCAAGTTGCTTGGACTAGGTCACTAGAAGTTGCATATAGACTGTTGATATGCTTTGGATCAAATAGATTCTGGTTAGAGGAATGCATTTTTCATGCTATTCTTGCAGTGCTTGCAGAAAATAGTGGAGTGAACTTCAAGGACATATATTTAATAATTATTAAGCAAATTGTCAGCATGTTTAACAGGGTTTAATCTAAACGCATGTGAATTCTGTTTTGTTTTGATGTGATGTATTTTGAAGTTCATATGCTTGATTTTGTAAGAACTTTAGTTGCATATATTGTTTTTGTTTCCTTGTAAAACGATATGTTAGTTTAGAGACTCAGTCTGTATTATCTGTATAGAAGTCCTTCTCCCGCTTCCTCCCTTCTCCTTTATCCTTTTCCCACCAATTCGTTTTTTTTACCCCTTTGTAGAAATAAACAGATGGATTATGATGACAATGACTTTCAAGGCCATAATCTTCATTTAGCTGGTGAAGGGAGCTCCAAATTCTCTCCTGTTCTGAATCCTTACGCTCTTTCGAAGTTTGATTTTGATGACAGCCTCCAGGGACAACTAAGGTTTGACAGTTTGGTCGAAAACGAGGTTTTTCTTGGCATCCCGAGTCAAGAAGACAATCAGTGGATTGAGGATTTCTCTAGGGGAAGTAGTGGAATAGAGTTCAGTTCAAGTGTTCCAGAATCTTGCTCCATTTCGAGGCATAACAATGTTTGGTCTGAGGCAACATCCTCAGAATCTGTTGAAATGTTACTAAAATCTGTTGGACAGGAAGAGATGGTCCCAGGAGAAACTATCATTAAAGAGTCTGACGCTTGTGATGAATTGGGTAGCTTAACCAAGCGAATGGAGTCTAATTCGAAACAGGATGATAGATTGAAGGACGCTATAGATTCACACCCTGCACTACTGCCAAGTGAGTTTCTGGAAAACTCTTCTGGGTTGGATGAGAGTGCTGGAAGGACACAGCCTCATGTTGAAGGAGCTTCACAAACACAAGTGGTTGAATTATCTGCTCATGGAAGTCCAAGTGAGTTGGAATCAAGCGCTGTTGATGAAAAGTGTGGTTTATGTGTGACTGAGAAGAATCTGGCAACTGATAGAAAATGCAATGATGCAATTGAAACTGAGGCCGATGCTTCAGTGAATGAATCTCTCGACAATAAGATGCAAAAAGATCCCTCTGTTTCTGGGATGCAAATTTGTTACTCCTCTTCACAGGATGATAATGCAAGTGTGGGGGAGTTGAACAATCAGGAAATCCAACATCAGCTGAGTGATATTAGTTTTGAGAATGCTAATGGTTTATCAAACGACATTAGTAAGAGAGTGGAGGAAGAGCATGTTGCTAGAAAAGACACGAATATGGCTGATTTAAATTTGAAGGGAAGTGCAGTTGAAACTGGTACATATAATCTGGAGAGTCCTCTCTGTTCTGCTCCAAAGTTGGATTCCTTAGAAGGACATGCAGTTGAATCTAATACCAATAATGTTGAAGAATCTTCTCTGCCACTGGAGAGGGATGGTGACTTGGAGATAGCTGAAGGATGCAGTGAGGATGCATGTTCCACAGACCCTGCTCAGGGCAGCGAGCGTGGAGCTGTGGTTTTGTCTGAAAGGACAGAGATTAATCAGCAAGATATGCTAGAGGCACCTGTAGTTTTTCAAGGTGACAGTAATATTGAGGGGCATGCTGTTGAGATTAACAACACTAAGGCAGGAATTTTGGCCGTTTCGAATCTTGAGATGGGTTCTGACATGCAGATAACACATGGGCAGAGCAGTTCTATTGAAAAGAAAGAGAATCTTTTGGAAAGCGATCACCAATTGGTTTGTGAGGCTTCAGTTAATAATTCTGAGGTATCTTTGTTGTCGGGGGTACATTTTGAACAATCTAATGGTCAAGGTGATGGAAGCAGAAATGATCACGTGGGAGATCCTTCTAATTTAAGGGTAGTTTGCTCTTCAAATGAGTTGCTTATGGAAACAAAGGCAATTGAAACTTTAGAAATTGTTAATGATTCTTCTGGGATCCACAAAAAGGACGTAAATGCTGAACATCATGTTTCACCTCCCATGCTAGCTGGTTCTGAGCAAATATGCGAAAGCAATTTGGTCACAAAACAGGGTGACGTTCACCATGCTGAAGATGTCTCTCTCAATGAGAAAGGAAATGAAAAGTTGCCTACTAATTCATGTGATATGGATTGTGAGATTGTTGGATCTCTTAGCCTGGATAAGAGGGTTGGACCCTCATGTTTAGGTGAAGGTATTAAAGAAAATGACATGGTAGTTCATAAATTGGAGCATGATCTTACTGCCATGAATGAACTGGGTATATCATGTAATTATTAATTCTTAATTTTCGAATATGGAATGCACGAAGTATACTGATGTTAATGCACTTCATTTTCTTTTTGCAGCAATGAATGTTGCTTTGGAAAATACGAACTTAGCAACGCATAACAAATTTGATAATGTTTCCTTGCCGTCTGTAAATGGTGCTACTGCAGATGGAGTTACTAATCACAGTGATGAGCAGAAGTCACCTTCACTTGTAGTTGGGTTTATGAACTTGCATGGAAGTGAAGAAACCAAAGTTGAAGTTTCAAAGGAAGCAAATTTATTGACCCTGAAGGAGTTTTCAAATGGGGCAAATGAGCTAGGTCCTGTTTCTGGACTTGAAACAGGGTCTAGTAATTCTGCTGGCCAATTGCTGCAGGTTGGTAATGAAGTTCGTCAAGATGGCTCTAGGAAGTTGGAAGACTGTCCTGTTCTTTGTGATTCATTTGTAAAAGAGGATGATAATGAAGCTGTAGTTCTTGAAAATCATGGAAAAGCAACAAGAAAGGAAAATCATGATGCAGTGACCTCAGGAGTTGCAGGTAATCTATTCTCTCATTTCTTTCTTTCATTTTTTTCTTCCCACTCTCAATGATTTGAAATTAAGTTATCCCATGGGATTCGCTTATATCTTTTTTCACCATCTTGCTTTTGCTATTATTAATGTTTTTTGGCAGTAGTATATAAAAAATTCCGTTATAATTTGAATTATCATGGGATAAATTATCCAAAATCTTCCTATCATTAAGTAATGGCCAACAGCCAAAGCTGTCCCAGCAATGTGTACCAATGTAGCCATGTTATTTAAAGAGAGGGTTGGGGTTCAGGTTCCACCAAAAAGAGTACAATGAAGGATGAGGATTGGGGTTTCAGTTTTTAGTGTTAGTAATAAATTTAGAAAAAATGGGGGCAGTGCTCAACTCAAATGGCTTATATTCAAATTCCTTAAACAAGTGGAACATGTTGGAAGTTATTTAGCAGTTGGTTTCGTTGCCTTAATCAGTTAAATTATGTCATAACACTGTCTTTTGATCTCAAATTTAATATATTTTTCATAATTAAAAGCCCATTATTTCCTCAAATCCTTTCTCAAGTTCTTTGTTTCACCGCTTTCCTAATTGTTCATAACTAATATTCTTTGGTTAGTGCATGTGTTTGGTTTTAAGTGATTCCCATCATTCTATTCTTGGTTCCATTCTAAAGGGATAAAGGACAAAAGAGAGGAAAAAAAAGTATATATTTCTCAAAAAATAAATAACAGCAATAGTATTCTTTCCTGCAACCTTTTAAACTTCAATATTCATTTAATCTTGTATCTCTTCGAATAGTTGGATTTTCATGATGGAAATTTTAAGGTTTTTCTTGGAATGGATTCAAACTTAGAGTCTAGTTTGTCAAAAATTTACATCATGACAGTGTTAATGATTTTCTCCTGTGTTTGGTGGGAAAAAGAAACCACTATTAGTAAGCCAATATGTTTATATATAAAGGTTATCAATGTGCACGTTCTTCATTAATCATTTAGTTCTTTCCTGTAAGTGTTTCTTTTCTGATGACTGTATTGGATTTTGCAGTCAATATCTCAAAGGATCCTCAACGTTTGTTTGGTCTTGCCCGTCTGTCTGAATGTGATGCTAATTGTGCCCTTGAAGGTGGAGGCAGTTACGCAGATTCTGATAAACCTAATTGTGGTTCACCCATCATCGTTAGTTGCACTGAGCTTTCTCAAAGTGAAAAAGACTTGCAAGAGGGAGTTAAGGGGTCCCTGGGTACAAGTGTTCCACCTTCCGAGGTCAGTGATGAAATTACCAACAAAGCTCAGTCAACTTCGCCGACTCAAAGAGGAAGTGATGCCACCAAAGATGAGAGGAGCTTCAGTTTTGAAGTCCCTCCATTGACAGGTCAGTCTGAAAGAGAAACTAGCAAGGGTTTGCAATCATTTTCCACTGCTCCATCTTGCAAAATATCCGCGGTAATCTCTCTTTTTGTTAATACTTAAATAATGCTTTCTAGCAACTCATTTTAATACTTTTATGTTTTCTCATTCTTGAGTTTCTCTAATGATTCTTGTCTTGGATTTTTACTGAAGGTTGTGGAAGGAACATCAACCTCTTGCGGGGGGAAAATGGATCCTGTGATGGTGCCAGAAATTTCTCACGGGAGTCCTCGTGCACCTAATGGAGAGAATTCTCATGGGCGTTCCAAAGGTACCCTTGGGCGTAAAACAAGGCGAGTCTCTGGTAAGCTAATAGGGAAAGAAAATACTAAAAAGGGGAACCTTGTGAAGGAATCGGTCGTTGCGAGACAGTCAGAAAGAGGGGATAAATCATATAGTGTGTCCATGAGCCCCTCCGGGACTGGCCAACTTGTGCAATTTGAAGGGTTGAAGCCTTTTGGGAATGTTGAAAACAGTGGTACAAGACAATGTGGTGTGTTTTCCATTCCTGCATCTAATCTGCTGGATTTAAACTCCTCAACTCTGTCGTCTGTATTGTTTCAACAGCCTTTCACAGATTTGCAACAAGTGCAGTTGCGGGCACAGATCTTTGTTTATGGATCTCTGATGTGAGTCTTATTATTTATTGTCTAATACATACACATCGTGGCATAAAAAAATAAAAAGAAGAGAAAAACTCACAAAAGAATCTGTCAGTTTGATGATTATTGTTGGTTGATTGCAGCAAGCTCTGGCATGATATATGAATAATAGTTAAGTGATGGGTAATAAGGAAAATTATTACGTAGAAAAGGTCAATTGTGATATTTATGGTGTTTTTCCGTTGTATGAATTGAATTTGGCCCAAAGTATGAGTTTTCCCGTTTCTCATATGTCTGTCGTGTGGAATTTACATCAAATTGTGTTTGAAAATTGTTGTTGTTGCAGACAAGGAACAGTGCCTGATGAGGCATGTATGGTTTCAGCCTTTGGGACATCCGGTTAGTTCAATAACTACTGTATTATCTCTTGAGTCAAGTGTACAGATATATGGTTGGTTGGTTGACATTTTATGTTTGTAGATGGTGGGAGGAACGTCTGGGAACCTGTTTGGCGCGCTTGTGTGGCTAGTATTCAGGGTCAGAAATCCCATCCCAGCAACTCTGAGATCCCTAATCAATCACGTTCAGGTACCTCAGGATTTTAACTGTATGGTTTCTGTATAGATTGGTTAATTTCTTATTGCACCAAAATTGGGAAATGCAGGTGCCAAAGCTTCAGATCAAGCAATTAAACAAGGTGCATCCCAGAACAAAGTGCTTCCTTCACCTGTTGGCAGAGCATGCAGCAAGGGTACTCCTTCGCCGGTTGTTAATTCTATGATTCCCCCCCCTTCATCACCACTTTGGAATATATCTAACGGTTTGCAATCCAGTGGTGTTGCGAAGGGAACACTTCTTGATTATCAACCAATTTCTCCGTTGCATCCTTATCATACTCCACCTACGCATAATTTTGTTGGACATAACACTTCTTGGCTATCTCAGGCCCCTTTTCCTGGTGCCTGGGTTGCTTCTTCACAAACTTCTGCATTTGATGGCAGTGCTCGTTTTTCTGTGATGCCTATTACAGAAGCAGTAAAATTAACTCCTGTAAAAGAATCATCTTTGTCTATTTCTTCCAGTACAAAGCATGCATCTTCTAGTCCTGTGGTCCTCAGTGGGGGTCCAAGTGTTTCTGCAGGGGCTTCTTCCCTGCTTGACATGAAGAAGGCGACGGTATCACCTGGCCAGCATTCTGCTGATCCGAAGTCTAGAAAGAGAAAAAAGGTTCCTGTTTCTGAGGATCTTGGCCACGTCTCTTTGCTTGCTCAAACGCAGACAGAATCATTATCTACTCCTGTGGCTAGTAGTCATTTGTCCACATCAGTTGTCGTTACAACTCCTGCTTTCTCTGTGTCTAAAAGCAATGCTGGTAAAATTATTTCAAATGTAAGGCCTACATCTTCCTCTGATCAACTGAAACTAGGGGATCAGAATGCAGAGCAGAAGCTTACAATTTCGGAGGGCACTTTTAATAAAGTTGAGTTGGCTATGCTAGAAGCAGAGGAGGCTGCTGCTCTTGCTGCTGCTGCAGTTAGTCACAGCCAAGATGTATGGAATCAGTTGAATAAGCATAAGAATTCTAGAATGATTTCAGATGTTGAAGCTAAGCTAGCTTCTGCAGCTGTTGCAGTAGCGGCAGCTGCTGCTGTTGCCAAGGCGGCAGCTGCAGCTGCTAAGGTTGCATCAAATGCTGCATTGCAAGCAAAACTGATGGCTGAGGGGGCATTGGCAAGTGGAACTGGCAATACGGTAATTTCTCCTTATAATACTGTTAACAATTTGGGAAAGGCTACTCCATCATCCATATTGAAGGGAGAGGGAGGGGATGGGAGCAACTGTTCTAATTCAATCATAGTTGCTGCGAGGGAAGCTGCTAGGGGGAAGCTCGAAGCTGCTTCAGCTGCATCAAAGCACGCCGAAAATTTGGATGCCATAGTAAAAGCTGCAGAGCTGGCAGCAGAAGCAGTATCTCAAGCAGGGAAAATTGTCTCTATGGGTGATCCTTTGCCTCTGAGAGAGTTAATAGATGCTGGTCCAGAGGGCTACTGGAAAGTTCCCCTAGTACCTTCTGAACAGGGTGTGAAATCAAACAAAGTGAGTAAAGAGCATTCCAATGTGAACAGTGTTGAAGAAGGCTTTAATGTTTCTGCTAAACAAGCCAAGGAGGGACTATTGGATGAGAGGGAGACCACTGAGCATGGTCTGCCTCCTCTTTCAAGAGAGATCTCCAGAGAGTCAGTGAAGGACCACACGAGGGTGGTTGATGGCATCTCAGGTTCTGTTACAAGCAGTGAAAAGAATTTAAGAGGGCAAAAGGGTCGTAGAGCTTCTGACTTGGCCAAAACCATAGGGGTTGTTCCAGAATCTGAGATTGGATCAAGATCTACTTCCGTCATAATTCAGGACGAGTATGAAAAAGCATCAGGGAATTTGACAGAAAACAGCATCAAGGAGGGTTCCCTTGTCGAGGTTTGTGAGTTGAAAGTGATTAGATATATCAATTGCTTGACCTGCAAATTTAAAATTGTGGAGAATCTTATATAAGTTCTTTCAACTTGCTATGGCAGTTCTGATGCTTCTTTCTGACTTGTGATCCCAGGCATATTTGAGGATTTTGCATGCACATTTTCCTCTTTGCAATTCATGTTGCTATTGTGTGTATATTCTTCCTTGTTTACATCTGTATTAACTTACTCATTTCATGTTTTAGGTTTTCAAAGATGGTGATTTTAAAGCAGCCTGGTTCTCAGCCAATGTATTGACTTTAAAGGATGGAAAAGCTCTTGTCTGTTACACTGAACTCCAATCAGATGAAGGTAAGATGTTGCAGTGTATGTCTGTAATCTGTAGAGGGTTTGTTAGGGAACTGTTGATTGTGGATGCAAGTAAACATGTGATGCTGATCTTAGATGAAGATTAACATGAAAACATATCACATTAGCCTAACGTGAAAATATAGAATCAGTTGTACGTGGGAAACTTTGCATATGATGATGTCTTTGAGGGATAGCACGGCACATTTGTGTACTATTCTGTGGAACAAGATACTTTTTCATCTTCATCTCATATATTGAAAATCTGTCTGGTTTTTTTTATCATGCTTGTTTCTTTGGGTGTCATGAGCTTGCTGGCTTGCTTATTCTTTTTCTTTCAATTATAGTTAAACAATGATTTTCTTGTTACCCATGTCGTTTTACATTTATGTTTCATGTGCAACTCCTTACTCTAAAATCTGTCTGGTTTTTTTATCATGCTTGTTTCTTTGGGTGTCATGAGCTTGCTGGCTTGCTTATTATTTTTCTTTCAATTATAGTTAAACAATGATTTCTTGTTACCCATGTCGTTTTACATTTATGTTTCATGTGCGCCTCCTTACTCTAACAATATCACAGGAGTGGTTGCCCAGGTTGGTCTTCTTACATAGAAGATCTAGTTTAATTCACTCTTTATACTCGTGTTCAGGTCCAGGGCATTTGCAGGAATGGGTAGCAATTGAAGGTGAAGACAGCAAGGCCCCCAGAATACGTATTGCCCATCCCATGACTATTATGCGGTTTGAAGGAATGAGGAAAAGACGCAGAGCGGCCATGGGCGATTATGCTTGGTCTGTTGGTGACAGGGTTGATGCATGGGTACAAGATTGGTAAGCATGTCATTTTCTCACAGCGTATTTGTCTGATTATATGGGGTTATGTAATGGCTTCTTGCTATTCTTTTATCCACGATAAATTTATGTGGTTACAAGACTTCTTGTTTAATGGTTAAAAATCAGAGCACAGGCATAAACAGTACTAATCTGCAAACCCTGCAACTGGTAGAACTAAGGCATTAGGATTAATCAATTTAGTTTTTAATTCTGTAAAGTTGATAAGCAAGTTTATTGTTATGAACTTGAGAAAATGTCAAATAACTTTTTCTTCATAGATGTTATGATGCTTGAGGGTGTTTCTATTTTTCTCCTATGCTTTTAACGTAATATATTCCCCTGCATTATATGGATTATCTTTGTATAGTAACCTTGCCTATTAAGTTGCTATCTGTCTATTTTATGAGCCAAAATAACAATAGTGTTTATTTCTTCAACAAGTGCTTATATCATTTTCATTTGCCCATGTTGATTCTGTTCTGGCCCACATATGCTCATTTAAAACAATTAAACCTTTAAGTCGAGAGATGCAATTATGATTGGTGTTGTGAAACTATTTCTGTCATTTATGCTATCAACATATTGTGTTTAGTAAAGGGAGAATTTGGATTATTAAGAGAAAAGAATAAAAACCTTTAGCGACGAGCAAGTTCTCTCCTTAATATCCATACTTGCTTTTCTTAGTGGGTGTATGCACTCATGTTGGGCTTTCTCTGCAAATAGCATACTTCATAATAAAACCTTATCTAGAGCATGTTTCGAAGGTGCGGACGCGGTGTTCTGAACTCGGGTCGTATCTGGAGTAATGTAACATAATCAATTTTCGCGGTTTTGAAATTTTCTCTACCTAGCACATTGACTTGGATAAGACTCAGCTGAGTCTTGTGTGATTCGTATTCTTATCAATATACCGGTAAGTATCGGACTCAGTCTCAGCCGTGCCCATTACAACTTGACCGAGTTCAGAGATTCAATCGATACGAAGAACTATGATCTAGAGTGTATTTTGACAGATCTTGCTTAACTTAGGCCAAAAGATAGGGGCCTAGTGCTGCCTAGAGTAATTGAAGATCACTTGTTTCTCCTACATTTTTTCTTAATGTTCCATTATGTATACCTTGTATCATATCAGGGTAACCATGTGGATTGAGGGTAACCATCACAGTATTACTCAAACATTCTCAAGACTCATGTTGGTTTCACATTGACTACATGCTATCTAATGCAACCACCTTCATGTGGATTGAGGGTAACCATCACAGTATTACTCAAACATTCTCAAGACTCATGTTGGTTTCACATTGACTACATGCTATCTAATGCAGCCACCTTTTCTGCGTTTGGGTCGGATAAGGTTGAAATATTAGTCACGACACAGGTGGAGTTTGGTGTGACCAGACTTGAATTTTTTGGTATCTCTTAATGTTGAAGATCATCAATTTTCTAATGTCAGACTGCAGGATCTGGTATGTTCAGGCTAGTTCATGAGCACCATCGCTGCTCAGCCACATGAATCATGATTGTGGACATGGATCTGGAAGTGGACATACCACCATTAGTTAGATGGAGAAGCTAATGCCTGTAGAGTTTTAGGGCCTGCTTGGTTCAGATTTCTGTTTCCTGAGAACTGAAAATCAGAAAACTGTACAAAAATCTGTTTGGTTGACAGTTTCTGAAGAATGTTTTCAGAAAACTCAGTTAAGAAAGAGGGTGTTTTTAAAGAACCATCTTTTATAGTTCTTTGAAAACAATTTTCTGTTTTCTGAGTCCTGTGTTTTTAGAAAACTGAACCAAGCAAGCCCTAAAATTCACAGTGCTGCTTGGACAAATAAAAATTGGTTATCAATATTTTTTCCATGGTTGCGTTGTTTCTTTGTTTCTTATTTTGATGAAACTGTTCTATATCTGATTAAATTAATCTAGTTATTGGAATCAGTCTAGGTGTTGATGGCCATCAACATGTATTTGTTTTGATGCAGACTCAACAATGTTAAAGAAGAATGCAGTAAAATCCATAAATTTGATGTGGGAATAGAGCTTAATCACGAATCTCATCTTTAATAGGATCATCTCACCACAGGTAGGTTATAGGTTAGTAAAGTCATAAGGGTTAGAAATCATGTGCTATAAATAAATTAATATCTGGAGATATAATGTAGAGGTAGTTTTTAAGGTAATTTTATTTTTTAAAACTTTTTTGACATGGAAAACCTTAAGAGTCTTTTTTATGAAATTAACATATAGTTTTGCCTTTGACATGATTTATTGCGACTTTGTAGTATATTATAAGTCATTTTTACATCAAACCTCACTCTGTTAATTTGAAAAGAAGAAAATGGTACAAAATTTAACCCATAAAGAAGTAACCAATTTTAGCAAACCTAGATTGTGTATTATAATAGATTTATGCAGAGATAGTCATATATACCATAAATAGAGAGAAATCAGTTTATTTTGAAACATTGAAAAAATTGCTCCTTTTCTTTGTTGCAACAAGAGCATTGCATCACACACACACCCACACACACCCACACACACATATATATATATTTTGATAAATAAATTGTATCACATATATATTGGTATATATATAAACCACGAAATCTGATTGAACTCTCTGAAATTCAATATTATGAAGTGAGTTGAAGAGTGTGATTAGTTATTTGTCCATCTTATTTCATTTTCCTGTTTATAAGTCTGACCCCATGAAAATTATATTGTTTCCATGCAATCACAACCTTGGAAGGGTTTCTTTGGTTAGAAACTTGTAGTTATCATCATTGAGACTATCATATTATATATTTTGGTAAAATCATACTGCTCAGAGATTCTGAATAATCCATATACTTTAGGTATCGACTTTGTAGTTAAAGCCTTTATCTTTGATGCCTTTGAAAAGTTTTGAGCATGAAACTAGTTTTCTTTATTTGAAGTGCCACAAAAGAGTTTGTTTCTGAGCTAGGATACATAATAACCAGCCGTGTGCTACTGTATATTATCTCATTTGTGTTAATATTGTGTTTTAGCTGGCGAGAGGGAGTTGTCACTGAAAAGAACAGAAATGATGAAACTGCCTTATCTGTTCGCTTTCCAGGTATTTGCAATCAATCATCGTGGTTAAATCACACTTACAATTGTCATATTGTAATGTTGATAGTTTTGGGAGTTGATTTTTCAGAAACTGAATTTTTCTTGGGTCTTTTTGCAGCTGAAGAAGAGACATCAGTTGTTAGAGCATGGCATCTACGTCCAACTCTTATTTGGAAGGATGGGAAGTGGATTGAATGGTCCACTACAAGAGAAAAGGACAGTTCTTTGCAGGTGTTCTGTCTACATGTGTATTTGCTTCATGATTATTTGTTTTAAACTTTAAGTTTCTTGTTTATGTTTACTTGGTTCTATTTCTGGTTTTTTCAGGGTGATACGCGACAGCAAAAGCGATTAAAGATGGGCAGTCCTGCAATACAGGGCGAAGATAATGATAAAATGTCAAAAAATATTGATCTTGTGGATTCTAGGAGAGTGGAACAGTCACATTTACTGCCCTTAACTGTGAATGAAAAGATATTTAGTGTCGGTAATCATAGCAGAGAGGAGAACAAGCCTGATGTAATTAGAACAATGCGGTCTGGTCTGCAGAAAGAAGGCTCAAAAGTGATTTTTGGTGTTCCGAAGCCTGGAAAGAAAAGGAAATTTATGGAAGTAAGCAAACATTACGTTACAGAAAGGAGCAGTAATAATAATGAATCAAATGATTCGGTTAAATTTGGAAAATATTTGATGCCTCAAGTTTCTGATTCCCGTGGATGGAAAAATAATTCTAAAATTGATTTCAAGGAAAAACTGGCAGCTGAATCCAAGCCTAAGGTGGTTAAGTCCAGGAAACCGCCAAGTGTTTCAGGCAGAACTTTATCTCAGAAGGATAAGTTTTTGACATCTGCCCGAAGTGATGACACCATAACAGATCATATAATGACAGATTCTATTAGCAACGATGAAAATGAATCAGGACAGCGGAACTTGAGGGAATTTAGATCATTTTCCAACTCTGAGGAAGCGGAAGAAGGCCCAATCTTATTTTCTTCACTGGTTCTTCCATTAGATGTTTCATCTAAGAAATTACCGACATCAAATGCAAAATCTGAACGTCTGAATAAAGGAAAACTTGCAGCCTCTGGTGGAAAGTTGGGTAAAAGCGAAGTGAAGGACAAGGTCTATAATGGAAACATGGGAAAAACAATTCCTGAAGTTGTGGAGCCTCGTAGAACAACTCGCAGGATTCAGCCCACATCAAGGGTAAGTCCTACAATCTCTTAAATTTTACGTGATTCAGTTCATGTTTGTAATGACATGTCTGCTTAACATCTTTTACTATATTTTGTTGCATGACTTGACTCCATCAGTTGTAGACTTGTAGTTATTATTTTTCTTATCATTCATTGAATCTGGTCCTTTGTCTCTCGCATCCAATCCACGCAGCCCCCAAACCCCCACACCCCACCCTTGATGCACGCATGTGCTTGTGCATGTCTATTTCCTATGCTTCTGAATGAGATAGCATATAAATGATAAAGTTTGAATTAACTCGGGAGGTATTCATACTTCCAAAAAAGTCCAATAGCAAGATCTTCTGACTCCAAGTGTAATGAATATTTTATGTTTTTACCTCATCCTTGGTTGCGAGCTGATGCCCATCGGTTCTTTGATATTATTAATGGGGCTGCAACCTGGGTGGGTTCAATTCAGACCAACTCGAACCCAACCCAAATTTCGATCTGATTGGTCAGCCTTCTTCTATATTGGACTGTGATGAAAATTTTAACTGGACCCAAATAGCTTTGGCCAGAGGCCTTGGCATTCAACCTACCCGAATCCGACCTTATATGTTAATATAAATATAAAATTTAAAAAAATACACACACACACACGTATATATATCTATGAAATATATAATGGAATTATCTTGTTTTTATTTCTCCTCAACCACAGGATCGCTTTTCAAAGTAATTTAAATAACAAATTATATCCTTCGATATGGGATCAATATCCTCCTCTATGGATAAATGAGATGAAACCCTATTCCCTAATCTCTATCAAGCACAGCGCAGCATCCATAGTCGTTCCATGCTCTCTCCGCCACAAGCACCAACTACATCAGAAAACCTACTAATTTATTAAAGAAAAGAAAAAGAACAAAAGGAAAAATTAAAAGAAAAGAAAAACTTGCGTCTTTTGTCTTTGATATAGGGTTTAACTTGATCTCCTTTCCCCATATTTGATTTGGTTTACTTTGATGCTTAGAATTCTGCTGATTGATCTCTTATTTCACATCCCCCTTTTTTTTTTTTTGATCAGGTAAGTACTCACACACACATTGCCCACACCGGGGCTCGAACTCCTCCTCACCTCTTTGGGGATAAGGAGGTTATACGATTGGAACTTCAAGTGAAAATAACAGTTGTATGGTGTTGGGAGAAATGTTATTATGTCCCCTAACCTGACCGAGCGCAAGCTTTATTTAGGATGAAATTGATCTTGAGTTGGGCTTGGGTGAGGGCTTAAACTCCTGCTGAAGGTTGGGTTTAGTTGGGTGTGCCTAGCTTGAACAAACATGTTCAACTTGCACTCTAATTATTGATGAGAAAACTTTATCTTTCTTCCATCGTGTCTCTACGGCAATAGCTCTATATATGATATATATTTCTAAGAATTTACTAATTCTGCCATGAACCCAAACTTGGATTAGGATACTCGTGTTGCATGCATCTTGTAACCACCCAAGTTTCATACTGTGATTGGTCATTGGTGGTAGATTCCGTAATAATGGGTTCTGTTTTGGAGAAGTCTACTTAATAGTTGGTTTGGTAGGAGAGAGGAGCAGGAAGAAGGAAAGGGGGGTTTTGGGTGGGGGTGGAAGGGAAAGGTGGAGTTACTGGATGGATAGATTAGGAAGGGAAAGAAGAGAGAAAGGAAGAAAGCTTGTACTTTCCCTGTTGGCCCACCGCCTTAGTTTTTCTGCCTGAAGGTTGAAGGAAAGGACTAGGGAAAGGAAGGAGCCTGAAATCACACTATTCCTTTAATATGTAAGAATAGGATAGTGCAACACTCCTTACCTATCTGTTCAGTTAAACAAAAAGCGGAGAAGGGTAGTTTTTTCTTGGCTAGCATGGTTGTCAGGATCAGGATCCTATGTTGGATCGATGAGGGGTCTATAGGATCAAATTTTAAGATCCTACAAAACCATTTAAATTTTTTTTTAAAGTTAAAGTAACATAGAACCAGTCTAGAACAAAGATAAGAAACATACCGAATAAGCCTAAAGAAATAAGAAACATACTGAATAAGCCTACAGAAATGGAATATATAGAAATTCACAACAAACATAAGAATCAAGCATTTAGTTACAAGTCTACCTAAGCATATTTGAGAATGTAGCTCAAAAGGTAAGAGTCCTCACACCAACTATACAATTTTAAAGATTTCACCAGTAAGATCCTCCCCAATAAATAATCAAAAACTGACTTTAAGAAATCTGAGGAATCAAGCATGGAGGTCGTTGCTGGATCTCTGCTGCTCGTTTCAAGTTTCACGCGAAAGGGAAACCTCAGCCCTAAATTGTTCCGATCGTGATTTTGATGCTTATTTATTTGGGATTGGGCTCTAAAATGGGCTTTAAAGCTTTAATTTTGAGAAAGGCTGTTAAGGTTTTAATAAAAATTGGCTAAGGGCCCAAAAAATGAAGCAAGCAATCCTTTTACTTAGCTTGGAATAGGGGTGGCAATTTGTGTTGGTGTGTCATGTCAGGACATGGGTATCCTGTTATATGGGTTGACACGAACACAACATGATTATTATTTGTGTTAAGAAATCTTGACACGAACACAACATGATCATTAATGGGTAACATGATATGATACACGTAACCGTTTAATAAATGGGTCAAGACATAACACGACACAACACAACAAGACATGTTTAATTAAAATTTCGTAGTATTAGGGTCAAATCAACACGAACAAGACACATCATGTTTAGTTAAACTGGTCATTTCTAATCTGAAACGACACGTTTATTCAACACGTTTAGTTAAATGGGTCTAATCAGGTTATAAACAAGTTGGCGGGTCAAACACAAACATGACACGTTTAATTAGTGTCAATTCGGGTCAACACGATTACGATCCTATTAAGCCAAACCCAAACCCTCTTGTCCCGTGTTGTGTTCAAGTCATGTTAGTATTGCGACCCCTAGCCTGGAACAGACCAAACAAAATCATCAGGATCGCCTATGGGATTGCAATTCTATGATCCTATGAGCAATTCAAACAATCCACCCGATCCTGCTTTTAGACAATTTGTTATGCGACTCGGATCGATTGACAACCGTTTTGGCTAGTGATGCCTTCTACATCCCTTCTACCTTCCCTTGTACGTTCCTTGTCTTCCCGTATCAAATAGAGTATAAGTTTCATATCCTTGACATTTTGTTGAACAATTAAATGGACCGTATATAAGCCATCTTCCTCAAGTAACAATTAGGCTGCCATATTTGATGGTCTTATGATCTTTTTTGATGTTCTGTCCCAGTCACCATAATCATGTACAAATGCAATTTAATCTCATTGAACAATGTTCTTTCTGGCTTTCATACAACCATAGTTTTTCAAATAGCTCTTACATCCCTTTACAATTTTCATGTCCGTTAAATGTTTATCATCTTCGCTCAGAATGCATTTGAATGTTTTTTTAGTTTTACATTATCCTTTGCTTTTTCCTTTTCTTTTTAACTGACTTTATAATGTAGCATCCTTCCTAGCTTATTGTCATTTCTTGCAGTCTTACTCATTTTGTTGTTCTTGCATTCTTTGAGATTCCAAAATGAGATGTGTTCTTTAACTGGATATTTGATTGAGAATGTGAAATTGCTTTCATGACATGCTTTCTTCAAATTTTCTGGCATAGTATGCTCAATTGCTCATTCAATGTGAAGAATCCTTGATTGAAGAACTTTTAGTAATGGAACTGCTTCCTGTAAATTACACTCGATAATTTCTCCATAGATGTGCATAATCTACAGAACAGGGTGAGTGCTAGGTATCCCAATGATTAGTATCATTGCAGTAGCCTGGAAATGCAGCTTCTCTTTGATATCCCCATGCATGTAGTTTAATCTCCACCGGCCACAATTGTCTAAAAACTTCCACTATTTTTGATGAGGTTTTTCAGCCGTCTTTGTTTTATTGTTCCTATCTTCTTTCTCTTTCTATTTTTTTGGGGGTCAACTTTAGGAGATCCCACAACGCCCCACACCTACCCCCCAACTCCTCTCTCTCTCTCATATGAACTAGTTGTTCATGATGAATAGTGTAATCTCATACCAAGAGCTTAGTCTAGTGGTATCTCCTCTACCTTCCAATTCCTCTACCTTCCATTGGAAGGTAGAATGTTTAAGTCCCCATAAGGGGCAATTGTGGGTGTGTGCGTGTCTTACTACGAAAAACGAAATAAAAAAGTGCTATATTTGCTCGTCTTTAGGCTTGTTAGGACTTTTTAAATAACGAAGAAAGCTAAGATTGAACCATATTTTTTAGCCTTTTTGTCTAGCTAACTGAGTTCAAGGCATAGTTGGCGCACTGAGGCTCCAAAGGTTTCTTGGAGCCTAAGCGCAAGGCGTAATATAAGGCGTGAGCCCGATCGGAGTAAGACGCATGTATAATAATGCATATTAATTACAAGTATATAAATAATTAAACTATACAACACAAAATTGCCAATATCAAAATAAAGAATTTTTTCAACGTATCAATTCAATGGATTAGCTAAATCAACATACGTATATCTTTTCTACTTGCAATTGTATTAAATAAAACTAATGTACAATCGGAACAATTCAAGATATGCGATACAAATAATAATGGGAAATCTAATATATCAACTAAGACGATCAGATAAATTAATGCTCATAAATATTTTCATATGCATATGCATTAACCTAAAACAATTAAAAACTAAAATTATGCAATAAATATTCAAAATCAAGTACTAAATGCAATTACTATAAGTAGTGAACTATAAATTTATGAATTATGTTAATTATTTCGTAAAGTTGAACAATATGATCTATTAAATATGATCATGATATGATATAAAATATTTTAATTTAATAGTCATTAAATAAAAAAATAAAAAATGTAAAAGGCACTTTATTTTTTTTTACCCTAAAAAGCACGAGCCTGAAGGCTCTTGGCCTGTACTAGGTTGAGGCGCTCTAGCTGAGCTTTGACAAGCCTGGGGCTTTTTTGGAGCCTAGGCGCACCTTTAACAACTATGGTTCAAGCTTAAGTTCATACAAGCCTTGTGCATGTAAGTAGGGACTGAGTTTAAACTGGAAAATTTTTAGAGTGGTGCAAAGTGTTCTCTAGCCATTTAATCTTCACACATTTTTAAGCTCAAAAGGACTTGGTGCATGTGTCTTACTACCAAAAAAAGGAAATAAAAAATAGTGCGATATTTGCTTGTCTTTAGGCTTGTTAGGACTTTTTAAATAACGAAACTAGCTGATATTGAACCTTATATTTTTAGCTTTTTTGTGTAACTAACCGAATTCAAGCTTAAGCTTATACAAGCCTTGTGCATGTAAGTATGGACTGAGTTTAAACTGGGATAATTTTAGAGTGGTGCAAAGGTGTTGTCTCATTAGGGGGCTTCACATTTAATATTCACACATTTTTAAGCTCAAAAAGGGCTTGGTATAGAATCTAATTAGGGGGCTTCACATTTCTTTCTCATTGTTTTCGCTTCTTAAGGTTTACATACCTACTTTACACTTCATCTCTAATGGTTTCAACTATGCAAACCATGTCAACTATTGGAATCCCTTTTCTTACCATTGTTTTCAAATCTTGGTTGTGGAAATTAAGCATGATTGGTAGACTACCAGGTTGGGAGACAATGGCTAGAATCCATGATATTTTTCGTGCTTTAACTTGAGTTTTAATCAAATTGATGTATTAGTTCTTTCCTAGACTTTCTTTATGTTTAGTCCACTAACATTGGCTGCTACTTCAATCATACAAAGCATTATTTAGCAATTTTTCCCTTTGTCATCGTGATTTTTTTGTTCATCTGTGCTTTAGAAGGAAAAAGGCAAAGATGTGGCGTAGCATGCTAGCTGAACTATGCTAGAACCTCATTCAACATTTACTAAATGAATCTGAATAGGTCTGACCATACTCGGCTGGCACTCTAGGCTAGCTTGAGGGCTGACCAAGTCGAGTCTAGATATCATCTCTGCAATATATGGCTGATTTGTATCCCCAAGACCTGGTATCCTTGTTTAGATGGAAGATTAACATTATGCAGACCTATTTATAATCATGGCCCATCTTTTTGTTTGATGTCTGAGAGGATGGTGTACCTTGATTGTATAATTTATATCCTTGTTCCTGATACTGAACTTTGTCACACGTTCCAGTTTACCAGTTCTCGCTCCACCTTTTTGGCTTAGTCACTCTCTTGTTGTTCCCGAGTTAAATTCATAATACACAGTTAATTATAGCGTATGGGTGTCTCAGTGATATGACCTACCAATTTAGTGGTAGAAAAACAATTGTTGTGATGATACTGTGTATACATACAACTTAAACAGTCTTATCCCAACTATTTGGAGTAAAATGGAGCGATTGATTTTGTTGCTTACAGCTATTGGAAGGATTACAAAGTTCACTGATCATCTCAAAAATTCCTGCTACTTCACATGACAAAAGCCACAAAAGCACAAACAAGGGTACTTCTAAAGGTAAATATTCCAGTTTTTGCTTGAGATTTTCTTGATGAAAATATCATGAAATAGCAACGCTATATTGGATCTGGCCTCTATTATTTGTGCACATAGTTCAAACTGGCTGCTTGGTTGGAGGGAATGATTATAAAACTGACTTCCTGCTTTGTCTGTAACAGGGAATAGCCGTGGTTGAGAGGATCTTTGACAATGATGAGATCTAGTCCAAAGAAATTCAGTGGCTACCGGTCTACCTTTGTCTTGGTGGCTTTGGGTCTCAACTCCCAAGCCCCAGGACATGGTTTCAACACCGAAAGAGAGAAGAAATTCAGTGGCTACAATGTGACCGAAGCACCCTACTTCGGGTTTGTGTAAATTTATAATAGTGGAGATTGGAGAATACTAGGGTTTTGAATCTCTCTCTTCCTAAGCTTCAGCTGTAAAATTTAGTTAGTAGATGTTAATATCGATTTTAGTTTCTTACAATTATAAGGTGATCTTCCTAGGTTCATCATTATAGGTTGTAGAAGGAATTGTCAATGTAGTTTATTTCATGATAGCTTCTCAGAAGAACAATTATAACATTTCGCAGCTTCAATTGATCATATTCACCTCTTTTGGTATATATTCTTTTTCTGCCATGTGGGTTTGGCCTCAGCTGAAGAAATCTTAATAAAGTGGTAGTTTACTGAGAGAAGCAACCTCTGTTTAGTGATTCTTATACAAAAACTTTTGTATTCTGGTATATATACTGTTTGGAATTGGAACAGTGGTGCATTGAATGGAAGTTAGTTTTATGTACACTTCCAAGTAGGCCAAACGGGCAGGTTGGGTCGGATTTGGGCCGGGTCAAATCAGGAGGCTCAATGCTCGTAAGTTAGAAGTTTTTTTTACTTTTTATCTAGTGTTCTCTTTTCTTTGTTTTTGGTGATTGTAGCGGTATGCTCTGTTTAATGTGCCATTAAGTGATTGTCTAATTTCATCTATTGAACGGTAATCTCATAATCTTATCCAACAGTGAAGATGAAATTTTGCGGGTATGAGTAGCATTATTAAGATTAGTGTTAGGCTTGGATTGAAAAACACTAACAAATTTAATTTTAGTTGGACTCAGATTGACACATCCGCGTCTAACACAGTTTCTATATATATTTATAATTTATAATTTACTTATTTTATAATTGTTATAAATTTTATATTCTTTTTATATATGTCTTATTTTAAAGGTATTATATATTTATATATATATTTATAATAGTGATCAAGCTTTCTTTCAGTCCATCTTTTATATCAGTTATCGTATATTAATACTTTGAAGAATTAAATTATTTAGAAATTATCTATAATAATTTGCATATTTGGATTCACTTTTTAGAATCTGTGTGCTTAGGTTTAACTTAATATGACGCTAATTCGAGACCAACAAGATTTATAACCCCAACTTAAGGTTAACCTGAGTTCAAAATTTTGAACACGGGTTGTACTTGGGTTGAGGATCTTTGTTTGAAGGTAAGACCATTTTACAAGAGATTTCAAAACATCTTATGATATTAGAAATCTCTTTAAATTCAAAACATTTTATGGTATTAGAAATCTCTTTAAATCCAAAATTGTTCGAATTTCATTTTTTTTTCCTCTATTTTAAAATCTAAATTTCATCTCAGCATAGAATTGGAGTTCCAGAATTGTAATTGTGAAAAATTTTGTTCATAAAATTGATAAAATTTTCTCCAATTTCACCGACTTTACTTCCATTAAACCGAACACAACCACGTTATAAATACAACATTATTAGTGGTATAGACTACTAAACAGGCCATTAAGTATTTTCAACAAATTTCTATTTTTTTTTATATTCAAAAGGTTAAGAAAAAAATTGGAGCACGTGTTAGTAAAGGACTCCACTGATGGGAAACTTCTCATGGGTTTCAGTCTTTCAGAGGTGTACAAGTACAAAGAACAATCAGATAAAAAAAACAAAAAAGAAAAAAAAATTCTTTATTATTCTAAAAGCCCCAATTTGAAAGCCTACTGTGAACCCTAAGATGTCAATGTCTGGGCCTAGAAAACAGGCCAGTGCTCTTAATTTAGCCCACGAGAAACTAAAGAATAAAATAAACAAAAAAATAAATAATAAGTTCGCACTTCTATTAATTTTGCTGACATGGCAAGTTATAATTGGTCATTTGAAATGTACACGTTTCCTTCCGATAAATTATTACACAATCGTGAAACCAATGCCAATTAGAAGTTGGCACGCTAATTTATTTTTATTTGTATGTTAATTTGTGATTGATTCGAAATTATTTAATAATTTTTTGCTACTTTTATACCACTATAATTTTAATGAAATGAAGATTTTTTTTCAAATTAAAACAATTTAATAAAAAAAATAAAAAATAAAAAAATAATGTAACCCGATAAAAGTTACAGGAAATAAAGGCAATGATAAAGTTGTTGGATTGATTGAGATTTATTTCGTGACTTGTCTAAAAATAATTGACAAGAAAAGTCACATGACCTACTCTCTAGTAGTCTCTGTCAATTTTGAGTGACATCAGCATTTCATTTTCCAATGGCTGATTGCCATCTGGCGCATTCACATCTCTTGTCATAGGAAAGTGGTTCAGCTTCCCTTCTTGTTCAATTGGACCAAGTCTGTTCCCAAGGGTTTCTCGTGTTACTTGTCAAAGTTCCATCAAGGACCATCACACAGTTTCCCTACTACTATTATTATTATTATTATTATTATCCATTTTGGCCTGCTTTGGCAATATTTGCAATATATATATATATATATATATATATATATAACTAAAACTACTGTACATTATTCATTCTTGGTTTTATATAATCCAGAGGTCTGAGAAATCGATGGATCAAATACATATTTGATCTTTTGTAGTTTTCAATTAATTGTTTCATTTTATTTTAGCCATCTTTGCTAAAATTTGTTATATTGTATATATAAAAATATAAACAGTGTTGTAATTGTATTGATCAATTATTCTAGTTGAGTAAACATATCAACTTAACCAAAGTTTTGACTTAATTGAGCCGTATCGCCTCCATTTTCTCATGTTTATAAGCTAGTACATAGTAGATTCTCCCTTTTGTCCTTGGACTTTTCACAAGAAATTAACTTCAATATTTAAAAAAAAATTTAAACTAAAGGCAAAATAGTAAAATAATAAAACAATTATTTTATAAGGTTGTCCAACAAAAAAAAAAAATGTATGACATAATTGGAGGCCAGTGTCACTTTAAAAACTCAGAAGACATCATGTAATTAAGTGTAGTTTACTATTATCATTATTATTATAATAGCATCATCATTATTTTTTTTGTTTATCATTAATACTAGTGCTTACATGGGCTAATAGCTTTTTGGTGCTCTTTGTTTTCAATTTTGTTTTGGATTAAGCTCATTGGCAGCTGGCTATATATTTTTATTGTTTCCCAAATAGCTAGCCTTGTAAGATCCCAACATATATATGCTACCATCTCACTTTGTCATTAGCTTCTATATATATATATATATATATATATATATTGACATGAGTGATATTATAGGCAGTTAAGGTGATATTCACTATGAATCTTTTATATATAAAGGAAATGGAATGACAACTACTCTGAACTTTATGGAATTTTCATCATAGCAGCAGTAGACCAATTTGGCCTATTTTGACCTTAGAAAGCAATTGCAGAGAGAGAGAGAGAGAGAGAGAGACAAACGGGGTACGTATGATACATGATGGACCAGTAGTTGTCTAATTAAAAGTTTGCTTTTGTTGAATTTTCCATTTCGAAAGCGAAATTGAAGAAGACTTGGACGAAAAAAAGACTTAAAAACTTTTTTCTCTCTCTCACAATTTAAAGAAGTTTCATAATACCTTCTTCGAAGTGAATTATAAGAACTCTTGTAAAGGCTTTATTAAATACACCACACCTTTGATATACTTTAATGTCATAAACATAACTTTAAAAAAGTTTTTATTTTCCAGTTTCTATTTGTGTAAAAACTTTTCATTAACAAATGTTTTGTTGGACCAATCAAATATTTTTAAATTATAAATAACTAAATCACATTAATTTTAAATTGCTTGACATGACTGAATAATCATTAAAAAAAAAGACCTATTATATCTATATGCTTGTTGACTTCTATTCCTATAATCTCATCTTATATTTCACAATTGTGTTGGAAAATGTCTATGTATTTACCAAAAAAAAAAAAGAAAAAAGTCTATATGCATACTGAGAATGAATTGATCAACAAGACAGATCAATATTTTAGATTTACTACCAAAATATATTAAAACATAATAGATCATATACACATATATTGATTGTTACACATAAAAGAATGTCTTTCATTTCTCTCTATCCCCTTTGTACTCTATATATAGAGATTGGTCACATAGATCATATATATATATATTGATTGATACACATAAAAGAATGTCTTTCATCTCTCTCTATCCCCTTTCTACTCCATATATAGAGATTGGTCACATAGATCATATACATACACACACACATATATTGATTGTTAACTATAGGATTTAAATTCTGAATCGATCATATCCTTTCTTTGTGTGTAAGCCATACCAAACACTCATAGATTAATAGTTGCATATGCTAACAGTATCTAAGATCAAGAGATTATCTTGTATAACAAATTAAGCTGGACCCAAACAAAACTCCATAGACAATGATATCAAAAAAATTCTAAAAATCACCTAATTTGGTCAACAAACAAATTAGGGAAGGTCTTACTGATCTTTAAATCACCTAATTTGGTCAACAAACAAAGGGAAGTTCTAATTTCTGAAAGAACAAAGACTGGTTCATGAACCTCTCAAACTCACAATTAGTCTTTAATTTAAATTAAGAAAATTAAATTTAAATTAAATAATAAATTTTAACAGAAACAGAGCCAGTGGTTCACCCACCCATTACACCATCAAAGTCAGAATCTCAAATGAAAAGGCACACAAGAAAGAATCTTCTTAACTTTCTCTTCATTTTCTTGTTCATCGATCTTATCTTCAGCTAAGTTACAAACTTATAATATACATATATATATATATATATATATATACATATTATATAATATACATAGTTTTATATATACAATAATTTTTGTTTCTCCTAATAAAGCTTGCTGAATCACTGCAATCTCAAAGCTCCAATCCCAAAATAACTAATCATGTTTCAGTTTATCCGTTATTACAACTCTGCCCTCTTCTTTCTCTTCCTTTCCCTCCCTTCCTTTCCCGCCAGAACCCTGACTGACCCATCAACTGAATTAACCGTCGATACCAGAAACAACACGTGGCACGAGTTCACAAGGTTCCTCGATGCCGGGAAGGGCAGCCAAGTCAGCGGCATGTCGGAGCTCAAGAAGTACTTCCAACGTTTTGGGTACCTCGAAATACCCGAAACAAACCTCACCGATGTGTTCGACGACGAATTAGAATCGGCCGTCATCACATACCAGAAGAAACTAGGCCTGCCCGTTACGGGCAAACTCGACTCTCATACCATGGTAACCATAATGTCTCCCAGGTGTGGTGTTTCTGACACAGCACACGTCTTACATGTGACGCGTCACTACGCGTACTTTTATGGCGAGCCGAGGTGGGTCCGGTCATCGTCGTTGACTTACGCCTTTTCTCCGGTGAATACCATCGATTACATAAGCTCATCGGATATAAGGACTATTTTTCAACGCGCTTTTTCGCGGTGGTCGGGGGTTATTCCGATGAACTTCACGGAGGTGGAGGAGTACCAGTCGGCGGACATCAAGATAGGGTTCTACCACGGTGATCACGGCGACGGAGAGCCGTTTGATGGGGTGCTCGGAGTGCTTGCACATGCCTTCTCACCACAGAACGGGAGGTTTCATCTTGATGCAGCTGAAACGTGGGCCGTTGATTTTGGGTCAGACAAGTCAAAGGTGGCCGTTGATTTGGAATCGGTGGCGACCCATGAGATTGGACACATACTTGGGTTGGCTCACTCTTCGGTTAAAGAGGCTATCATGTACCCGAGTCTGAGTCCGAGGACCAAAAAGGTGGATCTCAAGCTTGATGACGTGGAAGGGGTCCAGGCTCTGTATGGATCAAACCCTAATTTCAAGTTTAGTTCCTTGTTGGAGTCTGATATTTCTTCAAGTTGGGCTCTTGGATTAGAAAGAAGATCATCCAAGTGGGCCATTGATTTGGCAATGGTAGTGTTGATATTATGTTTGTGTTCGTGACCCACATTTTTTTGGTCCCCACATTTAAATTTTTAGGTTTAATTTTAAAATTGTTGCAAGTATTCACACACAAGGAAATATAAGATTCTTTTCATACCATTTAAATTCAGAAAGTATTTCTGCCTTTTTCATATATTAGCTCCACATATTTTTTTGTGGGGTGTTTGATCACTCCAGTTTTTGTCGTTTATTGGTTGATTTAGTAGTACTATAATAAATTATTGAAAGGGGTCAATGTTTCTCTGGCTACCCATTTAGTAGCCTTATTTATTTTTTTGAGAAAAATTACAATACAATATTGATACGGTATCACTAATTAATTAAATCTTAGACATATAAAATGACATTCATGCTTTCATGAATAAATAAGTTCCATATACTTATATAATAAAATAATATTAATTGGCAGACGTCCTATCACTATTATGAGAAGAATTACAATATATTCAATGTATCGAATATAACGTGTGATGAAATTCACAAACTCGAATGAGATTGTTGATTTGAGTTTGATTTTTTGTATAAATGTGTTAAATGTTAGATTTATAACTAGTCTGACCCTATCAATATTGGCTCTACAGTAAACATTTTATGGTTTAGAATCTGTAAATGATTTGAGTTAGACATTAATGGGAGAAAAGCTCGATCCAAGTCAAAACTTATATGATGGGTTTAGAAGTGAGTAGAGGCCACTTTCAAGTCTTCCCAAGAGTCTAAATCTAAATCTTCCCCTTCATCAATTGATAATGGTTGAAAACTACAGCCACTAAAAAGTATTCCAAATCATTATAGCTAATTTTAGCCCATTGGAGAAGAGGGTTTAGCCATTTTGACAATCACCCAATAGCAGATGACCCACAGGACAAAAGATATATTTTCTTTTTTCTTATCATATATATATATATATATATATATATAGATTTTCAAATGCTACATTTTTTAATCTAGCATGATGATGTACGTATCAATGGGTTCACCTCATCCAACAATTGAAAGTCTGTATTGAAGTGGCTCATGAGCCCCTTGAGGACCTCATCAGATGTTTTTATTTATTACGACTAGATGTCTTTCCTTGACTATCGTATGAACTCGAACGAAGAGGCAGACAATTTCACACTAGGCAATACAATATAGGTTCCATGAGGTAAAAGCCCATAATCAAGGTACTTTACGGCTCATGTTTCCAAGATCCAAGACAAATGCTTGAGCAGCCCATATTCTAGGGCCTATTTGGTAACTTGGTAATTTTTGTTTTTTTTTTTCGTTTTCTGTTACTATTTTTGAAAAACAAAAAGCCATAATAAGAAACGTGTTTTCATTTCAGAAAAATTAAAAATAATATTAAAAAATTGACAACCGATTAAACATAAATTGAAAGCTTCAAAGTAAAACTGTCAATTCTAGTTTTTTTTTTTTTATAAACACTATAGCAATGTTAAAAAATTAATAACAAATGACATGGGAATGTTAATATTGTAAAGGACAACATAGTTTATCTTCAATTTTTATTTTAAAAAAAATTAAAAAAGAAAAACGTTGTGAAATAGGTCATTGTGCTGCATTTAGTACTCAACAATGGAATGGAATAAAATGTCAATATTTTCCTTTTTATTCATTCATTTGTTTAGTAAGAAAAACTAAAGTGGAAATAACCATTTCACATCATTCCTTTAGAATGAAAAAGAAAAAAAAATCATTCCACTACTCAACATATGGAATGGTCATTTCATTCCCAATAAACATTAAAAAATAAAATCTAGTTACCAAAAATAATGTAATCATCATTCAATTCCTACATTATTTTATGTTTGAAACCAAACAATAGAATAAGAATGACCATTCCATTCTCATTCTTATTCTATTCTCACTTTAATGTTACGTTTGGTACGTAACAATGGAATGGAATGAGCATTCTATTAAAGTTTGAATTGAATGAGAATGAGAATGGAATGGAATGATCATTCTCATTCTATTGTTTGGTTTCAAACATGAAATGATGCAGGAATGGAATGATGATTACATTATTTTTGGTAACTAATATTTTTTTTTGGGAAAATTAGATTTCAGTGACCAAAATTGAAAAAATATTACTATTTAGTGACCTTAAACTCAATAAAAGGTAAATAGTGACCAAACTTAAAAAATAATTGCTAATAAGTGACCATTTAATCTTAAAGTCCAAAATACCCTTCATTCTGTCCATAAATCACCATCTTTTCTTCATTTTTTTCAAACCCAAATATCAAAAAATTTAAAGAATCCAATGACTTGTATACAATATATGAACATATATACATTCTAAAGAAGATATAATTTATATATATATATATATATATATATATATATATATTCTTGTATATTAATATCTCATTAACAAAAAAAAAAAAAAATTATAGAAGACTAAGGCAGTAGGTAATAAGGAATATTGGAGGATATGAATAAGGAATATTAGAGGATATGAATAGACTTAGCTAATAAACATATTACCTACTGCCTTATATCTTTTTTTTTTTTATATCAGGTATCCCATAGTTAATTCATTTCAAGTTATAACTCTTACTGTATCTTTGGAGCCCGAAAATCTACCAAAGAAAAAAAAATCCATATATGCACATGCATTAATTATAAGATGAATATATATGTCTAAATATATATATAGAGAGAGAGATTCTCTCTCTATATATACTTTCTTTTCTAGAATCTTTGTATGTCTTTTGAAGATTTGATATTTAGAATTGAGATTGGAAAAGACGAATAAGGGATTGAGAATTTCTAAATAAAAAGGAGGGTATTTTGGACATTAAAGTTAAATGGTCACTCTTTGGCAATTACTTCTCAAGGTTGGTCACTATTTACCTTTTATTGAGTTTAAGGTCACTGTAAATCAATTTTTTTTAATTTTGGTCACCAAAATCTAATTTTTCCTATTTTTTTTAATGTTTATTGGGAATGGTTGAGTAGTGGAATTAATTTTCATTCTTTTTCATTTCAAAGGAATGAAGCGGAATGGTCATTCCCACTTTTATTTTTCTTACCAAATAAAGGAATGGATCAAAAAAGGTAATATTGGCATTCCGTTCTATTCTATTGTTGCGTACCAAATATAATAGAATGCTCATTTCATTCTGTTGTTGCATACCAAACACAACATTAATATCTAATGTATTGAATTCTTCAAAATAAATAAAAATGGGTTGCATTAGTTTGATTAGAAAAAGTGTACATTTTGAGTTTGTGTTAATTTTTTTAGGTTAAAGTGCAATAAACCTTATCTGGTTTCAAAATGGTACACAATTCTCCCCTCTTTTTTTTTTGGGTGTAACAAATACATTTCAACTTACAAATTGATGCAATTTGCTCCTATTTGGATTAAAAATTGACTTAAAATGACAAAAATACCCTCACAAATACTAAAAGTAAAAATAAAAAATTGTTTAATTTACTAAAAAATACCAAAAAAAAGAACTTTAATTTATTGAAAAATTTTACCCAAAAAAGAACTTTAATTCACCATTTTTTTTGGTAAATCTATTTTGGTATTTGTGAGGGTATTTTTGTAGTATTGGATCAATTTTTAATCTAAATAGTATCAAATAAGAGCAAAATATACTAATTTGTAAGTTAGAAAATATATCTCGTAAAAAAAAAGATAAAAAAGAGAAGAAGAGGAGTTTAATGCGGCCGATTTTTTACCTTGAAGTGTAGAATATACCAGTGAGTGCGGCGGATAAGCCCCTTAATTCGGTTTTAGACTTTACCAGAGCCCACCACCCATTTTTTCTTTATTATTATTATTTAAAGAAATTATAGTAAGAACAAATAAATAAGGAAAACAATAAAAACTTGAGTAAATAGGAAAGAAGGAGAAAGTTCGTTATCTAAAACCCTAAACCCCAAACGCAATAGCGCCGTTGCTAGCTACTTGAAACAGATCATCTACCTAGCGGTGCTTCAATGGCTTCCAAATGCAACAGATTTATCAACAGATCATCAATATCGTCTCTCAAGTCCGCCGTTAAATCGAATCTTCAAACAGCTTCGGCTTCAATTGACAGATCTGCTACTTCAAGGTTCCCTCTTCCCCCCAGATCCACCTCAGCACCTCTCCGCCGCTTCTCCTTGTCCAGGTTACTCTCTCTCTATACATTATATATATATATATATATATATATATACAAATATGCAATTTTATATGTATCTCAATGTCTTCCTTTTCTAGTTAATTTTGTTTTGTTATTATCTCTCAGTTGAGCTAACTTGGTATTTTTTTTTTCCCTGAATACTACGTTCAATTTTGTTTTCCTATCATTCCTGCAATAAAATTGCTTTAATTATTTTTTTCATAGGAATTTGTAACAGAATGGAAAAAGAAGTCAGTTAAAAAAGAGAGAATTTTAAGTCAGATAACTAATCTGAAGAGAAGAGATCTACTATACATACCTAAGTGATGAACACCAGTCCAGATCACGAGATAGTATCTGGAGACTCATTGAACTAGGTGTGCCGCTATGACATGAACTGCGAGTACCTGGGGCACAAAAGCCCAGGGGATCACGGCTGTGCTGTAGCCCAGGGATTCGACCTGGGTCTAAGGAACCTGGTGATGAGAATGTGTTGCAAACCTTATTGATGTACTGACCGAGCCCATTAACAAATTTGGAGAGCTCGCTGTAATAACCATAAATAGGATAACAGAATTCTGCAATTATATCCGGAACATGATCCTTCCTGAAAAACACAATGGAAAGTATGCGTCGTTCCTTGAGTTCAGAAAGCAAGTGTAGACTGCAGTACACTGCAGTCATGAACTCTAGAGATGATCATATTATGTTATCCCATCGTGGACTTTGCATTACGATGTGAGTGCACCCACGATAGTGATGAAGTACACCACGAGGTAGCAACGTTACACGTGGTTAACCTGATTTTGGGAAGCAAGGGATTTTTATGGAGTGTTGGCTTCAATCAGGGGTATGTTATGGTGTGACTTGGGACCATGAAATAAAGACCTTGGTGTTATTCCTTGGATCCTTTCTTACATCTTAACCGGATATCAAGCATAAGGACACTTGTAACTCAAACCTGAAATTAGGGGAAGCTTAACTAACTGGCATGTGCCTCGAGTGCTATAAATAGAAGGTAATTCTACCAGAGAAAGCTAGCTAGTCACTGCCTCAGTTCCTCATTAGTGATATCATACCCTGGTTCCTCACCTTTCCAAGAGATCTTGGTATCCTTGACAAGAGTTAGTTGTTTGTTGTGTTGAGTATCTCCTTCCAAATCATCACTGATCCCTCAACAGCATTTAATTCTAATATGTAAAGTTTACTGAATTGAAATTAGTTCTCTCTCTTTCTTCTTTATGAAATTCTAGATTTCTAGTAGATTGTTGATTTTGCACCAATTATTGATTTCTTTTTGTTTGGTCAATAGATCTCCATCAGAGCTTGGATGTGCTCAGTCTCTGTTGCCTCTCCACAGTGTGGTTGCTGCAGCAAGGATGACTTCGTGCCTGAGCTTAACTTCGAGGAGTTGCAGAGCTCTTTCACAGGGTACACTTTGTTGCACCTCTCCCGGCCTCTAATATGTTTTTTGTTATTTGAGTGTGAGTCACAGCTTCTCCTTCTATAAATACAGTACAATCATAGTCTTACTTTGGAAGGTTCAATTTCTGGTTTCATTGGTGTCTATAGTGTTTGTTTAAAATGTGTTTGATTTTAATGTGATGTTTAATTTAATGTTGCATTTAGGTGCCAAGATTCATATGTGGAGTGGAGTAGTTTGTGGATACTCTTAGAATATACTAGCTATGTGCACTCATGTGGCACCCTAAAATTGTTTTCAGGAAGCCGTATTGTCTAATGATTCATGAAACGTTGTATAAAGAATTTTGTAATATCATTAAAAAAAATTAGAATCATTGAAATATTCCAACGAGACAATGAAATTGGTATCATAATTGACTAAAAATATGAGAGTGCAAATAGGGAATGTTCCGGGGTGAAAGTGCATTGATCTGACTAGAATATTTGGTTCTGCAGGCACATGAGTTTGTCTTTTGTTGAACGAAATATACTGGGATTTGACAAGACCTACCAAATATGATTCAGTTCATCGTTCTCAAGTATGAATGCTCTGTTAACAGCCTTAAAAGCTTTCAGTTACATGTCTGGGTTGATTAAAGAATAGACTCTAATAGAGAGTTTTCTTCAATTTTCCATATATTTTGACTGTATACACCATTACCCATTTTTTTATCTTCTCAAATATGAATGCTCTGTTAACAGCCTTAAAAGCTTTCAGTTACATGTCTGGGTAGATTAAAGAATAGACTCTAATATAGAGTTTTTTCAATTTCCCATATATTTTGACTGTATACACCATTACCCTTCTTTTTTTATCTGGAAGTTAATTGAGCATCTTTTAAATTTGAGATGTGAGTTTTTTTCCTTTCGTGGGAATTAATGAAATTTCATCAGGAATGGTACTTTACTTTCATTGTTTGGATTATCTGATTACTGTTGTACAAACATGTTGCTGCTTTGGAGTAGTTCTTTCTTTTTAGCACCTGATCAAACCATTGAACTCATTCAATGTAGCCTAAAATTCTTTATGAACCATAACAGGATGTTTCTTTTGTGATAGAATTCAGGCACGATTATTACTTGGATGATTATTTTTGTAGTGAATGGATTGCAGAATCATCATTTGTAAGAAACAGGTCTAGTTGATCAATATATTTCCAATTAACTCAATTCTTATATAATGACAGAAAGTTAAGATTATCAGGCTGGTGCCTTGTCAAATCTGTTGGAATAAACCCATCTGTAATAAGAAAAATATGCATGGATCTGAATTCATGAGAAAATGTAAGTTGTTTTCTTGTCTCCAAGAGCATGAAGGGGCATAGTATTACTCGATATGTTATCTGATCTATAATATTCCTCCTAGAACAACATGAAAAGGCACACACACACACACACAAAAGGATAGTTATAGTTTTTTTTTAATTATTATCTAAAGTGCCGTCATTGTAATTTACTAGCTATTTTATTCGTTAGATTCCAAATGATTTGTGTTTGATTTTAATTGGAACTAACTTAAATGTACACTTAGGTGTTGTTTGGACTTTGGGGGTTGGGAGGGCTGTAGGGGAGGAGGTAGACTATTTATTGACAAGCTTGCTTTCCCTACATTTTACATCATTATGCACCAAATGACCTGTATGTGGGTTGAGTAAGGTATGAAACATCCCTGCCATGATCTTTTGCAGCTGAACACCAATCTTGTTCTACAAACTGTTCTTATTTTCTCAAGTTCAGGGGTATTTAATAATTTTCTAGGCTTCAGAAATTGCGCTTCACCTGCATTTGAGGGAAAGCCGATCCATCAAGACTTCGATATATCTTAAGACCGAAGTAGAAGTGTAATTTGATGCTACTTTTTAAAGTCACTAAAACATCTTTAAGAAGTTGGTCCCTTCTAGCTTCAGCGGAAGAGCTTTCAAAAGCCAAAGGTTTTTCAACTGAGCAATCCAAACACTCTCCAAAATGGCTTTTGGGCTCTAAAAGCTTAAAGCCGCTTTTGAAAAGCCATCGCAACGAGTCACTATATACAAGAAAGTTAACACTAGGGTAATACACCACATTATCTTCCATGACTGTTATTCACAGTTGGGTAAAATGGTGTCGGCATGCCATGAAATAAAATCCTCTGAGAATGATGCCTTGTTGACTGTGCAGAGAGAAAAGTAGAAAACTTGGTTGGAATGTCATAGTTGTCAATTGTGATGCTATAATGCCCATGCCACATCCCAGCCAAATTCAACATTCTACTTTGAGTTCAGGACAGTACATTATAGGTGTTAAGCTGAATTGTTTCTCTGATTCCTCGATACAATCATGGAGCTGTGTGATTTACTCAGTTAGTTCATCTGTGTCACATATGATTTTCCTTTTAAAATTAACCGTTTCTCTTAGTTGGGCTGATGGGGCATCTTTGTCTATACAGAAAGGTCTGGCTCTGGAGAAAAAGAATATGAGAGAAGCAAAACCAGATTTCTTAAGTGTCCATTTTAGTTTAAATGTATTGCGTTGAGTGATTATATATATAGTAATAAAGATAGTATGGTAACAAGACTGCTCCTTTTCCCAGATGAAATTGATGGAACGTGAGAGATTGTGCTGTTTCTGGAGGTGGGTCGCATCATTATGCTCCAACTTATCTTGAAAGGATTTTCACACTACTCATAGATCAATTCTCGAGATGCATCATTAATTGAATAAGTATTTTGCGATTTGTGCAATATGTTGGAAGCAAAATGATTTGAATGCCTGATAAAATGGGGAGTGGGTTTCTATTCTATCTTTTTTATATCTTTTCCTTTTTTCATTGATAACTATCACATAGTAAGCCACATTTGTTGAAGTTGCTTTTAGTCAGTGTGGTTTTTCCTTGTATTGGTTTCTTACACAAGTTTCTTTTGTTTGTTAAATCAGAGCTTGGTCTGTCAGTTCCAAGGTGACTTTGTTGTTAGCAGATATCTCAACGAGGAGGAGAAGTCTTCAATTGATTGGAGAAGCAAGGTTTTGTAATTCATTCCAGGAAAATTCTGTCAATTTATAGAAACTGCTCAAACTGTTGATTCACATCTCATAGCATTAAAAGAAGCAATGTTGATTCACATCTCAGATGCTGTGTTGTGAAAAATAAGTATGAAGAAATAGCCTTATTTATTACTTTTATATGCTTTTAATTTGGGGTCTATATTTTCCTCTTCTGAAATACTTCATTGCCCAATCACTTCAACTATTTGAATTGGCCATTATTCTTTCGGCCAAGAACAAGCAATTCTAAGGGCACTCGCTTGACTTTTTTGATATTTACTGTGCAAATGATGTTGAATTGTTAATATTAACGATATCATAACATTCGAAGTTACCAATTTCTTTCTGGATAGCGATTGGATTGGAAACATCAACCCATCATTTTTTATCGGTGTCAATTATATTGCTTCCAACTACTACATATTTGTCAAGAGTTCATCCTGCAATGGATCAACAGACTCCATTCTAGAGATGAAATACCTGCAATACAACTGAAATGGCATGTTTCCGGAAATCTTTGACTTAAAAAATCCAGAGCTTCTCTTTGTTAGATCCTTGTTTGCAATTACTCTAATTATCGAATTCCATGAAGATGAATTCCCCGGATAGCACGAAGTCACAGGGTTCAAGATTTGAAGCATTCAATTTTCCTCGCATAAATGTTAGACATAATGAGTTGCAGTTTTAATATTCTGAATTGTTTCTTCTGTCTTCACTCAATTCATACGGGTTTAATCAGAGTCACTTTGCTTAGCATTTCTCTTTCAAACTTTCAACTCCAAATATTTGAGGCGCAAAAGCAACTGAGAACTGCCCAATGTGCACATGCTCTGAAGTGCATCAATTCCAAGTTGTGGTAGGAGTATCGGAGAAGTAACTAAGGTGTTGGTCCCTCTTGCGCAGCTCACATCATTGATATCAAGTTTTATCCTTCCTTTGTTAGGAAGGAAGGAAAAGGTAGGAGGAAAGAAAGCATGTTTTCGTTGTTTAGTACAGAGAAGGGAGCTATGGAACCTACTATTTTTCATCAGTCCAAAATTGGGTGGAATGGAGAAGGAAAATTATAGTAAAGGACATTATTACCCTTCAATGTGCACTTTTGTATTAGCTTAAATGGTAAGGGTTTAATGGTAAAAAGTTACAAAACTTTTTATTTCCTTTTTTTTTATTTTTTTATTTTATTTTTAGAAAAAACAATGTTTTTATAGCTGAATCGAGCTACCGTGGCACAAAAGCCTCACACTGTTTTACATTTTGTATTTATGCAAGGACTCTCGTCTTAAACAACATAGACATCTTACAACTGAATTTGTTCCTTATATTTGGGAAAAAAATTACCTTATCCTTTGTATTTATGCAAGGACTCACGTCTTATACAACAGAGATTTCTTAAAACTGGCTTTGTTCCTTGTATTTGTGAAAAGTTTAGCCTTTTATAGCCAAATAATGTCTGATCAAGCTTTCAAGCGTAATATTTGAAAAGCAACCTGCAATTTTCCTATTGAACAGAGTATTATTTTACAAGCAATACACCCAACAAACTTGTAAAGGAAGGGATTAATTCTATAGCTGCAAGCCTGCAATTGTAGCTTCCTATACATACACACATATACATGTGTATTAAATGGTGTATTTTTTGGAACAGAGAGTTTTCCTTCAATTTAAAAATAGCCATATACTATTTTATAGCATACAATTAGAAATTAGGAGAGATTTCCTCCTACATTGCTGGTGAGGAAGACAATATTGGCAGCAATTAAGTGGGAGGAGATAGACAACAAAATGGATGGGTTTATGACAGATAGAAAGAACCATTCAAGTTTTAGCCTTCATATCAAACTAAAACAACCATATAACCCCTCTAGAAAATTAATGCTGCTAAGGAGTGAGGAAAACAGGTTTGTAACCAACACAATGCCCACTTTATTGACAATTAATAACATATCTTTAAAGGCTAATTAAGGGTCAGTTTCCTTGTGAATGAGAGGAATGAGGCTTTACCATTGGAATATATATGCTGAATTGAGGAAGAAAGGCACACACACACACACACAGAGGAATAGCAATTAGAAAAACATGCACCATATAGAAGTGAATGAAATTGAGAAATCTGCATGCAAAAAGAGGGGAGGAAAATAAAAAAGAGAGGGAGGGAAAGTCTAACATCACCCAAAAACCTATGTTGGAGGAAGAAATGATGGGAAGTAACCCAAAGAGGGAGGTGCTTGAAAGCTTTGTAATAATAGGAGGATTGATAGGGGTGCAATTTGTATATGCAGGGAACTCAGTATTGCTGAGTTATCTTATGTCCTTGGGCCTCAAACCCCACTCTCTCATCATTTTGTCTTCCATTTCCACCTTCCTGATTCTCTCACCTCTCTGCTTTTATTTTGAAAGGTTCTCTCTCTCTCCTCTATATATATATCTGTATATATACACACATATATGTATCTCCATCTTGTTTATGGGTTGGGAGACACAAAAGATGATGATTTTTCTATGTGTTGCAGGAGTAAATGGCCCAGGCAATTCACCATAAAGTTGTGGATTCAACTGGTTCTGATTTCTTTTGGAGGGTAAGCAAGTTTTATATATTTTTCAATATTTTAACTCACATAATTTGGAATATATAAGATAATGTCTCCTGGTAAATTAGTTTGTGCATGCATTTATTTTTCATGTTATGAAAAAAGTGAGTTAAGAAGGAATTACATTAGCCACTTGTGTTTTTTGTCTGTTTTGGCATAATGAGAGTCAAAGACCTGTTGGTGTCATCATGCTTGCCTAAATAATTCTCACTTCTTTCACCTTCTGTATAATATATCTTACCTATGCGCGGTGTTGGGACATAACATTTGGTATTATTTTGCACAAAGCGACTACTCTTAGACTTGAAATCACAACCTCATGCTCGTCAGAATGAACTTTTATCATTGCACAACATGACTAGTATTTGTAGTAATAATAAAGATAATTAAGAGATCTCTTTGAAAATCAGAGAAATCAAAGAGAGTTGAGAAAGTAAGGAGTTAAGAGCAGCTAAAGGTACAAGATTGAATTCCCTGTAAAGAAATGAAATTCTACATTCATGTGACTTATCACATCAGCTTCAAAATTTTCAAGTGTTTTTAGGTGTTAAATTTGAAAAAAAGAATTGTAAAAGATCATGGAGCTAACAATTTCTTTCCTGGTGTTTGTTTTTCAGGGTAACATTGTTCCAGTCTTTGTTCCTGAAGGGGATCGATCTAACTTCACCAGCAGTAGCAACTGCTATGCCAAACCTTGCCCCAGGGCTCATTTTCATCATTGCTTGGGCTTTTAGGTACGAAGTGTTACTCTTCACTCTCTCTTGTTACCAAGAAAATTTAAGAAATAAAGTAATATTTTGGTACCTTTAATCTAGCTTGCCTAATAAAATCATCTTAATTTAATAGTACTCGTTGGAGCGGTGCTCAATTGACATTGGTAGGATAATTCTATCATTCAGATAATCAAGATAACTTTCAGGAAAATTCAGCTGTAAATTTGGGAAGTCCTATAAGTTGGTTAATTAAATATCAAAACAGAAAATCCAATTATATGTGTATATATATATGCCTCATTCATATCCATGATTTTTCTTCACTCAGTCAAGGATATCTGTATACATCAGAAAGGACTACTTTTGTTGGTGCAAGTTTGGTTTCAGAATGTCCTTAATGATAATACACTGCTAGTACATTAGCTACATTTTAATTTCCTGGCTAAACTAAAATCAATTCAGCTCTCATTTTCTTTTCCTGATTGTATAATTTTCCTTTCTCTTGCAGGTTTGAGAGAGTAAAACTAAGTTGCATGTACAGCAGAGTCAAGATTGTAGGCACACTATTATGTGTCATAGGCGCTATTTCAATGAGTATTATGCACAGTACCTCGAAAGAGACTCAGTTATCACCTGATGACATTTTCGATGAAGAAAAGATCATTGGCTGCATGTATCTAATGGCAGCAGTCCTTGTTTTATCGAGCAACGTTATCTTGCAGGTAGCTTGAGAAATAAAGTGAAGATGGTGCAAATTATGTCTTGAAAATTTGTTCTTTTTTTTCAGTTTCTTCTTTAATTTTGATGTTTTGCAGGCTACCACACTGGGTGATTTTCCGGCACCAATGTCCGTGTGTGCAATAACATCTTTGATAGGTTTGATATTAACTGCAATTGTACAGTTGATTCAAGAAAAGAGACTTGAAATTGGGTGGCCAATATTGAGTGTTACATACTTGATTGGCTATTCTTTACTGGTAGAACACCTTCCCTCTTCTTTCTTTTTTGTTCCTAAGTGGATCCTTCCTTCTTCTTTTAGTTATCCCACATATTATCTCTCTGTGTTTATAAATAAGAAGCACTTAGGCTTCTAAGAAGGAACCATGTCCTCGTCTTCCAGGCGTTCAAAAAAAAAATGGCCAACACTTATTAAACATGTGTTAATGTATGACTGACCAATTGATGAACCTTGAAATTGGATAAGGTTTTGTTTTAACATGTAAAAGAAAGGTTTTCTTGCAATGCTGGCATGAGAGTAGGAGAAAATTCATCAGATTGTGTTTAAATACAGAAACATATATCTATATCATATACAAAGACATGAATGAAAATATATGCTATGTTTTTTTTGTCAATTCCCTCTCCACGCGATGAGGGTAATTGTATCTATATAATTCATAAGTCATTCAGAGATTATTTGTTTCTACATTCATGTGATATATTTTTATACAATAAATATATAGTTGCTGTGTCCATTTTTTGAGATTGCCTTATCAACATATTCAATATATATTGTATTGTGTGTTCTGTCTATTCATGCTTCTTGTGTGTATGAAGATGGAAGCAAGAAAGTAATTTTCAGTTTATGAGTCATAATAATCTCATGTTCATCCTATGCCCACCCATAGCATGACCATGATCAGGTGCCTTGGAGGAGCATGATGTTGTTAAAATGTAAGATGAGTGCTGGTGTTAATTGAAATACAAATTGGCAAATGAAGAAAAGTAATCAATCTAAAATGATATTAACCAGTTATCTGTTTTATTTAATCGAACAACTTTAATTTTTGGATGCACAGGGTGGCACAGTCAGTGGGGTTTGTGTAAGCTTCAATGGATGGGCAATGAAGAAAAGAGGACCTGTGTTTGTCTCCATGTTTAATCCCATTGCAACTGTCATCTCTGTAGTCCTATCTGTCATCACCTTAGAACAATCCATTTCTCTAGGAAGGTACATTACTAGTTTTCTTACCAATCAATATTCCATAACTCAGTGGCTCAACTTGCTAGCTAGGCAAACACACACACACACACAACTATATATATATATATTAAAATTCTTATGGCAACCTCTCTTAATGCAGCCTTTCTGGTATGTTTCTCATGTTCACCGGTCTCTATTTTGTGCTATGGGCTAAAGGGAAAGAACGTCTCTCCATTGCAGATGGAGATGTCTTTGATAGTGAGTGCGATGTGGAGAAGCCTCTCTTGCACTAATAATTTTTTTTTTTTTCAATCTGTAAATATTTAATTTGTGTATATGAACTTTGTTATTAGGCTGGAAAATTCGAGGAAGAAAAAAAATGAAAACAAAAACTGGTTGTGAAGTTAGATAAACACTTTTGGGTGTTTCAATGGCAATGAGCTGAAGGGAGTAGCCATCCCCTTCCCCATTGAAGTTAGATAAACTAAATATAGCTTGTTGGAGCACATGATTTGTTTGTGTTCATGCTATAGCTAGTTATAGTGCACCATATAAATGGTGATTGATGCTTTTATAGAATGTATGTAAACAAGAAAAGAAATGATCTATTGAAGAGAATAGCTTTGAACTGTGACATGTTTTACTCAATGTTCCAATACTAATTGTCTGTTTGGCAGTGTGGTATGGCATGCTAGATTCTAATTTGAAAACTTGCTTTAAAGCTATGTTTGGGAGCACTGAAGCACGGCTTAAAATTGAAATCAGAGAAAATTTAGTTTAGTGTTTCCAAAAGCAAACTTTATTTGATGACACAAAAAATAGGTACTTTTTGGTCGTAGAGAATATGCTATCATATTCTTATAAAAAGTGTTTCTCCGAAATACTATTTTATTTATCTTCCAACAGAGAACATTTCTTATAGTTTTATAGTAAAAATTACTCTATTAGAAGTTACAACATCAAACAAGCACGCGCGCGCGCGCACACATATATATATATATATATATGCATTACAACAAAACAAATATTTATGTTTGTGCAGTAGCATGATGAAGTCTGCACATCAAACCCTTGGTGTAGAAGTTGTAGAGTTTGCTCCAAGAGGAAGAAATGTAATGAAGTAGAGCAACTTTATGGGAATCTTATATATTAAAGCTTGATTCAGAGCAAGTACTTGCAGTTCAATCCACTGAGCCAGATTGTCCAAAATGGGTGTTTAACTGTTAGATTAGCCTAACTTCATATTCAGTTGTTTATACTTGAACAAATAGCCTACTCTCTATACACTATTTTCAAACATATACATATTCATGTATATACACACGCGCACACACATATACTTAAATGACATTTGTCTAATGTCAGGCTAGAGTTCTTCTTAAGGGTTATTCAATTATTTTACTAAATTGTTTTTGCATTCAAAAAGCTTGAACCTTCCCTATTTTTTCCGTTATTTTATATTTTGGGGACTTATATTTAATTTCGTTGTCTCACAACCAAAAAGAATTCAAGGAGGGGTGCTGGGAAGACTAATTGAGTCTTGTTATGAAAATGTACCGAAGAGATCAGATTAAATCAGTAAGAAAAATTATATTTGAGCCGATAAGTTAGACCTAAAATATTAGCCGAACACTTATTTATTCTTAAATATATTTCAAATGGGACCCATGTTTATCACTTAAAACATATCTAAAGGGATAAAAATAATTGGGTGAGTGTTTTAAATCTAACTTATGGGCTCTTAGCATTGTTCAATCGGTAAATAGGCATGAATAGATTAAATTTTGTAATCGGGTAAAAATACTTCACAAAATTTTAAAAAATTATATTGACAAGGCTTTTATAACTAATAAATAATTCTAGCTAAAAAATACACAATTTAAATGTGTGTCAAGGAGTGTACTGTGTGGAATCATGACAAAGATGCACCAGTACTTCTCATTTAGTAACCACCATAGTTAGAAATTACGGTACGAAAAAAAACATGCTCTTAAACGTACGGATTTATTATTATTTTTTTGTTTAAAAAAGTATTAAAAAAATCAGAATAAGAAAATGAAAAAGAAAAAATATATGTTTGAGTATAATACTTTTTTTAAAAGAAAAAAAAAAGTTCAGCATTAAAAATATATACTATTTTTCTTCTCTTATGTCTTATATATATTTATTTCAATAATATAAAAGATTAGAAATAATAACGAAATATGGAATATTATAGAGAGATGAATGATTCTAGAATATTGAAGAGTTTATAAAAATTAGTAGATTGGAGAAGACTCTTTAAACTAAATCTTAACCATTGTTGTAATATATCTTTAACCCTCTAATAGAGGGGAGGATGTATATACATATAGGTAGGAGTCAAATGTGTAACAATAAGCGTCGAAGCTCCAAGAGTGAGGATGATTGGATGAAAAATGTCAGCAGGGTGAGTGGGTGGAACAATCCAGAGAATAAGTTTTGTACAAATAATTCGTGTGTTGGTTGGCGAATTTGTCAACTATAGTAAACTTTATTAGTAAACTTTATGGTGAGACACTCAGAGTTATATGATAGCTATTCCCACTACTATATAAATTGGTTGTGTAATTAGTTTGATTTGATTCTGGCTTTAAAATGGTGAAAAGGTTAGTATGACTTTTTTTTTTTTTTTAATTCAATGATGTATAACATCATGTGTAATTTAAATTCTCTTCCCTTCATCGCTGATATACCCGTTGCAATATACTACTCTTTTAAGAGGAGGAGTTGTTCTATACTAAACTACAGACTAAATTACTTGTATTGAACGCGCAGCATTTTATAAGTAAATATAATCTATGAAATCAAACTCTTCTAATACTATTTTCACAAACTTATATATATTACTCGCAGATTATATATTACAAGCTTTTGGATGATAATACAATAATTTTAGTTCAAAATATTTATTTTAGGATTGCACCGAGAATTGGTGCTAAGTTCATACCTATTTCCAATAATGTTAGATGAAGTAACAAAAAAAATTACAACAAAATTTAATGGTGAATGATGTTTGCGGATGATATCGTAATTTTGGATACTTCTAAAGATATCTTAACAATAAAATTAAAAATGTGGAAAAATTATTTAAAATGGAAATGATTGAGAATTAGTTGAAATAAGAATGTAAATTTAACAAAGATTTGAATATTGATATATGATCCTAGCACTACAAAACCAAAAGATTACTCAAAATAACTAATTTTGTCACTTAGGATGGATGATACAAAATGAAATAAATACCGATATAATAAAGAGAACTGGTGCAAGTTGGACAAAATGGAGATGCGGTAAAAAAATAACACACAAGTTAAAAGAAAAAATCTAGATACTTTGAACACATATATGGAGAACTAGAGACGTGTTGGTGAAGCGAAGAAGATTAGTTATAATAAAAGATATTTAAAAAGAAAAAAAAAGGGTAAGAGACAGAGATGACACCAAAAATAATCTTGGATGAGATTATTAGAAGTGAGTTTAAAAAATTAAATATGGTAGAAAAAATATATTGGAGAGAGAGTTCATGTGACAAACCCATTTAAATGATATTAAGGTAAAAATGATGATGATTAAATGTTAATTGTAAAAATGATGATGATTAAAATGTTAATTGAAAACTTGTCGTGACATATATTTTTTTTATTATCATTTATCAATACCCAGTCTTCCGTTTTTAATTTCAATCTTAATTGAGAAATGCTAAACGTCACAATTTTATTTCACAAATTTTAACTCTAATCTATGTGGCATGTGATAATACTATAGAGACTCCGTGTATAGGGGGAATCCCACCAATAATAACTTATCATTTAATTTTATCTCCTAAAATAATGGAGTATATCACCTGCCACATAGATTCGAGTTAAAATTCTTGATATTCATTGCTCATCTTAATTTAAGTCATCAATGCCCACTCTTCCCTTTTTAAAGCTCAGTTCGAGTTATCAATTCCCACACTTTCGTTACAACAAACCCAACAGTTTTCTTGACTTGCACAAGTAATATTTGATGAACCATTGAATTCAATGAAATCTATCCTTCATAAATGTTGATAATTGGATTTTATTGAAAGTAATTAATAGACCTGATCAGTAAATTCCATTACACCAACTCAAATATTTATTTATTAATTTATTTAATACTTGTACTGATCAACAAGTTTTCAAGAACAGTAACTTATTGTTTATAAAAAAAAATATAAATACAATAATACAGCTAACAAAATAGAGTCTTAGTTTTCCAAGTAATTAAAAAGATTCTAATTTTTGTTAGTAATGAAGATTGTCCTTTAAACAGCATAAAAAGAAAGAATAAAAAAGTTGTTTCTGTAATGACTGATGAGTATATCACTATATATTCTTTCCTTTTGTGACAAGGTTATTCTAATTTTGAATAAAGTGCTTCAGAAAAAATCCCATTTATATAAGTGGACTCATAAGTTTTTATTAATGAGACTGATTTTGGTTCACCCATTTTATGATTAACTATAATTATATATATCACTCTGGAAATAGTACAGATTTTTAATGAGTGAAAAAGGAAAACAGTACAAAGTTAGAATTCCTATTAAAAGAACAATAAAGATGTGAAAAAAATTCTATTAAATGAGCAAGATTTGCATGTTACTTGTCTCTCTTTCTCCGCTCATAGTCACACTTTATTGATTTTTATTTAATAGTTTGTTGTTTCTAAGAAGAAAAAAAAATTAATTTTATTTATATACATTTAACACCTAATATATGTACAGATTTCATGTACAAAAATGTATTTTTGGGTTGTGTGTGTCTTTTTGGTGGAGGAATGCTTGTCACCTACTCCTTTCAAGTTCCCCACTCCTCTGTGAAACAGAGCTATTTCTAGAGAGAGAAACAGAGATAGATATATAGAGAGAGCTCTTAAAGCTTTGATCTTTGGGTTGTCTCAATGGATAGACACAAGTGTAAGATTTGTTCAAGGAGTTTTTCTAATGGTAGAGCTTTGGGTGGTCACATGAGGTCTCACTTGACTATGCTAAGTGTACCTCCAAAGATCAAACAACAACAACAACAACAACAACAACTCGGTGGGTGTACTGAGTCAGCTTCATTTTCATCTTCTTCTTCAGAGGAAGAGGAAGAGGAGAGAGAGAGTGAAGATAAATCTTTGGCTTATGGGTTGAGAGAGAATCCAAAGAAGAGTTTCAGGGTGGTAGATCCTGAGTTCTTAGATGCAGGGTTGGTTGTTCAAGACCGAGAGAGTGAGACTGAGTCAACCAGGAACCCAACTCGGCAGCGATCCAAGCGGACTCGGAAGATGGGTGTTAGTGTAGCAGCAGAGAATCATCATCATCATCAAGAATTGGAGGAGAAGCCCAAGCTGAGAAAACCCAGCTCAACTGAGTCAATGGCCGAGGTAGAACCACCGGTGAGTTCGGTCTCTGACACATCCCCTGAAGAAGATGTTGCTTTGTGTCTGATGATGCTTTCAAGAGACTCGGGCGAGTTGAAACCGAGTCATCAGACTCGGGGGAAGTACCAGTGTGAGACATGCAACAGAGTGTTCAAGTCGTTTCAAGCATTGGGTGGACACAGAACGAGTCACAACAAGAAGTTAAAGAGTGAGTTGAAGAATGAGTCAGAAGTACAAGCAGTGAGACATGTTGGTTCTAGTAACAATGTAGATAAGAAAGTTTATGAGTGCCCATTTTGTGAAAAAGTGTTTGGGTCAGGTCAAGCACTTGGTGGGCACAAGAGATCACACTTCTTGGGCTCATCATCAATAACAACAGCCAAGTTTGGTGACAGTTTGGTAGATACAAGTTCTACTAACTTTGGAGACAATTTAATAGATCTCAACTTGCCAGCTCCAATGGAAGATGAAGATTTTAACCAACTAGAGATTTCTGCAATCTCTGATGCTGAATTCATCAATCCCATCATCAAACATTGACCCCATTCATTATAACCTCTCTCTATTTTTTCTTTTTCTTTTTGAGACTATTTTAGGTTGTTATGGGCAATTGGGTCAAATGGGTTACCTTTATTTATGGATAATATTTCTTCTACTTTTTTTTTTTAATTGATAGATCATTCAATGTCTTGTAGCTTTTGGAGTCGTTGTTTTCTTTGGTGGTTGTAAGACATTGCTTTCAAAACTTCACAAGTTGTGTAAAAGTGTGTTAATAGTTAAAAGTAATAGTAGCTGATACAGTGGGGCGCACCTATTAGTGGAAGCAGCAAATGACCAGAAGTGCAGAACTTATTCCAAGTTCACTCCATTTCTAGTGGAGTAATATATATATATATATATATATATATATATATATATGGACTCACTATTATACATGCGCAACACACATACGATATATGATGTGTTTGAAAAAGTATTTTGAGCTTTGCTTGTGGCACAAGAACCTGGTCTCTGAAAGTACTAAAGGTCCTGAGTTCTGTTAACAAGTTCTGTTCTCTGTCCCCAGCTGTTCTTTGTGAACTGTTCTCTATACTTGTCTCCTCTATTTTCTCAATATATATATATATATATATATATGATTTTTTTTTCTTTTCCCTTATCATCACCTTTGTTTAGTTGAAGAATGGGGAAGTAGTTTTTTCTCTGTATACCAGAATCATATTTGAAATGACAAATACAGCCTCAAGGGCATCTTATTTACTGTTCCTGCAGTTGGCAGATAAATAAAAAAATTAATGGCCTTGAACTCAACGAGAAACAGGCAAAAGCTTGTGTGATGCAATTCTTATCGGAAAATCAGTCACATTTATTAAATTATTGAATGAATGAAATAAATGATTTTTATTTTTACTTCATTGGTGAATGGTGTTAGAAGGGCATTTTAGTAAAAAATAATTAGTTTTAGGTCGCTTTCTTTTAGCCTGTCTCTTCTTGTTTATAGGGAATTTTGCTTTGTTAGGCTATCCATTAGTGCTCCTTAGTATTCCTCCTACATTCACTAGGTTGTGTTTTTCTTGCAAGAATTAAAGAGTAGAGAAAAAGCGAAAATGAGATTTGACCTAAGTCCTCATTACTCTTTAATATCTATAAATATTGAGATAGTACAGAAAATCAAATTATAAAGATTTATATCAAAATTCATTTAGAACAGTGTGTATATGCTTAACTCAAAATTTTAAATTCTCTATTTCTTTTATAAAAAAAATAAAAGATATTCGTATCGAATCGTTTAAAAGTACTTCATACTACACCGAAAGCCTAGGTTTTATCTAAATTAAATCATTGCATATAAGAATTGCATGTGATGTCATTAATTTATGGTATTTTGAATTGATTTATCATGACCAAATTCAACATGGCCAACGTACTATAAACCTAGTCTACAACTGCAAGTAACAGAGAACTTGATAAATTATAGGAATTAAAGTTTTGGGATTGGAATCCCTATGATTTGTGAAAACCTGTGTCCTTTTCCAACCTATGATTTTTTTCTTCTTCTTAATATAATAAATTAATGTTAATCAACATTCTTGTATTGAACAGTGATAATGCTATATATTCAGTCACAACTCCCAACCAATTAACACTTGGGTATAATAATTAACTTCATCAGATTACTTTCGTTTGGGTCCTTAACGTGAAAATCAGATTACTTTCGTTTGGGTCCTTAACGTGACAATCACGAGGTAAGATGTGTGCAGAGAGAGAGAGAGAGCGAGAGAGAGAGAGAGAGAGAGAGTGTGTGTGTTGGAGAAGATCTGAAATGCTCCGGTATAAAATATAAACGTACCGGATAAATCTGTATCGTACATGCATAACATGTGTGATAAATCTCATTATGCGTGTTATACACACGATTAAAATTCACTCAGTACATTGTGTACATTATATATAAACTCAAAAAAGTTCACTAGAATTTACAAATTATAAAGTCGGTACAGTAATTTAGGCATTATATTGTAGCTAAAAAATCGTGAGATGGTGATTTGCTTGTGTTTTGCGTCTTTTGACTATTTGGAATTTTTTATTTTTTTCACGAGAAAATATTGAGTACTATGAGATCATCAACACTAATGCATTAGATTTTTGGAAATGGATTTGTCGGTTGAATTTTTAATTAAGGGAGAATTAAATTTTAATTAGTTGAAAATCAAGTAATTATATATTGAGATCTCTAATACAGAAGTGTGCAAAAATTAAGAAGTAATTTGTTGGAACAAGGTTTTATTTTCTTTTTTCATGTAACAAGATTTTATTAAATTGAGTTTGAGCAAGATTTGATACTTTTGACCACTTAAAAAGCAAAAAAAAAAAAAAGAATTGACAAAAAGCAAATATTAGAATTTTAAAAACCCATGAATTCTGTGAAACCAACAACGCCTAAAGGAAATGAATCCTAATTACACGGTGCATTATTATCCTTTTAAGTGAAGAATAGATTAATTTAGAGCAAAGAATCAGATGACAGCGGACGTAATTAGGTTAGATCCATCTTCTTTTCTCTTGCACCACACCTTGCTAGGTATGTAAACGTATCGGATCCGTTGTGATTCGATCCAAATTTGATAAGAATTATAAGTGATTTGATTCAATTCGATAGATTATATATAATTAAATCTATATTCGATTTATTATTAATTGAATATTCAATTTGATAATTCAGTTCAAAGAGAATATATAATTTCTAAAAAAAATTAATTAATTTCAAAAGAGATTAACAAATAATGATTACAAAAAAATAGAGAAGCTTGAGCAGGAAAATAAATATAAAGAAAAAGTAATAGAAAAGTAAGTATTCAACCTTTTATTAAAGAAAAAGATAATAAAGAGAGACAAAATAGAAAGAGGAAAAAGAAGAAATAATGATAAAAAATATTTTAGAAGTACGTAAATATTATATATTATAACATTAGATCATATATTTATAACAAATTATATATTATATTATATCGGATTGACCATAATCCATATCGATTTATTTAGCTAACAAATTTTCGGATTCAAATTGCTAATATTGGATGTTCAATCTATATTCTATTAATTGGTTCGAAGTTGGATCAAAATCTGATCCATTGACAAGTCTAGGAGTGCACAAAGAACCGGTGGAACCGGAACAGTAAGAAATTGTAGCTGAACTGAACCGAACTGTTCACTACGATTCTAATTTCGATTCCAAATTTTAAAAACCAAAACCGTTAGAATATATAAAGTATAAAATATATAATATATAGATAAATACATTTAGATTCTAAGTTCTAATGTTCTATATATTTATATAATATAAGATATATAAATAAATACTAATATCTTCTAATCTATTGTTATAACTAGGGGTGCACAAGTATGAGTGTGTATCTTGCCAATGTTAAAAAAAAAAAAAGTTGACAAAGAACCGTTGGGAAATCGGAACCGCAAAAAATCAAAATCGAACCGAACTCAACTGTTCCGGTTCCAAAATTAAGAAACTATTGAAAATGATTTCAGTTTTGGTTCTATCAAAAATCGTAAGAAATTATACAGTGTGCACCCCTAGACTGGTCTATAGCTTGCATAGATGAACATATTTTGAGTAATACCCCATCTGTCCCCAAAAAATATATATATATATACAGTTTTTTTTTCCGAAATTTGTGTCATCTAAAAGTTAATGTCTTTAAATAGAATCAAAATCCTCTGTAACTTTTTTACATAGCTCTTTGTGTGGTATAAAATTTCACCACTTTTATTGGTAAATTTTACTAGTAAAATTTTAGTTACTTTTACTTGCATTGTAAAATCATAAAATTATCATTTAAAATGGTGAAATTTAAAAAATGGTGAAATTTATAAAAATGATGAAATTCACAAATTTTATTTTCAATAAATTTCTCTAATTCTTTCTTTCTTTTCCTTCTTAACACTCTTCTTCAAAAAAAAAAAATTGCATTTTCTTTTTTCAAGCAGACGCTTTTTTTTTTCCTTGAAAGTTCTCTAATATTTTCTTCTTAATTTTTTTTTCTTAAAATTTATTTTATCAGGTGTTACTATCTTCCGAAACAAATTTATGGCTCCGGTCCTAAACTTAACTCAAACCATAAACTCGCTGCGGAAGCATTCTCTTTGTAGCTTTTCCTTTGTTCTTATTCAAAGGCTACACTCCCTGAATCATTTATTTTGAAAAATTGCAACACTGCAAAGTTTTTCCATTACAACAACTTTTTCCACTCCATTAAAATAGCTTAGGAAATGCACTGTGAAAACTGAAACCAGAGTGAAGTGGTAAAAACCGAACAAACTGATGCGCATGCCACTAACAACCGCCACACAAACAATGGCAACCGACCTCCTCAATTACAGCCGTTAAATTTGAAATCTAATGATGATCTTGCCCTAACTTTAGGGGCTCCTCCACTGACCCTACATTTTGATGTGTTCATCAATCAACTATAGAGAAAGCGTGCATTGACCACCTATGATAGTTTATAAAGGCTATCTGCTGGATTTCAAGCTTTGATTATTTTATTATTGCTGCTTTGGGTGGTCTTGCTGTGTATTGTTGGTGTGTCATAAGGTGTATATGATCATAGAAGGGGTAGGTAATTAACTTTCTTGACATAGTGATTTGTAATCCATTCTATCAAAGGGGGAGATTTTGAGTTCGGTTCAGAAGTAGGGATGTCAACCGGCAGGTTCGGGATAGAGCACTTCTTTTTCAAATTTGTTTCACCAATAAATTTTTTTTTCCAAACTCTCTTTCGGGTGCCCCGTATTGGAGTCGGGCAGATTTGGAGTGCCCTGATATATATATATATATATATATATATATATATATTTAAAAAAAATACAATACAAACTTGAATGAAATTATGATAAATTTTATCAAAAAAAAGATAAATATTTACAAATGATAATAAAAAAAATGTTATTAAAATTAAAAATTATAGTTAATAAAAGAATATTTATTTATATATTTATCATTAATCGGGACAGATTCAAAGCATAACGAGTTTTAAACACTCTTCTCAAATTTGCACCTAACTCGATTAATATGATACAAAATTCGTCCTACTAGGGGCGGGATTGCGACAAGACAGGTTAAATTGGCATCTCTAATCTCAAGTATATATATATATATATAAATAATCTTGAAGATGAAAGCCTTGACAAAACGGTAAAATTATTTTATTTGAATTTAAAGATTATGAATTTAAAATGAAAAACAATCTCCAAACATGCGGAGGTAAGATTTTGTGTAAATGATCTTACTTTATTGCATAATCAATTGTGTCATTAGAGGGGAAAAAAAAAATGAAATGGCAGTAGTAACATTTTGGTAACTTCACCAAATGAGTTTTTTCATGAGACACGCCTGTGGGACCAAAGCAATCTAAAATTGCAGCTTTTTTTACTTTTGTAGAATTTTACATGTGAGCAAGAACAACCACTTTGATATGAATCGTATGAGTGATTCAAAATATTAAATTATTGAATAATATTGTTTATTTGTCTATTTATATTTATTTTGTTTATATTTAAATTTGATGTGAAATAATGAAGACTCCTTTAATAACAACAGTGCAATTATTTGAATTTTATTATTTATTTTATTCATTTATTTATTAATTAACAAGGGGGTTGAGAAATTTTATTTACAAAAGAGCTAGGTGAAAATAAGAATAAGAATATATATCATTTGACTGAACTTGTAATGCTGCAATATAATATAGACACCGACGGACTACACAGTCTACAGCTATGAGCCTATGATGGCATCTCATAGAGCCGGTCACGGGTCCACTTTTTCCAATCTAACACATTACATATATATATATATATATATTCGTTGTTCCAGAGAGTTAATATTCACACAAGTACTTGAGCAGTCACAACCAGTCAACAAATTGGCATGCTGAGGATTAGGAGAAAAGAAACAAAGACAGCCTAACGCCGGCTAAAGACTTCAAAATAAAGATACAAAAAGGAAGAGTCAATAAAATGTAAGGCAAAAGGCATAGCATGATCATCATCATCATTATCATCATCATCTCATTTATTCTCTCCCCAAAACTTAAACTAAATTAATTTCTTCAATCAGTCAGTCTAAAATAATATTATTAGTCAATTCCATCTCTACAATTCTTATACTGCTATTTTCCTCTTTGTCAGCAGTCTCAAACAGAAAATTAACCTTTTTTTTTTTTATGACACTTATCTTTAGTGATGTACAACAAATTGCTAGAGTCTATATCTACCGTATAGATCATCAAAAGGTCAAACGGTGAGACTAACCAATTTTCGATACAATTTTAATGATTTCGGTTCAACTTGCAAAAACTCATTTCGATTGAAATTAAATCAACTAACAGTCAATATTCACTAGCCTTATTTATCACAAAGTCGTTTTCGACTAAATTACATTTGTTTAGCATTTTTTTTTTTGTATTTTTTAGTCATATACGAGAGTTGTATAACGTTTCAAAAAAATTTCCAAAACATATTAGAATTGAGCTGAGTTTGGTAGTTATCTTATTTTAGTAATTTTTTTCTTGTAATTTTTAAAAATAGTTGCCCGGGAAGACTATTTTCTAGGGTTTATGCTTCATTATAAATAATAGATGTAAATTTATAGCACTCAACAGTTTCATCAATCATCCATGATGGAATAAATTTTTTTCTTTAAATTTTGTGAATTCAAAGTTGTTCCATTTTTTACAATCTAAATTTATACTGTTATAAACACACAGAAGGTTCGTTATGTATAACAAGATCAAGAAAAAAATGAATGGAATTAAACCTTTTTTGTTATTATTATTATTATTAGTACAATTTTGATAAATCTAATTTTTGATATTTTTCTATAAAATAAATGATTACTTTCCAACTTGCATCCTTACACTTGATGGTAGAATTAATTTTGAGCATTACACCCATTTTTGTTGTTTTATACTAAAAGCAGTGATACACAAACCGAAATCGGACTAATCAGATTAATTTTTTGTGAATAGAGTGTGACACTAGATTGATGTCAGCAAAATTCAGTTGGACTTGTTCAACTTTCGATCACCAAATTATTGTCCTTTATACTAATTAACCGATACTAATACCTAACAAAGGAGTGGCTAACAACCTTAATATCATTTATGGAATGTTATACAAGGCTATTAGCGTTTGCGTTTAATATGATCTCAAGAATATATGCTAATCTTGAGACCTAACCATGAGTCACTCATTCCCAGCCCCTATTCTTTTGCTTTTACAATTGTGGACATCTTTTCTCACCACTTTCCTCTCTCTCTCTCTCTCTCTCTCTATATATATATATATATATGTATACACACACACACAGAGACACACACACACACCAATTGTTTAGGCATTAACCTTGATTCACGCTGGAAACACCATGATTCTACACCCCCAAAGTGGCTCATTGAAAATACTGATCATGCTCCAGTCATGCCAGTAAGTGGTGTCTCACATGCATATATATATATATATATATACACGTGACATAGAAATTTGACCTAAGTTCACACACCTATAATGCACTGTCTACTAAACCACACACGCAAAAGCTTACCATTCACTAGTTGATCTCATATTTGAAGCATACAATCATGAGGGCAGATCAAACTAATTGATCAAGCTATCTATACTAGGATATCACTCTGAGTGTTTCATTCATTATAAATCATATACTAATCCATGTGATACAAATACAACTTTATATTTTAGAAATCTTTGAAACCGAATTATAAAATTCCAAAGCAAATGGCCCACCCAACTTGCAACCCCTACTTAACAGTTGATGCACAAAAATAAGATGTGATGGGTTTTGTGTAGTAATGTTTTCATATTCGGAGCAGATGATGGGTTAGACTCAGAAGGATTTTATAATGAAATTGGGTACCCTCTCCTATGTTTTCATATTAGTTGGGCACAAGGAGTGGTCAGGGTACCATTCCTGAGGCATTCAATAATTTGTTCTTAATATATATGACAAAATACTATTTTGTTCTTACTAGAGATTCACTTTAATACATCTCAAGGTACAAGATGATTCGGTCCAACTGTTGGGATTAACCATTCACTTTGAAAATCATTTTCCAACTGGATTAGATCTTTTGATCATTCTCTAAAACTTATGGATCACTCAATGAGAGGGAGGCCTAACCCTTTAATGTACATGTACCGGCATTCCAGTCCATTTTAGTGAAAGAGCGCGTTATTTATCCATTACTTGGTAACATATTCAATGCCGACTTTGATGGAGGATCAAATGACTGTTCATATACCTATATCTTTGGAGGTTCGTTTAGTTATGTTTTTTCATATGAATCTTTTGTCTTCATTCTTCAAGTATGAAAAATTCCATTTTCGTACTAATTCAAGATATGCTTATGAAAAATGATAAAACAACCGAATTGGTATTTATACCGACTGATATGTCATTTATTCATTTAAACACTTTGAGGAAGAGAAACATTATCCTTATTCATTACTTTTTAAGAGTCTTGTTGGACACAAGCGATTGAAATAGGAAAAAAATCGATAGGCAAGTGTACCACTACTACTCTATGCTTATTGGACTAGTTAAGCTCGGACGGTATTAGAGTGGGTTTCTAGTAAGACTTATTTTAATGCCTTTAAAGGTTATAAATGATTTCGTCCTGGGGCAGCGGTTGAAAATACAAGGATTTAGTTCAATGTTCGGTAATTTCTATGCGTACAATTCACACATTTATTATTATTATTATTATTATAGTGTGTTCAAAATTCCTAGCAACCCTAGAAATCTTTTACATGGGCTTCAACTCCTTCCTAGGCACTATCATTAATTCATTATGTCATGGCCAAGATCTTTGTCTTTAAGGTTGGGCTCCAAGTGGGTTAGGAAATAGAGCCTACTTTAAAGTGAAAATTCAAAAAATATTGTCTCATACTGTCACAAAGAGCGAGTGCGGGAGCGCAAATTCTATTGTCATAGAGAGATAGAGAGAGTGGTGGAGCCAAAGCGACACCTATTTAAAAAAAAATATATATGACTTAGGGTTACCATCTTACTAGGTAATGACCTTAGGTTTTAATTCAACTTCAAAATCCTTTAAAGACCCTCATCTGTTGGGTTACACATGTACTGCACAATTAAAAATAAAAATAAAACAAGCAAAATGGAGATAGTGTTAAAAAGGATGAAAAATAAAATATTTTCCTTGGTCATTTGTAATGTCATTTTGAAGCCCAATGTCATGACACATGGTTCTGCTCTCTTCTCTCTTTTCTAAAAGAAAAAGAGAAAAAAATCCACATTTGTTGAAACTTGAAAGCCTGTTGGGCCTAATTAGCATGATAGGCCCGGCCTATTAAGGTTGGAGGCCTCATAAATGAAGGAAATTAATTGGACTAGGGTAACATTCATAGCTCTGCTCAAAACTTGTTCATTGAAAAATAGTCTCACAGAAGAAGTGCTCATTTCATAATATGAAGTGCATAAAATGCATTTTGGTGTACACCATTTGGTTAAATAAAACGTGTCTCTTTTGTTTCGTATAAGAAAAATGATACATCGTCCAAGTCCAAGTCCAAATTTGGACTCATCCAAATGAGTCATTCGGATGACTCTGAATTTGGCCTCCCTACTGGGACGAGTCTTCTTGGACTAGAGAATTTTTGAGTATAATTTCTTCTCTTTCAAAGAGAAAGTGAAGAGTTCGAACTCCATAGTAGACATTTGGGTGTATGTATGAGTATTTATTTTTTAAAAAAAATTTACAAGACTTGTGAGACTTAAATATCTCTTTAAATCTAGGAAGAAGAAAATGACATCCTACATAATGACAAAACTGATATTATGCATAATTTATTGTCCAATAACTACTTTTTTTTCTTCCATAAATTTATCTACTAAATTCCAAGAGCTCCAACGAAGAACTTGTTGGATATTGGGCTCATTCGGTTTGTACATTCAAAAAAAGTAGTTGTACTTTTATTGGTTTTCTAACTGTTGCATCTGCAAGACTGTTCTCGCACAGTTGGATGTTGGGCTCCCATTAAACTAAAAAGAACTTTCAACGCAATTAGAGGAATTGCAGAGTTGCACCCCTCAATCCCGATAATATCACAATAAACAATGACCATGAGTACAGAATAGGTGAAAAATATAAAGTTTTATTAGGAAGGGCCCATTTGACAATTTTTTGTTTTTTGTTTTGCGTTTTCGATTTAGAAGTAATGTTTATTATGAGTTTGTTTGACATGCATTTCTATTTTTGCCTAAAATATAATAACTGCTTTTGTTATAAAGTATTTTGAATAATAATTGAAAACACATTTGGTAACCAAAATGTGTTTTAAGTTTTTTTTTAGTTGTTACAGTAGTTGAAACACAATAAAAACGCCATTTTGGTATTTCTAATTTCTGTCCAAAATTTTGAAACATTTTTACACTATTCAAAACAATAGAGATGGTATTAAACATGTTTTATTTCAGTTATTCGTTACAGTGCCGAATCAAAAAACTAAAACTAAAACAAAAACAAAAACAAAAACAAAAAGTATATCAAACAGGTCCTATAATGTGATTTATTCCGAAACAGAAACATGTTGGTAACTAAATTTGTTGCAAATTTTTTCAAACAAAAAAGATAAATAAATAAGAAGAAAAAGAATGTTTGGATGATTGTAAAAAAATTAGCATTTATATTTATTGATTTTAAAAAAATTCCCGCTACGATTGTAGTTACAATAGTAAAAACAAATAAAAATATTTTTTTTCTTCCTTTTAAATTTGTGCCTTTTTTAAAGGTCAAAACATAACACATGCTACCACATATGCTTTGGTCACATGTTTTTGTTTTCACCAGTTTGATAACAAAAACACAAAACAAAAATGAAGGCAGAACAAGGGCCAAAACAAACCACTTATCCACCAAATAAAGAAAGGATTTATTGGTCTCATTAATGATCACGATTTTATCACGTGATTGTGTGAATCACAATTAAAGACCAAGTATCGAACAACAAATACAAACTTAGCTTATTGTATATACTTGTACATAAATAAGGATGTCCATATCATCACTGCCTCAAATTCATGAAGAGAATTTGACTGTGATTAGGGGTCACCGTTTGGATAGGATCGGATCCTCCTAAAAAGGCTTAATTCGAATTAATTCAATAGAATTAATTTTACAAATTGAACTTTTCTAAACAGCTCCATGATTTTATCTTTTTAATCATAACTCAATAGATGAATTATCCCGATGCATGTTACAAAATACAAATTGCCACTGTTGTAGATTGTCCAGTGAATCCATTTTATACCCCTACAAAACATACTGAACAACCTACTAAACCAATTGATAGAAACATGTATGAATATATAAAAATAAAAACATTATATAATTTTCGGATTAAAATAGTATATATATATATATAAAGAAATACTGAAATAGTGTATATAGATAATATATTATATAAATGTATCGGTTTGGTTCGTATTGATGGATCGGTTCGGTTTTTTGATACCTCAATTCGTTAATCGAACCGTGGTTTATGAATTTCTAATTTTCAAATTTGTAACCAAATCGTGGGAATAAAAAATTGATTCGATCCTCACAAATCAAATTGGATCAATTAAAATTGACGAATGAAATAAACACCCCTAATTGTGATATACCCCTTCCCTAACACAAAATAAAAAGAAATGGAATTTTAATTTAGTGGTTATTTATAGAGAGCTTATGATGCAAAACTCAAAATCGCGTGCTAAAAAGTATGGAGGCTCGAGTCCTCTTCAAGGCATAATATTGAGGATGCGTCAGCACTCCATATAGTTAAATCGAAGGCATCACTTAGTGTACGAAACAACTAACCAAATGAGACTTCATAAGTCTAGGGACTTGAGAACGGAACAAAAAAGGAAAAAATTCAACTAAAGACTAGGGCTGCAACTTAGGCGGGTTACCTCCAACTCAGGCCCACTCCGGCTTATAAAATACTCAACCATAACTCAATCCTAACCCGATCTCCAACCTTAACTACTCAACCCAAGTCTAACCCAACCTTGAAATTTTAAACTTGAATTTAAAATTCGAGTTTATCTATATGGCTAATCTTCACATTAAAAATTTTAAGTGATATTTAGTTTATTTCATATTAGACTTCTCCTAAGCACAAAAAAAATTTAAAACTTAATGCAAATTTCTAAAAAATTACAAACAAATTCTTAGAAAATTAATTCTCCAAAGTATTAACATACAATAAATTAAAATTTCAAAAAAGAAAGTTGAAAAGAAAAAAGTGATCACAATTTGAATATTATATATAATATAATATAATAAAATATATAAAAATAATATTAGAATTTGAGTTCGGGTTTAGATTAGACTTCTAGTACCTCAACTTAAACCTAATCCTAATTGTAAAAATAGTTGTTCAAGTCTGTGAAAAATCAAATTGGGCTTATATTAAGTTCAGATTAGCCCGCCAAAGTTGCACCGAAGACTCGTTCGATAGTATTATCATTATTATTTTTTGTAAAAGATTCCGATCTATATCTCACCTTAGTGCTTTTTTTTTTTTTTTTGAGGAAAAGATATCGCTTAACTTTGTGTTTGGAACAATTGGATTAGATGGATTTTGGATTCTAATATAAATTTTGTTGTTTGGAATGAGTAAAATTGGAATTATATTTTTTTGGATTTCAAATTCTAAAATATAATATATTGAAATTTAATAAAAAAAATTCCGATTTAATGAAATTTGGAATTTACTCAAGTATTTAATGCTTTACCTAATTTAACCGCTGCTTTAATTTCAATTTATTTCAAAACACAAGTAGAAATTATTTCCAGTAACTTATCAGAACACCTACTTTCATCATCTACAAACCTTTTTTTTTTTTTTTTTTTTACAAATCTAATAACTGTTGTAAATTCTATGATGCTTTATCCAATAAGACAAAATATTATTACGAAAAGCATCGAAAAGAGCAAATATAAAATAACAAATCCATAAATACAATACAAATAGTCAAAATACAAATAGTCAAATACAATCGTCTCTGGCCGTAAAATTAAAAAGTATTACTAGTAAGAGAGAGTAAATTATAAATAGCAAATAAAAAAATGACAATTTACTCAATTCCACCAACAAAACAGAGAGAGATCGCTCGCTCGCGAAAACCAACATTTTGGTGGGTTGTTGGGAACTCTGGTGCGCGATATCGAGGGCTTGTCTTTTGTTCTCTCTCTATCTATCTTCGATTCGCTTCGCAATTTGGCGTTTCGATCTGTAAGTTATTAGGGTATGCATGATTTTTAATTCCTTTTCAATATGTTTTGTTGAATTCAAGCTGAGATTTCCAATTTTTGGGTATTATTTTTGTGCGATTTATGGTTTGTAGAATGGGAGAGATCTGAAAACCACAGATCTTGCTTTTTTTGTGCTCTTTTACCGGTGATCTAGGGTTAGTGCGTTCGAATCAGTGAATTTGCTGTGGATCGCGAGTTTTTGTAATGTTACTAGCTTGAATTTCGAGGCTTTGGGTTTGAGGAGGAGCGATTTTCGAAGGAGTTGAGTGATTTTTGTGGTGAATTGAGTGGGATCCAGAGGGGTTGTTAGTGTTAGGCTTGGCCGATGGCTTCGAATCCTCCATTCCAGGTGGAGGATCAGACAGATGAGGATTTCTTTGACAAATTGGTCGATGATGATGAGGAGTTCAAGGTCACTGGATCGTCGTTGTCATCGGTGCCCAATTTTGCCGACGGTAATGATTCTGATGAGGCAAAAGCGTTTGCAAATTTGAGTGTCGGTGAGGTCGGGACTGGGTTTGAAGATTCAGGCGGCGAAGGTGAGATTGAAGCAAAAGAAGGGGCTATTACTGGGGATGTTAATAAGGTGTCGGTGGATACTCATGTGGAAGGGAATAGTTCCTTAGTATCATCCAATTCCTTCGCGTTTGATAGTTTAGTTGAATCCGGTAATGATGTTAAGGAATCAGAGGTTACTTCAGATTCGGCAATGAGCAAGAGCAATGGATCTGTGGGTTCAGGTGTTAAGGAGGTGCAATGGAGTGCATTTAATTCTGATTCAGCGCAGGATGGAAGTAATGGATTCGGATCGTATTCTGATTTTTTCAGTGAATTTGGAGATGGAGCTGTTAATCCACATGGAAATGTGGAAGATAATTTGAATCGTGAATCTAAGACTGTATCTGGCAATGAAGAACTTAAAACTGCTTTTACTGACAACGCTTATAATTACACACAATATCAAGAGAGTCAATTTTATGGTACAGCTACGGAACAAAGTGGTGCAGCTACAGCTACAGCTACGGAGCAAAGTACTGACGGACATGATCTAAATAGTAGTCAATATTGGGATAATCTCTATCCAGGGTGGAAATATGATGCAAATACTGGGCAGTGGTATCAAGTGGAGGGTTATGATGCCACAACGAATGCACAAGGAAGCTTTGACACCAATCTAGTTGGCGATCAGACTGTTTCTGATGGGAAGTTGGACGTCTCCTACTTGCAGAAAACTGCTCACTCTGTTGCAGGAACTGTAACTGAGAGTGGTTCGACAGAAAGTGTCACTAATTGGAATCAGATGTCACAAGAGAGTGGCACCACGGGGAATGTTTCTAATTGGAATCAGATGTCACAAGGGAACAATGAGTACCCAGAACATATGGTCTTTGATCCTCAATATCCTGGTTGGTATTATGATACAATTGCCCAAGAATGGTGCTCGTTGGATGCCTATACTTCATCTGTTAAATCAACCGTTCAAGCTCATGATCAACTAAACCAAAATGGGTTTGCATCAACTGGTAACTTCTCTGCCAGTAATGATCACAAAACATATGGTGAATACGGGCAAGTCAGCAATTACAGGCCTGAAGCCTTTGGTGGCCAAGGGCAAGATTACAACTTGGCTGGGTCCTTCAGCAATTACAATCAGCCGGGTTTGAATGTGTGGCAACCTGAGACTGCTGCCAAGAGTGAGTTTCCTTCAGATTATAGTGGAAACCAGCAATTGGATAATCATTATGGTTCAAATTTTTCTGCCAATAACCATGTCAATCAAATGAAGTCTCATGATTCAAGGGGAACAGTTCCATTTTATGAGAAAGCAAGTCAGGTTCATAATGACATTACCAAAATTTCTGGGTCACGAGGTTTTGTTCCTGGTGGGAACTTCAACCAGCAGTTTAATCAGCCTAGAATGGAGCCGAATGAGCAAATGCATGCAGCAAATGATTTCTATGGCAATCAGAATTCAGTAAATTTTTCCCAACCATTTCAGAGTAGCCATCAATACTCTTATGCTCCCAGCGCGGGAAGATCATCTGCGGGCCGTCCTCCACATGCTTTGGTTACTTTTGGATTTGGTGGAAAACTCATTGTGTTGAAAGACAATAGTTCTCTCAATACCGCATCATATGGAAGCCAGGTTAGATAATGAGCTCTTCTACCTTAACTTTTCCTTAAAAGTTTTTTTTTTTTTTTTTCCGACATCACTTTTAGCAGCTAAAAATGTATGTTTTTCCTGTTTTCATGTGAAGGATCCTGTAGGAGGCTCAATCTCTGTTCTCAACTTGATGGAAGTTGTCACGGACAAAACTGATGCATCAAGCACAGGATTGGGTGCTCATACTTATTTCCATACACTGTGCCGACAATCTTTTCCTGGTCCAATGGTTGGTGGTAATGTTGGTAATAAAGAGTTGAACAAATGGATTGATGAGAGGATTACAAACTGTGGATATACTGAAATGGATTACAGAAAAAGTGAAGTTTTGAGGTTGCTTCTCTCATTGCTCAAAATAGCTTATCAGCATTATGGAAAACTTCGATATCCTTTTGGCACTGATACTGCAGCAAAGGTAAACATTTTTTTGTGTTATAAACATGCTTTCAATTTCATTTTGGGCATTACTTATAATTGGCGTTATGATAACGAATAATCAAAGGTAAGTTGCTTGCAACATAGTATAATATGGCATGAATGTTTTAACTCTACTTGTTTCTGAAGGTTTATTGGGTTTTACTTTCACTTTATATCTGTGTGTGTGTGTGTGTGTATATATTTTATATTCTGCTAGGTCATGGTTTCAACTTGTAAGACATTACTTGCTCTTGATACATATCTGTCTTCTTAGGCAATATACCTTGGGTTACGGTTGGAAGATTTGTTCATGAATTTTTAAGGAAAAATGAATGTAAAATTGCCTCTCAAAGATTAGTGTACGAGCATTTTTGTTATAGAAGTTGAAACTATTATCAGTTAACAACTGATAGCAGAGAAGCAATGCGTCTTATTTCAAGAATGGTGCTCAACCCCAACATGGTGTGGTCTGATGCACTTTCAGAAGAACATGATATAAGCAAGTGTACATGGGAAGCTTTAGGAGATGTCCATGTACTCACTTAAATAAGCATGCTATGCATTAATAATTACTTTATGGTTACATATTTGAGAATTTTTTAGTTCAGTATCTTAGTATTTGTGGCAATTGTCATTCCCTTTCTGCTGTATCTTCCTAGAAGGTCCTTCCTTTCTCACCTAGCGGTCAAGGAGCCACACGCTGTCTGATGAAATCATCAGCCCAAAACATATGATCATCTTTAAAAACTTTTTCCTGTAGCAACATCATTCATCAAGAGCTGTCTACTGATTTAGTTAATTTGACATCTGGCACTGTGTTTTTTTTTTTCTTCTTTTTATATATGTATCTGTAATAGGAAAATGATGCTCCAGAGTCAGCAGTTGCCAGACTTTTTGCATCTGCCAAGATGAATGGTACACAATTCAGAGAATATGGTGCTCTTGCCCACTGCTTGCAGAAGTTGCCATCAGAAGGACAGATACAGGTATCCTTGGACTTATCCATTGCATAGTTATTTAAGATTTAAGGTTTAAGGCATACTAAGTGTAACGGGTCGGGCACTTACCAATGACCCAAAAGCCTAAGTTATTGGGTAGTGTTGCCTACCCTCCCATTTATACCCAATCACTTTCTCATCCGGATCCGATGTGGGACAAGACCCTCTAACATTCTCCCCTACCCGAATTCACAATGCCCTCGTTGTGGTTGGACCACCCTACCTACCCGTCCTCCCTAACTATAGGAGGATCCAGTAAAGTAATGACCTAGACTCCACCCAAGTGGGCGCTAGGCGTGGCACCGGATCAAGGACTGGGCCTGGCTCTGATACCAACTGTAACAGGTCAGGCGCTTACCAATGACTCAAAAGCATAAGCTATCGGGTAGTGTTGTCTATCCGCCCATTTATACCCATTCACTTTCTCATCCGGATCTGATGTGGGACAAGACCCTCTACCACTAAGGCATTGAGGTTTCTCGAAGTCGAAGCGCAAGGCACAAAGGTGTGAGCTTGATTGAAGTAAGGCACATGTGCAATATAAATGCATATCAAACACAACTAATTAAGGTCAAAATGAAGGAATTTTCCAGCATATCAATTCAATGCTTTGGCTAAATCAATGTAAATATATCCTTTCAGATTACATATTAATTCAGTTAAACCAATGTAAAACTGAATCAATTCATAATATGCAACACAAAACTAGTCTTTTTTTTATAACTTAAAATAAATGTTTTTTGGCATATCAACTTAGAGAGTCAGATAATAATAATATATATCTTCTTAATATGCTTTGACTAAATCAAATACCCTTATGAATATGCAACAATAAAAAGTTATAATCATGTTGATTTTAAACATATGTTATTTCATACATTTTTAACAAAATCAAGCACTTGATGCATTTAATACAAGGAGTTAAAGTTCACGAGTTCTGAGAGAAATTCAATTAAATTGAATATTAATAATATAATCATGATATGATATAATGCATTTCAATTTATGGCCATTAGATTAAAGTAAACAAGTAAGACTTAGTAATTAGAAATTTAAGGTGCTATGTCATTTCAATTTGGATCCTCTTAAAAAGCGTGATCCTAAATGTTTTGTGTGCCTGACTGGAGGGGCCTGTGCCTGTCCCTTAGTGAGTTGGCACTTTGTGAGCCTTGACGAGCTTGACGCTTTTTGCAGCCTAGGCATGCCTTTAACAACTAATTCATTGCCAATCTCTCTGCTAGTAATGGCTATTGATCATATATATATTTAGGCAACTGCTGCTGAGGTACAGAGTCTTCTGGTCGCTGGTAGAAAGAAAGACGCTTTACATTGTGCACAAAATGGTCAATTGTGGGGGCCTGCACTCGTTCTTGCTGCACAACTTGGCGACCAGGTTTGTCTCACTGTGTATTTGATCCCTTCTATGTCGTGCCCTTTAAAAGCCTAGTGGTTGCATGTTTGAGGGGGACTGCCAGGTCTCTGAATCTGCTTTGACTCTCTTTATCTCTCATTTTAAGAATTTTTTTTTTTGTTCGGATGGGGGGCTGTTCATGCAGTATTATGTTGATACCGTGAAGCAAATGGCACTTTTCCAGCTAGTATCAGGGTCACCTCTGCGGACATTGTGCCTGCTAATTGCTGGTCAACCAGCAGATGTGTTTTCTACAGACATTACAACTGATTCTGGCATTCCTGGTGCTGTAAATATATCTCATCAGCCTGCACAGGTGATGTGTTTATTTCAATTTGAGATAATGATATTGTAATTTTATCTCACTAATTTGCTTGTGCTGTGGTATGAATCATCTGGAATTTTCCCAGACAATTTTCTGGACCTTGTTTGTAGAGTTCAAGGTAGTAAATATAGAATAAGCTTCATACCGAATCTTGTCAGCAGCCCACATCATTGATATAGTTTCTTGATCCTATTTCCATGCTTGTTATCTGTTTCAATTTTTGCAAATTTTGCGGAATATCTTTGGCTTTGCGAGCTCAACTCTTTGTATTTTTTGTTCCCTGTTAACAACTTCAGTTTGGCACTAATGGTATGCTAGACAATTGGGAAGAGAACTTGGCAGTGATTACTGCTAACAGAACGAAAGATGATGAACTCGTGCTTATTCATCTTGGTGATTGCTTGTGGAAAGAAAGAAGTGAAGTATGTTCTGCATGTTATATCTCTTTAAGAGTTCTTAACTGTACTAATTTCTTGTATTTTTCTGATTTTTTTATTTCAATATCTGGGTTAATGCTTAAATGAAAATTATGATTCAGATTATTGCAGCACACATTTGCTACTTAGTTGCAGAGGCGAACTTTGAGCCATATTCAGACAGTGCTAGGTTGTGTCTTATTGGTGCAGACCATTGGAAATTCCCACGAACATTTGCTAGTCCAGAGGCTATTCAGGTGCTATTCTACTCCCTTTGTCTCTTCATGTGGTATTTCTTTCTAAAGAAATTAAGAAAGTATTGCTACAATTAGTAATCCTTTAGTGCATACCTCTGTACAATTTACCAAGTTAGTCTCAGGCTTTAGACATCCGGTAGGCTCATTGTTAAAAAAATATTTCCTTTTGGAGGTTGAAGGGTTTTATTGTGATCTCCCCCTGTTTATAATTGTACATTGTTTCCATAGTATTTCATTTAAAGTTTCTATAATTATATATGATTTTGCATGTGTAACTCGATTGAGGATTGTTTAGCAGAAGGCGCCTTCACTGCCACTTGGGGATGTTTCCTTTTGTTTTGAAATGTTGAAACTTTTCCCCTCTAATTCCATGCTTCTTTCCATTAATTGGTGGAGTTAAAATTTAGGAGGACTTTGCGTAGACCACATTAGGTGTCTCTGAAATTTGTTTTTAGAACCAAATTGGAAGCTCAAGATAATATTATATATTTTGTGGCGCTAGATGTTCAAAATTGGAAGCTCAAAAGAATGTTTTATAATGTAGTCCTAGGTGTTCAGATTTTATAAGGTATTAATATGCTTTTGTAATCATACTAGCCTTATATAAGAGATGCACACTCATATATCAGCTGTATGCTTGTATGTTGTGGATTCTTGTCATAATTGAAACTTTTAGATCAAATATAATACTGTAATCTAAGCTAATGCTTATATTATCATAATTAAGGTATTGAGAGTTTTGAAAAGTTTATTAAAATTTTATTTCATTAGGGACTGCCATCACTACGAGGGCTCAAAATCCTTGATAAATGATGACTATGGTTCTACTTGCTGGATTGATATTCTTAGTTACTTGTGAATGCTCATAAATTCAATCCTGTCTTTTTGTTTTTTTAATCGGGTGGATTTGTAATGCTTCTCATTTCTTCTATAACATATTTGAGCTGGAATATGTATTGCTTGGTAAACTATTCCCTCTACATATGCATAGATTTTTTTTTCAAGGTCATCGGCATTGGCACCTACCTTCACTAGTTATCTTCGTGAAAAAAATATATAAATGTTGTCAGTCTTGACCTGCTCTATATTCTTGCAGAGAACCCTAGTAGAAGATTGTAGTTGTCTTTGGATCCATTTATTGAAATTTAAGCCAAATCTTAGTCGTTATTATGATTAAATACTAGTGCTGATTATTAGGGGTTTGTGAACATGAATGATCACCACATTGGATCATGGATCAACTCTTGAATTTAAAGCTCAATCTTTGAGCCTTAAACAAAAGGAGCCTTGCTGTGCTGCGGAAGCCTTGTTTAAATTCGGTTTGGTCTGATACCTTCTCTGAAAAACTGATGGACTCTGGGGTGAGCACTTGGCCTCAAAACATGAGAGCTAGGCCTCAAAAATGTACCATTTATAAGCTAATCAACAATTATAGTGCATACCTATATGGTGAATAATCTATTGTTTACTTGGTTGATATTTAATTTTTTAGTTGTGAAGAAATAGAAAAGCAAGTAAAGTTACAGCTAACAATCATTTTTTTATTTACCAAGATTCATACATGTATGATTATAACCAATGCTACCAAAATGACTTAAAATATATGGCTTTAAGTCGTGTTGGGCACTTAAACGTGCAATGAGGAAGTTCAAATGATTCACTTTTCTTCCTTCTTCACAAGGTTTCTTTCAGTTAACAGGAGACCAGTAACTGTTAGTTTGAGTGGTATCTGCTGCCACTTCCAGAAGGAGACATTGGGGTTCAAGTCCCATTTGGGATGTGATTGTCAGAAAACAATAAAAGTTTCACAAGAGATGGAAATGTTTGCAAGCAAAGGTTTCAATATGCTGTTTTTTCTTTCTTTGTTTTAGAGGTGTTGACTGATGAGCACCTCCTGTCATTTTATCTATCTTCTTATTCTCTTTTAGTGTAATTACTTATCTCAACATTTAGTATATCCATGCTTTGCTTCTAGAGATTGACAGACTGAGCATCAGCAAACTCTCTGTCATTTGGTACTTATACAGAAAGTGTATAGTAAAACATGGTTAAGACCATTTAGATATGGTGGGTGAAAAACCTTGAATGGTTAAAAAGAAGCCTAATGATGAGACTATGTCTTCTGCATATGCTATTTCGTGAAAGAATATTCCGACTGTAATTGATTGTTTAAGCAAGTGCAAGTAGGGAAAACACCCAGGTTATTGTGCTTTCCTAGCAAGCATATCTAGCTTGTAAGGAAACTGAGCCTAAATTGAGTAGATTCGCATCATGAGTCAGCTAAGCTGATCCTAGCTTGGCGCCCTGGCTCCTTTACTCTCTCTCTCTCTCTCTCTCTCTCAGAGATACTTTGGAGGAGAAAGAAAGCCAACCATGTTGTTTTTGGTAAGTATATAAATTGAAAAGAAGCACACAAGACCACCTGTTTTATTTTCCGTTTGAAAGTCATCAACATCATCATTGAAGCACACAAGTCCTATATGAATTTCGTTTGAAAATAGTGAACGTAAATCACCCATTCTTTTATAAATATGTTAGTTGTGGATTGTAAAGGAACTCTACACTGAACTGGCCCATTGGGTATTTTGGACAGAGGACGGAATTATATGAATACTCAAAGGTGCTTGGAAACTCTCAGTTTATCTTGCTACCTTTTCAGCCATACAAGCTTATATATGCGCACATGTTGGCTGAAGTTGGAAAAGTTTCGGAGTCATTGAAGTACGTACGTGAAACCTATCTTTTCCAATGATTAATATTATTTAGCCTTTGGTTCTCTTAGCATATTGAATTTAATTCAGGTACTGTCAAGCAGTATTAAAATCTCTAAAGACTGGTCGAGCACCTGAGGTGGACATGTTGAGACAGGTAGTGTCCTCTCTTGAGGAGAGGATAAGAACTCACCAACAGGTATCTCTTTATTCTCCAGTTTGTATCTTTCTAAAAATGTTGTTACCTTTTGTTATCTTTATTAGCGGGCTTTATGTTTGCAGGCTGGATACTCTACAAACTTGGCTCCAGCAAAATTAGTGGGTAAATTGCTCAATCTTTTTGATAGCACCGCTCACCGTGTCGTTGGGGGACTACCACCACCTGTGCCATCTACAGTACACGGCAGTGCACAGGGTAATGAACATTATCACCAAGCTATGGGGCCCAGAGTATCAACTAGTCAATCAACAATGGCAATGTCATCATTAATTCCTTCATCATCGATGGAGCCCATAAGTGAATGGACAGCTGATGGCAACAGAAAGGCAAAGCATAACAGAAGTGTTTCAGAGCCAGACTTTGGTAGAACTCCAAGACAGGTTGGTGATTTCTATCCTTAACAAAGAAATACAATTTTCATCACCTGTTGTTTGGTGTGTGTGTTCTCATGATCTTGGTGGAAAGTATATGAGGTATTGCCAACTTGATGTAGGATCAGGTTGATTTAGCAAAAGAAGCAACCTCATCCGATTCACAAGGCAAGGCATCAATGTCAGGGGGGACATCTCGCCTTGGTCGCTTTGGTTTCGGATCTCAGCTCTTTCAAAAGACTGTCGGATTAGTCTTAAAGCCCCGCCAGGATAAGCAGGTATTTTCTTTAGTTATTTCTTTACATAAGGATTTCCATTTGATTTTTGTTTTGGAAGAAATTCAATAGTTCCTTTTGGTTTCCCGATTCACTTTTTCTTCTTTATTGTGCTGCTACTGAAGGCGAAATTGGGTGAAAAGAACAAATTCTATTATGATGAAAAGCTCAAGAGATGGGTAGAGGAAGGGGTTGAACCCCCTGCTGAAGAAGCAGCCCTGCCACCTCCACCAACTACATCCTTCCAGAATGGAACATCAGATTACAACCTGAAAAGTGCGTTAAAAAGTGAAGGGTCTCCTGGAAATGGAAGCCCAGAATTTAGAAGCCCAATTCCTCTGGAACATAGTTCTGGAATCCCACCAATTCCACCCACCTCAAACCAATTCTCTGCTCGTGGACGAATGGGTGTCCGATCAAGGTAACTTCAAAGTCTTCTCTTTCTTGTTATGTCAACATGTGACGCAAGTTCTCCGCAAAAAAAGTCATTGGATAGTCTGAAGAGGGCAGTGGCATAAAGTTTTGCATAACTGGCTAGCCTAGCTGGTAATGTTGCTGGAAATTTTTCTATTTTTACCTGTTGTCAGTTATCCAGAGTTTGATGCCTTTGCCACATTGAGCAGTAGTCATGCTGGTGGGGGGTAGTAATAGTCTCTCCTCAAGGCTTATGGGTTTGTTCTACCTAAAGCTTCACCTTTCCATTTTCTAGAGGAGTTAGAAATAGTAGCAGGACCCATAGTTATAGTAATCATCTGAAGGTTGATGCATGTAATTGCTTTGCCAAAGAGGTTTCTAGAAGAAAATGGTGACTTCTTGGTAGTTAGCTGTCTGTTTTTTTTTTTTTGGGTACAAGTGTTTCAAAACTTCAGATATGCGGAAGAGATCCTTCAATATATATATAATAAAGAAAAAGGGAAAAGGAAAGATATGGAAAAGACTCTATTCAGAGACATGTATGGATCATTTAATAATCCGTGTTGGCATTTGGCAGTGTTGTCTTTGGACTTTTCTCTTTGCATCATAACAATTATAATGATTGGGGCTGTGGCAAAAACTCTGTAATTATCCCAGCCATTTGGACTATTTGCATGGTTTTGAATGTCGACAAGTAAATTAAGATGGATCCTTGAAAACGGGTTAGTTTGGAAAAAAAATTGGACAAATTAGAGCAAAATAAGGTTTCAGAAAATAGACTGGTAAGGGAAGAAAAATACATTAATTGTGTTTTCTGCATTCTGGCCAGGCAGATTCAACCTCAAGGTTGAAGGACTCTTTGGATTTCACAGTCTGGCCCTTGCATGTTTCAGAAGTATTTTTGAAATTCTATTAATATATGGATTTGATGACACATTTTTACTTGATCTTTTGGCAGATATGTTGACACCTTCAACCAAGGTGGTGGAAATCCAACAAATCTGTTCCAATCACCTTCTGTCCCATCTGTTAAACCCGTTGGCACTGCCAATCCGAAATTTTTTGTTCCCACACCAGTATCCTCCAGTGAACAGACATTTGAGACTGTCTCAGATAGTGTGCAAGAAGCTGCTGCAGTTAACGAAAATCCCTCAACATCCGTTATGAATGACTCGTTCCAGTCTCCTGAACCTCCATCATCAATGACAATGCAAAGGTTTCCAAGCATGGACAACATCTCAAAGAAAGGGGTGATGACGAATGGCAATGGCTCCTTTCCATCTCATTCGCGACGAACAGCGTCGTGGAGCGGAAGCTTGAATGACACATTTACTCCTCCACAGAGGACTGAATTGAAACCTCTGGGGGAAGTATTGCGTATGCCCCCATCATCGTTTGTGCCTGGTGACACTTCCCACCTGCCAATGAATGGTGGCAGTTTTGGGGATGACCTTCATGAAGTGGAACTTTAAGTAGCTTGTAGATGTAAATGTCAAGTTTTGCTCTCCCCCCTGCAACTAGTATATTCAACTATCCTGCCCCGGTGCCTCCCAATGCAAAATGATGGTAAGCAACAAAATTGGTTTGAGGGAAGAAACCAAGAAATTTGTTTTTTTTTTTTTTTATATTTTAATTTTCCTTTCTATTTTCCCTTCTTTTGTAATTTGAAAGGCAGTTGGTTTACATAAATGTTTACTGTTAGAGATAGGTTTTGTTTAATCTTCAGGAGTTAACACCATCTGATGCTCAAGGAGCCGGTGTTTTTACTATAAAAACAAAGAAAGCTGAGGGTAGGCATCGCAATGTACAGTCATTTGTTCATTTATTGCGGAAAGTAAAAACCTTTGAAGAAGTGGAAGAAATACGTAGAAAGACTTCTCAAGGGAAGAAGAAAGTGTATCAAGATGGAAAAGAATAAGATGCCTTTTTTGTTTGTTTTTTCTAATTCTTTTTTCTTTTTTCTTTTAATTGAATTCCAGGGCTTCTATGCTTCATAAGTTTTAAGTAAATTGAGGCGGGATGCTCCGTTGGAACAACTAATTTTGTTTTTCACCAAATGGGGTCTTCTTACTCTTTTAAATATATATGTCTAGAGCTGTTGCAGTTGTTTTGATTACACTCCACATTCATCCTGTTATTTGTTGGCAGCTTGGGGGGAAATTCAATGGACTTGTTTTGATCAAAACAGGAAAGCGTTTTTTTATTGATTGACCTAACCTTTTCCTACCTGCTGTGCTCTTTGTTTGGAATATCCTTTAGGCAAAAAAAAAAAAAACTGATTTTGTTTTAAAACTGAACAGAACAGTTGCATGGAATTGGTGATTTGGAATTGAATAAATTTGTGGAATTGAAGAAAATTTAGTTTAAAATTTTAAACTAATTTTCCTCCGTAAGGCAACAATTTCATGCAAAGGTAATTGATGGATCACATACAGCATCTGCATTTTGCAAATATGAATGTATGACCGTTGTGAACGCATATATATGCATAAAAAAAAAGGGGGCAAAGGCTGGTGATTGTGTGTTGCGTGTTATGTACTTGTGTGTATATATATTAGGACGAAAGGAACACAAACTTATTCTCCTCCACTGTCATTCACGCCCAGGAAATCTGCGAGAGAATCTATAACCTGGCAGTACCTTACCTTAGCAATAAAAATCGTTAAATTTTTGTAACATTGCAAAATCCTTGTGAACATAACATGCCAAAATAGTGTGTTGCATTCAATTGTTTGCTTCAAAATGGAGATTTAAAACGTATAATCCCTGGACAACAAATTCTAAGGGAGCATTGTTAGTATTGCACAATCTCATCTTCCTTTCAACATGTTGAAAAAAAAAAAAAAAAAACCACCACCACAATTATTTAAGTCTTCCTAGATTTCAATTTAAAAACTTCACTAAACTGTATTTACAACTACTTTTTTTTTCCCTTTTTTGTGACGCAAATTAAGTGTACAACATGATACGGATACGAAGATACGAGTACAATATTATACATAAAATAAGTGTTGCCGTGTGGAGGCTTTTAGTCATAACCTAAGAAGTATGAACACAGACATGAAATACGAGTACAACATGATACGGATACGGATACGGAGATACAAAAATTTTCAAAAAAATAGAATAAAAACACAACAAGAATACGTCAAATAAATAAATAAATAAAAATATAATATTATACATAAAATATTAAATTTATTCTTCAACCATACAATAAATATACTTAAAACAATTATATAAAATATAAGAAGTTAAAATCTAAAAATTCCTTATCTTTTCTAATATTCTTTAGAATGACTCACTTACTCGGGGTTTTAAAAATATTTTTGTTTTATTATAAAATAACTATTAATTTCTAACATATAAAGTTTTTAATATTACAATCTCAACCCCATTTTTTATAGAACAAAAAATTTCAAATTTGTCCCAAAAAGTATCCTAAACGTATGTATCCCCCACGTATTCCATCTGTATCCGATAATCAAAAAATAATTTTAAAAAATAAAATACTTTTTTAGAGTATCGGACATATGTCCAACCGTATCCTAACCATATCCATATCGAATACGTGTCCGATACGACCACGGTAGATTTTTCGGAATATCCATGCTTCCTAAGACATAACCTTACAGTAAATTGTGCAAATGATGCTATTTTATGTAATCCTTGTGTGAATTGTACTTGAAACAAAATTGAATCAGTATTACTACATCATATACAATATTTTAATTTAATTATGAACTCTACACAAAATGCCGTCGTTCCGATTTAAGGAAAGCACTCGCCTGAACCATGAACTAGGATAAAAAGAAAACTATATTGCGAGGACAAATCAAATGACGAAGAATGAATAATTGTACTAAAAGTTGGAACGGAAATTTAGTGCACAAATGAGGTCAAACATCAAAATTCAGCTGATCCAGGGCTCCGAGGGAAAGGTATTACATCTCTGATATTCTCTATTCCAGTCGCAAATTGCACAAGCCTTTCAAAACCTAGTCCAAAGCCCGCATGAGGAACTGGCAGAAGAAAAACAAGATAATATAAATCATAATCGAAAAAATTCCAAGAAATCAACTCCATTATGACTTTCTTTTTCACAATTTAGAAAAAAGGAAAACTACCAAATCACTTAAAATATAGCAGATCTCGCATACTACTACTGCATCTAGCAACCTCCATTATTTGTCAGGAATTTCAAGTTTTGAGAGTTAAATCAACTAGTAGTTTAAAAAGGCATTGATTTTGCAGAGTGACTAAAAAATTTAAAGATCAGAGACAAAATGCTACATGCCTATCTAAGCACAAAAGGCAAGTAATGCTTCCAAACTGATTCATGTGCAGGAAACCGCAAACATGAGATAACAAAGTTTGGTAGCAGAAATAAGGCTGACCTGAACCATAGCGCCGCAGGTCAATATACCACCAATAGCTTTCCTTGTTGAGCTTTAAATCATCCAAGCGATCTTCCAAATATTCAAGACGTTCTTCTCTTTGGCTTCCACCAATAAGTTCACCAACCTGACAAACAAGAGCAACTTTGAAGCAAAAGGTAAAGAGAGATGCAATTGTGGTCCCCAAGCAGTAGGAAAAGGCTTTGATGAATTGATTTGAATTGTATAAAACCCAGTTGCAGACATGGAGTTCAGGATAAGTATGGTTCGTATGCAAAATACTGTAGAAGTGGATAGAATGCCATGGATCACATCTTCGAAACATTACAAAGCAGATAAAACATTGAAGGGCAATAGATACAACTTATTATGTACAAGAGAGAGGGTTGACAAAGAAAACATAGCACCAATAGATCAAAACTCCAAATTTGTAAACCCAATAGGCAAACACAACACACACGAACCTCAATTTACAATATCATCCCTCCTCTCTTCTTTTCATGCATTTTCAGTTACCTTACCACGAGGATATAGGGTAACAGAACTTACCTAGGAGAACTGGTGGATGATTGGCCAGGTATGAATTATTTGAAATTATTTTCTTTGACCAATAAAAACGGCATGTTTATTTATTCAATTCAATCCATGAGGAGAGTTTATTTATTCAATTCACCTTGAACGTCCATAAGGAGAGTTTCTTTAATAAATTACAGCAGATACATACATACACACATTCCATTAGCGCATAACACATGCATATTTTTTTTTCCTTCTCTCTACCAGTCTCAAAACCTTGACCTGAAACTTGGGAGTTAAGAACCAAAGCCACCAAGACAAAGATAGACCGGTTAACACATGCATAATTACATACATATATGCAAATGTCTATGCCTACATATACAACCATTCATTTTTGAATAATTTGATTCGCTATCTGTCCATTAGTTGAGCTGGGAAAGTGATAAATGGTTTGTATACATGAGGTATCATATATTTAATTGCAGATATCAAACATCTGATATGATTCTATGTTCTTCAAAACTTCAGCCCCACTAATAGAAATGAATCAAAAAATAATAATAATTAGGAAAAATTACCAATAAGTCCTACTTTTTCCTTCTAAAGACCAAGAAGTCCTATAAAGTTTCAACAAGACCATTAAGTCCTACTTTTGACACATTTTCTCACATAAGCTTTAAACCTCTCAATATTCCATTTATACCATTCTTAAAATGGAGTAAATTTGGCAATTATAATTTTTGTCCAGAGACAGATTTCTTTTTCAAACTATTTTTTTATTTAAACTATTTGGAAATGTCTAATATTTTCTCAGCAATCGGAATTGTTTTTTTATCAATTTATAAATTTTCAACTTTTAAATAGTTAGTCTATTTTAAAAAAATATAAGAAAATTATTCAAATGTGTTGTGAAAAAACAGCCGCAAACCAAGCAAAATCACGAAACACGACACAAAACGAATCAAGCACAACGCATAGAACACAAGAATTTACGTGGTTCGGCGATGTGCCTACGTCCACAGCAAAGATCCGGCAAAAGATTTCACTATGCGAAAAACAGGAGATTACAAGTTTCAACCCAAACCCTAGCTCTCGCTCTCTCACTCTCTTTCTGCGGTTTTAGTGTTTTCTCTCTTCAATACCTCCAAACCCTTAGATGCCATCGGGCTACAAGAGAGTCCTACCCCGGGTCTAAAACCCGCAAGCGAAAAACAGGTCATAAAGCCCATTTTTCGGGTCAATCGGGTCGCAACGAGACCCGGGCCGAGTCAAAATTCAGGCCATAACATAACAAAATGTTTTTGGAATAAAAATAATAAACCATTTTAGAGAATAAAATTGACTACAAATATTCAATAAATTGAAAATATATAATTACAAATCAGGAAGGGTAAAGTTGGAAGTTTGCAATATTTAGATCTAATATGGAAACAATTATAAAAAAAGTAGGACCTATTAGTCACATTAGAAATTAATAGGAGTTCTTGGTCATTAAAAAGAAAAAGTAGGACTTTCTGGTAATTTTTCCAATTATTTATTAGCCACGATCTTCTAGGCAAGTCTGAAGTGACAACAACTAAAAGATATAAATGCAGCAAGTACCCGAGGAACCAACATATCCATGGCTGCAACAGTCTTTCCATCATCATTTTGCCGCATATAAAATGCTTTGATCTCCTGAAAGTTTCATAAAAAGAAACTTCAAATCATTCTGCTATCAATTTTCTATGTCAATATAAATAAAAGAAAAAACCATACCTTTGGATAGTCTCTTATTATTACAGGGCATCCACTAAAGGCCTCTTCAGTGATATAACGTTCGTGCTCACTTTGCAAGTCACATCCCCATTTCACCTAGAAAATGCACAAATGGTAAATTTAAAAGCAAGATAACCTTAAAATTTCTATACATTGACAACTTAATCAAGAAATGTTTAATTTAAATTCTAAAATATTGAAAGGCATTTAGTTCTTCTAAGTTCTAATCATCATCGAATCAAATTATTGATCATGCTGCAAGATTATTAAGTAAAGATAATCTGATTTTTTGTATTGATTATCACAAATTCAACTAGAAAAAACATTTAGAATATGGCAATAATAACCCCTGCATTTGAATTACTAAAAATTGGATAGATAGGGCAAAACAAGAAAAAGTAAGTACTGGGAATTCAAACTTCTTATTTGCTCTGAGAAGAAGTTCAATTGCATCCGTGTAAGTCAACTGCACAAAGTTTTTCTCAGCCACATCCTGTTGATTGGACACACCAATTAAGAAAAATCCCAAAAATGCACACACATAAAAGTATCTATGATGCTGGAAAATGAGGTCTAGGGGGGAAAACAATAGTATTTGACAGTGTTGAGGAAAAGTTACGCTGTAAATCATACACTCAGTCGGTTGATAATTCCTTTCTCTATCCAAGTATTGAAGAAAGCCATATCTTCCTTGCAGTTTTCAAGTATATATTTTACCTTCAAAGCATAAATTTTTATATTACTCCAGGAGCTCACCATCACACAAAAAATACACATGAAATGAGAAAACAAGTGCCAGAATATATGCATGGTGAATTGATTAGAGAAATGTAAAGGTAACATACTACATACTGGAGATAGGCAGTTGCACAGGCCATGTCATCATTCAGGTCAGCAAATGCAAGTTCTGGTTCAATCATCTTAGATAAAAGTAAAAAAAAATGTAAGATTTTTGTTCACTTCACATGAACCCCTAAATTTAAGAACAACTAAAAAATAATAATAATTTAATTAATTAATTAAAATCAAAATAATTCAAAAGTTAAGAAATCAGCCATACCCAAAATTCAGCCAAGTGTCTAGAAGTGTTAGAATTTTCTGCTCGAAAAGTCGGACCAAACGTATACACCTGGAAAAATTAAATAATCTCATAAAAATATTAATACAATGAACTACCACAACAATCAATCATTAAATCAAATTGAAGACAAAACCGGGATAAGAAGTTATACATCAGAAAGAGCAGTAGCATATGTTTCAGCATTAAGTTGGCCAGAAACAGTTAAGAATGCTGGTTTCCCAAAAAAATCCTAGCACATGAAGAAGCAAAGGAAAAATGCATTAAGAGCACTTCGCACCTACAAATTTCATACTCATATTATATAAATGATGATTTAAGAAACTGAATATGCTTCAATGATGACAGTAATCAGCCAAAAATAGTCCTTTGCTATTCTTTGAATTTCATATCAAAAAGAAAATGAAAAAAATCCAATATTTTGGTGGCAGTTTAATATTGTTGGTTTATAGCTAATGCCGGAGGATGATGCATCCATCCAGGATAACCACGCTTCTCTTACTCATGAAAAAGGCAAGTATTATTCAAACTCTTCTCAACATTATATTAGTGGAATATGGAAATCATGCAAAGCAATTGATTTCAATGACATGGTTCAATGTGCTCCTTGACCTCCAAAATGGGCTACTCAATTCACCAGCCCTGCCCGCGATATTTGGAATTTGAATAAAAGGAGAGAAACAATGAAACCCTTGTAATAAAGTCTAACTAATATTTTCAATGTCATTTAGTGAAAGATGAAGAGATAAGGAAAGGTTTAGGTGAAAAAGATAATGCTCATAGAGTCATAGATAAAAATGAAGTAAAACAAATCTGAAGAAAGAATAGAATAGTTGCACCAAACAGACCAACTGACCAAGAGTCTCACTGGACGGTCCAGTGGAATTAACATTGAAAATTTCCCAGTGCCAGATTGTTGAATAGGTTCATGTGTAATTTAGTTTGCTGCGCATGTGCATGGGCATACTCACATTAAATTTCGACAGGAACAAGTATGAACTTGGATATGTATCTGACTCACCTGTGACCAATCAATTATACCACTTTCTGTTTTAGGAATAGCATCCACTGGAGAATCTATAGCTTCTACGGAACTTGGAATCTGTTATATGAGCGGAAAAAGGAAAAAAAAATCAGAACCACGACAACATGGACAGGGCAGCTGAATACAATAGTAATGTAATTCAACCAGATTATACTGCTAACTGAATGCTTCTCATTTTGAAATAGCAAAAATAATTCTTTGCACTTCACCACTAGTGCAAGTAAAAAATGTTTTTATATTTTTAAGTCACCCATTTCAAAGAGGGCAGCAAAACAAACACAGGCTTGAAAATAAGAAATTGTCCTTAAGAAATACAAAAAAATCACTCAATTGAGAATAAAGGGAAACAGGTATACTATTATAAACCATGCATGGCAATAAAGTATATAGATTCAATTTCTAGTATATAAAATAACAGAAGAGAAAAGAAAAATATAATAAAAACACCTTGCACTGACTTCGTCAAAAGCCTAGATATGTATACCCTATAGCATATCAAATGTAAACTGCAACATGACTCATTACAGGATACTAATCCACAAAATATTGCAGCTTTAGCAAATTCTGCTTTCAAATTTATAAAGCGAAAGACCATGAAAATGTTATCTACTCCATAGAAAGATATATATCCTCGGATGAAACACAATCAATATGCAATTAGCATAGCATAAGTCAAAGAGGAGGTAAAAGGCATACGAAAAGAATGCTTGAAAAGCAGGTGTAACTCAAAAAATACAACCATGCAGAAATGCAGTCTTATGTTTGAATGGCCAAACATAAAAGATGAATGAGACAAAATCCACAGAATCTGAGGGAAATTGTGTTAAGACAGACCATACCAAAGTGGTTACGCAAAACTGTTCACCAGCTCCTTCACAATCCGAAGCAGTAATGATTGGACTTGAGATCCAGACAAAGCCATTTTCTTGGAAAAATTTGTGAGTAGCATAGGCCAAAGCATTTCTCACCCTTGCAACCTAAAACCACATGGCACAAAAAAATATATATATAATAACTAGATTATGGACAAAAAGCAGATAACTCTCAATAGAAGTTATTACAACCACAACAATGCAAGAAATAATTTACCATATCAAATCTGTCAATCTTCACCATTTAACATCATAGAAGGTAGGCACCATCAAGGTATTAGCCCAAGTGGTATTTCCTCCTTCCAAATGGAAGCTCAAGGGTTTAAGTCCCCAATGGAAATTGGTGAATGTGTGATTTATCTACCGAAAAGGGAAAAAATAAAATCATAGTAGGCCTATAAGTGATCATATTATTTTCAAAATCTATCTAATAAGTTGGACCTGATGAAGATTGGCCAATAAACTGACTGTCATCTGAATCCGATAAATCAAATAACAAATGGAAAAAAGATTGATCAGGCTTGATCTGATCCGATAATGATCCATTCACATTACCATTATGAATATATATAATATTATTTATAATGAAATAATTAGTATATATACAATCTTGAAGTCCAACCACGTATACATGAGAAGATAAACTCGGGATTTCTTGTTTTGTGTCGAGTCCTGAAGGTTCTACCTAAGGTTTGCTATTGACATCCAGCAATTGGTCACTGCAGATAGTAGGTTCTGTGGACTCTCTCTCTCTCTCCCCTTCACACACACCACATATATATAGGAGTTCCAAAAATCATTTCTATTAGAACGCAAAACGGTTCCAACTTTAAACAATTTTGTATCTTTCGCTCATTCTTGCATATTCACTTTTAAAATCAATTTTGGATCAAATCTTTTAAGGAAAAATCTACTTGCTTACTTCCAAAATTCAAATATGAACAGGTTCTAGATTTCCATTTTTTTCTTGGTTGACTGATTTTACATCAACAAATCATTCACAGTCGATGCAATATGTATGTTTTTATGCATATTACCATGCTTAGGGATGAGCAGCAACATTTTAAAAATCCAAGAATCCCTAGAATATCTTCTTTATATGTACATCGGCCAAATTGGATTATCACAGTGAAGATTCATCCATTAACAGATTCAGATTCGGATATGATTTTAGGTGGCACTTTAAATTATCGGATTGGATTGAACCAGACATTTTTCTTAACAGATCAAATTAGGATAGCCTGACCTGATCTGTCTACAGACCTCCTGCAAATCATGTACACACCCAGGAAGTATAGGACATGTATCTAGAAGCATAAAAGATTCATCCAAATTGCATCAGATATAAATTTGGCTCCTTCGTAAAAGTATCCATGCTAATGGTGAGTTACCATTCCACCATACATGCTTTTGATAACTAAAATGTTCTCACTCAGAATCTTCTGTAAGCAAAAAGATATTTTTCTCAAGTTACATCACAGCATAGAGTCACTCACAATATGATCAACAGATCAACGAAATTATTAACCACCATCTGCTCTAAAAGCTAAAGCTCTTAGAGAGGGTGTAACTTCTAATATTTAAATCCTCTAAGAAAAATCATAAAACTTCCATCCTAGCTCAGAAGAGTAGATAATTGGATTCAACTTCAAATGGTTTTTAAAAGTGGTATCCACATAATTAGACAAAAATGTTTGAATTGGTTATGGTCCCAACTGATTTTGTCATAAAAACAATGACAGCTTAAAGCAATAATACAAAATCAGGGCACTCTTATTTATACATGTAGGTACAGTGAAAGAAATATAAATTCATTGCTTGTAACCAGCAAATTATCAGAAATTTACATTAGCTCCACAAATCAAGTCAGATAAATCTTCTCAAGAGCCTTTCACAATTTTTAACATCCAGGTGAGGTAAATATAAGACTTATACAAATTCAATAATGTATATTGCAAAAATGAAAAAATTGAACCAAGACTTTTTATACCAAAGAGAATATAACAAAAGAATTTTGATGCAAACCAAACTGATTTAAATATACTTGAAGGAATTATAATAGAAGAAAATATGTGATGGTGTACTAAACAAGAAGCAGAATCATACCGCACTGAAAGTATTTGTTCTAGGACGAAGATGAGCCTTCGTTCTCAAAAATTCTCTGCTGACCCTTTTCTTTTGGATGGGAAAGGAAGGATCACTCTTGCCAACCTGTAAGAAGAATAGTGATACGAGTTCAAAGTTTGCAAGTGATCATTACCAGCATAAAAATTACGTTGCAACTGACAATTTTTTAAACTTTCACCATGCCTAAATCATTCAATCTGCCTAGAATTTATATCAACTTAGGGATGAGACAATAACCAACAATGGGGAATTGCATCATAGAATTAAAGATTAAAATCAATGTTTATTATAAATTTTATTTGAAGCCAGAAAAGCGGGGAAACAATGATATTTCACTATAACATTTGGCTGTATAGAAGTCTTGCAACATTCTTTTTGCTACAGGAAGGAAAAAAAAAAGCTTTATGATCTTAGTTGAAAGTTGAAACAAGGTTTTTTCTTGAGTAGATCTCATACAAGTATGCCAATGTCAAAGGACCAAAGCCATTGTAACATAGTGGTGCAAGCAAGGAACGCATACAAAGAAGTTATAAATTTTATTTGAAGCCAGAAAAGGGGGAAACAATGATATTTCACTATAACATTTGGCTGTATATAAGTCTTGCAACATTCTTTTTGGTACAGGAAGGAAAAAACTTTATGATCTTAGTTGAAACAAGGTTTTTTCTTGAGTAGATCTCATACAAGTATGCCAATGTCAAAGGACCAAAGCCATGGTAACATAGTGGTGCAAGCAAGGAACGCATACAAAGAAGTGGGTTGACATAATCCGGCCCTTACAACAATTTGTTCAAATGTGTGGTTGGCAACTAAGCTATGCTAATTTCTGTTTTATCATACAAGAAAACAGAGGCCGGGGGGGGGGGAGAAAGAAAGAGAATGTAGGAGAGGCGGGGTGCAACGGTAACTTCAAGGCCTCCCAAACATCCAAGGAGGAAAATGGATAAAGGGAAAGATAAGAAAAGAAGAGTAGGATAGGAAAAAAACTAGAAAACAGGATGGGGGAAGAGAGAGAGAGAGAGAGAGAGAACAATAACTCTCTTAATTAGATCAGAAATTCATTCATCTTCAAGTCTACCACCCCCAAGAGAGAGAGGGAGAGAACTGCAGGTGCTGATGGCCTGTGTTACATGGACTCTTCAAAAGGAGGTGAAGTACCCGTATGGACAAACAATACTAGAACAAGGGCATAGGATACGTGTCTGACACTTTTGTTGGACATGCATCTAAAAAACATATCCAATAATTCAATTTTATTATATTATTGCATCAAACGAATAGAATCCCTATATTGAACACTATGCCACATAAGACATTATTTTATTCTAGAAAATAAAATTAAAATAATAAATGATATGAATATTTAGCAATGCCCAGGTGTCCTTCTGTTTGGGTATTTGACACGTCCAAGGGGTGGATACATACCCGTACTTGACACACATACCCATGGTTCGCCGAACCGGCTAGTTCGTAACAGTCTCGGCCAATGCCGATAACCGGCCTATTCTTAACAAATCGGTCAATTCTCAAAGGCGAACCGGCCATTATGGCCAAAACCCCCGCTTCTATCTCAAAATCTGTCTGTTTACTCTATTTTGGTGATTGGGTCATTGACCCAGGCACAAAGATATTTAAATAAGTTGGCTACTTGGCGTTTATAACTTATCCTTACAAACTTATTTCTTCTACTTTTCAATGTGGGACAAGCATAATGTATTCTCTAGCCTCCATGTGTTGGCTGCTGGCTTTTTGTAAACTTAATTCCTCCACTTTCCGGTGTGGGACTTAAGAGTAACTTTTCCACTGAGACTTGTTTACTCTGGGACTTCTAACAATTAACAAACAGTAGGCAACATTAATGAAACCTATAACAAATGTTTACTGCAGAAGGGACAATATATATATCAACAATCTAGAAAATTGATCAATTTCATGTAAAAAAAAATGATTTTTATGTCCAATTTATTTTATAAGTAGACAAAACTATATACTTTTCTAATTTATTTTAATTTTTATATTTTCTTTTTTAATTCTCACATGTTATATATGATATGAGTATTCATTTGTTTCATAATGGAGTTTATTTTTATTCATTAATTTTGTAGAAAGTGTAATACTAAGCATTTTTAACAACGATAATGGCTTAAAAATTATTAATCAATCATTAATTGTGTTAAATAATTTTAAAAAATTCAATAAAAATCACTGAATTGCCCCTAAAAATTTATCTTTATCGAATTATATTGTAAATATTCGCATATTTGTGCACTTTGGGTACTATGTGCAAAGTTGAGAAAAATTCACGACTCTGATAACCGATTCCATTACACTGCATCCACGATCACAACTGCAACTGCGAACCTTGCACACACCCGATTTCATGTAACATGGTTGAGGGCTATCCATAGGCCTCTGTAAAACCCTAAAAACAGAAACAGTTAGCATTGCAACTCAAGTGAGTTGGAAGGTTTGAGAAATTATCCGAGGCTCAACCTAAGGTATGAAACCTTCAACCCCATCCTAATCCAACCCAGCCTTCAACCTGCACTTAATCTTTAAAGTCTAGTTATGTTCTGGTTGAGAAAATCATAATGGATTTTGGTAGGTTTTAATATCCATAAAAGTTTTTTATTTTATTTCAAAATCATCAAAAGAAATAGAAAATGAAAAGATTGAAATCAAGAATTATTAATTAGGAATTTTACTTGATTAGTAAATAAAAGAAACCTAAGTGTTTCACACTATCACTGTGTACTGATACATATACATTTTTATATTATATAAATTGGGTTAGAATTTAGGTCAGACTCTGGTTGTCCATTTGGGTTGGTTTGGGTTGTCTGAGCACAACAACCTGGGCCCAACTCAAGTTGAAAAAATGTTGTCCAAGCCCATGAGAACTCAGTTCGGATTTGGGTTGATCCCCCCAATTTGCACCCCTAAAAACGATGAGTTTCCTTTTATAATAAACCCTACCCAACTTAGAAACAATATAAGCCCCAGATTAATTCTTAAAACCATTAAAACTTTCTACAAAACTAGAATATGAAAACATTCTTCGCAAGAAAAAAATAATAACAATAACAACAACAATAGTGAAACAGTATGTAAGATGTATCAATTGAATCATCTTCTTGTTGCCCTCCGTCAGCTAGGGTGCATTATCACTTATGCCTTATTTTGTAAGGCCACAATAAGTCATGAGGTGATCCATTTTCATTGTGTTCCTGTATTAATATCCCCTTGATTGAATCTAAAATTTACAAATTAAAATTTATACTTACAGTATTGACGTGCTTTGTTTTCATCATATCCATTCTCTTAAAACCCTAATCAGGTCAGGTTTTTCATTCTGAGCTCAGGAACTTCATGTCACCATAAACATGTGAAAGCAAGTCACAGAGAACTTTATCTTCCATTGTGGATTGTAATTATGTCTTATCCACGCAAACAGCATTACTGTGATCTTCTAGCAAAATAAATCTCAAACTTTATCATTGATCTGGTCATAGTGATTTTTTTTTAGTATGTGTTGAATGAATAAGGAAAAACAATGTCATTACTGTTCCTGTTGAATAATAAACTTTCTGGCTGTCCCAAATATTGCTTACACTCTTCATCTTCCATAGTTCCAAATACTTACCTTCAACATTGTCTTTGAATTGAAATGTCGATACCATAATATGCCTCTACTGGGTGGCTAATTATATCCTTTCCACCTACCTGTGTGCCTCCTAAGTCTTAACTTAATGAACACTTCTCTGAGCATCAACATTCCTTGCTCAAGAAAAAAAAGAGTCACTTTGTATCAATGCTACATGGACTAGGGTAAGTGTGTCAAGTGTAAGATTCAGCCTGCGCAAGTGTCATATGACCTATCCCATGCAACATCCACAACATAGAATACTTGGAGAACATTGCTTAGTTGTAGAAATGTTTAAAAAATGGGTGCCAATACTCATGAACAAAGATAATTTAAGATGAAGAATAGAGGTGCAAAGTTCTTAACTACGTCGGGGAATTCTAAAAACACATTATATATTTGGGTTATTTTTTAACAATTATAACAAAAATGAGGAGCGAATTTAATTTTGGACAAGTGTAGCGATTTAAACGTAACAATCAGGTTATGATTTTGTTAAAACCATCATGCTCACTGCCAAACCAGAGGAAATCTTATCCACCAAATCCACATCTAAGAACCTCTTCCACCTCTGGCTAACTACTCCAACATGCTTTTCCAGCACCAGTGACATCAAATTTCATAAAAAAATCATCATATTGTAGACGGTATGTATGATTTAGAAGGCCATTTTTTTAACGTAAGATTGTATTAGAAGGTGTTCAACCAGGGAACGCAGCCCACAAAACAATACAAAGGCTGAATAGGGCCCCTAAAGTCTCAATATGTCCAAAAAATCAACTATCTCTCCCATGGATTTACAATTTCTCCCAGAAACCCAACAAAAAGAGAATTAATAATAGAAAATTTCAGCGCCCCCAATAGGGGTCTCCTCACCATCGAAGGATCTCCTATTTTGTTCCCTCCACAAGCACCACCAAACACACAAGGGCGCCACCCTCCAAAAGTCACGGGCTTGGGAATCCACTATACAACCTCTCCAAGCCTAAATCATATCTATCGAAGTCCGAGGCATAATGCATTGGACCCCAACCAAAGCCAAAAGAAAGCCCCAACTGACCCTAGCCACAGGCCAATGCAACGGGAGATGACCTACTGACCCTATATAAGGCCATGAATGCAACAAAAAGGAATGAGTTGGGAAAAAAAAAATGAATGCAACAAGAAGGATGGATGCAAAAGCTAGTAAGGGATCTCAGCCAAAGAGGGAGAATATGGTGAATGAAGTGCTTAAAGGTGAATGAGTGGCTATAGGCCTGTATATTAATGTTGGTCAGATAACCACTGGTAACGTAAGCGACATATCGGAGATAACTTTTGTGTCCCAAGGCTATGGCATTACTGAGATCACCCAAAATTATAAGGAAAAAGAAAAAGAAAGGCATGGGAGGTGAGACAACAGTCAAGAGCTTCACTCTGGTCAAATAATCAGTTAGCATGAAGTAGGGGTGGCAATATTTGACACGACACGAAATAAGCGGGTATGGGTTTGGGCTTGTCCTTATCGTACACGAAACTGACATGGTTGACCCGATTAAATATTCGTGTCGTGTCGTGTCGTGTCGTTTTACCTGTTTACATTAACGGGTCGTGTCGTGTCAACATGACCCGTTAACCCGCATAACTTATTAATATTTATTAATTTGTTTTAAAATGTAAAAAATATAAAGCTTAATATTGTAAATTTGTTTTAAATGTTAAAAACATGTAAACTTATATTTTTAATAAATATAAAAAATTTATTTATCAAAAAAAAATAAATATAAAAAATTTGTAATAAATATAAAAAAAAAATTAAAATAAAATAAAGTAAATAAAATAAAATATCTAGAATGCTTGAAATATGGCACACACACTCCATATAAACTTGACACGGTGTTTTATAAAAGAAAACCCTTTATTTTAATCAATCATGCCATTCATTAACCAACCTTCTCATAAAAATAACATATACAAAATGATAAGAAATTTGATGTAAAGTTATTAATGTCCCTCAAGCACCAAGGCTTACAAGTTACAAATGAGTGCATTACTGCATTAACTAACTAATATGTTAGTCATCATCAACTAAACCACCCATTATATATATATATATGTGTGTGTGTGTGTGTTTGTGTCTCCACCATTACATAAAAATAATAATGCCCGATCAAAATAAACCGGTTTCTACAATCTAATTCTCGTTTGAATTAAATAAATTTCGGTCTTTATGAAAAATTCGGGTTATTACAAATATGTTATATATAGTATATATACTGTTTGTGCTAGACTCTAGTGGTGTGAGTTAGGTGTTGTGAGTGTAACGCCTTGTATGTATGGAAAGAGAGAGTGATGATTGTTGAAGAGAATAATATTTTTTATTGGTTGGTTTTGAAAACTTTGAGTATAAAATTTTCATTATGATATACCAATGTTCATGTAAAAATTGGAATGGGAATACTATATATATATATATGGTGGATATATAAATATAATTATATATGAATGATAGTCATAATTGTTCTTTAGTATCCCGAGATATATAGTATAACATGTAATCTTTATAAGTAATATAAGTTTAAACTATTCTCTTATATTTCCTCAAATTCTGATTAATTAGTTAAGTGTCTACAAAATCAATTAGAATAATTGATAAGTTAGTTTAAATCATTTAATCTGAATATCTAGTTTTATGAAATTAAGTTTTTTTTATTGTCCCGAGATATATAGTATAACATATAATAGTTAAAGTAATATAAGTTAAACCACTCCTTTATTTTTTTTTCAATAATACTTCAACATTAATATAAATTAAAAATATATATTAATTCAATGAGATATATATTTAATGTTTGTTCTAAATGCTCTATTAATTTTTTATTTGATTTCAAGAAAGTGAAAATTGTGTCAATGATTTAATTACTTAGTTAATATAATTAATAACATTTGTTTGTTATATTGAAAATGAGGGGGAAATATTATTGTAATTTAATTAATGTTTCAAAATTTATTAAGTTCAAATTTTCATTATTATAGATTAAATATTATTGTTGTGACATTTATAAACAAAAAATATTGGTGGATTAGTGGTAGGATTGTTTGACCGGTTTAGGTTTAGTCTCAGGTTCGATTCCTTACAATGACATTCTTTTTGATAAAAAAACTCAGGTTACACGGATCGTGTCGTGTCACCTATCGGGTCGTGTCGTGTCGTGTCACCCGTTTAATAAGTGGGTCGTGTTCGTGTTCAAATTATGTGACACGATTAGTAATCGTGTCGTGTTAGTGTTAACCCATTTATCCGAATACTCGTGTCTCGACACGACACGAACACAACCCGCTGACATGATTTGCCACCCCTAGCATGCAGGCAGAAGTAAACCTCATATATAAAATAAATAAATAAGTATAAGAACAACTAAATTTTGATAAGAAAAATTGCTACTCTTGGAGAACTCCCAAAATTATAACCAGAATAATGACTGATAAGCAAGAAAAAGCCATATACTCTGCCAACTACAGATGAATCGCATAAAGAAGATGCTCATGCCGATAGATTGAAATAGAACCAAAAATAAAAAATAAAAATAATAATAAAAAAGGACAAATGTTTCTAATTACACGCTTGCAAGAGTTATGTCAACCTCAAATCTTGTGTCTACAAAGTAAACAATGCAGAACTACCTCATGCTGCAAAATACGAAGAGCAAAATGATATAAATTGTTACAAAGAAATTGCTCAGTTTGATGAGAATGGCAAGAATTTTCTTACCACTACAAGTTTCTCAACCTTCAATTCTACTTTCTGCTTTGATCCTTGGCTGGTAACTATAAGCCCTTGTACCCATATCGATGCACCAGTTGTAATCAAGCCACTTTCCACCTATATCCAAAGCTTAGAATTATGTAAGGATATGTATGCTGTTTTTATTGCAAGAAATATCAGGAATGATTACAGCTGTGAATTATTTCCATGATGACACCGACAAAGGAAAATCTTGCAAGGAGACAAGCAGGATTAAACACGCCTGGACAACACATAACACAACTTTACATCAAATAAACAAGCCTACATTCTCGTGGCAATTCTAAGAATACCCATGTACATATTTCTTTTTAAATTATATTTTCATATGCAAGGATATTTACCTAAACCTCTGCACTATCATCCATGATAAATACTTCTTAAATATTTCAGCCACAGTCAGAAATCCTGATCCATAAACTGACGCATTCACTAAGAAACTTAAGGAAAATTCAAAAACAATACTATTCACTTAAACAAAGCCTAGTTCCAATTGGTTACATTTATTTCGTTTCACCATTCACTCTAAGACCATAATTTCATTCTATGATTTTTTTTCCTTACCATCTCAACCCATATTAACTTCAATCTAACCCTTTCCCCCAGGATTAACCTCAATGAGAACAACATCACTTTTCCACGATGGTGCAATTATTGGTCATGGCAAAACAATCTTAATTGACTTTCTCTCCGATCCGATGAATGTTACTTCAACCGTATCATGAATGTTCTCATTTTTAATCTCATCCTTTCTTGTCTTGCCACACATCCATGATCCATATAAACATTTGCACACTTAACCTATCCTGCTTAAATTTTATAATTAATATTATCCAATTCCTTCTTCTTTTTGAATACTGAGTTTACATAACAATTTTTTATGGTATCTCTTGACCCATGATCTTCACTATAACAGTATAATCTCATTTGTATTTCTAGTTTTGCTAAAATTATATTTTAAAAAATCTGTTTTATTTTACTTATCTTAAACTATCTTTATTAAATAGCTTCTTTCTAGACCTCTAATCAAAATGTGAGGTGAAATTAGGAGTGACACCTATCAATGCTAAAATAAGAGAAAATAAACTCAGATAGCATTGACATACCCAAAGAAGATCTATAGATACTCCGATAAGAAGAGGGAGACTACTTTACATAAAAGGTAAGAGGCAAAGAGGGCGACCGATACTAACATAGGATGAACTCATTAGGAATGATTTTAAAAAGTTAAATATTACAACAGACATGACTTGTAATAGAAAATAATGAAAAATAATAATTCATGAGGCCGACCCCATTTATATGGGATTAAAGCAAGGATGATGATGATGTTGAACTTAGGAGTTATCCCAGCTCTGTTTTCATCAAATCATCAATAATGGCGTACATCATAGAACTTCAACTTGAATATGCCAGTTCTTTCATAACTAAGAGAGAAAAAAATGAACCAAATCCTAATTTCGGTGTAAGCCTGCAGTGATTGAAACTCGCTTATTTCTCATTGTTGCTCTAACTAAATACAGTTCCACCATATAGGTCCTTTTTCATGTTGATATGTCTGTTTAAATTCATTTCTTTTCTAAAATCAACCATGTTCTATTATATCTCTAGAAATCTTATCATAGGGTTTCTCCAATTCTATAAGAACAATATTGAGATCTTTCTTTTCTCAATGTCTCCCCAATAGTGACCTCATTAAATAGCTTCCATTATTAAGTCGAATTATATTTTATATTTGTGTTAAGCTAGTGTGCATTTAGTTCTACTTCCATTATTTTCACAATTCTGGTTTTGGGTTCGAGAGTAGATCATCGTGGTGGCTTATAATTGCAGGCTTACATATGGTCAGCAGGTTTCATATAGTCCAAGTCTTTTCGTCTTACTTGGCCACCATGTTTGCTTTCCCACTGTAAGTTCCCGTGGTTTCCAAGCTCTAGTCCTCTAATTTTTTATTTTTTTTATAAGTAGTTTCCAAGCTCTAGTCCTCTATAAAGTGTTATGTTAACTAAGTTTCTGAACGCAAATCTATGAGAAATAACAGGAAAGAGATATATTATCTTGTTTACTTCGCAAAATATAACAGGACAGAGAGAGATAATCTTGTTTACTTAATCACGTTTAAATTGTATACAACTATGTGGGGTGGAGATATTAATATGTGGTGAATCTGCAATAGCCCATTATATATAACAAGAAAACTTTCGACTTACTAATTAACAGTTGAAAAGTTAAAAAATAAGAAAAAGAAATATAGATTCAGATTTTGATAGCGATAGTACCTGATCATAACCTTCAGCATCGGAGTTCATCACACATTGCATGTTTGAAAGACAAGACCCATCATTGACCTGTACATTCCAAACACATACACACAACAATTAACCCCCAGAAAAATAACACAAACTTTCAAGATAAATTAAGCGCAATTCAATACTTATTTCCCACAAAAAAACTCATTTTTTATCTTCCCAAATGAACTGCTTGCTTATAATCGTTACTGGTACCTCGATGAATGTAACACTGCTCTGCACTCGAAGCGTTCGAACCCAACCTTTTACCAACAAAGTCTGCCCTAATCGGTCCAAACCCTCATCTGGTCCTCCCTTTATGTCAACAATCCTCAACCTTTTTCGAAATTCTCGAACTTTCTCGATGCCCTGAGTTTGGAAAAACTCTCTCTTCGGCTTCTCTACGGCCTCGCCGGAGGAGAGAGCGCAGGAGATTGAAGTGCAGAAACGTCTCCGGCCGGAGACGGAGGTGGATGGAATGGTCCCGGAAAATGGTGACGGAATAGTAGAGTGAAGATGAAACTTTGGCGGGAGATGAGAATTGTGGTTTAGGGTTTGGGGTTTTGTTGGGAGGTTCATAAAGTTTGTTTGGCGGTAGACGGAGAGGAATCGGACAGTCGAGAAGGGTTTGAGGCGGAGAGAGGATGCTGAAGATAACACAGCAGCCATTTGATTCCAGCTTCTCTCTCTCTCTGCCGTTGCGTTGGTTTGGTTGTGTCCAACCCCACTGGCACGGTTCTTAAATCCCCTTATAAGTTTAAAGGTTTGGTTCAAATTTTTTTTTTTTTTTTTTCAAAGGTGGACCAGGTGGTTTTGTTCAATTTTCGTAAAATAATTTTCAAAAAAATATAATAAGTGAAAATAGTATATATCGCAAGAGGAGTGGAAGAGTTTCTTTTTTGGGCTCGGTAGCTTGTGATTTTTTTTTTTTCAATTTTTTAAAAATTAAAAATCAACTCTGTCAAAAATAATTAATATTTATTACGAGTTGTTTCATATCATAAACAAACTCCAACACTCAAAAAAATCGTTAAACAAGCGGATTCATATCGCTTACAACCGACACAGTATTCTGTTCTTTGAACAGAAGCAACTTGCTTCGCTTTACATCCATTTCAATGTATCATTTTTAGTACATCTGTGAAGCAAGCTCGAACACATTGAATACACCATATACATGTATCATAAATCTTTATTGAATATGACATGGGATCTAGGAAGCACGAATACTTCTAGAAGAGTAACATACCCGTATCGGATACTTATCGGATAACGATACTCCTCGGATATTCGTGGATACGTGTCTGATACTTTTTAAACGTATCCATAATTTTAAAATATATATTTTTATTTCTAACACGTATTCGATACTTCTTAAATACTTTGACCATGTATCCGATACTTCTCAAATACTTCACAACACATTTTTAACAAGTTTTGAACATTAAAATATACAATAATATCATAGTATAATTATTAAGAAAAGTTTAAATTTATTTTAAAAATAAGTGTTGAGATATATATCATAATTTAATATAAAATTTATCTATGCAAATTATGCAATATGATTCTTAACTTTTATTTTGTTTGTTAATCAAAATATTTTATAAAGAAATGTTAATAACTCTATTTTTTGTATATATAAAAATATAATTTGTTCTTTTTATATTATCATATCTTGCTGTACCTGTATCCTATTTTTTTGAGATTTGTCATATCGCCGTACCCGTATCGTGTCGTACCCGTGTCTCGTATCCGTATCCGTGCTTCCTAGCATGGGATCTATAGATTTTATATACTAGACGAATCAATGGTTTACTAGACTTTTTCTAATCATTTTATTTTTGCGATTAATTTTTTAACATTGCTACAGTGGTCTCAAAAATAAAAATCAAAACTAACAGCTTTATTTTGAAATTTTTAACTTATGATTAATTGATTGTCAATCTTTTATTTTTTTTGAAATGAAAATATGTTACTAAACACATTTTTAATGTGACTTCTCATCTTTTAAAAATGGTAATAGAAAACAAAAAATAACTAAGTTATTAAAAAGTCCTTAATAAGTTGTTTCATGTGAGGTTTGAATCGATATAAAATTCATATCAATTAAAACCTAGTTGTAACTCTAAGTAGTAAAAGCAAGGTTTGTCAAGATCGAAATATGAATGGGGTCTATAAGATCGAGATCAAAGGATGAAGGATCATAAGATTTTATAAAATTAATAGAAAAAGTAATCCAAACTAACTTTCTACAAATATATATATATAATGAGGCTAAACACAAAGAACACATAAAAAATAAATAAAAATACACTAAGCACGTGTAACATGAATTTAGAGACAAGTTCATCAAGTATGTTGGAGAATGTAGTTCAAGAGGGTATCATTGTAGCAATCGTCAACCCTGACTTATAATATTTGCATTTTTAATGTCGACTCCTACTTTTTGATTTTTATTTTTTAAGTGCAATTCTATATTTATATATATGACAATTAAAAGTGTATATAATTTAAATTTTTTATCAAATAATATTTTAAGTATTTAATAGAAGATTTTGGATACCGCAATTTGAATGGGTTAATAACATCCAATTGTACCTTCCAAACAAACTCATGGTTTGGTTTGGTACTTTGAAGTTGATGAAGCAAAAATCCACCCCGAACTGATCAAACGCCAACCTGTAAAAAAGGACAAGAGAAGGGTAATCGAGAGGGCATCGGCGTGGTGCCGGCCGACTACGCTCCGACGATCAAGTCAGAAATCGAAAGAGCTTTCTTAGCTATAAAGGAACTCAGGGGGTATTAATTGCGTACCTGGTATGTGGATCGTCTCTGTATTTATAGCAGTCAAGTGAGGTTGTTTCCTAGTGAGAGACTGACTCTTGGAGATAGGAAGTCCTGGTTAAAATAGACTTCCTATCCACGTCACTTCGAACTCATCCTTCACGTTACACGTTTCATAATTTTAGTCAAATACTCTATCAGATGCCCCCTGTTCATAAGGGTCGAGTGCTGGGCCTTATGAACACTTTGGACTGCTCCTCTGCCATATAAATAAATACTTTTTTCCTCCCTTTTTCTTTCCTTTCCTTTCCTTTCTTCTTTTTTCTTTTTCTCCCGCGCGCGGCAAGCGCCGGGTGGGCCCGGCCGAGCCCGGCCAGGCAGTGCCCTGCTGCGCCCGGCCCGGCAGCGCCCGGCCGCGCCAGGCGGGCCCGGCCGCGCCCGGCGCTTGGCCAGGCCGCGCCCGGCCCGGCCAGGCAGGCCCGACCGCGCCCGGCGCTTGGCCAGGCCGCGCCCGGCGCTTGGCCAGGCTGCTCCCGGCCCGTCGCTTAGCCTGGCCGGCCCGGTGGGCCCGGTCGCGTCTGGTTCGGTGGGCCCGTCCTTAGTCGGGCCGATTTCTTCCTGGGCTTGGTTTTTGGTCGGGCGGTTTATTCTTCGGTCCGGCCTTTGGCCGGTATATAAGAATCCGGTTTATATATATATATAAAAAATGATTGTCAATTTGAAGAATCGAACCTTAGCTAATAAGCTCTCATGGTCTCACCCTAACCATTATGCCAATAACCCACTTGGTTAATAAACTCTAATTAATAAGCTTAATAGCGCGGCTCTTGATAAAGTCATGTGACCACCTTGGTGGGACTTACCTGCCTTTTGCTAAAATCTCTTTTAATAGGTTGTGCCCCCGTAGGGTAGGTTAACAATGTTTTTGGATTAAAAGGTCCTTGAAAAAGTGTGGTCGTGTCTCCTTAGTAAGGCTAGGCCCCTGTAGGGCTGAGTTTGTGCCCCCGTAGGGCTGTCTGGATTCATCCATCCCGCATTTTTAGTTAAAGGCCCTTCTCTGAGGTGTATCCCCGTAGGGTGGCCTTCGTAGGGCTGCGCCTCTGTAGGGCTGTGACCCCGTAGGGCTATGACCCCGTAGGGCTGGGACCCCGTAGGGCTTTGACCCCGTAGGGCTGTGCCCCCGTAGGGCTTTGACCCCGTAGGGCTGTGCCCCCGTAGGGCTGTGCCCCCGTAGGGCTTTGACCCCGTAGGGCTGGGACCCCGTAGGGCTTTGACCCCGTAGGGCTGTGCCTCCGTAGGGCTATGACCCCGTAGGGCTGTGCCCCCGTAGGGCTGTGACCCCGTAGGGCTGTTTAAACAATGTTCTCGGGATTCATCCATCCCGCATTTTTCATTAAAGGCCCTCCTTGGAGGTGTATCCCCGTAGGGTGGCCCTCGTAGGGCTGTGCCCCCATAGGGCTATGACCCCGTAGGGCTGTGACCCCGTAGGGCTGTTTAAACAATGTTCTCGGGATTCATCCATCCCGCCTTTTTCATTAAAGGCCCTCCTTGGAGGTGTACTTTTTGTTTTAGTTATAACAACAAATTTTGAAACAAAAGGATTGCTATTGATATTTGAGTAACAAACAGAGAATTATTCGTGCAAAAACTTCGGAGCTATCGCCCTGAGGCTCGATATTAAATTGAGCTTCAACTAGAATAATTAAAGTAGATGCAACTTTTAAAAGAAAGTCTTACTGGTGGCGCTTCCACAAACGCTCAGCAATCCAAGGATGGGCCAACTGCCTCCCTTTTAATGTCTCTAGTCAATATGCCACATGCCTCCCTGCTCATGACGTGATGCTTTACCGGTCTGCCCCCGTGATATTTTGCAATGCTTGGGGTCTCTATCTTCCTCACTGGAATGTCCCCCCCTTTTCCTGTCTGCCTTTCTCGCATCAAGGACATCCTCTGCGTTCATGTACTTTTGGGCTTTCATAAGTAGCTCGGACATACTTTCTGGAGGGTGCTTGGAAATTGAGTACAAGAATTTTGAAGGCAGTTGCCCCCCCATGAATGCGGTAACTGCCACCTTATCGTCCAGAGAATCAACCTGCAACATCTCCCTGTTAAACCGGTAAATGTAGTCTCGCAATGACTCCCCTTTATTTTGTCTTACGTTCAGGAGATAGGTGGCTGGCTTTCTGTGCCTTCGGGCGGTAATAAAATTGCCTACGAACAATTGGCTCAGTTCTTTGAAGGAACGTATAGATGTCGGTTTCAGGTTGTTGAACCATGACTGGGCAGAACCCTTCAATGTAGTAGGAAAAGCTCTACATAGGATTTCATCTGGTATTCCTTGGAGGTGCATCAGAGCTTTGTAGGTCTCCAGATGATCTAGCGGGTCATTGGTCCCATCAAAGCTTTCAAGGGTGGGCATCTTGAACTTGTTGGGCAAAGGACAACTCATTATCCCCGCGGAGAAAGGGAGGTTGGTTTGCTGGACCAGCTCCTTTACTGTAGCAGGGCCCTTCCCTCTTATGGCGTGGGCCATGCTTTCTACCCTAGCTCTGAGGTCTTGCATCTCCATGTCATAATAGATAGTTTTCCCTGGGTGCCCTGAGTCTCCATGGGGTTGGTTTTTTCCGAGTGGGACTAGGTAACTGGGATTCGTCCCCCCTCTTACTCGGTTCTGAGCTGCGTCGTCCGTTGGGACTTCACTGTCTCGCCCAACACCATCCCCTTCTGGATCAACAGGGTGACCCGGCGATGGTACTGGCTCTACAGGAGGGAGGCGCTGCAGAATTGCCGCATTCTGTTGGAATATTTGGGCCAGACTTTGATTCAAGTTCCGGACTTGGCATTCCAACGCTGCGATCCGTCCTTGGTCGTTTGGGATTTCGGGGCGTGCCCCAGGGAAGTCCATCTGTCCAGGGGGTTGCATGCCTCCTTGTCCAATTGGAGGGCCCTGTCCGCCAGGAAGGTCATGGCCTACAGGAGGATCCTGGGCGGTTAGAGGATTGTGACCGGCAGGAAGGTCCTGCGCTGGGGGATTATGACCGGCAGGAGGGCCCTGCGCTGGAGGGTCCTGTACAGTGGTAGTCTCTAACCTAGATCGTAGGTGCATCATGCTTCGTATATGATTCGTGTAGAATAATCAAGTTTGTGATTGTTTCCCACAGACGGCGCCAACTGATGAAGCAAAAATCCACCCCGAACTGATCAAACGCCAACCTGTAAAAAAGGACAAGAGAAGGGTAATCGAGAGGGCATCGGCGTGGTGCCGGCCGACTACGCTCCGACGATCAAGTCAGAAATCAAAAGAGCTTTCTTAGCTATAAAGGAACTCAGGGGGTATTAATTGCGTACCTGGTATGTGGATCGTCTCTGTATTTATAGCAGTCAAGTGAGGCTGTTTCCTAGTGAGAGACTGACTCTTGGAGATAGGAAGTCCTGGTTAAAATAGACTTCCTATCCACGTCACTTCGAACTCATCCTTCACGTTACACGTTTCATAATTTTAGTCAAATACTCTATCAGAAGTTATGTCTGAAGATTTATTGTGAAGTCGGTGAAGTTAGAAAATTGTGGTATGACTACTTTGAAGTTATGTCTGAAGATTTTTTTGTGCAGAAATGATTCTTCAACTGACTATCAACTCATGAAAACTCTTAAAAGTTTATATAGCTACTTGGTAAGCATGGGACGAAGTTTAAATGATATTGATATGTCAAATATACTGCTCGGTAAAAATGTTGTTCTCTTTTTTTTTTTTACCGAAATTGATGAGAAATTAGTTGTTGTCACGTTTGTTGAAGATTATAATGCAGTGACAAATCTTGGATCTTGCAAATGGACTATGCAATGGGACTAGACTTGTTTGTTGTGAAACAAAAGACAATATTGTTAAAATAGAAATTAGTCCTGGACAACGTGTTGGGGGACAATTATATATCCTGAGAACACCCCTCACTAGCGAAAATGAAAGTTTGTCATTTCTTTTCACTTCGAAACAATTCTTGATATGATTGAGTTTTGCAATGAATGAGGCACAGGGTCAGACGATCCCTCATATCGCACGAACAATTAAATGTGCTGTTATCAAGAGGAACTTCAATGTCAAGTATTAAAGTGAAACACACAGACAACGCACTTTTTTTTATTATTATTATAAGAACACACACATACACAAATGTATATATATCATGTAAATTAACAGCTGATGGTAGACATTTGTCCTTGTAACTGTGAGCACAAACCATTACTTATTCATTTAGTTTTGTCATTTGGTTTTATTACTTGAACTGGAAATTTAAGCTGCAAGGCAAAACCAATATCACTTGTTGGAGCACATCTGATGAATTTATTTAGACACCACAAAACCATTACTTACTAAGATGAGCCACGATGTCTGATCACTAACTGGAAATGTGCATGCTTGAGAATTCAATGTCGTGATTCTACATATCTATTGACATTCATACCTAGTGTTAAAAAATCTCTTCTCGGGAGGCTTAGAGGTGTTATTTGATAAAATTAAAAATTAAGTACTAAAATTTTAAAAGCTGAATTTTAAGTGTTGAAGTTTTAAATAATAACTGAAAACTAAACATTTTTCTATATCTTTTTGAATTTTGATAAGTGATGTCTTTGTCACTTAAAATTTTACTTCATTTTAAGTGGTGCTTACCATTTTCTATATACTGATTAAGAGGTTGTTTTGGTTAAAAAGTCGCTTAATTTTTTTTTGTTTTTAATTTTTTCGATAATGACTTTTGTTTAATGTTTACTACGACAAAACTTCATGCACAATATATAAATTAAAGAACCTAAAACCTCCCTCTACTAGCACTCTTGAAGAACTTAAAGCCATTTTTGGTTCCTCAAGGATTCAATTTTGTGCAAGTTAATAAAAAGTGGGTTACAATTTCAATTGATTTTTTTAGGTTTTTGAACAAGGGCTTATTTAATTTCAAGAGTATATGCACAGTATCTGTTCATTCAGGGTTAATGCAATCTGTGTGCATACCCATCAAATGCAACACTCAGTAGCTTAAGCACATGAAATCTTTTGGAAATCAGTGCAAACCCAAAAAATGAATTCTATCTACTGTCATACTATTAATATGTAGAATACTCAAATAGCATTATGGAGCACTTCATTTGAACAAATTGAAGAGAGAGAGAGATACAAGACATCCACAAGATAATCAAACAAGTAATATATACTAATTAAAGTACAGGAACATGTACTATAAATACCAAAATATTGTCCTAACATCCACAACAATGACCAAAGCAAGCCAATTTTCACATCACCAAAGTTAGAGTTTTGTAAACAGTAATGCCACAAGCTAATAAATGTCTTTGCAAACTCTAATCAATGTCTTCCATTGTTAGGCTAGAGGTTGCTTCAATCTCATCACCCTCATTTGACTATTCCTCTCCTCATACATCACCAAAGCTTGACGACCTCTGTGCAGTCATGTCAACAAAATTGATGCATATCTTGTAATTTTTAATCACCTACAATAAAAAAATATAGTTTTATCAAATGAGACTACCATTCCTGAAAGGTACAAAGGTCATAACTGCAAGCTTAGTTCCAAGATTTGGGAAACAAAATTTACAACCGGATAAAGGAAACAATTACTGTATACCCCATATGAAAATATAAATCACACTTTGCTGTGATCTTGATTATCACTTTTAGAATGAGGCCAAACATTATGCTAAAATACACTTTTATCTTTAGATTCAAAGAATAGCATCAAAGTAAAAAGTGCAATGCAAATCCACATAAAGTATATAAAAGGTAAAGATAATGGCAACGTGTGCTGCAAAAAAATCATCCATAAAATGGCATTAAAAAAAAAAAGCAGGGGAGTATGAACAAAATACATTTTCAACATGGCATCTAGAAGCCATGGAAGAAACAAGAAAGCTATCTCTTTTCATGCTAGCCACTTTTATCTTATAAAATCATTCCCATTCAGAAGAGAATATAATTCATGTCAAGTCTCATATGAGTTGAATATGAGCCATAAACCAACCATTAGTTAAATTAAGTGTAGGAAAATTTCTCTTTTGTATGCCAAACAGGCAAACCAAAATATAGTTATACTTAGAAAAAATAAACAGAAGTATGAAGTTAAATAAAATAAACAATTATCAACCAACTTACAGAATGATTGAAAATGAATTAAATTGAATCCGAGCCTTGTGTAAACACAATTTCCTTAAGACAAATTTGTTCCCTTATAGTGCTCAAGGTGATGAACAATTGTCTCCCAAGATAGAACGGATTTACGATTCTAAAGAGGCAGCACTTCAATCTCTAGAATCCTTTGAACACAACTTGTGCAGTACTCGAACTATATATACATGTAGAGATAGATGATATGAAATTATTGTTCTTTTTTGTTATGTATGACTGGTTATATATAGAGCCAATGATGAACAGACATATCTATTCGTGAAGAGTCATACCTATTCACGAACAGACATGTCTGTTCGTGAAGAGTCATACCTATTATAGAATAGACATGTTTGTTCGTGAAGAATCATACCTATTCCAGAATAGACATGTTTGTTCGTGAATAATCATATCTATTATAGAATAGACATGTTTATTCATGAAAAATCATAACTCTTCCAGAATAGTCATGTCTATTCTTCAAACAATCACCACTTAAGGCCATGTTTGGTTAGAGGATTTTAATAATCAAATTTTCATTCAATAACTAATGATTTTTGACAAAATCGTCCAACAATCCCCCACATGAATGAAATTGATTGGATATCAATGTAAATGATAATGATAATGCAGACACTAATTCGAGTACAATTGAAAAACTACTGCATCGGGTTAAGTAGCCTAATGGCCTTGAACTTGCCCTAGTGAAAGACTATCGGATTTACTTAACTAATCAGTAGACATGATGTCTTTGAACAGTCAGCTGTTAATGTAAATCAAGACAATAGAATTCACACAGTATTTCTTCAAACACAGTTGGTTCTCACGTTTGTGTTCATTTTGGCCCTGAACATCTCTTGGTTCCATGAGTGTTTTAGAGAATTAAGCCTTAATATTCTCATAGAAGCGGCCCCTTCTTACTCACGTAGGTGATCTCTATGAAAAGTATCCTGCAATACTCTACTTGAACATTTTCCAAGATATAGAAATCATTAAAAGCTTAACTTATCCTGGTTCTCGCGGCAGATGTGCACTGTCTCATCATAGGAATGGTTAGGAGTAAAATATCTCCTCAGTGCTTACTGAGTTCTACATAATTCGGTTTGCCCTTTGAACCTAGATCTTGGGATCTCCAGTCAGCTAGGTTGGGTTGCCACTATGACAACTCTTATTAAGACATAGGCTTTAAACTCATTCCCTTCGATGAACTTTCTATTCGCTCTCGTGGTAAGCCTTTTGTAAACGGATCCGCAATATTATCTTTTGACTTTACATAATCAATTGAGATAATTCCATTAGAGAGCAATTGTCTAACGGTATTATGTCTTCGTCGTACGTGACGTGACTTACCGTTATACATATGACTCTGTGCCCTTCCTATTGCTGATTGGCTATCGCAATGTATACATATAGCAAGCACAGGTTTTGATTAATATGGAATATCCTTTTATTCTTTTTCTTTGGGCCTTGTTCCATAACATTAGCCTTAATTTCAATCCTTGATAAATGCAATCATTAATTTCAAGATGGATCTCAACCACCTCAATACACTTGGTATTCTCTTGGATTGCTTGTATATCAAGTTATGTGCAACTTGTCCTTTAGATCAGAACAACATAGTTAGAAAACATATCCATCTAGAGTATCTTTAGCATGCATCATACTCATTGACATGTAACTACCTAAACTATGTCATTGATTCAGTGTTTGTTTCAATCTACATATAGATTTTCCAAGTTTGCACACTCTTTTTTCATAATCTAAAACTAAGAACCCTCATTGATGATTTCAAATCAATTTTTCATTAATAGAACCTCGTTCTATATTTCTTGAATTATGCACAAGATATGTTTCATTCATATCCTAATAATTTTAGGATTTAAATATTATCACATTATATAGACACCCCCACATTTCGAAGTATTTATAGAAAGATATAAGGTCTTTCTATCTATCAATCAACTGGTGTCTTAATAATTTTCTTAATGAGGTGTAAGACTAAATTTGAGAAAAGTTGAGCTTCCCCACAACTTTTGGGTAATCCATAATTTATCTACAAATCATTTGTATTTTATGATTTTTGCATTTTAGCAACACCATTTCATTTAAATTGCTAAATTGACTCTCAACCTCATTCTCAAATTTTGCTTCATAGTATCTTGTGTAATTCCTATCAAAGTATTAAATACTTTTTTCATCTCTCATGTGCACATATATTAAATCACATATATCATTGTGATCTAATGCTAGAGGTACAACACTCTTTTGTACGGGTGAAAATAATTTTTAGTTAATTTCCTTTCACATGTGCCAAATTTGAGTTAGGACATCCACTCAAGTTGAAAAATTAACTCCATTCCAGGTTTATAATAAATCTCTTACACACCATTGGATTTAATACACATTAACTTATTGAAGAACGAGTTCTCTTCCTAAGGTTATTTCTCATACAATCTTATTTTGGTAGTAGAGGATTTTCTTCATGACAACGTCTTCAGTCTTATATTTCTTGTCCAAAGAATCCTATAATGCCTTTGCTGTTTTACTAGTATAATACACATTATATAGTGTATTGTCTAATCCATTTAGGATATAGTTTCTACAGAAGAAATCTGCATGCTTCCATGCATCAAGAACGCTCACATTTTTCTTATCAGTCTCTCTTTCACTAAGTATAGGAGATTCTTTGTGAATGAATCTTACCAAATTCAAAGTTGTAAGATAGAAGAACAGCTTCTGCTGCCAATGTTTGAAGTCCATTCCATTGAATTTTTCGGGTTTCTCTCCATGAGACGCACTCACGAGAATGATTGGAGTATTAAATGCCATTTTTGTTATAAAAACAAAACAAAATCTGTTTACTTAGAAAAAATAAGTGCAGCCAGCCACTGATTTCTGTTTATTAATAACACTAAGTATAACGAAAAACAACTACAGATTTGTCTTAAGATTGTAGAAAAATTTCTCTTTTGTATGCCAAACAGACAAACCAAAATATAATTATACTTAGAAAAAATAAACAGAAGTATGAAGTTAAATAAAATAAACAATTATCAACCAACTTACAGAATGATTGAAAATGAATTAAATTGAATCCGAGCCTTGTGTAAACACAATTTTCTTAAGACAAATTTGTTCCCTTATAGTGCTCAAGGTGATGAACAATTGTCTCCCAAGATAGAACGGATTTACGATTCTAAAGAGGCAGCACTTCAATCTCTAGAATCCTTTGAACACAACTTGTGCAGTACTCGAACTATATATACATGTAGAGATAGATGATATGAAATTATTGTTCTTTTTTGTTATGTATGACTGGTTATATATAGAGCCAATGATGAACAGACATATCTATTCGTGAAGAGTCATACCTATTCACGAACAGACATGTCTGTTCGTGAAGAGTCATACCTATTATAGAATAGACATGTTTGTTCGTGAAGAATCATACCTATTCCAGAATAGACATGTTTGTTCGTGAATAATCATATCTATTATAGAATAGACATGTTTATTCATGAAAAATCATAACTCTTCCAGAATAGTCATGTCTATTCTTCAAACAATCACCACTTAAGGCCATGTTTGGTTAGAGGATTTTAATAATCAAATTTTCATTCAATAACTAACGATTTTTGACAAAATCGTCCAACAATCCCCCACATGAATGAAATTGATTGGATATCAATGTAAATGATAATGATAATGGTGTTGGTAATGGAAAGTCGATTAATATCTGGTTGGATCATAGGGTGTCGGGTGTTGTATATAAGTTGCAGGCTCAATCGGTTCCTCCAGTTTTCCAAAAAGTTTAGGACCTTATTGATATGGATAATCACTTTTGGAAGACTGATTTGCATTTGCTCACCTATATGTTAATCTTGTGCATATTCCATTTGAGTGGTGGGATATTGCTTGTAAGTTATGAAACACGAATATTTTTTCGAAAGCCTCGTGATAGTATTTATTTAAATACGTATTTAAAATGGATACGATCGGACACGTATCGGATACTTTCGAAAAGTATCCGATTTTATTAAATAATAATTTTTTTATTTTTGAATGCGTTTCGGATACGTTAAGATATTTGGGGATACGTGGTGAATATTTCTCTGATACGTTTGGACAAATTTGTAATTTTTTTTTATTATTATAAAAAAAATGGTGGTCATATTGTAATATTAAAAAGCTTAGTTAAAAGGTGGAGCTTAATTTGTAATAAAACAAAAGATCTTTAATGTTAGAAAAAAAAATCTTTAAGTTAAAACTTAATTTGTGTTATATATATATATATATATATATATATATATATATATATATATTTGAGGTATTCCGTCGTACTCGTATTCTATTTTTTTGAAATTGTCGTATCGCCGTATCTGTATCGTGTCATATTCGTATTTCATATTTGTCTCCGTGCTTCATAGGTTGTAAGGATTGTAATGTTGTTTAATTTGATCCTTGTCTTGCCGGGACCAAAAAAAAAAAGATTAGTCAGCCATGCTTGATGAACAAAATAGGTATACCAATAAAATAAAAAGTGAGGACTCTTCTGTGTTTTGAATACTGGGATTTGGTTGGATTTAGAATTCAAAATAAAATTGCTAGTTCTTCGAATCAAAAGAATTTAAAATAGAATTGAATTTCATGAGATCTGAAATCCCTAATATATTGTAATTAAATTCCATGAAAAATGGTGGAATTTGATGAGATTTGTAATTTAGTTTACTTGTAAATTTGTAACTTACTCAATTTGGCCATTTTTTTAAAGTGAAACACAATATTGCAATTCTAATTAATAAGGATAAAATGGTAAAAAAATATTTTTATAATTAAATTTGAACTTATTCCAAACACACAAATGGAATTTCATTTCAAATTCAATCTCGTTTCCTTTCTTTTGTCTAATTCCAAATCCCAAGAGTAAGTTTGGTTAGATTGAAATTAATGGTGAAAAAAAGTGAAGTGATAGAAAGGAAAATTATTTTTCTAGTATACATTCAGTTAACATGAAAAAATTTCAAAAAATTGTAAGAAAGTGTCATTTTATTATTTGGATAAGAGGAAAATTTGAAGAAAGAAATATAATGATTTACATAAATTGTCCTTATTATTATTTTTTCAGATAAAGGATACACACATTAGGTTTTGATATTGTGTATATGATGTATTATAAAGTAGTTGATGTAAATTGAATTTTGACGATGTGTACATGAAGTATAGGGGATAACAATAGTTGTCAACGAGAAGTCCTTTCTCATCCGGGTATAGAATCAACAAATTCGACTCTGCTCGGATCTTTCTTTTCATCTATGATAATTTCCACAAACATAAATTTTACTTTTTATAGGCCCAATTTTTTTTAGATCAAATCCTCATACAACATTCATTGATCTTCATCAGGACTTTTTTTCTGTCAGAAGTGCATACAAATTGACATATGAAATGGTGCATGGGCGAGAGGAGCTACCAGTAACAGGATCAAGCCTTTGGCAGAAAATCCAATCGAGTTGGAAAGATATTTGGCGCATCAAGACCCCTCAAAAACTTCAATTTTTTCTCTGACAATGCTTTTATGATCGAGTCCCGGTGGCTTTGAAGTTGTTTCAGAGACGTATTACTAAAGAGGCTAAGTGTTCTGTTTGTGACCTTGAGTTTGAAACATTATATCATGCTCTGTTTAGCTGCTCTTGTGCTTGCATGGTATGAAAATTTTCTCCACTCCGAATTAATCTTGAGCATTTACCAAGTCAATCCTGGTTGCATCAATGGAAACTTCTTGTTGACGTTTGGGATAAGAGTAAGTCTTCTACCGATCTTTGTAGTATGGGGGCTTTTTTTGTTGTGGTCAATATGGAAAGGGTGTAATGATTGTATGTTTAATCATAAACAGTGGTTCCCTCATGAAATTGTTCGAAAGGTTGTTGATAATTTTTTTTTATTTTAAGGAAGCCTCCAACTTTGATTCATTTTTTCATCCAATCTTGAATCCGCCAAACTTTGGTCCTCCTCGTTGGATCCCTCCTTCTCAAGGAGTAGTCAATCTTAACTTGGATGCATCTTTCTCCCAGTTGTATCATAATTGTGGTGGTGGATTGGTTGTTCGAGATTGGGTGAGCAATGTTCTTCATTTGGAGTCCGCTTTCTTTCAAAACTTTTCTTGTGCAGGAGTGGTTGAGGCTTTGGTCTTAAGGCATGGTTTGAAGCTTATCTAAGATTGAGGATATAGGACTATGATTGTTGAAGGTGATTCTCCTTCACCCTCAGTCCCTCTTAGCATCTATGGTGGTGGAAGATGTTAAAGTGTTCAAGAGGTCCTTTCAGAAATTATCTTAATAGTGGATCCCTCGATCAGGCAATTATGTGACGCATGAGATTACTCGTTGGGCCCTTCTTTCCGAGGGATCTTCTTCTTTTGAGATTTCTAAATCCTCAAAGATTGGTCAGGCTTTGTCTTTTGATTTCTTTGCCTTATATTCTTAGTATTGTAATTTTTGCTTTCGAAAAAAAAAAATAAAAAATCGAGCCACATGGTATCCGAGCATTCATTAGATTACTTATCTTTTATGCCAGGTGGACAGCCTTCCTCAGTTATTGGTACACTACATCACAAGAGAGTTGTATCCTGTGGGCTGTTATAAATTATAATGCGGGTTTGGTTTTGGAGCCAAATTTAAAATAGGCAAAAGGGTCCCAAAAAAACCATGTGCTTTTAAAAAGGTGTAAAAAATTCTCATGTGTTTTTTTTTTGAAGCATATCACACTCTCACATTTATAAAAGTGAGCAATTTACCTCCTCTTGCACATATTATATTTTTCTATGACCATTTTACCCTTTCTATTATTAAAAAAATAGGAGATTTTTTTCCAGAAAAAAAAATCCGATCACAATTACTTAATAAATTTTTTTGAGAGGAGAGATTTTTTTTTTATATTAAGTTATATCAATTTTTAAAAAAATGCACAATTACATAATAAAAAAATTTGAATTTTTTTTTCCGAAAAATTTTTCATTAGAAAGAGAGGGTTTTTTTTTTATATTAAGTTTTCCCTTACCTTAATAATAAAAAAAAAGGAATTTTTTTTCCCAAAAAAAAATTTTGGAAATTGTTTCCGAAAAAAAAAAACTAAATATGCATAATAATAATAATAATAATTTTTAGAATTTTTTTATTTTTTCAAGAATTATTTTATTTTCATAAATTCTCTTTCTTTCTAATGAATTTTTTTTCGGAAAACAAAAAAAAAATCCAAAATTTTTTATTATGTAATTGTGCATTTTTATTTTTTTCGTAAATTGATATAACTTATATATATAAAAAAAACCTCTCCTCTCAAAAAAATTTATTAGGTAATTGTACATATTTAGTTTTTTCCCCGAAATTATTTTTGGAATTTTTTTTTCAGAAAAAAAATCTCTTTTTTTAATAATAGAAGGGTAAAATGGTCATAGAAAAATATAATATGTGCAAGAGGGGGTAAATTGCTCACTTTTGCAAATGTGGGAGTGTGATATGGTCCAAAAAAAAAAGCACAGGAGAGGTTTTTTGCACCTTTTTAAAAGCACAGGGGTTTTTTTTGGCCCTTTTGCCTTTAAAATATTCAAAACTCAAGATTTTGTGAAATTTTGGAAGAGGCAAATTTCATATATTCAAAGCTCTAAGATTTAATTGAGGGTACTCAACATAATTTTCTAAAAAAAATTTGGAGTGTACGTGGGGGTGGGGGATCTGCCCGTCTAGATACTATATATGTGACCATAGCTTTAAAGATTTAAAGATGAAAGGAACCACTTTAACATTGTTTTAACATTTTTTGTATTTTCAAAATCACATTTGGCATTATTAAAATGAAACCAAATCATCATCGCCTTAACCTCGTATGATGTGGTCAATTACATAAAATTTCACCAATGGAATGAGAATTCATCAAGAAAATTTGACACAAGTTTTACATTTTGTCGAAGGCACAAATTTTTTTTGGTCAAAATGCACAGTTCTTCGCTAACTCCATGACTCCGCTTGTCAAGCACATTTTTTCAACAATGAGCTAAGCTAAGCTAACCTAAGCCAATGTATGTGTTCAGGCTCAACCAATTCCAAAATCAAATTTCTTCCATTCTCTGTAAAGCTTAATTTCTTTGTTCAGCTTCAAAAGTCCCAATCTAAGAATTAGATATAAGATGGAAAAGACTAGAAAAGAGTGTGATTATCGAATGATAACAAAGAATGCAAACTTGGTTCCTCTAATGATGAAAATATTGTTGTTTACGGTGTGTGTTAGGGTTGAAATGGGGCAAACAATTTAGAATCATCAGTGACTTAAAAATTGAGATTAATCCGTGGAAAAACCGAATACATGCGGTAAAGTTTGTGCAACTGGAACCATCTTTTATGTTGAGTTTGTTATGCAGGAATGGAATGAAATGACATTCCAATCATTCATTTGTCTAGTATGAATTTTTAGATTGGAATGATCATTCGTTGAACTGAAAATTCATTCTATAGTTACCATTCCATTCTCAAGTAAGATTAAAAAAACTGATGTTCCCAATAAGTCTTTCACCACATCACCAATTCCACCCCACCTCCACTGCCTTCCACTACCGCAGCCTTCCATCGCCTCCACGGTCGTCTTCCACCACCACCACCATTGTCATCGCCTTCCACCACCACCACCACCACCACCCCACTTCCACTGCCTTCCACCACCATCGTTGCTGTCTTCCACCACCACCCACACTATTGTTGCTTTCTACCATCACTGCTGCCGCGACGTTACATCAACACCACTATTTTTTTAAAAAAATTAGAGAATAATGTTATTTTGTTAGTTTAATTTATTCGTCACAAAGAAGGGTATTTTAAATAATTCAATTTGAACTTCATTCCATTCATACATATTTTTATTTTTGCAACCAACTAGTAGAATGAGAATGATCATTCCATTCAATTCCCACTTACATTCCATTCCATTTTTGTGTACCAAAACGTAGTCTTAGGGCTTTCAATCTACTTTCAACCTAAGTTTGAATAATGGACATAAAATCAAGGCTAAAGTGCAATAAACCCCCCCAGTTTCAAAATGATGCACAATACCCCTTTTCTTTTTTTGGGTGCAACAAACACTCTCCAATTTACAAATTAGTGCAATTTGCTTCTATTTTATACTATTTGGGTTAAGAATTAACGTAAAATGACGAAAATACCTAGATAAAAAAATAAAAAAAATTAAAAACAAGGAAAAGAAAGAAAAAAAAGTAAGTAATTTATTAAAAAATTTAAAAAAAAGAACTTTAATTTGCTAAAAAATACTAAAATAAATTACTGAAAAAAAGAACTTTAATTTGTCAAAAAATACCAAAAAAAATTGGTGAATTAAAGTTCTTTTTTTTTTGGGTAATTGTTTTTGGTATTTTTTTGGTAAATTAATCACTTTATTTTATTTTATTTTTTGTTATCTGTGAGGGTATTTTTGTTATTTTACATCAATTCTTAATCCAAATAGGAGCAAATTGCACCAATTTGTAAATTGAAAGTTGTTTGTTGCTCCCAAAAAAAGAGGGAGTATTGTGCATCATTTTAAAACCAGTGGAGAGTTTATTACACTTTGTCCTAAAATCAAATATTTTGATTATCTATTTAGAAGGAATGCCTAGGCAAACAAAAGGTAAAATAAATAAAGATAACAAATTTAGGTCGCTCTGATTAGGGGTGTACAAAGAACCGGTGGAACTGGAATCGTAAGGAACCGTAACTGAACCAAACCGTTTACTACGGTTCAGATTACAAATTTTAGGAACCGTTCACTACGGTTCTATTTCTTGTTCCAAGTCAAGGAACCGAAACCGGAACCGTTATATATATATATATATATATATATATATATATATATATAATAATAATAGCTTCTAAGTTCTAGTATTCTATATAAATATATATATAGAGTATAAAATATATAATATATAAATAAATATTAATACCTTCTAAATTCTAGTGTTCTATTTATATATAAAGTATAAAATATAAAATATAGATAAATACTAATAGCTTCTAAGTTTTAATGTTTTATATATTTATATAATATAAGATATATAAATAAATAAATACTAATAGTTTCTAATCTATTGTTATAACTAGAATTACACAAGTATGAGTATGTATCTTGCCAATGTTTAAAAAAAAAAAAAGTTGACAAGGAATTGTTAAAGAACTGGAACCGCAAAGAACTAAAACCGAACTCCACGATTCCGGTTCTGGTTCCAAAATTAGGTAACCATTAAAAACGGTTCCAATTCTGATTCCATCAAGAACTATATAAAACCAAATCATGTGCACGTCCGCCTCTAATGTATAAATATGTTACATATACTATTCATAGCATTATTGTGGGCTTCATCCGTGACATGTCAACCTTTATCTGTGACCAGGGCCGGCCCTGGGCCTAGGCGGCCCAGGCAGCCGCCTAGGGCCCCCAAAATTTTTAATTTTTGAAGGGCCCCCAATTTTGCCAGGCCCAATACTATTACTGGATTTCATTTTTTAAAAAAAAAATTGTTAACTATACCCAGTACTACTAGGCTAGCGGGCCTCATTTAAAAGATTAAAATTATTGAACAAGCCCAATAGCATCTGGGCCTCACTTTTCTTTTAATAAAAAATACAAGTATTAGCTTATTAGGTTCACCGATTTTTCATTTTTGCTTCTTTCCTCACAGACACAAAATTGTTCCTTTTCTTCTTCTTTCCTCACAGCAAGCACTGAGCAGGCAACTTGCAAGATTATTTCAATTGAAGATCGTCGTCCACCGTCCACCATAGTCCGATTCATCTCTTAGGTAGGCTTCTCTCTCATTTTTTATTTTCTAGTTCCATACTTCTAGAAGGGGAGCTTTGATCATAATTTGATTTGGGGGTTTAGGGTTTGAAATTTTTTTTTTTTTAGAAAATAAGGATTTGAAATTTATAATTCTTTGATTTGGTTCGTTTTCAAATTGTTAGTAATGCTCTTGATTTCATATTTAATTACATTTTCTTTAATTTTTTTGTAATTGTGCAATTGAAATTATTGAATATGCATACATATTACAGTCTATATATATATATATATATATATATATATATATATATGATAAATCTTTTGCCAAATGAAAAATGATTAATATAATGAAAGTTTGAACCAAATGAGAACTTGAATGATTACATTCAACAGCAAAAGTGAGCCTCATGTTTGATTTTCACTTACACTATCTAATGAATCAAAAGTGGTTCAATTCTCATTCAAGTGGATCGTGCTATTTATAAAGCACCAAGACCAAGATTTTTTTTTTCAATGTGCTTATCGTCTAATTTTAATAAAAATTTTGCACTCCTATAAAATTTATCTGCGTGTGAAAGTTTTTGTATAAAGGGTCCCCGATATGAAAGCCCGCCTAGGGCCTCTCAAAATTTTTGTAATCTCAGGGCCGGCCTGTCTGTGACGTGTGCAGCTCTACATACAGCTAACATAAATGCAATGCAAATAAAAAGAAAAGACTTCACTTCCTTCAGTTTTTTCTTTTTTTTTTTTTTTTTCATATGAAAGGCACACATAAGTTTCGATATTAGAGGAGATTTTACAGTTTTGCAATAATTACAAAACATTATGCTAAAATAGACTCTCTTTTTTTTATTCAAAGCAAAGCATCAAAGTCAAAAGTGCAATGCAAGTCCACTGTCCCCACAAAGTATATAAAAAGGTAAAAATATCGGCAACGCAACAAAAAATTCATGCCAGAAAATGGCATTAAAAAAGAAAAGAAAAGAAAAGCAGGAGAGTATGAACAAAATACATTTTCAACATGGCATCTAGAAGCCATGGAAGAAACAAAATGGCTGTCTTTTTCCATGCTAGCCACTTCTATAGTACAAAATCATTCCCATTCAGAAGAGAATATAATTCAGGTCAAGTCTCATATGAGTTGAATATCAGCCACAAATGAATCATTAGTCATCATCGCTATAAAGAAAGTGTTAACGTTAGCTAGCTTCATCCCTGTCCAATATACTAATGAATGGTATGAAAACAAGTAATGAAACCAAATGAGGTAACAGATAAGATCAACATCGAAAATATAGTTATTACTCCACTAAGAGAACTAAAACCCACTCTTTACGTGTAGACATACATGACCAAAAAAATTATGTTGATCATGACCACCCAGGGCATTAAAAATAGAAAAGCAAGGGAGTATGAACAAAACACATTTTGAACATTGCATCTAGAAACCATGGAAGAAACAAAATGGCTGTCTTTTTCTATGCAAGCGACTTCTATCGTATAAAATCATTCCTATTCAGAAGAGAATATAATTCAGGTCAAGTCTCATATGATTTGAAGATCAGCCACAAATGAACCATTAGTCTGAGTTAAGTACATCGTCACTCTAAAGAAAGTGTTAGCTGCATCCCTGTCCAATATACTAATGATACGAAAACAAGAAAGTGTTATCACAACTATAGCTATTACTGCACTAAGAGAACTAAAACCCACTATTTACTTGTAGACATACATCACCACAAAATTTATATTGATCATGACCACACAGGCTCAGCAGTATCATTAAACTAGCATTTAAAAAAGGTATTTTTGATTTCAAGACTCGAATCGACATACTAGTACTACTAGGAATACTGAAGGTAAGCTTAAAATCAGTGAATGATAATTGGGAACATATATATCTTTCCTGCTGTTTCTATTGTTTCTTACTTCTTAAGGTGCTTGCAATTGGGAAGACCATGCTTGCTCCCCGAAGCCTCGATTCTGTTTATCGATTAAGACTAAGCTCTCTGTGTAAGTATTGACACTAAATGCGACATCATCTCCACGCATACCAAGAGACTTGAGTTTTTGATCCTTCATGTCAGCTGAAAACATCTCCTTATCTTTTGTCATGAGAACTTCACCATTCCTCTTCAAGCCAAGAAATTTCACTGTGAAGGCATTGGTCCATGACTCCACATTTGTCCATGACTCCACGACACCGTATTGTTTCATCACCCAGATTGACACTTTCCCCTCCGAACAATCATTTTGGAACACACAAAGTGAGTCTTGAAACACTGCAACAGACAACCCACGAACCTGTACCCATCTAGGACACCCATGCACTTGTACCCATCTAGGACGCAGACTCTTTGGTAGCTCCATCAAGGAGAAAACCTCACTACCCAAATTGAATGACAAGATGTACGGGAAATGATCACCCCCTCCGCAAATCCAATGGACAGCCCCATTGAGACAAACATTAGATGCATCAGTTCGGATATTAGGTATGTAACCAGAAGCACTAATGCGTCTCCAAGAACCCTCTTTGAGAGAGTAAATGTCAACCTCAGGGCCACCATCAACATAAGCAATTCTAACCACCTTATAGTCATTAGTTGTGGAATCGAATCCATATCCAAGAGCACGCTCATAAGGACCGTGAGAATCGAAGGTAATGCGAGGCTTAGGAAGTACTATTAATTTCCTAATAGTAGGGTTCCACAAATATAGAAGATCGGTATGGAACAGTATGCAATCGATAAGGCATACCAAGCCATTGCAAGAACCAATAATGTCGAAAAAACGGCAAAGCCTTGTGATTGGACTACTTTGGAGGTTCAAATGGTACTCGGTGAGAGATTCGTTATCGAGATACAAGGAGAAAATTTCTTGGTTTTCATCTTCAGTGTAGTGCCTAATGAGAAGTAGGTGAGTGTTGTTGATGTTGTTCAAATGGGTTGTGCGATTGAAGAAAAAGGTTACGAAATTTTCGCTACTGATGAGAGAACACCAAGATTTGCAGACGCACCTGAATTGCAGAAGAGTTCTCACCGGTAGTCTTGCAAGAATTTCCATCATCAATTCGTTAGATAAGTAGTCCGACATTGTTGAACCCTATAAGTAAACCCAGGAGAGAGAGAGAGAGAACAACCAGTAGGGAAATTCTAACCGAGCCTAGGGTTTTTGAAAGCTGTGATTAAATCATATAAATAAACCCAGGAAAGAGATGGAGAGCAACCAGTAGAGAAACAGAGACGCTAGTGCTACAACTTGGAAGGATTTTAATTGTTGAATTACAGATATGCCTCCACACATGTTTAGAATCATGCCTTTGAAATATATTGAATTATCAGGTCTACTCCTATTGAAAAATCACACCACTTTAAGTGTAAAATAAAGTTGAAACTGTCGATCAATCACCATATACATGATACAAGAGAGCTAGGAATCACGGAGCTACATTTTGAGACGGTTAAGACAACATACGGATATGACTTTAAAAAAAATATGATACCTAATGATACGTTAAAAAATTAATAATCTATTATTTTTTTATATATTCAATTTTTATATTTGATTAGTTTTTCATTCAATATGAATGACCCAAATTCTAAGAACGGATCTTCCTTCTTCATCATCTCTTTTTCTTTTTTTTCTCTATTTCTCTTTCATCGTCAATTTAGGATAATAAGTCATTTTGTTTTTTTTTTAAATAATGAACTTTTTTATTATTACAATTAGACATTGAGTTTTTTATAAAAAAAATATTTATAATTTTGTCCAGTCGTATCCCACTAATATCATGCCATAATAAAAAAAATCATACCCTATTCTAGACGTATTACATCCGTATCAGACTCCTAGCCATATCCCAACTATATTAGAGACGTATCTGTGTCGATATGTATCGGATATGGTCACGACAACTCTAGAAAAATATTCGTGCTTCCTAGCAGAAAAGGTAGTGATTAATAATACGAGGGAAAGGTACGAATTGAGGAGAAAAAAATAAATTAATCATCAAGATAAACAAATATAGGTATACCAAGAAATTAAAAAGCAAATTCTATTGACTCTACTCTGTTTGGTTGGATTTATAATTCAAAATAAAAAATTTAGTCTTTGGAATCAAAAGGGTTTAAAATAGAATTGGATTTCATGAAATTTGAAATCCCAAAATATAGTTGAAGTCGGGCATCACCTAGTGTTAGAGGGGCTAATTTGTCCCACATCGGATCGGAATGAGGAAAGACTTCGGCATATAAGGGAGGTATGCAGCACTACCTAACAACTTAGACTTTTAGGTTAGAGGGAAAGCACCCGACCAATTACATTTGGTATCAGAGCCAAATCCAGTCTTTGGTTAAGTATTACACCAAGCACCCGGCCCGAAAGTGTCCGGGTGCGCCCGACCACAATGAGTGCATTACGAGTTTGGATGGAGGAGAATGTTAGAGGGGCTAATTTGTCCCACATCAGATCCGGATGGGGAAAGACTTGGTATGCAGTGTTACCTAACAGCTTAGTTTTTTGGGTTAGAAGGCAAGCACGTTACACCCAGTAACCAAGTTCGTAAAGTGTCTCAATTTCCCAAACAGGTGTGCCTATGCTCAAGTTCCATCTCCCATGTTTGTCCGGAGAATATATATATATATATAGTTGAAGGTAAGAGCATTTAAGTTGTCAAACCTATTTTGGAACAAGGGTTAAAGTAAAAAATAGGTCAAAAAATTGTGGAGGGGGAATTGTGTTGATAGCTCACTTAGGTAAACCAGTAAAAGCTGTAACTTTGTTTTTTACTTCAGTAGCTCATGCTACTACTACAGAAGCTCTTATATCGAGATATAGTGTTACATTATTGCTTCAATGGGGGTATAAGGAGGTTGACATTGAAATACTACTGTTTTACTACAACAGTTGCCAGAATGTAACTTCGTACGGGACTATAGGTGCCTAGAAGCTGCAATAAAGTGCTAGCTCATGAGATAAGCAAAGGAGCTTTGTTGGGGAAAATTGTTGGGTTTGTGGCTCAAATTCAGTTGCGACAGTTTTCTTTTCCGTTTTGGAAGCATAAAGACTTGTGGAGCAAAGCTGAAAACTTGGGGAGAAAGTTGTATACATCTATTTTAGAGTTGTGATTAAATTAGTAACTTCTTGTTAGACAAGGTATGAGAATCCTTGTTCAAGAAGGAATTGGTTTTGGAGACTCTATAAATAGATGTAAGGTTAAAAAAAAAAAAGTGAGAGAGGAAAAATGTAAGGGCTTTGGTGAGTGTTGTGAAGAGATGAGAAGGTGTATGTAATTCCGGGGAGAAGATGTCAAGAGAGGGTGAAAGATTGTGTGTGGTAAGCATACTTTCCACGTGTTGTATATTCTCTTCTCAATATAATGAAATCTCTCTCTTCATGGACGTAACCCTAAAGTTGGGTGAACCGTGTAAAATATTGTGTTGTGCATGGATGTGGTTGATTGTTATCTCCATATATGCTTGTATGATTATTGATGTGATCATATATTTTCGTTATGCCGAATGAAGGGGATTAAATTCCCAACAACTGGTATCAGAGCCAATGATGGGTCAGAGCCTATGGTTGGTCCTAAAATCAGAGCCAAATATTGGTGATGTGTTAGAGCAAAAGGTTGATCGTGAAGATTTATGGAGATATAATCAAAGCTGATGAAGACACGATGATGATGATAGTGTGAAGCCTATGAGGAACAAGTCTTGGAATACGCTGGAGAATGCTCATTTTCAAGATGGGGCAAGATGATGGTATGAAGAAGGGATGTTCGTTGTTTTCGGCCTAAAAAAACAGTGAGTGAGAAAATAAGAGGGTGTGAGGGTAAAGATGATGAGTGATGATGATGATTGATTGGTGGGTTGCCATGCGTGAGCAATTGAACACCAATGGGGATGATGTGATAGAGTTCAGTTCGAGGTGGAGGAATCTTCAGTTAAGGTGGAGCTATGCAGGAGCGCGTTGATGGAATTTGAGCCAAGTTGAAGATTGTTAGGTTTGCAGGTTAAATTCAGTTGCAACAGTTTTCTTTTCCGTTTTGGAAGCCTAAAGACTTGTGGAGCAAGGCTGAAGACTTGGGGAGAAAGTTGTATACATCTATTTTAGAGTTGTGATTGAATTGGTAACTTTTTGTTAGACAATGTATGATAATCCTTGTTCAAGAAGGAATTGGTTTTGGAGACTCTATAAATAGATGTAGGGTTGAAGGGAAAAAGAGTGAGAGAGGAAAAATGTAAGGGCTTTGGTGAGTGTTGTGAAGAGATGAGAGGATATATGTAATTCCAGGATAAAGATGTCAAGAGAGAGTAAAATAGTGTGTGTGGTAAGCATATTTTTCGCGTGTTGTATATTCTCTTCTCAATATAATGAAATCCCTCTCTCCATGGACGTAGCCCTAGAGTTGAGTGAACTATGTAAAATATTGTGTTATACGTGGATGTAGATGTGGTTGATTGTTATCTCCATATATGCTTATATGATTGTTGATGTAATGATATGCTTCCGCTGTGTCGAATGAAGGGGATTAAATTTTCAACAAAAACAACTAATGTGGATTGGTATTAAAGGATCTTGTCCCACATCGGATCCAGATGGGAAAGTGATTGGGTATAAATGGGTGGGTATGTAGCACTACCTAATAACTTAGGTTTTTGAGTAGAGAGCAGATGCTCGACCCGTTACAATTGGTATTAGAGCCAAACTCAGTCATTGATTCAGTACCACACCTAACACCCACCTAAGGATCCAGGTTGTTACTGGGTCCTCCCGTAATTAGGGAGGACGGGCAGACAAGGTGGTCCAGTTGCAACGAAGGTGTTGCGAGTTCAAATAGGAGAGGTAGGCAGGGGTGGTCCAATCGCAATAAGAGCATTGGATGTATGGCCTACATGGCTTCTTGATGGTATGGGTGGGTATGCAACGCTACCTAAGACGGCTTTTGAATAGAAGACAAGCGCTCGACCCATTACAATTGGGATGTATGGTCTACATGGCTTTTTGATGTTATTCAAGTTGATTGTACCTCTATTTCTATTTAATAATATTTTACCTTTTTGTCAAAAAAATAAAAAGAATTTAATGAAGAATGGTGAAATTTGTAGTTTAAATTTGTCGTGATCATCCTTGCTTTTGTCCCATATGGATAGTAAGCTATTAGTTGTAAGTTTGTAACTTATTAAATTTGTCCATTTTTTTTATTATTATTCTTTTATAGTGAAACACAAGATTGCAATTCTAATTAATAAAGATAAAATAGTAAAAAAATATTTTTATAATTAAATTTTAACTTTTTTCAAACACACAAATGGAAATTCATTTCAAATTCAATCCCATTTATTTTCTTTGTCTAATTCCAAATCTCAACAAGGCTTCGTTTGATTAGATGGAAATTAACAGTGAAAAGTGAATGTAAAAGAAAGTGAAGGAAATGAATGAAAGGAAAATAAAATTTTCATAATGTATTTGATTAGCATGAAATTTATTCAAGAAAATTATGAAAATTTTGAATAACATGAAACTTACTATATAAAAAAAGCATTATTGTAAGTTTATAAAACTTTCTATAAGAAATCAAAATTTTCTTGTATTTTTTTAAGAAAAAATTTATGAAATAATAATGTAGTAATGAAAAGTTATTTTCCCTCAAAATTTTTCTTTTTGTGCTAACCAATCTTCTATAATATTCAGAAGTTTTTCATTTCCATTGTTTTTGGGGACCATTTCCATCCAACCCTCTCCACCATCCATGTAAATTATGTAATCAACTAATCATATTCCATATCTAGAAAAATGCTTGTAGAAATTTTAAATATAAAAAGTGCCTCCACTGGTCACCACAATATTCTGAAAAATATTGTAAAAGACCCAAAAAAAAAAAAAAAAAAACTACACTCCTTGCAATATTTACCATGACCAAAAATATATATAAAAAATAATACTCTTTGTATAATTGTATTTGGTCGGTAAATTTTATGCATTTTTATGTTAGTTTATAGAATGGTGGGTTCTCATGGTTAAAAGGTCACGGTAGAAGACAATGGCACTCCTTGGGAAGATTTTGGTCAACTTCTAGTCAAAGACTCGATCATTAAATCCTAACCGTTCATCTTGATACCTGACCCACCTGTGGTTTCGTCAGACCTCGTCGGTTTCAGCGCCGGATAGCTTCCACTTACAGATTCCTCCACCCTTTTCCTTATCTCTCTCACGCACAGAGATTTTTAGAGAGAGAAAGTGAGAGATTTGTAGAGAGAGAGAGATTGGGAGCATCAATGGCTGAACACTCTGGCGATTTAGACCAACTCCTTGACGGTAAGAAACTGACTCTCTCGCTCTCTCTAATAATTGTTTTCTGAATCACCTTTAAATTGTTTCAGACGCTTTGGATGATTTCCAGAATCTCAATCTCACTTCTTCCGCTACGAGGTTTGGTACTCTCTTTTGTGTATATATATACACACGCACACACACAAAATAAATACACACAAACACATATATGTTCTTCAAAGCTTTGGCATCTGGTTTCTAGCTGTATATATATATATATGTATATATATATATTATTCAAGTTGTGGTATTTGTTTTTTAGTTATGAAATTCTTAAAAATAAATTTATGGCTATGAAGAAAAGGGTTAATTATGCTTGTAGGACTGGAGATGGTGGAGTTAACAAACAAAAGAGTTCTTCTATGCCTGGTGAGGTTCAGGGGTTGGGCATGGGTTTGCCTGATTTGAGAAGTAAGAAAAAGGGTAAGGAAAAGGTTTCCAAGGAATCCCATGTTTCGGAGGCTCTTGATAAGCTTAGGGAGCAAACTAAGGAGGCTGTTAAGGGATTAGAATCGGTGACTGGTGCAAAACCCAGTGGAGATGATTTCGGAAAGGATGCTATGATGGAGGATTGGGTTAAACAGTTTGAGGAGCTTGCTGGGTCTCAGGTATGTCTTCGGTTCATGTTAGGGTCCTGGTTTTGTTTCATTGATTAAATTTTGTCATTATATGTTCCATTATGCTTTTTTGGTTTGAATAACTCTGAAATTGTGAATTGTAGTGGAAATTTGATGTTGTTGGTTATTGCCTGTAGCATATGGATCAGAAATTTAATGTACTCTTAAAGAAGTTAAAGAAAACAGTTGATATTCTCTTGTAAATGTTTTGTTTTACATTTATGGCAAAAGCATGTGATAATTTACTTGAAGAAATCATGTTGCTTTGATAATTAATTGATTATCATGTGAAATTGTGGCAAAGTGTTGAATGGACCTAATTATTGTCCTTAAGTAACCTTATTGGTCAGCCTTCCAAGGGGATCATGAACTCATACTTGAATGCAATTTTAGCTGCAGTGGCCGAAATGTGGGCATTTAACGGTTTTTTTGGTACAAGGGATGGGTTGTTTGAAGGGAAGTAGGAGGGACGGAAAACATATCCTAATGAAAGGAACGATGTTTCTATCCTTTTTTTTTTGCTTGAGCATGAATTGGAAGGAGGGCTATTCCATTGATTTTATACTCCATGTATTGGAGGAAGGTGTCATTTAAAGGCAAAACATAAAAAAGGAGTCCCCTTTCCCTCCTTTCCGCTCACTTTTGGGATGTCCCTTCCTACCAAACTACAAAAACACTGTCCATCTCTCTCCTTCTCCTTCCTCCCACTTGTCCCTCTTACCAAGCTGACCTAAGTGATTGTATTATTCTATATATAAATATATATTTTGTTTTGAAGTTTTACTGGATTGAAAGAAGAGAAGAGAAAGAACGATAGTAAGGGGATGGCTTGGAATGTGTGGATCCAGTGGCAACCCAGTTTGCTGGTTAATGTTATTTCAATATCTTTCACACCTCTTTGACTGGTGTTCCTCATTTTCGGGAGTTTCTACAGAGAGAATCTTGACCCCCTCTAAATTTTTGACACAAGGATTAGGGGTAAGAAACACTAGCATGATGTTGAATGGCTTTACTCCAAGTTTGATAACTATGGATCATTTTACTTTCGGAAAAATATCAAGCACGAGCTCTTCGCTGTGAAAAATCTAACAGCTTTATGATTTAGAGAAGCTTGTGAATGGACAGTCTGAAAGCTCATTAGTTTGGCTGATGCCATCTGAGTTGAACAGTTTCATAATTGATCAACTATTTATATTATTGAATTCCCCCTCTTAAACTCTCACACGTTTTCTCTAAATTTTGTAGCCTCCATTTGTCACATCATTCCCTGATGAAGTGAGGTTGTGGGAACCTTTTTAGTTCGCACGATTACGTGGCAGCTACTCCTGATGCCTATTGCTTTGACACTTGTGTTAGATAGCATGGACATACTTATTTGCAAAGATTCTCTGGGACGAGAAGATCTATGTTACGCCGGTGTAAATACACCGGGTGAATTTGGATCGTACGTGTTGTACACGACTCACAATACATATTAAACACATACGAATAAGATTTACATGTTAAACACATACGGATGAGATTCACCCCTGTGTATTTACACCGGGTGCATTGTAGACGTTCTTCTCTGGGACCCAGATTGAGTGTTGTTTTAATGTGCTGAAACTGTGTAGTTTTACTTCTAAAAACTTTAATATTCAAGGCAATGTGTGTGTATCATATTTTCATTAAATTAAAAGTGGTAATCAAACATTAACCTTTTTCCCAGCCATTTTGATGTATCTGTGTACCTTTTCTTGGAATTTTTGCATTTTGTTTCATTGCAACCTTATTGACAGACTTACAGCCAGTGCCCCATGCAGCCTTGGACATTTCACCTCCTTGGAATGCTCAAGTTAGTCCCCAAAATTGAAGATAAGTGTAAAAGGACATGAAAAAACTTCACATTTTCACCTCCTTGAATGCTTAAGTTAGTCTCCAAATATTGAAGATTAGTGTAAAAGGACATGAAAAAAACTCGGAAAATGTAGGGTTGCTTTTAAATTGGGGATCATTTTGACATTCAATTGACCAAATGGTGTGGGGTCATGAGAGGAAGTTGAATCAACTCCATGTTGATAAATGCTTTGCTTGTCCCTGCTTTGGTGGCTTTAGTAGATTACGCTTTGCTTCTTTTCCTTAAAACATCCGCTGTCTACTTCTGTTAAAAAAAATTTCTGTGTTGTGATTTTTTTTTCATTTGTGCTCATTGTTGCTATCTTAGCTTATGAAACCCATTTATGGGGAACCGTGCAATTTCACCTTCTCAATGGGTGGTGAGGAGACTAAGATCCTTGTTGCGAAACAAAATGCCCTTCCCTCCCCCACCTCCACAGCTCATCCATCAGTGTTGCTGTCACTTCTTGAGAGTATAGTTTTGTTATTGCTGCACTCAATTGCAATGCTGATATTTTTTCAATGAAATTCATATAAATGATATATTATGCTTTTTGGCAAGTACTACACACATATTTGTGTCCCAAGTGTGACTTGAACACTACAACCCCCTTGCAAGGTTTGGGGTTGGCAGGAGATACCAGTCAAAGCTAATGGGTAAATTTTTGGTGGTTAAAAATGATATATCACATCAAATAGCCATCTAAATAAATATCCAGCTAATGGGGTGATCTCTCTAAGAAATTTAAGATATGCATTCTTTAGAAATTAATTGCATTGATTTCATATAGTTTCTCGACATTCTGTTCTTTAAAGTGCAGGTTGTCTTACTCTCCCAACCCATTTCCCCCCTCCCCAACAAAAATAAAATAAAAAACCTAAGGAAAGATGCCAACATGGTTTTTGGATTTGACACTTCATTGCATGATGCTGGCCAAAATTAATTTGGTTAGGGTGCATGGATTGAGCTTCAACTTTGGATAAAGCACACTCAAAAAAATTTAGTCAACAACGTGAAAATTTGAGAAAAAGGCGCTTGTGTTTTTCTGCCTCTAGTAATTAAGCTGAAATTTTGGTGTCTAGTTATTAAAAAAGATGCATAGGAAATCTGGGTTCTATCCATTTCCTAAACACACACACACATAAAAGAATTGGCAATTTTGAAACTTCAGATTGATTGCAGGTTAATTCATGAATTATAAACAATGTTGCTGCTCAAGCTCAAATGGACAACTGGTTTAATCTGCCTTACAGAATACCCTCCAGCCGCAAAGACTTCCCTGTTTTCATGTGCCCAACTTGACATTAATGATTATGTTGTTGTCTTTTTACTTAACTCTTATGATAATACTGTGATATGAGCCATCATAAGATATTTTTACTGTGATATGTGGCAAAGTTACATCCTAGAGCCATCATAAGGTATTTTTTACTGCAGAATAGTTGGAGGGAGACGGGTTTCATGGATTTCTTTTTCTCCTTTTTTAAAGTCAAATAAGCTTTCTTTCTAGGAACATTTGTTGGGACTTCTAATCACGAGGGACAAGGTTGGTCATCGGTTGAGAAATGCTGTAACATGATCATGTGCTAAACATGTTAGTGTAGTAATATATTGGTTGGCATAGAATATTATAGAAACACTCTGCCGTCCTATATGGTGTTTCTGATGCATAGAACAAGGTGTAGTATTATATTGGTTTGCGTAGAATATTATAGAATCACTCTACGTTGTGTATGGTGTTTATGTTGCATAGAACAAAGTGGCTTGCAATAATCACTTCAGGATCCAAGAATCACTTCAGATCATCAGAAGGATCACAATGAGTGCTTCAGTTGGAATACATACAGTTGTGTAATGTTACGTATTATCTGTCTCGTTCCGACAATGAGCCTATTTGACAGATTTTCCAACAAGATTGCGATTGCACTAGTGCAATATTATTGTGATACAATTCAAATATTGTAGTTTTGTGAATTGCAGGCTCTTATTGGAGTGATTTAAGGGATTGATTTTAGGAATCTTCCATTAATGTATTTTCCATGTTTATCGTGTGTATTCTTTCACCTATAAATAGAGGTGGTCATTGTAAACAAAACTAAGAGAATACAATAAAAGTGATGTAGCCTCCTGGCTTTGTGTCGTGGATGTAGGCCGTAGTGGCCGAACCACGTTATATTCTTCTGATCTTCTTGTTTAATTTCTCTCTTCAATTTTATTTTATTTTATCAACAGGGTTTAGACTGATGACTTAAGATCGAGTGCTATGGGGCTGGTCTTGAGACACCTTTGTTGATATAGGTTAAGGTTTCAAAAATTTCTTGTTATGGCTTGGATATAGTTCTATAAAAACTTGTGGACGGCTAATTGCTGTTCTTAGCAAAGAAAAGAAGTATTGCCAAAAAATATGTTTTTTACCCCTCGGGATATAAATATATGTTCTGATAATTCTCGTCTAATTTTTATTTCTAATAAATTTGAGAATGCTGGAATGAGTTAGTAGAGTTACCCGAGAGCTTTAATGGAAAAAATTACTACAAGGTAGAGCACATTATTAGATTTGCTAGTTTGACTGCTTATTTTGAGGGTTGATAAAAGTGTAGGTTGTGGGGATGTTATTTTTTAAAATGATTATTCTTTAGTGGTGGATGTGCAACATTTCTATTCTAGAATTCTAAGAAATTGTTATTTTAGCCAAAAAAATACTTGGAGTAGTTGATTCCTATACACTAAGGTCCGATCACGGACGCCGAATATTATACCTGTTTGTGCCTCTAGTAGAAAATGAGTCTAGGAGCTAGTTGATCTAACATGGCAATTAAGAGAAATCAATGTGATGAAGTTTTAAAGGCTTTTTTGAGGCATGCCTTGGAGTAAGATTGTTCAAAAGCCCCTTGAAGCTTTGAACATTAAGTGGGTTGTTTGTCAGTCAGATGACCACCTGCCAAGACATTGTCAGATCAGCAGCTTTCGTGCTTTCAACTCACATCTCATGGTGCATGTCTCAGTTTACCGTCTTCTTTGCTACAAGCATTACTCTCTTCTTTTATCAGTTTCCATTAAGCAATTTTATAGCCATGTTTCTTTTTTAATTGTTTTGCTATGTATAAATGTTCCCTGTTTGGACAATGTTCTCCCTAATGTGGTGTCTCTTAAATTGAATCAATTAGTCAAACTTTTTATTTTTTATCTTTGTTATTTTCTTCCCAGTAGGTTAGTGAGAGAATGCCGATGAACACAGTTTGTTTATGCATTTTTATGTGTTACTCATCAGTTATCTATCTGTTTCTTCTCCTACTATTTTAAGATTATAATTCATATTTTTGGTACTAAAAGATAATCAAAAGGATATGCCTCGAGTCTTATGTCTCACCTTGAAGGAAACCTCAGCTTAAACTTTTACCCAAAAAGGGAGAAGCAGCATCAACTAGTTGGTGCTGGATACAGCTAGTAGTACAACAAGTCGTCTCCTCCGATGATCTATCTGCATATTCGTTGATTGATCCATCCACTCATCCCTCCGCCGAATGGAATGATGCCTGAAACAATTAGCAGTGCATATATATATTTATATACATGTATTTGTGTGAACTGAGACCTAAAAGATACGAGTGTCCTGGTATGTGTTTATTTATGTACTTGTTTCTTTTATTTGACAATTTCAGGAATTTTATGTTAACACACTACCTAGAAGAAAGTTGTAACCTGATTGTTTTTATAGTTAACTACCTTCGTCTACATGATAGAACTCTCTCTCTCTCTCTCTCTCTGCCTTAGCAAATTAATGTTCAGCAGAATCTTTACTTATCAAATAATAATAATAATAATAATAATAATTATAATGTTCAACGGAAGAAAATCATCTAAGGGAAGATGCTTTATTGAGATTTTCTTTTCCTTTTTTTTGGGGGGGAGGGCGCAGTCAAGCGTGAAAACGCAAGTTTGAGAGTAGCTAATTTGTACCCAGTCTTCCCATCCAAGCACTTACCACTAAGTAATGGTGATGGAGAACAAGTAATGATGCGCATGGATGAGCCGCATGTGTTTCGCCTCTACTTTTGGAGAAGGGGCAATGTGATAGATAACTTAGGGATTTGATGTAATTAGGGCTAATTTTTATTGTTTTTATTATTTTGGTAATATTTTGATTTCAGGGATATTTTAGTACTTCATTATTTTAGGGTTTGGTTGAGTTTGCCTATATAAAGGCTTCTTTATAATTAAACAAGTCATCTTTGATTATTGAATATTATTCGTGAGTTTGAGAACTCTCCCCCTCTTTGTCTTCTTCTCTCTCCTTATTCTTTCTTTTCTTAATCCCTTAGTCTGTTTAGCCTATCTCCTTCAACCTGTCTTCTCCTCCCCATTCTTTGTTCGTTTTCTCACCTCATTCTTCTGGCCTCATCTCGTCTTCTGACTTCTCATCCCCTTCTTTCATTCTAGTTCTAAATCTATTATATCTGTCCTGCATCAGTTTGGTATCAGAGCGCTACTTGTCATACATCAAATGGCTTTCTTCAATCATATATTCATCTTTTTTTTCCCTTGAAATTTGGTCATAGAAAACCATAAATGCTAGATTGTGGCATGTATCCTCAGTGACCACATTTAAACGTTTCGGTGCTTAAGGAGATCCAGTTGCACAATTTTAGATCCCAACTGTTTTGGAGTTTGCCACTTATGCTGAAAATTGGGACTTTTCTTATTTGGACTAGGTGCCCAAATCAAATAGAGAAAAAATCGGTTGTTTTTAGAATTTAACCATCACTTATTCAAATTTTAAATTGTTGACCATCATTTTATGCATGTTTAATTTTTTTTTTTACTTTCCAAAATGTATGGGAACCAAAATTTGTACAAAATTAAGCAATGGAGAAGTAAAGCAGGTCCATGCCTAGTTTTGGGTGATTGCTCCCACATATGTACACACACAAAGGAATATTTCTTTGTAAAATTGTAAATGCATGTGTGTGGTGTATGCACTTGTTTTTCTTTTAGGCAATGTAAAATGGGATCTACAGTGGGCCAATGGCATTGCTTTGTTATCTACCAGTAACATCAATGATAGTACTATAAGGTGTTTACCTTGTTTCCTTGTCCATTTTGTCTCTGCTATACAATACTTTACAATCTGTCAAGGAGTAGGGGAACTTTAATTATTTTCTTTTCTTTGTCCAGGACATGGAGTCCATTGTAGAGACCATGATGCAACAGCTGTTGTCAAAGGAAATTCTTCATGAACCTATGAAAGAAATTGGAGAAAGATATCCAAAATGGTTGGAAGAGCATAAGGATAGATTAGGCAAAGAAGAATATGAACGATACTCCCACCAATATGCACTCATAAAAAATCTGAATGGAGTTTATGAAACTGAACCTGGCAATTTCAACAAGATTGTTGAGCTCATGCAGAAAATGCAGGAATGTGGCCAACCACCTAATGACATTGTGCAAGAGCTCGCTCCTGGCTTTGATCTAGCAAGTCTTGGCCAATTGTAAGTGTTCTAATCTATTTCTTATCACAGCCTAAATTCTTAAGAAACATGCAATAACATGCATAAATTCTTAGACATTTATTGTTCAAGATTTGTTATTGAACATTCCCCCCCCTTTTTATGCAATACTTCCTTGTGTGTGAATTTTAAGATGGATGGTGAACTTTTAAGAGAAGATGATATTAGTAAAGTGGTATTGGATGGACTCATTGACTAATATTAGAATTTATTTATCAATTTTGCTTCAATATGTAATAGAAATTGCTAGTTTTGTGGTGGACTATTGGTCAAGGTGTGAAATTATTTTAGCTTGGTTTGCTATTGGAGAGAGGCTAGAAAGAGGGTGGCCAGTACAGCAAGCTCTCCCTCTCAGCCCTCAATTGGATTCTTTCTTATATCATTCTTAGATAGGTTATAAGACTTAATTAGATGACTGAGAGAGAGAATTCATGCATGTTTTTTGGGCTGAGATGATTATTCATCTTATTAGCTTTGTTTTTAACATAAAACTATTCTTTTACATTTCACAGAATTGAAATGTCATGAACATCAAGTAAAAAGTGAAGCAGTTTCAAATTATGTCATTTATTTAATACCAAATAATAATAGCTTAACTGGCCATTTATCTTCCTCTTGCAGATCTCCGGAGATGCTGGAGTCTCAACAAAATTGTTGTGTAATGTGAGGCAATGTCTCCGTTGTTGTGGCTGGTCTCGCCTTCAATCTCTCTTCGTTTCATGCAAATAAATTTGTTTCACTGGAAATTTATTTACATCTCAATACTATAATGGTTTTAGATTCTCAATTTCATAGGCTTTTGCGTAGTTCATGGTATACATGTATTTTTTTTAAAATATATTTTTTAATGGGTCGGAATTATGCTGAGGGATGGCTGATACCTTTTTGCACTCACTAGGGTATTTCTCAGATAAGGTGGTGGTCGTCATATTTCTGGCAAAATTGGAAGGGTCATTAAATGGGATTGTGATGGATTATTTTTTTTCTTTTCTCGAAGATATGTACATAAGGTTATTATTAACTGTAGAAGCTATTTCCTTTCGTTTTGCCCTTCAATATGTTATCTTTTTTTAATTTATAATTTAATTCGGGTGGTTTTTTGCATGTGGAAAGTGACAGGATACATCTGCCCTGGTTGGCTTACAGAGGATTCATTTTTTTGGAGAATTGTCGGGTCTGATTGGCTTAATTTTTTAATTTCAGAGAACAGATCAGAAATCTATAAAAAAATAAACAAAAAATGTTTGATGGACGATTTCCTGAAATTCAGTTAGAAAAAGGTTTTGTCGAACAGTCTTTCTGAAAGCATTTTTTTTTTTTTGTTTTTAAAATTCTTGAAAACTGTTTCCAGGAACAAACTGGTCTTTTAGTTTATGTACATTACAGGTCATTTCATGCTAAACTAGAGAGAATTTTTTTCTAGTTTTTAAATATTTTAAAAGCGTTTCATTTCACTTTAAAAAGATTTTATTGGTAATTTTTTATTTTTATTTTGGTAGTGATATAAGAACATTTGTTTATCTTGAACTTGTCTAGAATAATCTGTCAAATAAAGGCATGTAATCAGAATCACATCGGATAGTGGTTTTTAAATATTAAAGGGCTTGTGATAATTAAGTTTAATATAGAGTTATAGATAATGAGCGAAATTGATATGTGGATTTCAAATCAACTTATTTCAAATTTGAAGTAATTAACAAATACAAATAATTTTCAAGAAGAACAACTATACGAGTTAAATGGACATCAATTTACTACAACAATGGTGTGTGTTTGTTTAATTGAACTTTCGGGAATTTTTTTTTACACAAACAATGCGCAAATGGTATATGAAATTAAATCAATGAATTTTCTGAAGAATGAAAAAATGGTAGTATATTTGTGAATATGTGTGAGATGTGCAGTGGTGTGGCTAAGCATCAGATGGTGCAATCCAATGCCTTCCATTAACAAAACTCTTGACAAGGAATGGATGGGCCAACTCGTAATCCAGCTCTCGGGCCCATGATACACCCTGCACCGCCGCAACTCCGGGCCCATAGCACTTGTAGACTCCAAAAAACACAGTCCTGTGGTGAAAAAAGCATTTTAATCAAATCAAATAATGGAAATTTGAGTTCAGAAGTTGCTAGCTATTGTATCTGGTAAAGTCCCTACATGGTTGTATCAGTTATCTGAAATTGATTCTCGCTTTATTTTGCATTGGGTTGATTTTGGGTAGGGATGGCAAAGGGGATGGGTTTGCGCAAGGGAAACCCTTTTCCATCCTCGTTTAGCAAAGTTCTTTCATTTTTGTACAAAACAGTTTATTAAATAGAGTGGGACGGGATGGATTTAAGATAGTACCTTTGTAATTGTTGTACAATTTTTTAGTCTTTAATACTCTTATGTGATAAGGTTTATAATAATTTATGTGCACCAATAAAATTTGAATAAGTAAAGGGGTTATATATAATCATAACAGAGTAATTTTGTATGTGTCTAATATATAAGAGTAATATGGTAAATATATAAAATAAATGGGGTGGAACGGGATGGGGTGTCTATCCTCGTCCCCCTCCCACAACTGCACAAATTTTTTCTTTTCATTATGTAACAGTCTCGAAATAATTTAAACTTTTTAAATCGATCTCAAAAACATGATGCGATATTTTGTCATTCCTAGTAGGTTGATGGTTTTCCCATCTGTCTAGCGGAATTATTAGGCCAAAAGAGAGAAGTTGATCCCATTTGATGGTGACAACAAATTAGGACCGGGTCACTATAGCGTGTTTCAAAAAGATATTGAAAATGTCCTTAAGAGTGACACTTTGACTAGTCCTAAACAGGCAATGATTAGAGATCCAAGCAAATGGATTAGAGCTAGATTTAATAAAAAAAATTTAAAGAATTAAATAAATCAAATGATCCTTTTTTGGAAATCATGAACCATTAGATATGAACCATATTTTTTTCCTTTTCGGTGCTAATCATATCATATAAATGATTTAACACTTCAAGCTTTAATGAGGGGGTAGAATTGACTAATTATTAAACCCATAGTGGACTTGAACTTGGGAAGATGAGAATTGTGGAGAGGTTGATGCAAGGGCCAATCAGGCCCACCATCACAAATGGGCCCACTTAGATTCCAAATTAAGGAAGTGGGGTCCAGTGGTCTTTTGGTTAATTCAGACCAGGAGACCACCACGTCATCGAAGTAATGATGTTGAGAAGTGGGGCTTACTTGTTCTTGTTGCTGGCGTGGTCCCAGTCGTCCCAACCTCCATGGGCCACCACGTCATCGAAGTAAGTGTAGGAGAAGACTATCCTGGAGTACTGGCCCATTGCCCGGCCCACGTATAGTGGTCCCGTGCCAGTCACCCTGCAGCGCACGAAAGCGAACCCAGTCTTCTCATGTGGCGAGTTTCTATCTTGCGCCGCGATGGAACCGAATCTAGTTGCTATTGAATGTAGTTCACAATCCTGCACAACTCCAACTCCCAATCAACACACTCAACAGCTAGTCAACCATTTAAAAGAAAAAGAAAAAAACAGAATAAGAAAACACGTAATGGAGATAATTTAGTGTGCGTGTATATATTGTGCTCATGGTGTATGAACAGGATGTCAACGGAAGTGTTTGAGATGGGATACTATTTTTTCAAATTTGTCTCACAAATAAAAAAAAAATTTCCAAATTCGCTTTGGAGTGTTTCAAATCGGAGTCGGGGCAGATTCGGAACGTTTCTATATATATATATTTTAAAAAATATAATACAAACTTGAACGAATTTACAATAAAATGATAGTTAATAAAAGAATATTAGGAACGAATTTTGTAAAAAAAAATTAAGTATAGACAAATACTTACAAATAATAATAAAAACAATGTTATTAAAATTTAAAATTATCATAACTAATGAAAAAAATAAAAATGATAGTTAATAAAAGAACATTTATTTATATATTTATTATTAATCGGATCAGGTTCAGAGCTTAACGGATTTTAAACTCTATTCTCAAACTCATGTCTAATCCGATTAATATGATTCCAAACCCATTAGGGACGGGTTAAATTGACATCTCTACATATGAAAATGCTATTTTTACTTGTGAAATGATTAGTGCAATTTACCTTTTTAAAAAAATTGATAAATGCAATTTATTATTATTTTTTTATTTTTATAAATGCTTTTTTTTTCCTTTTCTTTTTATAAGTAAAATGACTTAAATACCTCTCATGAATTAATAGAATCAAGGATAATAATGTCATTTCACATTAAAAGAAGTGCAAGTTGAGTGTATTTAAGAAAGAAAATGACAATTATCCTTTGAAAATTTTATTATTATATTAAAAGATATATTCTCATATACCGCTTTAAAAGGAGTAGAATCAAACAGTTCAAAAGGAGTGCAGATATTACGTTCTTATATAAATCCACACACACACACACACACACATATATATATATAGACGACAATTATCATTAATTCTTGATGCAACCTAAGTCCACAGGTATGCGTACGTATAACATAGAATTATACATGTTTATGTATATATATTCTTGGACGAATACAATTATTGTTGAGGAAAAAGTAAAACCATTATCAGATATTAAAGCTTAAGTCACGGACTACACAGTACGTACAGTGCATCGACAGTCGAGCTGGACTGAATAACTATTCCTGCCTGTATATTACTTATTAGATAGGGTTTAGGGATGGCAGTGTCTCTTCTTTTATGGTAACTTGGGCTAGCAAGCACTCCAGCTGAGACATATATAACTGTTTTATCGTAGAAAAAGCTGCCTTCCTTTTTGCTTTTCACACCACACACAATGGCAAGACCCTTTATGGACTTCAACAAAGTGACCATCCTTTTATTTTTTATTTTTTTAAAAAAGATGCTCATGTACAGCTTTTCCGAAAACAATTTTTATAATATGTAATTAAAGAGACTTTGTATAATATATATATATGCGTAATTTGAAAATGAAGGGGCTTAAATAATTACTTTGTACATGGACCGTCCATTGCCAAAGATGAAGTCTATAGAGCCCTCTATGTAACACTCCTTGAAGTAATGCCGGCCAGCATCGTCACAAAGTGTGTCCTGTGCACCGTAGAATCCACACCCTGAGAAAAACGCCTTATCCCCCGCTATGCGAAACGCCACCGCTTGCCATCCCTCCATCCCTGGCATTGGCGCCGGTGCTGTATTCTATGCAGTACATCCAAATAATTCAACAAAAATTTTAGAATTACACCGGTAAAAAATCACAATTATATTAGATCGACTAAACTCTTCGAATTTAGTTGATTAGTCAAATGTACACAAGTTAAACAACAGTCAAAACTTGTGATGTAACAGTATTTCCTTTCTCATTTTACTTGAATTATTCCGTTGAAGCTAATTGATATTTCGTTCAAACATTCCAAGACTATGCTCAATTCGATTTTTTAAAACAATTTCGTGTGACAAACCAATCAAAGTCTAAAATTTTCTTGATTTTTGTTTTGAGAATAATTATTCATTATTGTTAAAAACACACTCACAGTAATGGAATATATTTGTACTATAATTTGGAGATACAACCTAGGAGTGGCAATATAGTAATAATGATTTGAGTGCATGGGGGCGAAGGAGAATTTAATACTAGAGGAATAGAGAACAGTGACTTGACGTACCTTGAAGCTGATATTTCTAGCAGAGAAATAACTGGCAAAGACGGTGACTGAAGCTGTATGATAAGTACGCAGCTGTTGACCGTCGGGCCCACGATCACTGGCTCGGTCATGCCACTCGATCACCGTCACGTCCCTCCCTGCACCTTGAAACGTGATATACGGTTTTGATGCAGGCACCACAACCTTCTCTCTGCTCCGCCACCATACCATATCAGTTACAGTAATAACATGCATGCAATAGAAATGGAAGAAAAAGAAATACAGTATAGAGAACACTGACATACACAAATACGCAGTGTAAATATCAGGTTGTGAGCTATAGATATATATAAGAAGAAAATTTTATTATTATTGTGCATGTGTAGTTTTGGATAAAACCAACACAGGAATACCTTCATTTATGAGATATCATACACCAACTTAAATGGTATTATCTTTTTTTTGTGTCGTTGAATAAATGTTTTATGCTATTTTTTAGTCATAACATATAGATAATATTTCAAGAAAAATAAAGTGAGATTACATCAAATCAATCAAATCAATGTCAGTATACATCCTCTCACATTGTTATAAAGGTTCACCTGATAATTATCACCTACTAAATGGGTGTGTGTGTGCACGCAATTTATTCTTGGAATAGGTGTATTCGAGGTTTTGCCTGACTAATTTTGACACCGGTGCTCGATAAAGCTCAACAGCGTGCATGGCCGAAAATTGTTTGCTACCAAATTTATGACATCATTAACATAAAGTGACTATTCAGAATTCAAGTGCCCTAAACAATGACCAATATATATATATATATGACAATTGTATTTAGGATTGAGCTGACAATGCATGATGCATGACCAATGCTGAATATATGTATATATATATTACATGTAACAACCAGCGTTGATTTGAATTTCAACATTCTTTCTATTGTTTTTGGAGACTGAGTCGACGGCAGCTTGAACGGAACTGTAGTCGCCATAGCCATGAACGTCGACAATGATCAGACGGTGGCCGGAGGGTCCGACCCATTTGTGATGGTGCTTGGTAGAGTTTGAAGTTGTCGTGGTAGTGACGGAATCAAGATGGTAACGGTAAGAGCTCGTAACAAATAGTGGTGCAATTGATAAGAAAAACACAAAGAAGAGGAAAAAAACTGATAATGAGTTGAAAGAAGCCATTAAAATAGCATTAAATTTTCAGAGAAGAGAATGATATGCACAGAGAGAATGTCTTCCCGAGAAAATTATGTGGGCATGTAATGTGGTAGTAGTACAAGGTATCACTTAGGAGAGAAGACATTTATATGCATGTGACATTCTTTTAGATTAATATTCCGTTAAAATGGTTTCTGTGACTCCTCCCAACGGTCATATTTTGTCCTCCCTCGCATTTTGAGACATGGCGCTCGGCTCGGCTCGGCTCGGCTTGGATGGCTTATTGTGAAACTTGTTGTAATTGCATGATATTTTGGCGTAGTATGTATAATTATATATATATGTGTATATATGTGTAGACGCACACACAAAGTCAAAGACCTAGGATATTAGATTCTTCTGTGACCTCATTTTTTCTCTCTTCTCTGTAAAATGAGCAAATGTTCATTAATTTCTTCAAAAGTGATAGAAAAGTCATACACTATTGGTTAATATTTTAATATTTCTTAAAATGGTATAAAAATTTTTACAGTTAATTACCTAAAAACAAAAAGAATAGAGAAAAGGCTTTGTAAAGTCGCAATTTCTTGTTTAGCAATTTTTGATCAGTTAACCACTCTTAATACTGAATTCTCAATATATATATATATATATATATATATCATGAAATAGATTTCATGCTACACATTAAAAAAATTCAAAGCTGAAGTTGTGTTGCATAACGGTAATATATCACTTTGTTTCCATGATATCATAAATTATATATCACGAAGATTTATTTGCCAAATGAGCCATTCCATGTCAAGCCAAGCCAAGCTGATCTGTTTTCTGCCCTTTGTATAAGTCTCAAGATATCCAACGTCTGTAGTGAGAGCAAATATTGGTGATTGAGAGAAGCAAATTATGATGAAATTTCGCAATGAAATGGCCAGATAGCGAAGCTCACTATTCTTAGCATGAGGGTGCAGGTACTTAGAAATTCCAATATCCAAACACTCGTAGTATCAGAACGGTCATCTTTGCCCAAAATTTGGGTTGTGGTGGTGGTGGTGTGCATGAGGATCAATGATGGTCCAGTCATGGGTTAATAACATTTTGTAATGTAGCATATTTGTGTCATGTTCTGGTGGGGTCCACTTGTCTAAAAAAGTCTAAGTAGTATTTTCGAACGTTGGAACCAGAACTTTCACGTTTAGCTCGAGACAAAAATGTCCAAACTCGTATATAGATATGTTTTTTTTTTCTTCTTCTGTTTTTTAACACGACAAGAGTGATTAGTGAGATAAAAAAATACAAAAGAAAATTTAGTTTGTTTGATTATGCTGAAAAAAACAATAAGATAACAACGAGAAATACTAAACTTTTACATTGTCTTTTTTCTTTGATAATTTTTTAAAAAGTTCGTAGTTTCTAATTTTATTCAACTTTAAGAAACAATATAAAAAACAAAATCATATTTTATTTTTCTTATATTAAGTACTCTTTTTTTTTTCTTTTTTAAATTATTATTATTTTTTGTGTGTGAAACTGTCAAAGATTAAGAGGCAGAACAATGCTTGATAGTGCCCTATCTAAAATATTTTTCAATAAATATATTTAAAACCTCTCCGATAAATATATATTTTATTTTTTTTAATTTTTTTTTCAAATTCAATGCATGAGACTCTATCATTGCGAGGCAAGGAAGCACGAATACAGACAATATTAATTTTTATTCTTCAACCATACAATAAATATAGTTAAAGTAATTATACAAAATATAAGAAGTTAAAATTTATAAATTCACTATCTTTTCTAAAATTCTTTACAATGACTCACTTACTTGAGGGTTTTTAAAATATTTTTATTTTATTATAAAATGATCCTTATTTTCTAATCTATAAAGTTTTTAATATTACAATCTCAACCCCGTTTTATAGAACAAAAAGTTACAAATTTGTCCCAAAAAGTATCCTAAATATATCCCAAACGTATCTTAAACTTATCCTGACGTATCCCCGCATATTTCAGCCGTATCCTCTGCGTATTCTAGCCGTACCGATATTCAAAAAATAATTTAAAAAAATTGGATACTTCTTAGCCATATCGGACATGCATCCTGCCGTATCCATATCGGATACATGTCCGATACGACCACGGGGCTCTTTTTGGAGTTTCCGTGCTTCATAATTGCGAGGTCTGGAGATGATTAGATGTACGCAGTCTTACTCCTGTATATAAAGAGAATGTTTTCGTGTTTTGAATCTGTGATCACAAAGAAACAACGTTACCGTTGAGCCAAAACTCACTCCCTATATATTTTATTTCATCATGCAAATAAAATTTGCAAAACACTAACTTGAGTTTCAATTAAAGAGTCATTAGAAGAGAAGCATTGATTTGAGATGTTTTTGTCAAATTATACAATTTCAAAATCGTTGAATTGCAAATTAGGAAGCATGGATATGAACACAATACGAACAAGACACAAGACAGTACGACAAATTTCAAAAAATCACGATACATATACAACACGATACATCAAAAAATAATAATATAATAATAATTTGTACTCATTTTATCCATATAATCATATATGAAATAAGTAATTTAGAAACTTACTCCTAGATGTTTGTTATTTTTTATTTTCTAAATTTTTTCTAATTAACCTATAATATATTTTAAATTGTATCACTCTCAATTGTACAGTTGTTATCGGCACTTTTTATTTTTATTTTAATTACTTATAATTTAAAATTTCTTATATTTGTATAAATTTTAAATTTCAAGCTTGAATTTTAATTACTAATTATAATTAAAATTTTATTACATTTGTATAAGTTTTATGTTTCAGTATTGAATCAGAAGTGATATTATTTTCACTTGTAAAACCTATTCTTCTAAGTAGTACTATCTAAATTGTTTATCAATTACTCTTAATTAGAAAAAAAAACTTATTTATTTAAAACTAATTACGGAATCGAATTATCAAACAAAGCCAAGATCCACCTTATACATATATCACTATTGGCATAGTTAAACATAAGCAGGGAAAGTCATTTATGATGATAATTGGCGGGAATATAGATTTTGGGGACAATTTGTGATGATGATTAGTGTGATTAAAAAATTGGGGCCCACAACATTGCAAAAAGATACTCCTTGATTTTAAGGCGGTAGAGGACAGGGAGTCAGAGACTAACGTCTTTGTGGAGAAGAGAATAGGAGTAGGAGAGAGAGAGACAAGGTGTGTCTGCTAGATTCCAGAGACAAGGTGTCGTCAATCACGGGTCTAACACGAACATGACTCTATTGTGGCATGCCTAATATATCGTTGAACCAAATTTCTCTCCGGTAGTCCAATTTCATAGTCGAGTGCAACAATTTTAAGTCGTCAATTTAACAAACTTTAAATTGTGCAACAATTACGTAAATATATTAAATTTATAGGTATTATAATAACGTAATACAATATAAAATATTGCATATCTTCAATATAAAAGTGTTGTATAATTTTTTTTTTTAATTATTGCATGAGTATTACATTTTGTGATGTAATTATGTTGTATTGTGATATAAGTGTTTTTCACCTTTGCACGGATCCGTAACACAGGAGAAGATTCGAGTTCAATGCAAGCATGTTTATCCATTAATGCCCTGACTGCTGTTCTTAAAATTGTTGAAAAGTAGCTTTCATTTCCTAAAAATGTCTGAAATAAAAGAAACTCATGCCATGCAAGATCTTCACTAGTATAATAGTAGTATTTGCTTTTTCCAAATTACAGAAGGCAAGAAAGAAAAACTATACCTGAGAACCATATGATAAATTGAAATAACAAGCGATAAATGAATAGTATTATTTTGAAGGAGCTCATGCCATAACATTGACAGTGATTGTATGAGTAGCCCCCTCTTACTACAATCAATGAATATAAATAATTTGGTTGCACAGAAACAGCAAGTATTTGCAGCCCAGAGAAACCAAAATTTCCTGCTCATTTTCTCTTCTTCCCATCAGAACGTAATCGGCTCCGACATTTGTCAAAAGAACTCCTTTTCTTCACTGCTCATTTCATATAGTGAGTTCGATTTGTGACTCAGTATAGCTTGTTAAACACACGAGGGGATGTAGGTTCACCCAACCGAGGCAAGAAAGCTTCCCTTTCCAGCGAAAGCTGAAGAGATGACATGATCTTAACCAATGAAACCCAAAGTATTGGTGCGCAGCAGAAGGCATAGGCAAACACAGCAAGAGCTCTCACAACCCCATCCCGGTACCAAGGGCATGCCATGACCAAAAGTGTTCCAAATATCCCAAACCAGGGGAATAGAACAGGTAGCATTGGCAGCAGAAAAGCATTAATTGATATAGAGGAAAGCGCAAGAGACCCTAGCAAGTAAAGGGTCCAGCCTACTAGTGGATGAGCTGTGTGGGGAATGAAGAAGAAGGGGATTATGTAGGCAACAAGAATGGACCACATGGCTATCAATTTGAGGCCAATCTGTATGAAGGAGATACTCTTGTCTGCACCGCGGTAGCACAGCTTAGATAGATTGGGCCGTGCTAGACGCGTCATTGCCAATATTCCCAAGTAGAAGATTGACTGGATCAGTATGACGGGCATCTCTGAGTTATATCTGTTGAATCATGAACCACGAATTATATAGAATAAAAGACATTAGTAGTGGTGACATGACTCACCAGAAATTTAGAAGCAGTTTGGTTAAAATATCAAAATCTTATTACTTATAAAAAAATAAAAATCTTAATTGAAGGGAGAAGAGAAATGAATATTACAGTGAAAAACGTAGAAAAAGATTCACTATAATTTTTTTATAGACATGTTTACAAGTGGATTGCACAACTCAAGATTTGGCTTCAAAAAGTTCTTTTAGAATATAACAAACAGCAGAAATGTCAAAATCCAGGAAAAAACTTGGAATAGTCTGGAACAAATTCAAATCTCCAATAAATTGGCAGTATTCATGAACAATTTGAGAATTAGTGAATGAAAAGATAATAATAAGTTGCACAAAGATTTGACTTTTTCCTTCAGGGCTTTCGAAGAATTGTTTACTGTGGTTTGAATTGATAACCATTTTTTAGGGTGACAATAACTGACGTTGAACTAGAAATTATGTACTTACATCTCTAGTTACATAAACATATAGTCAAGAAAATAATGTTTAATAAATTTACCCAAGAGTGTGACGACGTTGTTCATGCCATTGGAGGCCTAATGGCAGGACAGGCCAAGACCACCAGTACCATGGTTTCAACCATGGTGCGCCTGGGAAAGTAATCACGCTGTTAGGCCCACAGGGAACACTCCACCTGAGTCTAAGATCTGGAGCAAACAAAGGTTGAACATGGATGAGCACAATTATTCCTCATGCCCAAAATGGGGGAAAAAAAAGAGTTTACCAATCTTTATGAACTTGTAATTCAATGAGAGATTTTCTAGGTGCTTTTAGATTTGTAATTAAGAACACACCAAAAAAATTAAAAAATTGTTACTAACAGTAATAAGAAGCATCCATTTGGTAGCCCAGAGGAAGTCTGTAGTTGCCGTCAAGCTTGGTGCCATTAGGGGGTGGATGGAACAATGGCTGGTCAAGCAGGTCAGGGAAGTAACTCCCAAGAAATCCCTGGTCCGCGCCATCAGGGTTCTCTCTCCCAATCTCCAACTCATGAAGCATGTTCTTGAACACCTCTATTGATGGCTGCAATTCCATATTCATTAAGATACCAATGAAAAATGTCAGAAGACTTCTTGCATTATTCAATAATGAAGATCTCAGTAACTGTTTTAAAGATCCTATAATAAAACCCAGTAATGGCTGCAATAATTTCTAAATGCCTATTTTCATTTTTTTTTAGGGGAAAAATGAAAGAATTGGATTAAGTTTAAAGATATATAGCTGTGACATTTAAATTCAGGGATTTTTCCAATTATTAATTTTCTACTTATTCAATGGAGCATGTAAATATATCTTCTTTGAAGAATCACTTCATTGTTGTTTTTTCCCCTTAATATATATGACTGAGGCATGCATTACAAAAAGACTTCCAAGTTAGAATAGCTTCTGATGAATTTTAACAACGGATCAGTTAATTATGTTTACTTGATAAAGCTCATTGGTAAACCAAGAAAGAAGATGGAAACGTGAAGGCCTTCAATGAAATTTGTATCTTTTCACTTTGACTAATTTTCATATATATTACTCACCGAAAAGATGTGCGGCAAGACGAGATTTGATAGAATAAGAAATGATCACATTCGTGAGATGATTGGAGTAGAACCAATTGGAGATAAAATGAGAGAAAATCGGTTAATAAAATGGCTTGGACATGTGCAAATAAGGCCTTTAAATGTTACATTTAGAAAGAGTGACATAGTCTACACTTCGGAGGCCAGATAGAGCGGAAGGAAAACATAGGATTCATGTAGCCGACCCAAATAGCCGAAAAAAAGTTTTGGTGGTTGTATTACTCACCAAAAAGAAAGAAAAAATCATATATATTAATATATGAAAATAAAGCCATAAAGCTCGTGTAAGGAGCAACTAATTTTCATTCTTCTATTAAATTATTTCCATACAGAGCTAAACTAGAATTTGATTGAGAAATTCATGTAAAAATTTCTATGTAAGAAGTGAGGTTTCATTAGAAGTCAATTTTCATGGAAGTTGATTAAGAATAGCTTCAATCAAACATATGAAACAGGTAGCATTTACCTGCAGTACAAACAGGCCAGTGTGGAAGATGCAGGGGTTGATAAAGGCTGCACAAAATTGGCCACATTGGAACAACTCATCTGTTTTTTGAAGGAAGAGGTTGTCCGAATCCAGCATGACCACTCTGTCATAGTCCACTAGGCTCCATGCATACAGTTTGTTCAGTGTTAACTTGAACCTCCTGTCAAAATTGGCCTGGTTCTTGTATGGATTATTTAAATTCTCCACTCTCACTACCTTCGCCCCATCTTCCTGTTTCCTGAACCACAAAAACAGATCTGGTCACATCTTTTTAACAGGCCTAAGTAAACATGTCGACCCATATTCATAGGATCCCAATTTTATTGATATCAATTGGTGTACATCAGTGTTTAGTTTGACAGCCAAAGTGATTGGTTAAGTAACAATGGATTATTGTGGTCCTACATTGTTGTATTTGTGTTGATTCTCAAATATCACATAACAGAATGTGAGACTTTCGGAAAAAAAGAAAACAATACATGGAAAGGATTACCTACTCCTAACAGTCAAAGTGCACCCTTTCATTTTGAATTTTTGTTCCAATTGAATTAGACATCCCAAATAGGACTTATTTTAACTCTTATTTGCTTGTTGCCTTCAGGCTCTATCTTCAATTTTCCATAGATGTTTCTATAATTTCATGATACAACCCGCATGGTATAAAGAGTAGAAAATATTATACTCAATTTATTAAATTGAAACATAAAGTTAATTATATCTAATTCAATTTAGTAATTACTATTCCCAAACTTAAAGAATTTTTAACAAACTAAAGCTTTCCAAGAATAGATATAGACACCAAAAATCTTGATAAACCATTCTGAATATTATTATAATTAATTACTTACAACTGTTGACAAGTAAATAGATAGACATATTTATGTCCTAGTAAGCCCTTTCTTAATATAGCACTATCTCAGTATTACATTAGGTATCACAACTAGGGATATCAATTTAACCCGCCCCGTCAGGACCCTATCCTGTCTTGTCCCTAATGCGATGGGTTTGAGATCCATACTAAGCAGGTTAAGGATTGGGAAAGGAGTGCCTTGTCTTGAACCCACTCCATTGACATCCCTAATGACAACGTAATGACTCAACTTAGAATGCATATCCCTAGTGTTGAACATGTTGAGCAAATTCTCAATTATTAAGAAGTATTTTATCTACCTATCACACTTTGTCTAAATGGAAAGCCGCGCACTTGCCCTCTGGTGCCTACCTAGAATTGATCCTTTTAAGTTACACATTTTCTTAAGCTACTTATTCAAACTTTTTGAGAATCACATGTAAAGTCTAAATGCAATTGCATTTGGGTATGGGGTGATGAAGGTCAACCTAATAATGGAACAGCTTCAATGATATGTATAGCCACATACAGAAACATACATATATGGATAATATCTACAAGAAAAATATAGATAATACATCTTGGACTGGACTGCGGGGTGATGAAGGCCTACCTAATAATGGAACAGCTTAAATGGTATGCATAGCCCCACATACAGAAACATAAATGTATCGATAATATCTACACGAAAAATATAGATAAAATTGTCCAGAAGCTTCACAGAGACGAGACAAACAGAAAAAGGCAAAAGAAATTAATGAGAGCCGGTAACAACCACAAGTGGCCATGAAGCATTCTCTTTCACAAAAACTGTCAGAATTGGCCTTTACTTTCATGCTAAGGCTGTATCTACGTCTGCACCAATACAGCTTACCATGAGAAGCGACCACATTCACAAGGACCGTCCTTTGCCGGCCCATCAAGATATTGTCATTAACAAAATGCTAAACCACCCATTGTGTAGTTCACTACCCTAGTCTAAATTTATTTTAAATATTAAGTTGACTTATTTTGTGAAGTCACTTATTCAATCACATAAATTATTCACCTATAATTTCGTTTTCTACCATACAAAATTTTCTTTGTACCCAAACTTAGTATCTAAAAAAGCATAGCCAATTGCTATTGTGTTTATAATGTAATAAGTAAAATCAAAATACTCATCCATACATTTTTTTTTTCTGCCCCACTGATAATGTGGTACTTTAGACAAGTGTAAGTCCTCCGTTACTTTTTATAATAAAAAAAAAATTATAATTTCTAAAAGAAATAAAAAGCTTACGCTTGAGGAGTACCCCTACTCGGGTACTCTGTACTTCCCCCGAGATGCAACCACACCACATGTATTGTTTAAACCTCCGGAAAAAGGAAAAAATAAAATAAAATAAATCACACCACATTTGTTTCGAAATTTTATCAAATTAAACTCACGATAAAAGTAGAAAATTTTAAAATATAAAACATTGTTTTGATAAATGAATGAGGAGGGGCAAGACCTGAAACAAGCAGTAAAAAAGGGATGATTACCATATGGGTCCCAGATTGTAAGAGTGAAACTCCCAATGTAATTTTAGCCAGTAAAATCTAGTCACGTATTTAAAATGTTAATTCTTAATGTAATGTTTTGCGTGGAGTGATTCGAATGGAAAAAAAGTCAAACTATGTGTGCTAAGTGCTAACAGCAACAGCATATATCCTTGACGAGAAAATTTCAGGTGATCCAAAGGCCACCGCCGATTGGTATTCCTAATCACTCAAGGCCACGATCAGAGTCCAAAAAAGTAGATCTCAAAAATCTTAATACTCATCGTCATACATATGAAAAGGAAGAGCCAAAAATGGCTTGTGAAGCTCCAATAGGATTCATAGGATAATGATTCAAGTTTAAAACTTTAAGCCAAAAGTCTAATCGAGTGTTCTTTCTTTCTAAATAGCATTGTCCCTTTCCATAAAGCATTGTTTGGAGTCCAAACAATCCGAAAACAAACGAGAAAGGGGGAAACTTTGATTGACGGAGACCACCAATCGTCAATGGTCTCCTGGCCACCTTATCACTAACACTCCAAAACCTTGACTTCCTAAACCACGCCGACGCACACGGCGCACATTAGCAAACAGGGAAAAGCACAGAGAGAGAGACGAATGGGTAGAGAGAGAGACTTACAGAGCTTCAAGCCAACGGAGAGGGACGTCGAGGGAGGCAATGACGACGAGATCGGCTTCGACGCCGAGCTTGGCGAGGGATCTGAGCATGACACGTGTCGCCACATAGAACTCGTAGTCCCTAGGTGTCCCCATGTACATCATCGTCGCGTAAGCATTCCTGTAGGACGACGGCGATGGCGTCGCTTCGGATACAACCAACGAAGCCAACCACAGCCACAGCAAGCTCAAAAACCCTAACTTCTTCCCCTTCCCACTCCACGCCATTTACTCTCTTTTCCCCTCAACCAGTTCAACAATCTTCGAACAAGTTGTCCCAAAATCACCAGCAAAATCGAATCTCTCTCTTTATACACACACAAGCATATATATAAATCTTTTAGTCCTTCCCTTCACCGATTATTTCTGTCATTGTAAGATTTTCCGGTCACTCCGGAGTACAGTGCTCTAATCAAAGCTCGTCGCCGGCGGGCCAACTTCGTCGCGAAGTTGAGAGACTTTTGTTTGAATAGCCGCAAGAGAACAACTTCCGGCGAACTCCGGTGACCGGCGACGGCAATGAATGGGATAGAGAGACCTTTCGATTTCTGAGCTGAAATTATGGGAGGGAAGCACTTAGGTTAAATATATAGCGGCATTTGTAACATATAAAAATAAAATGATAACATCTGGTCAAAAAACAGGTTTTACTTTTGACAACATAGGACTGAGGTGTATGTATACCTTAACAAATTGGCGCATAGTGCCTTCCACGGTACTCGTTCTCATCCTTGGTGACGACAGCAAGATATTTTGGGTTGCCCATTGCAGGCTCAAATGGTATTTTGGAATTGAATGTGAAGGTAAATTACTTCAGTTTTAATTAATTTTTTCCTAATTGTAAATTTATTTTTATTTTTATTTTAGGACACTAATTCGATCTTCTAAAACATAACTTATATGTTTTTGGATAAGCATCATCTCCTTTACTTTGTTTCACTCATATTTTGTGATATTTTATGGGTCAGAGGAATTAATTAATTTTAATTTTAATTTTTTGAAAATAAAATAATATTATTTAATGAAAATAAATTAATATATTACATAATATCAACTATGAGGAGAAAAAAAAAATAGTGGAGAAACTGTGTATTGCAAGAAACTGGTCAACAATACTTGCCAGTTGATTACACGATGGGCTCACATGATGCCTTATATTCTCTCTCATTTAATGAATTAATCCTTTTTCCGATTATTTTAGTCACAAAAAATACCATTTTTTTTTTTTTTGAAAAGTAAGATAAAAAAAAAAAAAAAAAAAGAGAGAGAGAGAAAGAGGGGTTGGCCATCTCCTTAAATAATGTACTTCTTATCTTTTTCATATTTGGGAGGATTTGAAGAAAATGATTAATTGATTAGTCATCCATTGAATATTTTGAGTTGTGATTTATATAGTTTAGTATAATTAAATTATTGTTTTACCTTTCTACTGACATTATAAAAGGTTCGTTTTTTTTTTCTATCTTTCAATAAATGATTACAACTATTATTTTATTTCTATTATTTTCATTATTATTTAATTGTCGGGGGTAAACATTATTATACTATTTCCTATGTTATTTAGTAAAATTTTCTCTCCTTCCAAAATACAAGGTAGAGTGTTCAAATCTTTATAAATACATAGTGAAAGTTATTTTTGTCACGATAAAAAAATAATTGTCTTTTAATTCGTGAAGAAAATGACTAAAATTATTTTAACTAATGTTACGAGACCTAGACACCCCCAAAATCCTTTATTTAATTTTAGTTTTCTTTTCTTAACCGCTTTTGAAGTTGTAATATTTGTAATTAAACTGTGAAACTCTCAATTAGTTTTAGAGCTACCCTTGTCACATTAATTTGTTTTATTATATGTTTTTCTTATATATCATTTGCATGAACAGGGAGAGAATATATATTTTAGTGGATGTCCATCTTTACGATACTATAATACATTCAAAAATGTGACCGTTAGATAATTAGATAAAATAATTTTAAACCGTAAATAAGTAAAATATTTTGCAACAACATTCAAAAATGTGACCGTTAGATAATTAGATGAAGTAATTTTAAACCGTAAATAACTAAAAAATATTTTGCAACAAACTTAAATGTAACATAGACACACACATACTACTACAATTAAGACACCCACTTAAATTATTTACTGCAAGGCAATTAATTCTAGTATCTGGTTATCTATTACTAATTTGGCATATAACTTAGAAAATGGAAAGAATCAATTAATTAAGCTCAGAGAGAGAGAGAATGTTCCCTGATTTACACTTTGTTTATATCCATCATGACGCTAAATCCAATTCGTATCAATTGCTTCGATGAGAGCATTGGAAAACCTAAGGTCTGCATATTTACCGACATGGACCGAGCCAGCAAGGCCCAGGGGGCATGCGCTGGCCCATTTTATTATATATATATATACACACACACACACACACATTATATACATATATATAATTTGTAAAATATTACATAATGTACCTCTTAAAATTATTCTTCTCTAAAAACTCTCTAATTTTATCTTGCTTTTCATTCTTACTCTTCTTTTTCCTCTTCATTTTTTTTATTCTTTTCAAATAAATTTGTATACCTTTTCTTTAATTAATTCTAAAATTAATCATATACATATAATATTCCAAAAAACTCCATTTTCAAGTGAAGAGAAATGATGTTTACGAATTTGCTGTGATTTTGAAAAAGAAACATATTGTACAGTACTATGTGAGTTGATTTTTGTGGCCATGATCAAACTAATGTGTTCAATATTAATTATGAGTTAATATTGTATATTAAAAATTAACATGCCAAATATTTAATCAACAAAACCACCACCCCCATCCTTTTATTAAATATTTCAGTAGACCATCGTAATGAGTTAATATTGTATATTAAAAATTAACGTGCCAAATATTTAATCAACAAAACCACCACCCCCATCCTTTTATTAAATATACCATCGTAAGTTAGTTTAGTAGATTTTTTTTTATTAAGTACATTGTGCCCGAAATGAAATTTAGACAAATTAAAAAAAAAAAAGACACGAACACGACAAAACTACAATTATAAAATAATAATTTAATATATTAATATATATTTAACAAGTTAACCAATATCTACAGTACTATAAATCTAACAATAAAAAAGATTAAATTACACAAATATTTCAATACATTACCAAACAATTAATATATTTTGAAAAATAGGTGTTAGTTATTGGGTTCAAACCCATTCCTAGAAGCTTGCATATTACTCATTTTCGTAATAACAAACAAATAAATTTAAATATAAAATATCAAACAAAACAACACGTCTATTAGCCTTTTTTTTCTAAACTTATTATTTATAAATTTTATCTAACTATTTTTTTATTTTTCTGAATTTTAATTTAGAAAACACTATATTTGAAGAGAAAATAGCATAATGGTCATATTAAAGGGTATATATGTCATTATAATTCTTCCATTGGTCAAGTTGTCAACTTTTAAAAGATGAAAGACTGAAATATTAAAAAAAAAAATATAGTTCAAGCAATCTTTTTGCAGATTTTAAAAAGTTCAGAAGTTTTTTTGCACTTTTAAAAATTACAAGATATATTACGTTGTGTTTTCCGCAAGTAATTTTACAATACTCTGAAAAAATTTTAAAGGTAAGAATCTCACCACTCATAAAACATAGAGTTTTATTAGTGGTAAAATTTCTCTCAATACACAAAATTTCGTAATAATTAATAATTTCTCGTCTCTTACGTGTTCTATTCTTGTTTTTGCTGTAACATCTCGTCTCACCTGTGTGTAAAAAAAGAAACATATATATGAAAATTTTGATCATTCAGTTCTCATGCAATCCTCTGTTAGATGATGAGACATTTATATATCTCGATATTTGTATATAAATAAATCTAAAAAAATAAAGAGTTCATTGATCTATAAATACACGAGATCACACGTCTCATCGTTACGAGATGTCATATATATGCACACAACTTATTGCATTGTATTTGAGATAAATATATCATCTTGAAGAAGACTCCTCCACAATAATGATACTCTATAAAATAGTAAATGCTTTTGGAGTATTTTCTAATAGATGAGTCCAAGGCCATTAAGTTCATCAATGACTTTTGAAAATCTCAAAAGTAAAAAGCATTTGGGACCTTAAAAAATGTACCATCTGAACATGATCTACTTGGCACCGCGTCACCTTCACCACTTGGGTGAGGTCCAGATGCCTACCGTCCAATAAATGCCCCGACAATATATATATATATATATATATATATATATATATATATAATGTCACAACTTGAATGTAAATGAGATATAGTATACTCCGTATTTGTTATCTTTCTTCTTGAAATCTACGAATCAACTGAATTGAAAAAAAAATAAATTTCTTTTCAACAAGGGAGTGGCAATTTATGTCAGGGTGTTGTGTTCGTATTATGTTAAGATTTGAGTTTTTTGTAATCTGAATTGACACAAATATGACACTATAATATAATATGAATACAACACATTTAATTAAACGAGTTATTTTAAAGAGGTTATTTTTAGCATGAATATTACAAATACAACACATTTATTATTGTGTCAATTCAAATCAACATGCGACAAATTTACTTTTGAACATAAAATTATTAATGATGGATCAATTTTAGCAACTTATCTTTATGTAATTCAATGATAAGCTACTAGTCTTCCAATACAACACGAAGACCGATTAAACTATAAATGCAACATTTCGTCTCTTCATAAAGGTACAAAAATATAAATTCATTCATACTATAATTTTGATTATGGTCCCTTTGTTCTCTTCTTTGAATATTATTAACTTGAGTGTCAGAACTTTTTAGACCAGTACCACACCAGTGTTCAGAAGATTGCCACAAACCTTTCCCAAAGCTACTCCTGAACTAGGCTAAAGAAAAATACCTCATCAAATTAGTAAGATAATAGTTGGATTGCTGCCAACCTTTCCCAAAGCTTCTCCTGAGCTGGGCCAAAGAAAAATACCTCATCAATTCGTAAGATAATAGTTGGTTTTTTTTTTTTTTTAGGTTTGGTTGGTGGCAAGAAGGGTTGTTTACCAAATATGGAGTTAATTAAGAAGATTATCTTTGAGGATGAGTCACACGTGTACGAAATTAATTAAAGCATGGAAAAAGCCTTTTTAAGTTTCACCATATATATATATATATATACACACACACACTCATCATTCAAATATATAAAAAAAATGGAGTTAATTATCATGCCTGCCTTGTGACGATATCCTAGGTATTTTGTTTATAATATTGTCATCAACTTAATTAATTAGATTGACCATTTCAATAAGCAATGTTAATACTATGTGGAAAGTGATTTGAAATAAAGATGATGGATTGAGACTTAAGAGAGAATGATCAAGTTTTGACATACTTTTGAAGCGCCAGAATTGATTTTTGGTACAAAGTAGATTCTAGGCAATAACTCAAAACCTCTTTGACTCCCATGAATAGCTACAAAACTTGGGTCATGATTTGTTACGACGGGTCAAGGTCGCGAGAGAGACATCAAACAATATGTTAGGCCACATTTTGGTGTCTAGAACTCAGAATCAAGCTATCGCTATACTTATTTCTGAAATGTGAGATCCACGATCTAACTTCTTCTTCTTCATCATCATCCTCCAATTATGAGAGACATCAAACAATGTGTATCAACGTCATTAATAGATGGAAACACGATGATTAATAGAAGAAAATATTATGTTACAAAGATGCAAATATAAAAAAAAATTGATGTAATTTGACAAATAAAAAGAAAGTGGGTGTAATTTATACTTTCAGATTTTACACTAATATGCCATATTAAAAAGGTATTTTACTAATTTACCATTTATATAATTTCAATACCAAAAGTGAAAGTAATATTTTTTTAACATTTAATAAAAGGACAAACTAACAAATTAAATTTATAATTGTTAATACTCGATGTCAACAAACTTCATAATCCATTTTATTTTATGAGAGATTTCTCTAAGATAGTGTAAACCTAAAAGGTATTAGGAATTGTTTCTCAAATTTTCATTGTAATTAAGTTTATATTTTAGAATTGTAATTTATTTTATAATTTTTTATTAAGCATGTATTGGATTTTAAATAATTGTAATCCTTGTCCAACAAAGGAACTGAGTTTGAAACTTTATAAATAAAGGTTGAATTGATTGGAGAAGGTAAAGAATAAAAAAGAATGGAAGAGTGAGTGAGAGAAAAAAAAGTGAATGGGTAGAAAAGTAGAGAAATGGAGCCTCATTAAAATCGGTGAGTTTATGGATAGAGATGACGATGGTGTGAAGCACACGAGAAACAAATCTTCGGACAAGACAGATGATACATGTTTTTAAGGTGGGGCATGATGATAGATGATGATGAGTGAGTGTTACTGGTGTGATTTTTTATGTAGCAGAGTGTGACGATGAATGTTTGTATTCTTCTGCTATTCTCTTTCTTCATTGTAATAGAAATTTTCTTCTCTCATTAGTGGCGTGATTTCTCACGGAACAGAGTGTGAGGGTTGAGTGTTTGTATAATGTCGTTGTACTCCTTTTATTTATTATGGTAGTAGATTTTTTTTTCTTTCTCAATGTATGTCAGATGGAGCGGAACTATGTAAATAGTGTATTTTTATGTGTTTCTTTACTATTACTTCTATTGTCACCCAACAAAAGGAGGTGGTCACAGTACATCTAAAAAAGAAAAAAAAGTGATATGCTGATAAATTTCTCTCTCTCACACACACAAACAAAGTGACACTTTGAGATAACTCAATTTTAGCTCAATTCCTGTCAAATTTATTTATTTTTTGTACCGAGAACACACTAATTAATAACACACCACAAGTGTCATCCTTTGTTATTATTATTATTGCTAATTTTATTTTTATTCAGTGATTACGTGATCTCAATGCTCCATTTTAGAAAGTCAAAGCTACTTCATAAGAAAATTATATTGATTAATTTTACTTCTTGGCCGAGATATCTAGGGCGGATCTAAGAAGGCCGGATCTAACAAGGCTCTAGTTAATACTAACATACTTATTTAATTTGATAAAAAAAATTTATGCATGTAATAAATATAATTTTTTTGGGAGTTTAGAACTAAAAAGACTTATTAAGGCTCGAGTGATGTGCACACTTAATTATATAAAAAATAAATTATATATATATATTTATTGAGCTCTTATGTTCATATTCACTTGTTTAAATTTCTAATTACCTGATCACATTGTTGCATTATATATCAAGATTGATTATAACCTGCCTTCCATTTTTGCAACCTTAGGATAATATAATATTTTGCCAAATGGGTTATGATGTGTAGTACATTATAATATAGTACGCATAACCTTAAGATAATATTTTTTTAATCAGGTAAAAAAGACTTGAGTCACTAGACCAACTACCCCAGAGAAAGAATGCATCAGAAAATACCTATTTCTCATCTCTTAAAGAAAATGGTTGTTGACTTGTTCTATGTACGTCTGTGCATTGTTAGTACATATATAACACAAAACTAGTACTTGAATGCCGGCATTCTTGTGGAAGAATGTATATATATTTATATACATATATATAACTTCGTATAGATACAATAAGACTTAGATGTCTGGTCGGCATTTCTTATGTAAAATATACATATAAAGTGCAGGTATGTGGCTTGGATATCGGCATTAATAACGGCAGATTAAAATTATCCATACAAACTAGAAAAATAGTTTATGCGCCAAAGCCCTTTAACGAACTTTCTTGCATCACATGGAGTTCAACGATTATTACTTTATTGTTATTGTCTATAGTTTTAGGAGGTCCTATTAACATATGATAAAAAAATAAAAATAAAAAATTGAAGAAAAAGAAGAAAAAAATATGAAAGAAAGATTTGATTGAAGAAAGTAAATGCAAATTTATTTAAAGAGAATAAAAAAATTGAAGAAGAAGAGTAAGAAAGAAAGAATTAGAGAGATCTTTTGAATTTTTTTTTTTTTAAGGAGAACATTTTGTGTAATTTTATAAGGTTTTGCCTGAGTAACCTCACATTAAAGTTTTTAAAATATAATGATTAACCTCTCTTAATGTTTTGTTGACTTTGCTTTGGGTATTCTGCCGTTAATTTACATTCAGCTTTGTTAAAGTGAATTAATTTACAAAATCTAAATGTCAAAACTACCATCGATGGCAGTAGTTCTCGTGTGACATTGATGAAGAAAAATATATATAAAACATATTAATCTTGGACAAAGAATTAGAAATTGAAGTTATTTTTACACAAAAATATTATAACTTAAGGGTACTTTTGTAATTGTATATTAGATGTGATGTTGTTTAACAATTATTAGTCTGAGAGAGGGTATCAGAGTAATTTTACAAAAATTTTAATATGAGAGTAATTAAGACAAACATTAAGGGAGGTCAGAATAATTTATCCTTTTATAAATTATATGCATAAAATGAAAAATAAAAAATAAAAAGGCCAACATGTATCCTGGAACTCTGTTCCGGAACCCAAATCCTCTTTTTTGTGCCACCGCAAGAATTTTATACCGATTACTTATGCAATAATTTCACATCACTTATGTAACAACTATCTTAGATACTTACGCAACAATTTTACTTTGCATGTTGTGTAACTGAAATATTATTTTGTGTAACTAATGTAAAGTTATTTTCAAACGATATGTAATTTTGTGTCATGATAGATTCTCTGCTTGAAATGATTTAGAAGTTCATTCATGCCTCAACAGTTGATATCTGAATCTTAAGGTAAGATTTATTAGTTCACTGTGCTAATTGATGACAATAGAGTAAATTTATAATCAAGATGCTATCACATACAGGGAGCTCGTAGTCTTGGTGTCACCATTAGATTATTATCCCGATATATTTTTCCATTATAATATCGTCATGACTTTATTTGTTTCTACTATTAGATGAGGGTTAGGATTGATTTTTTTTTATGGTAAATTGGGATAAGATGGGATTATGATATGTGCAGTTTTAATCTTCAACTTATAATTTTCTTTAATGCAATCATTTTTCTTTGTTTTTGTTTTTTTTTTCTTTTTTTAGTATAATGACCCATAGTTTTGTTTGCCTACTTTGGGAGAAAGACAAAAACAATGTCATTTGTCAAAGAAGCGTACATATAAAAATTACTATATATTAGCCACATATTTGTGCAAATCAGTATATCTTGCGTACATTCATGTTAGTATCTTAAGATTCGATGACTTTGACCTCTCCTTTGTCTAGTGTCCAAGTCGAGACAAAATAGGATTGTGTGTAACTCACAAACACACTCAGACACACAACCAGAAAAATTAAAGTCCTTTAAATAAACGCATTCGTATTCATGTACAAAGATGTTTAATTATAATAATGACTTATCAACTATTACTTAATGAGCACCCTCACTAATCCTGATATGAACACCCACGACTTAATGAGTACCATGAAGTACAACGATGTTTTGAGAGAGATGACACCATCATACGATAACACCATCTTTCTCTCACAATTCGACTAGATTTATATTTTTTTACTAAAACAAGACACGTGTCCAGTATTTTGTTTTAAAATCATACATGATTAATGTTAAACCAATTATATTAATCACCTTTGTTACAAATAGAAAAGATTTACAATTTTTTTTTTCTTTTGTTTTCTGTTTTAGGTACTATAGTCTCAAAAATGATTTTTTTTTTCTGGCAAGAAATTCGCAGCCAGTTTTCTTTAGGGAGACTCCAAATTTTACCTACATTTTAGGAGATAGAGGAGATGCTACTTGATTATAACTCTCGATGATTAGTTGAAATAATAATAAAAAATTGGTAAAAGAAATACTATTAGATTATAATTTTCTATAATTAGTCCGAAAGTAATGACAGAGAAAATAAAAATCGAATAACAAGATATAAAATCTGTAAAATTCACTACCAACTTACGGTAAAGCTCACAAATTTTGTGTTTTGTTGGCCTCACAATTATTATTATTTTTAGTCCAAAAAGTGGGAGAAGATTGGTGTAAAAGTCGGGGCCAACGGAAGTCAAAGTTGGACCATAAGAGGAACATTTTCCGTCACCTAAAGGTGAAGTGGGTAGGAATAGGTCAACGAAATGTGATAAATTTAACACGCTTACAAAGACCATACAACAAGAAGTGTCTTTATTCTTTGGCCTATGAATTCTCCCCCAAGAAAAACTAAATTTTGTGTACCCTAATTGACTATTGGTACATGTGGTGTTACACTACTCATACCTCCCCTAAGTAAGAAATGAATGCAATGTTAAACTACTCTAATTTCCATTAATTTTTTTTAATGTTTACTTAATTATTAAGTGTTTCACTACTTATACCTCCCCCAAGTGGTTTTAAACTACTTTAATTTTCATTCTTTCTTTGAATGTTTATCTAATTTATATTATTTTAAATATTATATAGGATAGGATAGTCCTAAAAAAATAATCCTTCAAACTCTCTCGATAGGAATTGATAAACCATATACTAAAATGAGAATAGCGGAGAACGAGCATTTTTCTCCTCAGTAGGAGAACCGTGTTCTACTCCTCACCTCCAACAAACTACTAACCTGAAATATATATGTATATATATATATATTTGAAAGTTGACATTTTGTTTTTTGGGAATTTTTTTTAATTTTGTGCTTAATTAAAGCTGACAAGCTTTATTAACATGGGCATGCATCGTCTTTACCGTACAATTTCTTTGCAGTTTTTACTTCACCGCCAGGATCTAAATCATGTTTGAAAAAAATAAAAAAACTAAATCATGTGTGATGTGTGTGATATTTGACTTAATCCTGTGGAACGCGACATAGATGGGTGGATGTTATTTCAAAAGCTGATTTAACTTTTAGGTCATCCGAAACTAAAGCTAGAATTTAGTACCCAGTCTTCGTTTCATTCTTCTCGGAATACTAGTGGATCTTCTCACACGGTGTGCCCCTGCCCCATTTACTATTCTTTGGTACTTTCTTCTCGAATTTGGACTTCTCATGTTTAAGAGTTGAACTTGCCATGACCTAAGGACTTCCCATGGACGATGCCAATGTAGACCAAGTGGTAGCATGGCCTGGCCCGCCCTATATATATATATATATATATATATATATATATATATATAACAACAGTTGGATATCATTGATATATAAAAGATAATTATATAAAAATAAAAAATCTAGCAATCACATCCAACGATTACTCTACTTGATGTGAGTAAAATTCTTACTCACCAATGAGCAAAAGATAATTACTCTCTATATATATATACACACTAGTATACGTCCGTACTTACGCCATTGTAATGCACTCAAAATTAGAACTGTTAGATGATTAGATAGAGTGATTTTACTTCGTAGTTAGTCAAAGACATTTTGAACCAAACTTAAATGTAATATATATATATATTATCAAGTACACTGCATTTTTAGAAATGAAATCACGATTTCGTCCTTGACTTCTGAAACCCTCTATTTACAGGAAAATGTCTAAGTTTGTGTTACCAAAGGAGTTATCAGTTAAAAAGAGTGTTAAGTAATCTTGCATTGCTGACTCTACAATGGAGACTGAATATGTTGTCTCCACAAAATACATTTTTTTGTAAAAGTTGAATACGAGTAGGGGTGACAAAAATCCTCAACTCGGCGGGGATCTATCCCGCCCGATCCCATTTAAAGCGGGTTTGGGGAACAGTTTATTTAAATGGGACGAAGATGAGTTTTGTTATTGCAAACTTGGTCAGTTTCGGAGCGGGGGTGAGGCAAGGTTGCCCCGCCCCATTTAAAACCTGTCTCGATTATATTACATTTAATTGTTTATATTATATTACTTATGTGTATATATACTTTAAAAATGTTAAATTTCAAAATATTTGGTTTTAATACACTGAACAGAAGTAATAAAGAATGGAAAAGCTCTGTTTTTCTCTTTATTGATCCCCTTCACTTTAACAGCAATGTTTATATATATATACGCGAAAATGCCAGCTGAGTTACAGCTGGACTAACAATAACTACTAACTGTTACAACTAACTGATACAACTAACTAATTCTAATAACTAATTCTAATATTACAAAGTCTAAAACTCCCCCTCAAGATGGACTGTGAATGTCCTTTACAGCCATCTTGGATAAGAGTGGAAACAATAAAGAAGAAGGCAAAGGCTTGGTAAACAGATCAGCAAGTTGATGTTGAGATCGAATCGGCATAAGTTTGATGAACCCTTCGGTAACTTTGTCTCGAACAAAATGGCAATCGATCTCTATATGTTTAGTCCTCTCATGAAAAATAGGATTAGATGTAATATGAACAGCAGCTTGATTGTCACAAAAAAGAAGAGCTGGAGATGAAACATCCACTTGAAAATCTTTTAATAACTGGTGTATCCAAGCCAATTCACTGGCTGTAGAGGCTAAGGCTCTGTATTCTGCCTCAGCAGAAGATCTGGAAATTGTAACTTGCTTCTTAGCCTTCCAAGATACCAAAGAATCACCAATGAATATACAAAAACCAGTGACAGATTTCCTGGTATCTGGACAAGAAGCCCAGTCAGCATCGGAGAAGGCCTTCAATTTAAGAGAAGAAGATGATGAGAAAAATAAGCCTTGACCAGGAGTAGATTTAAGATATCTGAGAAGATGATGTGCAGCTTGAAGATGAGGAAGGCGAGGTTGAGATAAAAATTGACTCAGCTTATGGACAGCAAAAGTAATATCAGGCCGAGAAAGAGTGAGATAAAGGAGACGACCAATCAAACGCCGATATTGGAATATATCAGGAAGAATATCACCATCAACAGCACTCAACTGAACTTTAGGATCCATAGGAATATTGGTATTTACAAGCAAGGTAACCTGTGTCTTCAAGCAGCTGCAATGTATAGTGTCTCTGAGATAGAACAAGTCCTTTGGCAGACTTAGCAATTTTCAAACCAAGGAAATACTTCAGACAACCCAAATCCTTGAGTTTAAACTGACTATGAAGAAAATGTTTTAAAGAATCAATGATCTTAGAATTAGGACCAGTGATGACAATATCATCAACATACACCAATAAAGCCACGAAAGAGGTCCCTGAGCCTTTAGTAAACAAGGAATAATCAGATTTGGATTGAGTAAAACCAAAGTGAAGAAGAACTTGAGAGAATTTGGAATACCATTGCCTCGAAGCTTGCTTGAGGCCATAAATGGATTTATGAAGTTTACACACCAGCTTCTCCCCCTGTTTGAAGTTCTCCTTGTTGTTATCATAGCCAAGTGGAAGATCCATGTAAACTTCTTCAAACAAATCCCCATGAAGGAAGGCATTATTCACATCAAGTTGAATCAAATGCTAACTTTGACTAGCAGCAAGAGCTAATAGGACTTTGACAGTAACTAACTTGGCAACAGGAGAGAAAGTTTCGATAAAATCAAGGTCTTCTTGCTGATTAAAGCCTTTAGCAACCAACCTGGCTTTATGCCTTTCTATAGAACCATCAGATTTGTATTTGATTTTAAAAATCCACTTGCAGCCAATGGAATGTTTTCCTTTAGGTAAAGGAACAACTGACCAAGTATGATTAAATTCCATAGCAGCTAGTTCAGCTTGCATAGCTGTTCTCCACTGTGGAAACTTAACAGCCTGATGATAGAACTGAGGCTCATATTGAGAAGAAACTGACATGACAAAAGTGTTGTGAGAGGAAGATAAAGAATCATAGGAAAGATACTTAGATAAAGGATAAGAAGTATCACAAGGAGGTAAGTCCTTATGAGATATCAGGTTGCAATGAAAATCCCTGAGATAAGAGGGTGGCTGAGTGAATCTGGAAGATTTCCTGGCTGGGACTGCATCATAAGGTGGTCTGGGGGGTGGAATTTGAGGCGGAATAATAGGAACTGCAGCAGGAGAATTCTCAAGAATATTATCAGCAATAAATTCTTGTAAATCATGAGAAGATGTTGGTGACTGAGGAATAGTATGAGCTTCAAGAGATGGCATGGGTAACACAAGATCTGGAAATGGATCAGTCATGGTGTCTGAGGCAGTCACAGTGTGAAAAGGAAAAATTTCTTCATGAAAAACAACATCTCTGGATATAAAAATCTGTTTAGTTTGGACATCATATAGCCTGTAACCTTTCATGCCAGGAGGATAACCAAGAAAAACACAAATCCTGGACCTAGGTTGGAACTTGGTTCTATGAGTAGAGAGAGTAGAAGCAAAGGCCAAACAACCAAAGACCCGGAAAGAGTCATAATCTACAGTAGTCTTGTATAAAACTTCATGTGGTGTTCTGTGTTGAAGTAAAGGAGCAGGTGTCCTATTGATGAGAAAAGTAGCAGTCAGCACACATTCACCCCAGAATTGAATAGGGACCCTGGATTGAAAGTACAAGGCTCGCGCAACATTAAGTAAATGTTGATGTTTTCTTTCAACAACTGAGTTTTGTTGGGGCCTCTCCACACAAGAAAATTGATGCAGAACCCCTTTAGAATTAAAGAAATCAGTGAAGGCCAACTCAGGAGCATTGTCAGATCGAAAGACTTTGATTGTAGCATTGAACTGAGTAGCTACCATGTTAAAAAACTTAGGAATGATAACATGAACATCAGATTTCTGTTTGAGCAAGAAAATCCAAGTAAATCGACTGCAATCATCAACCAGAGTGAGAAAGAATCTATGCCCAGCATGTGAAGAAACATGATAAGGTCCCCAAATGTCACAGTGAATTAAATCAAATGGAGATTGAGACATATGGTTGTGTGAATCAAAAGATAATTTTCTTTGTTTAGCTAAAGGGCAAATGTAACAAGGGACAACTTTATTAAACCTTGAAGTATCACAATGTAGTTGATTTTTCAAAGCATCCAGCCTTTTGAATGACAAATGGCCAAGTCTATTGTGCCAAATACGAGCAGAAACCTGATTAACAAAGACTGTAGAAATAGAATTCAAAGTAGAAACCTCTAGAACATACAGATCTTCAAACTTTTCACCCTTGCCAATCATCTTCTTGCTGTTGAGATCCTGAATGATCAAGTAACCAGGAAAGAAAGTAACTGTAAGCTGAGAACCATTAGTGAGAGCACTAACTGACAGCAAGTTAAACTTGAATTGGGGAACAAATAAGACATCTTTAAGGACTAGCATAGGACTCAGCCTAATATCACCACTGAAATGGACAGGAATTCGAGTATGATTTGGTAAGGTAACATTAGAATTATGTATAGATCTCATAGAAATGAAAGTTGCTGCATTAGAACATATGTGTCTAGTGGCACCTGAATCAACTATCCAAAATTGAGAAGAAGAAAAGATAGGATTCAAGGAAACTGAAAAACATATACCTGTGGTATATGAAGTAGTTGGAAAATCATTTTGGTCATTAGCAGGCTTGACAGGAGTGGATAGATGGCTAGAAAGCATCGACATAAGCTGCTGGTATTGACTGGTATTAAGATTCTGAACAAAGTTCCCAACAATACCTTGCTGATCAGATTTGTTATCTGAATTAGAATAAGACTGATTTGATACTTGATTGACAATGTTGTGATTGTGAGGATAGGAATTGTTATCTCTCTGTCTTGGTGTAAAACCAGGAGGGTAGCCATGTATTTTGTAGCACTTTTCAATGGTATGACCATGAAAATTGCAGTGAGTACAATAGGGTCTCTCTTTTCTCTGCCCCTTATAACCTCCAGTATTATGATTTCCAGTGCTATTCCTGTAACTTCCAAAATTGTTTTTATAACCTGTAGAATTGTAAGAACCAGTACTGCCTCCAGGTTTCTTAGAGTAGTCATTTTTGACAGCAAATGCCATGGTGCCAGCAGAATCAGAACTAGAACTAGAACTGACATGAACTCCAACTTTCCTTTGATGTTCTTCTTGAGAAATTAAAGCAAACACTTTGTTTATAGGTGGTAAAGGGTCCATAAGAAGAATCTGACCACGAACTTGAGCAAAAGAATCATGTAGCCCCATAAGAAAAGACATGATATATTCCATTTGATAATGAGAGTGAAGCTCTTTAACACCACCACAGGAACATTTTCCACAAGTGCAAACAGGTCTATAATTGCTTAACTCTTCCCAAATAGTCTTCAATTTTGTGAAATAGACACTAACAGAGTTGTGATCTTGAACAAGGTTCATCAATTCACGACGTAACTGAAAAATTCTAGGTCCATTCCTTTGTTGGAATCGATCCTTGAGATCAAGCCAAATCTCATAAGAAGAATCAAAGAAAATTATGCTAGCAGAAATTTCTTTAGAAACAGAATTCAGAATCCAAGAGATAACAACATTGTTGTTCCTAATCCATGAATTGAGAAGATTAAGATCATTACCTTCAGGTTTCTCGATTGATCCATCAATAAATCCAAGTTTATTCTTTACTGATAAAGCGATCAACATCGCACGACTCCAGGAGGCATAGTTATCTCCTGTTAGAGGTTGTGAGACCAGAACAATACCTGGACCATCAGAATGATGAAGAAAATAAGGACTTGAAGGTTCATCAATGGCAGACTTGCCAGACTTAGAGATACTTGATTCTCCTGAATTTGGAGTTTCCATATTCACGATCTACACTTCACGATCTGGAGAACAAATCTATACTTCACAATCTGGAGAGAAGAATCAATCCAACAAATCGAAGAAGAAGAAGAACCAATTTTGCTCTGATACCATAATACGCTGAACAGAAGTAATAAAGAATGGAAAAGCTCTGTTTTTCTCTTTATTGATCCCCTTCACTTTAACAGCAATGTTTATATATATATACGCGAAAATGCCAGCTGAGTTACAGCTGGACTAACAATAACTACTAACTGTTACAACTAACTAATTCTAATAACTAATTCTAATATTACAAAGTCTAAAAGGTTTTGTTGGAAGTTGTGTAATCCTTTATTTTAAACAAGGACAACAAAAATAAATAAGGAAATTTTGAAAGGGGTAGAATGTTAATATATGGAGAATGTTGAAAATACATGAATCAAATGAGTTTTAATTAGTTATGGGGTGGAGCGGTTTGGGACGAGGTGGGTTAGGTTGATTATGGGGCGAAGATAGGATGAAGGGGAGAATTTACAACTAGTTATGGGATGTTTATAAAATTTTCAAAATCAAACGATTATGGGAATGAAGATTGAGATCCCCTCCCCATTACCAACCCCCTTAACTATTTACCACTCCAAAATTCCTAACCATACAAACCAGCAAAAAAAGAATACGGGAAATAGAATACAACTAATTCAATAACTTTATCATTTTGAAACTAATATCTTCATATTGGATTACAACGATTTTGGTTAACTCATTTCTACTTCTCAAATAGATTTCAAATCAATTAATCTGTTTTAACATGATCCCGTTAATTCATGATGTGTCAACTATAAGAAGAAATTTAACGATAAAAAAAAAAGAAAGTAAATTGCACAAAAGAAATTCTAAACTGTCCAAATTTGTAAATAATTCTCCTAAATTATATTTTTTTTATGCAAAATCCCTTGAACTATCACATTTTGTTACAAAAAATCTCCCATGCCTAGTTATTTTTCATTAAATGACCATAACGCCCTTTCTTATTGAATTACACTTGACCTATTTTCTTATTAAAATAAATTATGAAAAAAAATAGTACTATATTGATGGCATATTCTCCATCAAATTTAAATAAATTTACCTTTAATTATTGAAACTAAGTTTTAAAAAAAATCTTAAGTAAATTTGTTTAAAACAATTTAAGTAATTTTCAAAATTTTCATGAATAATTGTATGAAAAAAACATATTTTTTACTGTAAAAAAGTTTAAACTGGATATAATAAGTTTTATTATAAATAGTAAAGTTTTAATAATAAGTTAATCATTTTAGAAAATGGCTAAATTTGATGTAATTGCAATTTTGTATACTTTTTTATTGTTATGATAATTCGATACCAATAATAAAATTAACTTAAATGGTATAATTAATATTTATACAAGAGAAAAGATAATAAAGAACAAATTTAATAAGAATGGGTAAAATTATTGTGATGGGTATATCCTTAATTGCAATAAATCAATAATTGATGAGATTAATTTGTAGTTCAGATGAGTTATTTGTAAAACGGCAATAATTCAAGGGGATTTTTTGCACCTTATCCTAAAAAAAAAACTATAGGAAGAAAGTATTTTGTTAGAGAATTGGAGAAAATATTTTCTTATTTTGAAAAAAACAACACCTAAAACAGCTTAATACATGAGGTTTTGATTCCACAATGTGATTTTATGAAAGTGTCTAAAGCTGTTCAAACATAGTGAAAAATAAATATAAAAAAAAAATAAGATGAAGAAGAGTAGAATAAGGGGTTCATATATTCTTAGTTTTAGAGAAGAAAAAAAAAAGTAATTTGCGTCAAGTGGGTCGAAAATTTATCAACAGTGGGAATAAGCGTGTCTTCGGCCCAGATCGCACAAAATCTGGTGGGCTTTAGTTGTAGTATTTGTTAATAGGTTATGGTTCAGCTTAATTGGTATAAACCACTAATGGATCACAGATTACAGTGTCAAGGCAGTTCGGCCCAAGAGATTATAGTTTGAAAATGCGGGATAGGAAATTATATACGGATCAATAAGTATACTCATTTATTATACTTATTTATTGCTTTTAAATCTCATTTATTATAATTATTTATTGTATTTTAAATTTAATTTTGTAATTAAAGCTGATTTCACTTTTTATTGGAATACATTAGTGATCAGGAGGGTTCACCTACACACCGGTGAGTAGTTAAGTATTGTCCTAATTAGTATACTTCATGTGAATTTAAAATATTTAATCTACTAATGAAGGTCTTTTAGATTTAACTTAGAAAATTTGGAGTTTGCTTGATGAATTTATATGATTTATTTCACTTATAATAACTCATTCATGAAGCCATACATGAAGGTGAGTTTCTTTAATCCAATCAACTGCTGAAAGAAGGTAGCTAATATATGGTATATGCCATACGTATATATAATACATATTTGCAGATACATATTTGGAGCCCCTAACAGAAAGTGAGAAAGGTATGTATATATATATATATATGCATATGTGATACGTGTCATATATATATATATATATATATGACAGTTGCAAATAACTTGCAATATCATGAAGAGAGGAATATATGCCTATTCCTAATATCTTATGGTGAGAAAAGTTATACATAATTTAATTTTGCGGTGTGAAAATGAAAAGTGAAAGGAATATATGCCATACATAGTACAAAAGCGAAAGGAATATATGTCATACATATAAAAGAAAGCTAGAGGAATATATGTCATACATATTAACACCATGCATCATCATTAGACTTCTCGAACCCTTCACAATTCCCTTTAGAAAGGAAAGGAACCATGTCTTAGTGCATCAAGTTGAATTGTGTGCTGAATTAATAATTGGTGAAATGTGGTACAATTAATTTATTTCAGAGGGGTTTGATCAATGTCAAACATAAATTAACTGTAATGTTCTGTTTGGGAGTACCGAATTAACGTAATAGATTTAAAATTGGAGGAAATTGTACTGAATTGACGCATTGGCCGAATCTGAAATTAGAGAAGATTCCAGATTCGGTGCTCCCAAATGTAACGCAAGTGTTTATAGCTAAGTATATGATAAGCCTCAAATATTGCACTTTTGCATGAGTCAAGCTTGAAAGTCTATCAAAGGAAATTTGAAAAATTTTCAAATACGTACACTATCCTTCTGAGTACATCTATGACAGAAGTGCTCTTTCAGAGCCTTTAAAATGAGTCCTAGAAACCTCAAGCTTGGGTCAATCTCTTAACAAATTCCAAATAATGTACTTGTGATCAATCACCATAGGAGTATAATATATATATATATATATATATATATATGCATGATTAATGTATAGAACCAGAACTAAACATACATATAGTTTACCTTAATTATAGGGATTTTAATCCGGGTACCATTAGATTTTGGTGGGTCATGGAACCAGTGGCATCAGCCATTGATTATGATATATGGTTACTATAAACATTCTGTCAATAAAATTAAAATGATGATAAATATATATTTCATAAGATATATGAAATCAACAACGTAATATATATTCACTGATGCTTTGTGCTACTGCTAGCTACAATTTCTCATTGATCTATAACTTCAAAAACCATATTTATTCCAAAAATCATGAACTCAAAAAAGGAAATATATATCAATATATATATGCATCAAATGAAACCCATAAAGTTTCTCACCCAACATGAACAGATACATGGTTAGAGTGCAAGCATAGTGAGGGTACGCCAACTATCTTCATCTGACTCCGTGTCCTGTGACCGTCTCACACGTGTCATCCTCTCGTACACTAGCCGGAGAGCTCGCTGCCACCGTGTGCCATTGCCGAGGCGTTCGGTGTTGAAGGCTATGTGACCAAGTTGAAAAAAGAAAAGCCTTGATGAGTACATCATATTGGTAAAAGATCGACGGAGAGGTCTGAAACTGAAGGACAGTTTGAGCATGAAAGGCCATACCAGGCCGGCGATCAATGGCGGACTTAGGCTGTGTGTGGTGGCTATGAGGTGGAGCTTGGCTAGGACCACCAAGTGCAGCCCCATGGGAAGCTAGTAGCAAGTTTTTGGGGTCACTGTTTTGGAGTAAAATGAATGATATTAGTATAGTATGGTATGAAAGCAAAAAGAGCTTTAGAAAAATTGATATGTTTCCTTTGAGAGCTTATCAATCACACTTTGGATATTTGGGAGAAAGAGGATTCAACAACTTTATTCGGTGAAACCATCAAATGTCCAAAACACAAAATGCCATTATAGAGACTACTGATTGGACAAAACTAACCTTCATAATTCATCTATTTTCTATCAAACCGTCGATGAATAGTTGGAGCTCATATTATTGAGGGCTTGGCTTGGGTTTATTTATTAACTATACAACAAATTTATTAAATTAGTCTTCTTTTAGTCATTCACTAAATTTGCTAAATGAGAAATGATATACTATCCGACATGCAAACGAATTCTTCATTTAAATCATCATAGCTGGATTTAATTGACATATTTAAGCACCCCATGAATCCAAGCACCATCGTGGCCATGGATTCCAAGGACAAACATATAAAAGCATCTCCACTTGAATTTTCAAATTTCATATGTCAAATTCAAGATGTGACTAATTGACATATTTAAATATATATAAACAACTTTACCTGATATTTCAAATTTATTAATATTTTATTTTTTAATTAAATAACAAACAAAAATAAAATGACAATACATAAATAATATGTGCAACTCATATATTAAAATAATAGAAACAATTTATTTGACATATCAAAAAGTTGTATGCGGAATTTGACAATGCATTAGACTCGGAATTGTCAATTTGGGTGGAGATACCCTAATGCTCTTGAAGATATATATAAAAAAAATTCTTCCTCTCTTTCAGTTTGCAAAATCAAAGGAAAAAATAGAGCATTGAAATTCTTTCTCTATCTCCTCTCGTTCATTGATTTTTCCTCTATTTTCTATTATATCTTTTTCTCTTTGATTTCAAATCTCTCTGCTTGCACATACAAATCCTAATCTTTTGTCTCTATTTGAATCTAAAATTATAAGCCCTAATCTTCTCGGTCCTATTCTAAATTAATTCTCTTTTTGATTCTTGGTAGCCATTTGTAGTGGTATTAATTATGTGAACAAGAGGAAGAGAGAGAGAGAGAGTCACAGAAACAGGGGAAATCAGGGAGAGAGAAAACGTTTTAGAGAATTTGATAGAATGCATGAATAGAATCAGAATGTATTAATTTGTTAAACAACTCATTAAGATTAGCCAAATTTTGCTACTATCTTCCTATATTAAGAAAATGCAACACATTTGAGACTAATAATTCCCATATTTTTTAAGAGGGATTTCATTAATTGTTTCAAGAAATTACAAGGGTACATCGGTCAATGAGCACCGAGCAAAATTGTGTTCTCTTGAATTGATGTTGATATTTTGATGCTTAAAGGAGGTAAGTTGTGGTCAAAAGGTCAAAAACTAGAAGTAGGTAGGGGTAAACGTTATTGAGACCATTAGATATGTAATTTGCTGGATGGGACAAATTGGATAGGCCCTCTGCATAGGTACAAATTTGTGGAGCCCTAATGTTGGGGAGGAAACTTCCTGGAAATTTCCTCCATTGTATATGAAGATATTCGCTTCGGATTTTGAGTGATAAATGTATATTGTAAGATGGGCGCAATGACAAGTATGTTTTCAGCTCAATTATGTATATGCATCCATAAAACTCCATTTTAACTTCTTTTAAAGGGTTATAGTAACTTTTTTTTTATTTCTTAATTGAATAAACTTGATTTAAGCTGGTTGAATTGGGAAGTTAAGTCACGTAATTAACTTAGGCTCTGTTTGACAGAGTTTTTGTTTTGATTTTTACGTAAAACAAAAAGAAAAGTAGAAGATAAATGAGAAAGTTGGCATTCACCAACTTTTTTTGAACGTTCTTTTTGAATTCTGAAACTCTTCAACCTTACCAATTCAAACACTCTCCAAAATGGCTTTTGAACTTGAAAAGTCGAAAGCCACTTTTCAAAAACTAATCCAAACACAATCTTAACTTTTAAAGATTTTTAGTAATTTTTTTCTTTGTTACTTTAACTATCTAAGCTGATTGAGTTGAATGATAAGTCACGTAATTCTTCTAAATAGGTGTTACTCTCATGTTCTCCACGTTCTTGATCCACCACCTTCTTTATATGATATAAAATTTGTGACTTTTACACACCAGTTCTCCCACTCACTTCTCCGTGTGACTTGGGTTGAAAATTTAGATTGGAGGCTCAATTTAATCTTGATTTAGATTTTTATAATCTGAGTTAGGTTGATTTGACCCCTCGGCCCTCATCACATGTCACTTTGAATGGAAAATCACTTTCAGTTCAGATTCATAGCATTTCGACTTTCAATGTAAAATCACCGCTTGGAACTCAAACCTATATATATATTTTTTTTATTCTGGTTGAGTTTAGATTAGAAAGCTTGGGTTTAGAATCAAGTTGGCCTCACATTATATAGCAACTCAATAACTATTTTGTCCCAAAATTACAAATTAATTTGAAACCTTTCACAATGATAACTCTTATCATTAAGAGAAAATAAAATCAATTCTCATTATTCTATTTTTTTATATTAATAATTGTCCATGTAGAAAGTTTTTGTATATAATTGCCTGTTAGACTCGGGTTGACAATTCCATGTAGAAAGTACTCGGGAGTACTTGGTATCTTTAAAAAAAATGTATCCAGATTCCTTACCCCTGTGTGTATATGCATATTCAACATTTGGATTTTCTAGCAGAGTTCTGCCGTAATATTACTATAATAATGGCTTAAAAGATGCCCAAGTAAATGTATGCGGTAGGCCATCACATACACTTATCACATGCATTCAATGTATGTAAATATTTCTGCTTACGAATTCTGCCTTAAAATTCTGGCTGAGTAGCATTATCCTTTATTTTTACTAGGTAAATGTTCACACACGCTCTCACAAACCGAGGTAGGACCCGGGTGAACTTGAAGGGCAAACGGATTAACCCACACCAAATTTAAAGTTCTAACACATTAATTCGTGCTAAGCTCAAGTTTCAATAAATCTGTCGCATCTTAACCTACGTCATATCGTACGGATTTGATGAGTTTTTCGAATCGCTCATAATTTTAATAAGCTACTAATAAATAAGCATTACAAAAAATAAAATGTTTAAGTACATGGCTACATACACTTAGACATGAAATAACACTACTTACAAATAGTTTTTTTTTGTTTTTTGAGACTTTGCATGATTAAAACTAGTGAACTTAATAATATTCTTTACAACTAGAATTTGAAAAGAACTCAAAATTGTATATTCCATATTATTTTGTTTGTTTAACTAACATTCAATTATTATAATTTTTTTGTCAAAATTTTAAAACAAGCGTATCAAAGTTAAGTTAATACCTATGATACTATAAATCATCTAATTTTAATATTATTTCACGTAAACAATGTATAGCTTTATAAATTTAAAAATTATAAACTTTTCTTATATTTCGGGTTGCTCGGATTAGTAAAATCTTTATCAAAATTCTGTACAAAATAAATTCGAACTCTAAAATTTAAACCAAGCTCCAATCCTATGGTCTCAAGTACTTTGTTGGAAAGAACTCAAAATTTTATATTCTATATTATTTTGTTTGTTTAACTAAAATTTAATTATTATAATTTATGTCAAAATTTTAAAGCAATCGGGTTATACTATAAATCATCTAATTTTAATATTATTTCACATAAACAATGTATTGCCTTAGAAATATCAAAATTATACATTTTTTTTAGATCTCGAATTAGTAAAAATTTATTCAAATTCTGCCGAAAATAAATTTCAACTCTAAAATTTAAACCTAGCTCCAATCCCATAGTTTACTGTTGGCTTTTGAACGTTAACTTGTTAAGCCCAGGCTCACCTATGAATTATTTGAATTATTTTATTTTAATTTTTTGATTGCTGGGCTTTTGGACGTTAAACCCAGACTGCCTATAAATGGTGGGCTAGTCTAAAGACTCAATACAACACAAGACATTCTCTTTCTATCTCTTTTGCTACTTCCAATAATTGAATCATTCATTTCTGGCACTATTTTCTCCATATATATTTTTGTTTAGTGGTTCTCATTGCATGTATCAGTCAGTGCACAATAAAATTGGTCCATGACACAACCCAATGTCAAGTATAAAATACCATCAAATATATTTTATCATTTTGTGGTTTATTATTTTTTTTCTTCTTTTTTTCGGGTGACTAAGAAGTGTCATAATGATCTTGAGAATACTTGAACCATTTACCTTTTCTAGTTAAATTTTAGTAATATAGAACAATAATTTATTAATATAGACTTTTACTATAAAAAAAAATTATTTATTTTGGTTTAATTAGATTCTAAAACTTGTAAATCAAATTATTAATATTTTATATGTGTAAAAAAAATCCTTTTATATTCACTTTCCACCCCTTTAATTTGTATTTTGTGCAAATCAACCCTTCTGAGCTAAAAATACTTTTTAAGTTTCAATTTTACCCTTCTACCAAATTTCTTAATATTTCTAATACTGGCAATTTTATTCTTTTTATATACTTTTTTTTAAAATATTAATTTAATTATAAATTAAATATTCTTGTTTTATTATCATTTTGTAGCCCAGCCAAAAAAAAATAAAAAATCTTCATTGCTTTTTTTTTTTTGGCATTGTTTTAAAAAAAAGGGATTGTTAACAAATAAATGCCGTTTTTTTTAAACAATGTCAAATGTTTTTTTTAACAGTGAAGATTTTTTTATTTCGGCTCAACCACGAAATAATAATAAAACAAGAATATTTCATTTATAATTAAATTACCTTTAAAATATATATATATATAAAGAATAAAATTGCTATTGATGGAAATATTAAGAAACTTGGTAGAAAGGAAAAATTGAAACTTAAATATAATGTTTTTAGTTGAGAATGGTTGATTTGCATAAAATACAAACTACATGGTGTAAAGTGAACATGAATGGAGTTTGTTACACATTTTTTAAACTAGATGGAGGTTTTATGCACCTTATCCCTATTTTATAAGAGCATCTGCATTTTAGCTTTCCATATTATCAAGTCTCATCTTTATAGTTAGATCAAGAAGAACCTTTGAATCTCCCATCTAGTGTAACAAGGCGCCCATTACTAGGGCTCAGGCTCGTGACGAGTTCGAAAAATTGAGCTCGGGTTCATCATTTTTGAGAAGCTCGAGCTTGGCTCGTTTAATAAAAAAATTTGCTCGGACTTGTGTTCAATATCGTTTTTAGCTCATTCATGAACGTAAATGAGTCTACATAAGTCTATGGTTTATGAATATGTTCACGAGTCCTAAATGAGTTCATGTTTACGAGCCTACATGAGTTAAGTCCAATATTGTTCGAGATTGAGTCATTTATTTAACGAGCCTAAAAAATGAATTCGAGTTTAACTCGTTTGCTTAACGAACGAACCCGAACCTGTTCGCAAGTTCATTTATAGCCCTACCCATCATAGACATTTATTACAAAATTTTCTTTTTGTAAAAAAAAAGGGCAAATAGGAGCAATAAAGATGAATGTTAAACAAACTCTTACTGGATAGTCGAATTGAAGATATGACCTAGAAGTCTTGTGTTCAATTTCTGAAGTCTGTATTCAGTGGAATTAGTCCAGCCCTGAAAAATGGTGACACGTTCTGTTATATATATATATATATATATATATTTGTTGAATATCAAAGAAAATGAAGCAATAAAATGTTCCCAACTTTGTTTTCCCTTCAATTATAACTTACATTATTGTCTTCTTAATCAAGCCTCAAATCCCCCAATGCCAAAAAACTCTCCTTCCTCTCTGGATCTGGCAATGTATAAAAACGAGAAAAAGGAAAGGTATTGTTGCAAGTCAAATTTCAATCATATTCATTTCTATTGCACAAACATGACTCATGTAATCAATCCCCGAATAACTTAAAAAAATGTTCTATTGAGTTGAATGGAGATGATGATATTCGATAGCTTTTTCACTCTTCATGGCTTTTGTTTGTTAACAGAAACAATCTTTACACACGAAAAATTGAACTAATTTAGAAAGTAACCGCAACGGTTCAAAAGGATTACCACCAATCCTCTAACTCAAGTGGCATGTTTTTTCTTTTCAAATGGAAGGTTGAGAATCCAAGTATCTTAGATGTACCTCCTTGCTTTTATATACGTGTGTGTGTGTGTATATATATATATATATAAACATAAATAAATGAACCTTTCAAACTATCTCTAACTAAATTATGCAAGAAGGATTTGAGAATTACTGCAAAAATGATTATTGGATTACGGATCAGTCGAGTAAGAAATAAATTTAAACAGGTTCAAGCCAAAGCCAAAGTCAAACTCAACCTTGGTTATAGGCCGAATCTTGATTGGTTTGGGCCAATGAAAACTTCATTTAGCTTTCATTACTTTTAAAAGGATAAATTACACCAATTTTTATTAATTTTTCATAATTACATCGAGTCCTACCATGTTTCTAAAAATAATATAAATAATGGTAGGAGGGAACACTGCTTGAATTAGTCCAGTTTAGGAGTATTTTAGAACCAAATCGGTTCTAATGGTTTCATAAAATTCAAACTAAATCGAACCGTCAAACTAATGGAATTGAACTAAATCAAACTGCGAGAGAACAATTCAATTCAATTATACGGTCCAAATTTTTTATATTTTAGTCCAATAATAAGCCCAACCCAATTTGGCACAATCAGTATATTATAGTATAGTATAATATATATATATATATATATATATATATATATATACCTGGCAAAAGTAAAAATAAATAAATAAATAAATTTTTACTATTTTATATTTAAATATATTCGAAGAATTAGCTTGTTGGAATAAAACTGTTCTTTTAAAATTTGTATTTGTTGATATCAGGACATATAGTATAAAAAAAAAAAATTATTAACCTGTCATTTAAATAATAATAATGTCACCCCGCTAATGATACATAATATTTTACTATTTTAATCCCAAATTTAAATATATTCGAAGAATTAACTTGTTGGAATAAAACTGATGTTTTAAAATTTGTATCTGCTGATATCAGGACATATAGTATTAAAAAAAATTATTAACCTGTCATTTTAAAAAAAAATTATAATGTAATTAATAGTAATATTTTAGGAGAAATATATTATGCTCTAAAAATCATATAGCCATATAGGTGACAGTATCCCCCGTGCGCATGTCAGCCGTCAATGACAACCCCAAGCCCACGAAAAAACCCAAAACAGAGTCCCCTCCGCATTCAAAACCAGTCATAGAATCGTCAGACCCCTAAACAAGAAAACATCAAAGTTCAAACACACCAAAAACACTCGCACAAACTACTGCCATATCCGAAGCTCTCTGCAGAAAAGCCCTAATTTTCGTTTCCAACAGAAACCATGAAAGAAGCAGACAATGGACCCCCTAACAGAGAACTATACGCACTGCTACATATATCGCCCGAAGCCTCAGACGAAGAAATCAGAAAAGCTTATCGTCAGTGGGCTCAAGTCTATCACCCTGACAAATACCAAGCTCCTCAGGCACCCCTTCTCTCTCTCTAGATTTTCATATTATGCAATGATATATGCATACATATATTTATTTGTATAGTTCTTTCACTCTGTGTTGATTGATGACTATTTTTGGAAAAGTTGATACTTGTTTTTTAATATAACTGTTTGAATTTCAATCTCACTTAATGCTTGATGTTGCTTGGTGACATACTGACGTAGGGCTGAATCAGTTTTTATTGTATTGGTGACGGATTAATGCGTTTTTCATGCTGGGTATTAGTCTGTACAACTTTTGAAATTTAATTTTCTGAACTGTTCTTGGTATAATTGATATGGTTGGTGTATTAGTTCATTACTTCATTTATAATGTAGTAGAATCAAATGTTGTTTCTGTTCTTTTTTAATAGTTTTCGGTTGTGTTATTTTTGACTTATTTATATTGATTTGAATCTGAATTCATTCAATTGTTTCATAATGAGTTTGATTCTATGCTAAAAGTAATTCAATTAAATAGAAAATTGTGCATTAGACAAGGTTTGACTATCAGTTGACTACGGGAAGATGGAAGTGATTGCTGGCTTTTCAATTAATTTCGCTAGCCATTACTCGAACCATTAGCTATTTAGCTTTATAATTGAAACAATATAATAACTTAATCCTGGGAGATCACAAGAAGTCTCACCATCATAGTATTTTTTTAGCTTCTCCGAAAAGAAGGGTGGTAATTTGATCATTTACCGGTCTAAGTTCATTGAAGAAGTTTTATTTACTCTATAAATTTCCCTCTATTTTTTGTTTGTCTTTCTTTTTCATATTGAATAAGTAATGAGAATGAGAGGTGTTAAGCTTTTTATCATCCTCGCGTCGAGCTATTTCTGCAGGACCTCCCCTAAAGGTATCGTCACCGCAGTAGAGTTTAACCACTAGTTGCTTGCATTTCAAGAAGAACAAGTTAGATTTTTAAAATTCAAGCACGTTCGTCTGTTTTGGACTTCAACACCATTGGTGATAGCACGTATTATGGAATCCTATTTAAGAAATGGACATGGAATTAATGTTTATATCATACTTATAAGTGTACCTTCCATATTCTCTATTCTATCAGCTATTAGTATCAAGTGAAGGTGATTAATTCCAGATAAGATACTCAATTCTCAGTTTTTTCTCCTGTTAGCAAGCTGTATTAGTTTTACATGACCTAGAGTCAAACTTATTTTATAATTTTCATTTCTGAGATAGTTCATCTTCTACATTAATCAAAAATTTTGACATATTGAAAGATTTGGTGGAAGTTATTTTCACTGCTTTTGTCTGAAAAGATATATCTTTATAATTATGGTAGCCATTGCTTGAAGCTCTATTCTGATATATCTTTTATGCAAAATGACTTTTTATTGCTGCTAAGAGAGACTGGAAAATTATCATTTCTATATAAGTTGATGTTATTTGTACTTATATGATTGAATATATTAATAGATCAGCTAAATTGTAACAACTTAATTTCCTTGTATCAGAATTTGAAAATGTTTAATATCTCGAATTTATAAAAAATACCTGCATAAAATTGCCAGGTAGGCTATAAAGTCCTATGGGATTGCAGAGTTGCTTACTAACATTGACAAGTCTTTTCCCATGCTATTTTTAAAGATTTTTACTTGTTTTATTATGTAGACACCTCTTCTCTTTTGAATTGAAATTGATAGTTGTGGTAGAGGCCAAAAAATATTAAGGAATGACGAGTCATTTTATATCAGAAAGCTCTTAGATGACTTGTTACTTATAATTTTCCCCATTGGCTATTGTTTTTCACAATATTTAATCAAGTCTTTTTTTTGGTTGATATTCTAGTGAGCAGTTCTTGGATTGCATTGCAAGAGTTTGTGATTGAGATCTTGATTTTACTTCCTGATGTTAGATTCGAATAATTGATTAATATTATATTGCATGCATATTTACAGATGAAGGAAATTGCTACAGAAAACTTTCAACGGATATGTGAAGCCTATGAGATCTTAACTGATGAGAACAAAAGGCAGATATATGATATATATGGTATGGAAGGGTTGACTTCAGGTTTGGAACTTGGTCCCAAACTAAGTAAAGCAGAAGAGATTAAGGAAGAGATTGAAAGATTACGACGCATGAAGGAACAAGAAAAGGTCTCAGCCCATCTACGGCCTTCTGGTTCAATTATAGCCAATTTGTCTTTGCCGAAGTTTCTAGATGGTGGTGGCATCATGAGAGGGTACATGTCATATTATCTGATTTCTTCCTTCATTCTGTTCCGTCATTTGGATTAAAATGATATATAATTGGTAGTTATCTTTGAATAACTTGGAAAATATATTTTTCACATGGATTTGCGAGGAACATACTTGCATCATATGATGTAAGGTCAATCTGAATAGTGATGCACTCCTTTTGAGTGGCTATTGCATTTCTTTTTTTCCTTTAGGTTCAAACCAGAAAGTATCAAACTCCCTTAACTGGCTGAACATTTTTTTTTTCAATTATCGAACAGTTGCTCTCTCTCTCCATCTTGAAACTACCTTTCCTTTGTATCTTCTTTTCATTCTGAATTTTGATATGATATTTCTGTAAAGAAGCCTGACTTTTTCTTGTATTTGGTTGTACCAAAATGTTGGTTGGAGTCATCTTTCATATTCATCTAACCTTAAGGTTGTTTGTGTTTTTATCTTACTTTCCGAAATTAAGTTTTACTCCTTTTTTACCTCCGTTTCTTTCTGAAATATAATAACGGCTCCTTTTTTTTTGCTTCGAAGTTCATTTATCCAAAATATAAAGTACAGCAGAAATGGTATAACTGTTATGTCTTGAATTGCATAAATTATGACAATTCTTCTAAACTATATTTTCTGTATTTTTACTGCATAACTGTAAGTACTCTTTGTTACATGCTAAGGTTCAACTTTAAAATTTCACCACTAGCCTAGTGGGCAAAGTGGTATCTTGTTGTCTTCCAACCATAATGTCATGGGCTCAAGTCATCTTGTTGCCTCAAAAAATGGGTGGACCAAGAGGTATCTTGGTATCTGGTTGGTCTTCCAACCATAATGTTATGGACTCAAGTCCCCCTTGTTGCCTAGGAAAAAAGGTTTATCTGACAATTTTGTTTCCCATTGTAATCAAATATCATCAAACTTCCCGTCTATATTCTTTTGTCCTTAATATCTCATAAACACGTGTTATTCCATGCATATTTAGTGATTGTTTAAATCCAGATTCTATTAATATTCATTTCATCTGACAGCTTGTTTTCATATTCATAAATGTCAGGATGGCTATGTCTAGTGAAGTTCAGTCTCAAATATCCAAACGCAATACTATCGCTATTGGTGGCAATATGGAAGTTAGAGGAAATTCTGGTGGTGGTGCTGCATCTGCTGTGCTAAGACATCAGATATCTTCAGTTTCTTCTGTTGAATTCGTGGCTTCTGCTGGTTTACGGGCATTAATTGGGGTACAAGCATCTCGGTAGGTCAATTGCTTTTGTCAGTCTGTTTGACTTCTTAAGTTTCTTCAATTTGACTATTTTTATCCACCACTCCTTTATAATTTATTCAGCAACATATCTCGTCACTCCACTGCAACAATAGGCCTTGCAATGTCTTTAAGAGATGGTTCAATCAATCTTTCTAACTTCTGGACTCGCCAACTGTCTGAGACATCTGAAGGAAATGTATGCTTCTTTCGTTTCGAGTGGGATCATTTGAGGTTTAAATTTATATCAGCTTTTGTGGTTAATTTTTTTTGCATTTATTTGGTTTATTACCATTTTTCTACTCCAGATACAGCTTGTTTTAGGTCAAGAATCATCTATAGCTGTTGGATGGCAAAAGAAAGAAGAGAAAATGTCTGCTTCTGGGGAGATTAAGGTAAATCTATGTTTCATCTTCATAGCAGGAAAACATATTTTCACAGAGAAGGGTGAATATATTTCTTAATTGGAAGTACCTTGAGGAAAAACATGATTACACCAAGGCTTAATTGGAAGTACCTTGAGGAAAAACATGATTACACCAAGGTATTCTGCTAATAATTGGTGTGAAGTTATGATGCCTACAAGCTTAGAAGTTACACACGCTTGTCCCCTGCTGAATTACTGATAATAATCATATTAGGTTTTCTACTGTTAACATAGATTAATTCATCTATAAAATGGGAAATTGGTTCATTTTGATTGAGTTCTGGTTGCAAAAAGCAATGTTAAGGACACTGTTCATGACATAAAATAATCCATACTTAAGCTGGCTTAACCTTTACAAACTGTTTTTATCACGGAATTTGGATAACGGCACTAAATAATACTAAGATCCCTAGTAATGGAATTTATTTTGGATTATGTGCATGCCAACGATATTGGTGTCAGACATGGGCATGACACATCCATAGAAGTGTCAATGATTAGCTTTTAACAAATGATGATTAATATATTATTAATAAATAGCACGAGTTTTCTATTTTACTTTTAGAATTTATTTTTTCATAAATAAGTTGTGCTACTGTTGTGTTAGTCCTTTATTTTTCTAAAGGACTCAATCTTATGAGATCTTAATTCGTTTTGCATCTTGCTTCTAATAAAGAAGAAAAACATAGAAAATTGAGAATTTAATTCAAGATTGCTAATGTAGTGTTCTAGAAAGAAAGTATAATGTGTCCTGTAACATTTTCTGAAGAATTTGCCAGGGTTTGGTGTTTTCAAGTAACCAAAAGCTCAATGAAAAACCAGTTGGATGCTATTTTTTTAATAAGACAGCTGGAGATAAATTAAAATAAAAAAATCTTATATTTATTTAATATATAATACTGTAGGATAAAGGCAGGCATCAGGTACTAAATTGCTATAAGAACGTGACCAAAAATTATAGTAATACTTTTTTCTTGCTTACTTATCAATCCGAGAAAAAAAATCCTTTGGATAATACATCATTAATAATATTTGTAGTTTCTCATTTTTAATAATTTGCGTTTTAAGTTTGTTACGTTATAAAATTTTGGTCATATAGAAATTGCACTAGACCATTGTTATATGTGTGTGTATCATTTGGCCACTTCCTACATGATTCAACCTTTGCAGGTCTGCTCTTTGATTATCTCTAACTTGCTTTTTGATTATTTTTCCTTTTAGAATTATTTAGGGTTGATATTAAGCTGAAGCTACAATCTTAGTGTAGAAATTTGTTGCTCAATTCATTCTCTCTCTTTTCGTAATAATTAGCAAGAGATATACATTTCTTCTCTCATTAGAAAATCTTCAGCCTTTTCGTACATTGAACAAATTTTTTTTTTTTGATTCATAAAAAAAAAACATTGAACAAGTTCAAATGCTTTTCCCCTCTTAATTCATGTTCAACCTATTGCAGTTCGGCACAAGTTCTTTTGGAGCATCAGCTCATTATACGCGTCGCTTCTCCTCAAAGTCTCACGGGCGTATTGCGGGCAGAGTTGGAAGGTATGTACTCTCTATGTTATTTGGATTAATTTTGTGAACATGATTTCATGATCATTATTTTAACTTGTAGCACTTCCATTTTAAAGCTGAATTGTAACAGCTGCAAACCACATTTTCGGAGGGAAGGATAATAAAGGACTTAACTGATTAGTTTTGTCTGATTGAGTCATCTATTCTACTACTATTTTATTTGAGTTTTATGCATTTATACTGTTTCATATCAAGTGTTAAGGAGATTGTAAATTTCAAACCAGTGCTGAAAAGGATTCATATACAATTTTACTGGATAGTGCTTTGTCAGGAATCCTAACAGAACTGAAAAGCCTCATGGTAAGTGCTATGACTCTTCCATATTGTACAAAGAAACTGGGAGAAAGTGTCATATTGGCTTGTAAGCCACTTTGATCCTCGTACAGCAAGGTGCCACTGCTTTTTGATTGTTCTCAATTGGCAGCATAATTTTTATTTATTTATTTTATTATGGACGATTCATGAAACATATATGAATGTACTAATAAATCCTTTTATTGAATTTTTTTTACCAAAACCTGATTGTATTATAATATTGCAATCTCCTGTACTTTGTCTTAACCTTATGCATCTGTTTGTTTGGATCCAATGAGAATCAATGTGGCAACTCTTAAATATATACATTCAATAATCAATTTGGATTTCCTAGTGATTTTTTTTAAGATTATATAAAAAGCGCTCAAACGGGGAACGCATCCCATATACAAAAGAAGTCCCACAATGGACCACTATAATCACTATACCCCCTATACCCTCATACTAATCACAAAAGCCAATAGATCCTCCACAAAAATACAAGATCTACCATGAATCCAAAAAAATAAGGAGCTATTGAATTTGGAATTTCAAAGCCCATATTGGAGTCTTCTCCCCATCAAAAGCTCTCCCATTTCTCTCTCGCCAACGAGTCCACCACAAGCAAAGAGGCGCCACCCTCCAGGAATCTTGAACTCTCTCCCCCACTATACAACCCTTCCACGTTTCCAGCATACTCATCATGGAAAGCGGCATGACCCAACCGATGCCAAAAATGGGCAATGCAAGAGGAGATGATTCACTGTCTCTTGATCTCTCTTGCACATATAACATGTATTTACAATAATTTGCCTTCTTAAAAGGTGGTTGATCGTTAGGATCCTTCCCAAAGCTGTCGTCCATCCAGAAAAAAGACACCTTTCGCGGGGTTTTTGTTATCCAAATAGCCTTCCAAGGGAAAGAAGGCCTCTGCTCACCAAATAGACTCCTGTCGAAGGTCTGAAGGAGTGGACCTCAAATCCACCCGAGCACCGACCGTCCAGATCCACTCATCCTCCCTCCTCACCAACATCCTGCTGACTATACACCAGAGCCAGAAAATGAACAAAATCCTCTATCTCCAGGTCCTGTAGATGTCTCACAAACTGAACATCCCACACCAAACTCCCGCTATCAAGGCAATAGCAGTCAGCCACTACTGAGGCTCTGTTCGAAGTGATCCAGTGTAGACTCGGAAATCCACCTGCTAGTTCATCACAGAGCTAACAAGGGATCACTGTTTGGTTATAGTGTTACCCCTAAGGCGCCTTTACTTTTTTGTGCAAGTTGTTCCTTGATTAAGTATTCAAAGTTTACCACACATTTCAGATCGTAGAAGTGCAGTTGTTCTCATGTGTCTTGCATTATCATGGTTTTGAGTGCCCTCCATGGAAAAAATACCCTATATGGCATGGTATTTTACCAAATATATTGACTAATTGTCACTGTGCCTACCTACAAAATTAGGCCTTTGTGCAAGTGGGAAATTCTCTTGTGACTTCATTATCATTTTTGCAGCAATGCTCTTGAGATTGAAGTAGGAGGTGGAAGGAAAATATCCGACTTCAGCACTGTCCGCATGTTGTATTCAATAGGAATTCAGGTACTTGCTGCTATGCAGACAAAATAAAGAAATGAAAAAGATTTTTTACGTTTTTTTCTTTTAATATATTTGCTTGTTCCTCTATTATCTTTTGCTACTGTGGTATAAGAATGCAGATCTGTTATAGTATAGATGTTTAAAGCAGATTCAGAAGTATCGTGCTTTTGCTACCTTCTTCTGTTATTTTTTCTTGCAATAATGCTTCTTTAGTGATGTTCAGTAGAAAAATAAGGAAACTTGAGTTTGTTGCATGTGAAGTAGTCGGGATGCCAGTTAGACTGACTTATGTCAGGCACTAAAAGATAATCAGACCAATGAGGTTCTCTGGAAATATTAGGAAAACATCAATGGTTCAATATAAACGATTAACAACAAATTCTATCAAAATTGCCTTTAACCTGAAAATTGATTGGCCTCAAAGTATGAAAAAAAAAAAAAATTGGCAGGGGATTTTAGTTCAGAGTTCTGCAATTTTTGGCTTTCCTTATCTCACTTTTTCCTTCAGTTCATCTCAAAGTTAAGCCCATAACATATATAAATATATATGCTCTCTTTTTTTTTTTTATAATGGAAGGTGACTTATCCCCTTCAGGAATAGGACTTCCTTCTGATACCAGCAATCACCCCCACACCATAGGTATCGGGTAAACATAGGGTTGAGGCTTAATGACCCCAGGATTTGAACACAAGATCTTTTGGTTGTGCCGAGAGTCTCTATGCCAAACTCAATTACTCCGTGGGGGTTTATATATGATTGTTTTATTAGTATTCATTGGTTAGTTTTTTGTGAACACTACATTTCCTTTAAGGGTGATAACAATTTTAAGACTGGTCTTGGTTTTTAGCTTTGATGTTTTGAAAAGGTGATTGAGGATCACCCTGTTATTATTACTTGGTTGTTTATTTTTATAGTAAAAACCTCCTGTTCATCAGCATGCAAGAATTTATGCCATGCAAACTAACAGGTTCCTCTAAAAGTCCATAACAGGGATGGGAATTTTTCCCTTCTATCTCAAAGTGAAATTACCTCCATTGTTGTACTAATTTTTAAAGAGGCTTTGCCACATTGGTGATTTTGTGTTCTTTTTGCAAATTTGTAGCAGGAAAAAGTTTTCTTTTGAAAGACAAAATTAGGAAAGGAATCCACAGTTTCCAATAACCAATTTAGATTTATGCCAGGATGATCTTTTATGGAGGTCTTCTACTTAATCAAACAATTAATAGAACATTGTAGATCTAATAGACTTAGAAAAGGCATATGATAGAGTATCAAGCGAAATATAATTTGGTTTACAAAGGTTATTTACAATATATATAATGAGACAAAAGACTAGAAGAGGTGTTACCCACCACTACCCATATGAGTACATACTATATGGTAATGGATCCAGGATCTGAAATAATATGCTACAAGGAGGCAAGTAATTGGCCATTCTGGATACAAGTTTCCTTGTTTACAGATGAGTCTCTATTCCTTGATAACCCATAAATTCCTATAATAACACTTTCTGATTATTATTTGGTGCAAAAAACACAATTTTGGTCCTTAAGTGAAATGATCGATTTCTGCATGGATAATATTATCTGCAAATAAAGAGGAGGATCTAGGGTGTCGTAATGAAACCTGTGGATGATTAGAGGATTATTATTCATCTAATAGTTGTATAACTTATTTAGAACTATCATTGTAGTACTATCATTGACGTTCTGCTTCAATGATAGGTGGTTTGGTTGGATCGTACATGAAACCATTCAAGGGAAGCCCTTCACTTGAACTTTATGGTGAGGGCCCACTCCTGTAGGGAGCCTGTTAAAGAAATGGTAATAATATTATTCTACATTAGGATCAACAGGAAAAAAAAGGTACTTTTTAGGATCCATACCTCATTATACCATTCATATAGTGCTTTAATTGACGAATGATTTTAGGCAAAATGAAGCTTTCTAGGCTTTTCTTCTCTCGTTTTTTTTTTTCAGAATGCTTTTAAAGATTTTATTGCTTTGACATTATTGGTTGCATTGTGTTGTGCGTCAATCCTCATTAAAACTTCTTGTGTTGAAAGCCTTTATTATTCAATTCGAAAATAATCTTATTTAGTTCAAGAATTCCTTTGTGAGTTCTTTGAAAAATTCATCTTAGATTAAATATCCTTGATAAGTTTTTATTATCCGGGGTTCATTTGTATATATTACATTTCATGTTCTGATTCTTTATTCAGGTGTTATTATCAGAATCTCAGTTTCTTTTTTGTTCTTTTATTTCACTCATTTGCTAAGTTATAGTTTCTAGGTACTTTTTGTTTTTATGTTCTGTGTTTGTTGTATCTCACATTTTTCCTTTGGTAGGGTATCTTTTGGAAATTTGAATTACATCGTGGGGGTCAAAAGTTGATCATTCCCGTAAGTGCAATCTCATCCTTTCACTTATATGAGCCTAATAACGGTTGCTCGTCCCTAATTTTTGGCTTGAATTGGCATATTTGGACTTTTATTTGACCTTTTCTATATAAATGTATGTGTTCATTATATGCAGTTTTAATGTTTTGGTTCAGATCTCTTTCTTGGAAACTTTTCTTTTCAAGTTCCTCTCTGTTTTGGCCTCTGCCCAGGATGGCATGTTTATCTGTGCTCTTTTTTTTTTTCAAATAAAATCTTCACATTTACATTTACAGCTCACATGATTAACTCACGATCTCAATCTCTCTCACAAAAATACATTCAACAGTAGACATGTGCATCTATGTGGCAGGAAGATCAACAAAGTAAAAACTTATTACCAGGAAGGGCAATTAACTATTTTGGGACACATTATTTTGCAATTCTTTTCAGTGGTAGCTCTAAACGCTTGAGCTGTCATTTTTATGGCATCTATCTTATATTTAGATTAGGTGTCTAGTTCATATGAGGGTTATGTTTTTATGTCTTGAGTCGTCTTTATCATCAGAAACTGCTCCCTGTACTTTGAAGAACAAACGTTAAGGGTTTACTAAACTCGTGTGAAACTTAGGTGTGACTGTGGAAGATCTTATTTTGAGCTTCTAAACATAAGTATTTTGTATCGTTTACATATCTCTTCATGATCATGTGAACTCATATATGGGTAGTAGTTATTATAAAAGAAAAAGTCATTACCTGGTGTTGGTTTTGCTAATGCTGGGTGTCTGATAATTTTATCATAGTATGTGAAAACGGAGGGAGGGAACATCATTCTGTGTCTATGTTTTCTGGGTTTTTGATATGTTGCTGATGGGCTATTGTATGCAGATTTTGATTTCAAGACATTTGGACGTTGTGATTGCATCTGGAGCATTCGTTATTCCATCAGCACTTTACTTTTTTCTCAAGGTCATAACAGAAATCCAACTCTTTTTCTTTCCATTGTCAATCATGAGGATGTGAACTTGAATCATTCTCTTTTTAGTGCTTCTTAATCAAGGGTTCTGGTAGGGATGGACTGGATACAGACTTAACCTTTGGCATTATTTGCACAGCGTGGTTGCTCCCAGGATACAGAGAATGTTTTTATGTGATGCTATCATATTATAGTGTGCTTTACCACAATTTGTGTTATTTTTCCGCTCGTCAACATGCACTGAAAGTGGGTTTGGAATTCTTACTAGAAAGCATCTTTACAATGTAGAAATTGGTGTAGTTAGCTGGAAGGAGCCCATCACTGATCGCAACTTTGGTGCTTGTGTCTCATGGAGGGTAGATCAGGGCACACCACTATGTAGCCTTCACCCTAATTCTTTTGACCAAATTAACATCATCAAATGGTTTTTGACAATCTGGCAGAATTTACCAGTTCTCTGTTCGCTCTGAAGAACTTGGTAGAATCAGTTGTGGAGGATATTTGTTTGTATCAGCTTTATGTTGCCATATGGAACGGATCTCTGCAGTAGGACCCTTTAAGTTGAGCTTAGTCCTGCTTGAGATGAAAGATGACTTGTTGAGGTTCTTTATCTCCTATATGACATGCTTGAGATCTTTGCTTGTCCCATTTAACATCTCTGTAGTTACAGCCCAGTGACTTTCATTATTTGATAGCTCTTAGTTTCTCAGCAATTCTTTAATTTATGGCTCAATTAATCTGTACAGTACTACAGTGTAATAAAATTCTCTCGAGAATGAGTTGTTAATGGGTTTATAAGTTGGTCAATAATCTTTTCCTAGGCAATACCCTTTTTCTGTTAATTCTGAATTCATATCATATGCTTGCAGTCATTCATTCTCAAACCTTATTACCTTAAAAGGGAAAAGCAGAAGTCATTGGAGAAGATGGAAAACACTTCAGCTCAGGTATGTGATATCCACATGAGTGAGTTAGGTAGGTGCAATTTATGCACTTCCAGTGCCTTTTGTTTTTTGTTGTTGTTTGAGGTAGGAGGTACTTAGTAATCTACATGTTTCAGATAGTGTAGATTGATAAACTGTCTTGCATGGGCCTACATACTTGCACGAACATTGAATTCCCATAGAAGATGCAGAATTGAAATACATGTCAACCTTTTTATTGATATCTAGAGTTTCAATTAAAAGAAATTAAAATTTTGGATTCACTGTGCATGAGCTCATATTTCATATTTTTGGTTAAATAGCTTATCGTGGATCCATGGGAGGTATGATTAGTATTTATTTACTATTTAAATGTCCAAATATTTCTTAGCTTATTCCAAGTAGTTGGTGTAAGGTTTTTTAAAGTGATTCTTATACACAAATGCTTCTAAAGAACCAGACAAATAAAGATCGTATTAGCTAGACAATTGGTGTAATTCCTTTTATCCCATGTTACCCAAACTTGCCACTTTGCTGTAGAGTACCCGTATCAACTCGAACGAGACGGACTTGGGTTTGGGACACAGGCAAGACACAGCTGAGTGAACTGGAGAAGAAGATAAAGAGGAAAAGGAAGAAAGAAAATAAATAAATAAAAGGAAAATACCATTTTCACACTATTCATTTTTTACGGAGCCGAAAATATTGATGAAATGCTTTTTTGAAGGTGGTCCACTCGTTACTCATCTCTACCAGAGTCAAAAGTTTGTCGGAATGATTTTGAGGTGTTCTTGTTGCCACTCAAACTTATAGGGTTTTACTTATAAATAAAAAAAATCGAACTGATAAGGGTTTCATCCCCTTGTAAATACATGAACTAAGCGCAATTCGCAAACAAAATGATGCCATATTTATTTATTTTTATTTTTTTATAATTTAAAAAAAATTATAGTTGTAATTTTACCCCTCATTTTTCTATATTTACAAACTAACCTCACTATAATACTCATTCTTACAATAATTTTAATTTCCTTTTTTGGAAATGAAGAGGGGTCATGTTACAGAAATGGAAACTCAAGACATGTCCTAGGATAAATTGACTTGCAAGTTGAAACATATGGATCTTTTGTGCTTTTATTGTTTCATTACAGTTCAATACAGTATCTTGAAAGTTGTTATGACGTGCTACAGTATGTGAATTTGACAGTTAGCTCAATAGCACTTCTGGAGCCCATTGTTCTCAATTTTTTTTCACCTATTCTCATTCAGAAATCACGAGACACTGCTTTTAAATTAGATTTATGCTTTTAAAGATCAAATTGACAAGACAAGTTCTGATATTTAGATCAAAGAGTTCGGAAGTTAAAAATTTGCACCCTTATTAAATATACAACACTGTAAATATTCAGTTGTGTCGTTAAAGGATATTGACTATATCTGGTTATTTTTATGATTTCTAAATTTTCGCATAATCCTAGTCATGTAAAGTAATGAATAGATCAAATACCAGAAGATACGTTTGCCAACATTGGTTTATGAACCAATATAAAATTCATAACTGAAAAACAAGCCATATCTTTTGGTGACAAGACTTCATTATTAGTTTTTATTAAAGATCATTAAATACTTACGCGGTTATCATGCATATCTGATAGTTTTATGGGCTTGCTAAAAAAATGACAATAGTACACGTAGTCCCACTGATGGATAGCTCTAGTTATGCCTCCACCGCTTCCATCTAGACACAATGCGTTGGAGCAGGAGACCTGGAGTCACCTTTATATCCAACATCCGGACCAGCAGGAGAGGAATTGAAGAGGATGCCCTTCCATCATTGGATACAGACCCAGGTCATGCAGTTGGTGGGCCTAGTCCCATTTGTTCTTTCGTGGATGCTAGATTGTCGGGAGTAGTTCACGGGTCAAGTACTTGCACATAGATAGATAGATAGATGCAGCTCATAGCTCTAGTAAGTAATTCCTATAATGCATTTACCAAATATCCCTAGTAGCCTAATACGATAATTTTGAACTTTGGTCGAGATAATCTGATACTTATACAATGTCCTATGCTGTTGCATACGGAACTTGTACTTAACAAATTTTAAATTAAGAGTGTAAGTTGTAACAGAGCGAGCAAGCACTTTTTCTGCTGTTTTATTATTTTTTACCTGAGAATGTTGGATGTTTCAAACCTTTATGTTGGTCAGATATTCTAACAATTTCAAATATTCTTCCATTTATTTAACTGCTAAGCATCCCATTGCCTTTCTTCTATCATACTCTGCATTTAGGATGTGCTAAATAACTAATTTGGCTCTAGTTTGCTGCTGGATTACTTATATCACTCGTGTTAAGCTATCTACGCCTTCAGTTCCACGCCAAATCGTAGGAAAGTGCAGATATGGTAGCCATTTCTGAAAGCAGGAGCTGAAAGAATTGCAGTATATCATACCGTTCTTGTTAAACTTGGTATTACATGTAGCCTTGGAAGAACCATTATGGTTGACTGTTATGTTGTGGCCTGAATTTTGTCTCGGCCCGGGTCGTGTTGCAACCCGGTTTTGAGTGTGTGAGAGAGAAAACACTGAAAACACAGAAAGAGAGTGAGAGAGCAAGAGTTAGGGTTTGGGGTTGAAACTTTTAATCTCCTGTATTTCACATAGTAAAAACTTTTGCCGAATCTTCGCCGTGGACGTAGGCACATCGTCGAATCATGTAAATTCTTGTATTCTGTGTTGTGCTTGTTTCGTTTTCTGTCGTGTTTTGTGATTGTGCTTGGTTCGCGGCTGTTTGTCATTACATTGACCAATAAGCGTGGTGGTTAGTCTCATTGCTGCTTAAGTTGCATCTGGTAGTTCCTCTTGTTTGCAGTCACAGGAGCTTGTGGTGGTTGTAATGCCGATGTGTGTTGGGATTTTTGTTCTGATAGCTGCGTGTGCGTGTGATGATGATGACATTGAAAACTGATGTATGTGACTGTCTACTATTTCTGGTCTTAATTGTATCTTGCATTGTGTTGTTTCTTCTTGCTGATTTTTGGCTGTGTAACTTGTTTTCTTCCTTGACCTCTTCAAAGAATATTTTGGCTTTCCTCTTGTATTTTTCCTTCTTTAAAGAAGAAAATCTTTCGTGTTTTATATAGGTTCGAGAGGCAAGAGCAGCAGCTGAGAAAGCTCAACAGTTGTTACAAAATGTGGCCAACCGGAAAAGGAATGTGCAACTAGAAAGGGATGGACTGGTAATTACAAAAGCAGTATATGGAAATCGTAAAGCTTTGAAGAAAAGGGATGAATTAGGAGATATAGAAGATGAATTAGCTTCACAAATCATTGATGTCACTTTACCTCTAAATTTTCTGGTTAATGATTCTGGCCAACTTAAGGTATGTTTCTTTTATAGCCTGTTTTGGGATTTTTTCTTGAATGCATTTTGTTTAGGTAAATGTACTGTGGATCTATGTTATATGAACTGTTATAGAGGCATCAAATACTCATGTTGGAGTCATGACACTTGGATATTGGTGTTGGGAATGTGTTCGACATACACTTAGCAAGCATATCCTACAAATCAACTTCATTATATAACTGTTTTATTTCTTCAAAACGAATGAAGTATCTATGTTGAACATTTATGTTACATAAAAACACAATTTTTACCTTGAAAATGAAAGAAAAGTATTAGAAAATATTAACATTTAGTTGTGTCCCAGTGTCCTTAAATACTGGGATTCAATAAATTTGGTTCTTGGACGTATACTCACACCTGAAAGGCTGAAACATGGACCTAGGTCCATATAACATAGCTGTGGATCTAATATAGTTCCTGTTTTAGTATCAGCTGAAGTTAAAAAAAGAAAGAAAGAAATTCTAGTTACCTATGAGTGCATGCACCACAAATACAATATTTAGGACTATTCGTGTTTGTCTTCATATTTCACATCAGGGCATATGCTTCTTTCAAATATATCTCAACACATTTATTGCATAAGGTGACAAGAATGCTGTTTTCATACCTGGGGCGGAGCATGAGTTTCTATAGTTGAATTGATAAATTAAAGCTTGAAGGGAAAACAATGAAGGTATGGACACAATGGTAAAAAAATGTACTTTGGAGGTGGTTGCACAGCTCTGTGGTATTACAACCACTGCCAAAGGGACATTCATAATCCAAACACTGCATTGACCCGCCCTCCCTCACCCTAGATTGGATTTTGGAATGTAAACAAAAATCTATCTCATAGATTTAAGTCCTATTCAAAACCGACGTTGTCATCCACATTGTTGATAATAGGAAAGGCTCAAGGCGTAAATGGCATCCAAAAGTAAAAGCAAAAGCAAAAGCTGCACAAATTCCTGAAGTTTTGAACTTAAGTTATTGCTATCAGATTTTGGGATTGGGTTATTGGGAAAGGATTGAAACAAGAAGCTACACGGTTTTAATAGCTAAGTTGACTCAACTCTTTGATGTTGTATGTTTGGTTATCTAAAGCAGTTGGTGTAAAAGTTCGATACTGGATACACACACTGTTATACACACGGTTATAGTTAATTTGCTGTTTTTTGGAAAAGAAGTCCAAAATAATACATTGACACTACGGCTATGTATGGGAGAACGTAACTGTGGAGCAAGTTTAATAGTAAAATTGCAGCCTCGAGCTTGTACTTTTCTTCCATAGTTATTGATGAATCAGCAGCTGTATTATTTGTCAGATTCCTTGGTTATTGGATGCATGATATGGGGTTTGATGATTCGTGGTTCATTATTAATTTTTTGGACCTTGTAATAAATTTACACTTGAAGTTACATGAACATTTTTTCTTTTTAGGAGCATAAATAAAAATACACCGACAATAAATAGAGGAGCAAGTGATTTCTCGAACTCAAAAGTGACTTATTTTTGGGTTCCTTGTTTTAATAAACCTTAAAAAGAGAGAAATTGAGAGGATCTGCCCATTAAGTTAGTAGTGCGAGATAAATGTGAATGAAGACATCACATGCCAAAGCAGTGCATTATTGAAACAATGCTCAGAAAAAGGACAATTGACAACCAAGAAATGTCATGTTCATAAATGTAGGAAGACTAAATCTTGATGTGCAAAGATAACAAGGAACATAGGAAAACCCAGAAGTAATGTGTATTTGGTTCCCAGTAAGGAGGGGGTACCGGCGGTTGGAGCAATTCCTATGGGATTTAATACAGGCACCTGTTGAGATGTTTTTGTAGGGTATGAAGCGGATCATCGCCTATGTTAGTGATAAAATGTGTATTACAAGTTGGAGATGGTGGTAGTAAGAAATTAAGTATGAATTTGTGGCAAAAATAGCAAATTTCATATTTAAGAGATGATTTTGGTTCACTGTCTACATTGTTTATTCAAGGGACTGTTGATTCAATGTTTGTGCCACGATATGTGCTGCTTGCTAATGACTTGAATTGTTAATTATCCTTGAAGGGAGACTTATTTTGTGGACTGTTGATTCAACATTTATCTGTGGTAACCGTTTCTTTCTAGTGGTTGACTTGCTATTTCACCTTGAAATGGACTTACAGCATCGTAGAAAACTAAGATACAGAAAATACTTTATTGTTACTGTGTGCACTGAGGCACAAATATCTTCTTTTTAACATTTGAAATTGCATCTAAGCATGCTTGTGCTGCATTACAGCATATTTGGAATTTATTGACAAAAATATATACTTGAAGAGAGAGAGAGAGAGGTGTGGTCTTATTATAGTGGTAGGCCCTTCTATTGGCAATTTAGCACATTCTTAATTTAATCCTTACGGACATCAAGATAGTTTTGAGCAGTAGATTTTGAGGTTATAATTGGGTCTCATAGGGCCTGCTTGGTTCAGTTTTCTAATAACAATTTTCTGTTTTCTGAGAATTTCTGAGAAATGAAAATCATAAAACTGTAAAAATATCTGCTTGGTTGACGGCTTTTGAAAATGGTTTTATGTTTTCTGAGTTCTTGAGAAGTGAACCAAGCAGGCCCATAGCCTCTAGGTTGAATCAGGAAACGCCTCCTCATGTTTATGTTTTCATCCATTTACTTTTGGTGTTGGTGGTGGGGGTACAAAATTGCAAATATCCCACCATTTTTCTAACTATTTACGGGCCTTGGCGCAATGGTAAGGTTGCTCGTGACCTAGAGGTCATGGATTCGAAATGGAAAACCTCTCTGCATGCGGAGGTAAGGCTGCATACATTTGATCCTTTTCAGATCCCACAATGACGGGCGTCTCATGCACTGGGCTAACCCTTTTAACTTTAACAATTGAAGTACCCAGAAATACTAGCCTTATTGGAGAAATACTAGTCATTTTGGTCAAGTAACTATGCTTTTGATGGTTTGTATGTGATTTTGGGTTCTTATCAGACAAAGAAGTTGCATGTGTACCACATTTTTAGCTTTTAATTGGTATCCAACTCCTTGGACATTGCCAATCGATCAAATCATAATCTTGCTTGCTTTTAGTTTTTATACATTTTGTAGAAGGTGTTGATCCCACTATGTAAATTGGGTCATTCCAACTGTTATCACTTGGTAAAGTACCCAGAAATACTAGTTTTTTTGGACAGATAAATGATGATTTTGAGTCTGTTGAACAATGTTTCTTCTTAAGATTGTCTAGAGCTGAACCTGTTGAAGGGAAGCATAGTGCAGTGCTACCGTATTCTAAAACTGGTTTGCTAGTCAAATGATATTTATACTTTGGCCTCTGAATACTAGATATCCTGTATATTTGGATTTTGTAATAGTTGGCTTTCTATACGTTGGTGCAGCTTCACGAAGGTGTAAAGAAGTCAGGCATTATGGGCTTTTGTGATCCCTGTCCAGGAGAACCTAAGCAGTTGCTTGTAGAATACACCTATGGTGGTGAGAGATATGAGGTATCGCAGTTCCCTTCTTTCACATCTTATACAAGGCTATTTTTTTGATTGAGAATTAAAATTTACTTGACTTAATACAGGTGGTTGTTGATGATTACCAAGAGTTGTTAATACCCCAGAAAGCTCACAGACTCTGAATACCAGCCAAGATACTAAAATATTACCTTGGTCACCTCTTGCAATTTTGCATGCATTACCATGCTTTGGAGGTACCTTAGCTAGATCATCCCTTTCATTTTTCTTATTGTTTTTTGGTAACATTATATTGTGTCAAATCATTATATCTAACATGCGAATTGGGAGATAATTGTGCTTTAGGTGTAACCAATTTTGATATCAACGAGTGTAAAAGCAATTTTTTGGTACTTGTTTCGTAGTCATAAACCAGGAATTGCTGACATTCTACGTTGGGGCAGTTAATTTCAATTTAGTTTCTTATGGTATTCGCATCTAGATCTTGAAGGCTTGTACTGTGGTCGTGGCTCTTAACTAAACAATGTTCCCCCACGTTTGAAGCAACTGATGTACAACTCAAAATCGGAATCTGAACTCCATAACCCCGTGCTTTAATTTTCATGGTTTGGTTTTTAACTTCATAAAATCAATCAACTTTTGTTGGTGACTTTAGTCCTAGAAAAGTGGATTTAAGATATTGATTGTGAAATTATTCAGAATGACAAAATGTTGGGAAAATAAGTGTTCTGACACTAGTATGGGTTTCTCAAGTTGTTACCTAATCAAAATTCCCAGCTAGGAGATTGGAGAAGAATGGTGACACCATAATTCTGCTTGTATGTGCATGTGTAAATTAGTGTATAACGGATATCTGTAATATTTCTTTTTTACTATATTCTGTTATTTATTTATTTATTTAGTTTTGAGGTTTGTAAATGCTCGGCAATGAAGTTGTTTACCATGCTGTTTTCTGGAAAGGAAGAAGTACACTGTACTCCTTTTACCAGAGCATACTGAAGAGTTTTTACGTTATAGAGAAACTTTCAGACACAAGTGGACTTTGACATGATAATCACTGGAAGGTTGAAGCAACTTAGGTCTTTGAAGTTTTAAGATTTATTGATTTCATTGCATGAGGCTCATCGCTTGAAGTGAATTTTTTGTGGAATTGACTCGTTATGTTAGGAAACTATGCAACTTTTAGTATCTTCACTTTCTTTGATGGCCCTTAAATTGTTATTAGGTAGGTATGTCGTTGTCGTTCAGAATAACCACTCTTGGGTGGGATTTCATAGAATCGTGGTACCAACTTCAATAAATAATAGCCCAGTGGTTCTGATAAAAAAAAAAAAAAATAGCCCAGTGGTTGAGGGGTCTCCCGTCTCCTTGAAAGAAACTGTAAACTCGGTATTGAGTTTCTCTCTCATAGGATGCAAATACATCTGAATTTAATCGATGTGTGGTTTGTGTGTGATTGCATATATTTGATATTTATTTTGTAGTCTCGTGTGCCAAAAGGTTTACTTATTTCATTAAATAATAGGGTAAATTACTTTGACCTTCTTGAATTTTACCTCTTTATTATTAATGGATTAAAGTTTTTTAAAAACAAAGATGAGAGTGAAAAAATTAGGACGTATTTTTATTTTCTTCTTTACGAGTCTATATTAAGTATTGTTCTTAAAATACTAAAATTTCCCCCAACAATTTAAAGCCTATTGTAAGTCTTTAACGTGTGTGTATATGTATTATCACGGGGTAAAGTGCATAAAATTTCCCTCTAGTTTTAAAAATATGCAAAAAATTTTTTCTTCATGTTCACTTTGCACCCCTGTAGTTTGTATTTTATACAAATCAATCCTTCTGAGCTAAAAATATTTTTTAAGTTTCAATTTTACCCTTCTACCTAATTTCTTAAGATTTTCAACAATATCAATTTTATTCTTTTTATATACTTTTTTAAAAATATTAATTTAATTATAAATAAAATATTCTTGTTTTATTATCATTTTGTTGTCTTTAACCGATGTTAAATATGGTTTCCACCACATTAACCATATATTTGGATTTTTTTAACCCATAATTTATATATGGATTTTTTTTCTTTCACTGATCGGCTTTGTTTTAACCAATTGAACAGCAATGGAAGATGATGACTTCCTAGGGAGGGGGACGAAGATGAGGTGTCTCATTTATTGGTGGTTGGTTGATTGATTCGAACATATTCTGAAAATATGTTCCGGCAATCAATCATTGTCGAAAAACATCCAATGCCACTCCATTATATCAAAATTTAAATGAGCTATATTGGTGATTTTGTCAAACATTTAAAATTTCAAACTGAACACATTGAAATATGAAATAAGTTGTTGCTTGCGTTATGTCCAAATCTAGATTTTTTGGCAATAATTTGAATATAATCTGAAAATTAGAACAATGTGGGAATTGTTTTGAAGATAGTGTTGGATATGTAGACGAAAGATTTTTATTAGGCCTGCTGTAAATGGATTGGATTAGAGTTGGATCTAGCATGATCCGGTAGAGTTATATTTGATTTGATCAAATTCGATAGATTAAATTCATATCCAATTTGCTATTAAATAGATATCCAATACGATAACTCGATTCAGAAAATATATAGTTTTTTGATAAAAAAAAAAGTTTAATGCCAAAAGAGATTTAGAAAACAATGGTGAAAAAAAAAAATTGCTAGATAAGAAAAATAAAATGGTAGAAAAGTAGGTATTTGGTTTATTTATTTTTTTTACCTTAGAAAGTATTTGACTTTTTATTAAAAAAAAAATAATAATAAAGAAAGACAAAATAGAAAGAGGAAATAAAAAAAAAGGTCGTAATGCACAAGACTCCTGATTGAACGAAATATAGGAGAAGTGAATGTATTGGAGGGGTTACTTCCAAGTCTCGAACCAAGACATACCGTTTTAAACAGTACAAAAAATTGAAAGGTTAGAAAATACTCTTCTGGAGCTTCTGGAATTAGTTGGACAGAGAGAATGTAGTATATTAAATACACACAGGCAATGTATGAGAGAAAATGTTGCTGATTATTTTTTATTTAATTTCTAAACCCCCTGCATAGTTTATAGGATAAACATATTTGAGACCTAAGTAAGCTTAACGGCCAAGTAAATTCCTTTAGAAAATTAATTGGTGTGCAATCCAAATTAATCTAGAATTTTATATGCACCAATTAACTCTAATTTTGCAAAAATCAGGCTATTATATTGACGGATACACATAGTTGGTCAAATTGGATTGATTGGGGATTGGGCCCCAGTCCATTTGTCTCTCGGCCCAATTGGGTTGCGCACTTGCGCCCTGGGGCATGAGTGCATGACTCACTCACATGACATTTTTTTTATTTGTTTTTAGTGGAGGGGCCACCCTTCTATCTCTTGGCCGCTCCGTATTAATATATGGGCCCTTTTTTTTATTTTTCTCTAGACTGGTTGACGCGCCACAGGCTTGAACCAAAGTGCTCCATATGATTTTGGACACTTCTGGACGCAATCGCATAATCCGTTTTCTGAATCGGTCATCCAATTTTACTGGAGAAATATGTTCTCACTATTTGGCGGATAGGACAAAAATTAGGTGTTTAGAAGAGTTCAAGTTGGTGTACGATGGAAATTCTAAAATTCATCGACTTGTGCACGATAAGCTAATTGATCTTGTCAAGTGCAATTGACAATGTTTTGAATTTGAAGGCATTCTATACAAGCATATTCTAGTATTTTTTTTTTAGAATAAAACAAGTATTTTTGTGAAAACAATATATAATGAAAGATGGATAAGATTTGTAAGAGTTGAAAACATTATAGGTAAAGATGGTTTATAGATTAAAGATGCAGAAGATAGGTCAATTTTAACGAGACATACTAAAGTATCTCAATGGTATTAGCCTATTTGGCTGTGCTATAATGTAATTAATTGAGTGTTTTCTCTTTAATTTGAAATGAATGAAAAAGGCAAATGTTAGGCTAAGATGGATATGAGAATAAAAGATTCAATGGCTAAGACACAATCACTGTCGCCTGAAGTTTAGTTTATACTTAGGTTATTATCGCAGGAGTTAAACCAATTATCTATAGGGTAACATCATAAAACTAACGCAACCAGCCTCAAGAAGGAAAGAGAGGCTTGTTTCATGTTAGCAGATTGTCCTTTTTCTATTTTTACAACCATTTTTCTGCTTTCTTTGTAAGAGAGGATACATAATTCTAAGCACCGATACAAGCCCAACTCCATGCATTTGCCCAACCCAATCACAAGCATATTTTTTTAAACTTATAACCTTAGCCCAGCCCAACCAAATCAATAAATTGCATTATCAAACTTTTAAAAAATAAAAGGAACCAGGTCCAAGAGAATTAACCTAGCTCAAACCTAAGCCCATGTCCTGAAAGCCCATATATATATATATTCTTTAACCACTCAATAACTCTCAACCCTAACCACACGGCCCGCACTCCTCTCTCTGCATCCTAACTTACAGCCGATCTGTATTTTGTGTTCTATCTCTCTCTCTCTCTCTCTCTCTCTCTCGTGGCATGGGAGGATGGTGACGATGGCTTTGGCGAGATCGGAGCAGTGGCTTTGACGAGATCGGTGATTTTTCAGGTATTTCTACTTTTTATAATTTTGTATGAAATTCTTTTGATGGAAATTTAGTTTTAGACAGATATGTGCACTGTACATATGCGCGTGTAATTGATAGATCTGTGCATGTGTGTGTTTTGTGTGTGTAATATCTGTATCTCTATTCGAATTTCGAGCCGAGCTCGAAAAACTCGTGAACCTGACCAAGCCGAGCTCGAACACTTGAGGCTGGAGCTCGATTCGAGCTCGAGCCGATTGGACATGAGAAAACAAAACATCATATGCTTTAATTGGTTGGTGAAGTTGGACTGTTTGGTGGGACTTAAGTTTGACCGGTTGGTGGAGAAACTATTCGGTACGTTCAGAATAACACAAAAAGTATTGAAATAAAGGAAACACTTTATTTACTCTCCTTGCCTTTGGTATTGTTTCCTTTCACTCTGATGTTCTCTTCTTTCCTGCTCCACACAGACAGTAGTCAACATTGCTATTGAAGAATTACTACCAATCAAAGGGTTATTTATGCCTCCTCAGTCCTCAGGTAACTAACATCATCACTTTTACTACTACTTAATTCTTCCTTTTAGATTATCGATTGGTATTTTGGGTTTTTAGTTTTAGGATTTGTTTTTTGTGCGGATTTATTTTATATGCTTTTTTGAATCATCTTGAGCACCTCCAACCTAGCTGCTCAAAAAATTAACATAAGTTAATGGTTTTAAGTATTACTTGTTGAAATAAAAAAATGTATAGAAGTTTAGTAACATATTTAAGTTTTTCCATCTTTAATCTTACAATTATAGGTATACTTACTTGTTGGGAAGAAGAAAGCTCTATGGAACGAGGGGATTCGGAAAAGGTATATTCCTTTGACATGTCTTCAACTTATTCTTTCAGAATTTTATTATTTTATTTATTATTTCTAAACTTAGGATGTTGCTTTTCTCATACTTGAACATTTTCCTATTCAATTTTCTCTTCAATTTTTTTAATAGAAAAGATGAGAATACCATTTGCTTTGATTAATCAAGTCTTCAAGTATTATTTTTCCCAAATGAAATTGAGACACTTTATTGAAAAAAATTTCGTTAAAACAATTCTTAGTTTTGTTTATCACTCATTATTGTATGGTCTCAGTTTCATTCTAGTAAAACATGCATGGTAGTTTGATTCTTCGGACTGAAAACATAATTTTAGAACAAGAATCTATGTATAAATGGTCAAAGATATTTTCTAAATTACTATTTCAGGAAAGAAGGGGTAACTTTCAAATAATGAATGGAGATAAAGGATTACATAAAGCACACCACGATTGAAGCTACAAAGCTATAATAATCATGATATAAAGCATAATGCAAACCCACACATTAAGAGACAATTGTATTTATTTAATTAAAATATATAGAATAGCCAAGATGCAATGAAAGGATTCATCAATGCGTTGGTGTCAGTGGAGAAAGGTGTTTCACGGTAGCCTTATCCGTGACAATAATAAAAAATTAGTTTTCATTTAGAGGAGAAATCATATTTCAATTAAACATATAAAAATGGGTCATACTTAAATAAATGTTAAATCGAAGTCTTAACATGCTATGTTTTCTTTTGTTTCTTCAATTTGATTTTATTTTCTCCCTTGTCATGTCTAGTTTTTAAGATATGTGGGAAGGCTTCAAAACTACTGTTTACTGTGTCATCAATAACAGTAATGGAAGTCTACCATAAATACCATTCTCTAGCATGCTCACCAACTTCAATTGAACCACTAATCTAAAGTTTAATTCCTTTGGTTTGCCTCCTCTTGTTTGTGTATAGTGAACCATTATTCTGTATGGGACTTATTTTTATTTTCTTCTTTACGTGTCTGTTTTAAGTATTGTTCTTAAAGCACCCAAATTTCCCCCGACAATTGATAACCTTTTGTAAGTCTTTAACATGTGTATATATATTATCATGTGTATTCAGTCATAAGTACGTTTTTTTATAATATTCTTATCTATTCATAGTTTCTTTTTTTGAAATTTGTAAATATACAGTAAAATTAATTTTAACTTGTGGATTGGGGATAGTTATCAGTAATATTTATAATAAGATGTTTTTTTTTAGTTTTTATCTCAAGCAAATTGCATAAAACTCGGCACAAAACCCCCCTAAATTATCTAATTGTTGCAAAGTGAAGTTATAATGATGAAAATGCCTCCTAATATAAATATAAAAAAATTTAGGTTTTCTTATAGAACTTAAATATTTTAATGTAGTTGGTAGAAAGGTGAAAAAAAATGAGTTGGTGGGTCAGAATAAATGGGTATTACTAGTTATTTTTGTGTTTAATTCGTGTGTTATTGATTAATTGTGTGGTTATATGTTGCTGATCATACTTATTGAGCAACTGAATGTCCAAAAAATGATGATCGAACAACGTGCTCATAGAATATGAAGCTCGTCATCTCGAGTTACTCGAGGGAATCAATTATGAAGCTCGTCATCTTCATGTAAACTATGTTTATTTTGTTCTTCATTTTGATGAAAAGTCTTATTCATCCTTTTAAAGTCACAGTTTTGGTCTTTGCTGAAAGAATACTATTGTTCTGCAAACAATCTGTCTCATTCGTAGTGATTGATTTTTCTTCCTTTCACTCACGAAAACATGTAAAAAAAAAAATTTAACTCATGATCAGATATGTTGAATACCACATTAAAACACTCGTGTGCATGTGTGTGGGCTTTGTATTGTAAGACCCTGTTCTCACTTGATATTTTAAATAACTTGAGTGTTTTTCGTTTTTAATTATTTACATGCCGATACTATAATTTAATTTCATAGATAATTTTAGAGTATCTACTTACATGACTTTCTAATTTCAAATTGGAGTTTGGAATATGGCATGGGAAGGAAAAGCAATGATCATTCATGGAAATGGGACACAATGTATGTGAATGGATGGGTCACAAGAATTGAGTGGATATAAAAAGATTGTGGATGATGTTTGTCAGATTGTGGATGGTTCTTTTTCAGACCCTCCTATTCCATTGAAAATGGCCTGCCATAGGCAACATAACCATTAATTGAGTGAGAACATGTACTAACCAGATATAATGCCATGTTCTCAATTGTTTTATTGTTCATTGTGTGTTGCATTTGGTGTGACCATTAATGTGGAATGAAAAATTTGAAAGGTATCTTGAAACAATTTATATTGCGATTAGAAGCATGGAATTGAAGCTTTTTAATTGGAGTTAGAACCAAAATTTGCAAGAATATTGGCAGTCAAATAGCTTTTTTATACACATAATAAAGAATGACAGATCCAAAGGAGGTCAATGCAATTCCAAGATCTTGAATGGAGGGTCTTCCAAAAACGTCCTCCTTACATTCTTTAGCAAGTTATGTTGTAGGTGGTTTTACACACATCAAGTTTGAGTACTTCACTGATTTTTTATGATTTGACATTCTTTATAATTGGTGGTAAAAGTTGAACAATTTTATCTGTAAAGTTATAACACATGAGATTGGATGATTTGTCTCGATCATTGCACTAGTTGATTCTAAATCAATGTGTCAGTGTGTTTGGAATACACTAAACTGGATTACCATAAGAAGTCTGTTGGCACACGTCATTTCGGATGTTTTATCTGGGTTGGCTTTCAATTAGTACAAGTCAGATGACTTGTTTTGAATATGTAGATTGCTTTGATGCCTTATTTGGCATTGAATAAAGTAAAAATCAGAATTCTTGAGCAATAAATTATTCTGATGGATTTATAGGTTCCAAATTTGGGTGTAATTTATTTCACTTATTGAAGTGATGACTTCAATATGTTTCTCCTACATCGTTACCTGAAGTCTTTATTGTCCTTCTTTCTTTGGTTGCAAAGAGGAATCAGCTGTCTAAAGCTACAATGTAAGCAAAAGTAGTTTAAATGACGTTGTTTTTTTTATTTTATTAGGTGGTTGAACTAGAGTTATAATTCCATAATTTCATGATTATGGTGAAGAACATCAAGCAATTAGGTTGAGAGGTTCCTCATGCACCTTAAAATCTTGTCAACATTTTTATAAACTTCTCTTGCAAAAGGGAAACACCTGTACTTGAAAAGCAACCACTGGGGTTCGGCAATCTAGATCCTCTTTAAAATCTTTAACAGTTATATATATATATATATATATATATATATATATATATATATATATAGCTTAGCTAAAAGGAAAAAGTGCTTTAAATTCCAGCAGTAGGTAGTCCCTACTTGAGATCCTTAATTCCTTTCTTTCTTGAATAATACATACCAGTCTTTAGCTGTAGGAGTATGAAACCACTGGACATTTTCCAACTTTTGATAGTGAATATATGTTGCCCATTGTAGTTTTGAATCAGCTGTATGGGAAATTTCGTACATATTCAACCTATACATGTAATTTAACAGTTTTGGGGTTGGTTTTAATAGACAACAATACAAGTATATATTTCATACAATTGACATTTTAATGTAGTTGGTAGAAAGGTGAAAAATAATGAGCTGCTGGGTCAGAATAAATGGGTAGTAGTAGTTATTTCTGTGTCTAATTTGTGTGTTATTGATTAATTGTGTGGTTATCAGATGTCCATGGCTGAAAAAGCTGATCAAAAAATAACGGAGCAACTCAATATCCAAAAAATGATGCATAAGGTATGCATCGAAAAACACGCCAACGCAATCAATTATCAAGCTCGCCATCTCGAGTTACTCGAGAGGCAAGCTGAGGAGTCTGTTATTAGAGGTGGGTAGATGTGGAGCAAACACTTACTACTGTATAAATTGAGCTCTTCCTTGACTTTTTCTTTTTTCTTTCAGCTCTGTTGCTTTGGGTGCATTCTTTTTTCTTTCAGCTGTAGGCCAAGGCCTTGTCAATTATGTTGCTCTGGGTGCCAAATTTTTATATTAGGAAATGGATTTGAATTTTAACATGTCTGTTGAAGGTAACTACGTCTAAAACATGTTGGTTGTCCTCATGGTGACAAGTTCATAACAAGGATGCCAAGACAACTATGCTTCTGAATATATATATATATATTATTCAGGGCCTTCAAATATATTCGGGAATATAAAATGAGATTGATATTGGGTTAAAATAGAACACTAGCACTTACTTTTTGAATCAGGCCTTCTTTGGAGTGAGTATAATTTTTTTTTTTCTTTTTTTGGGTCAGACATTATCCTATAAAATTGGTGCCCCGCATTTATGGGATTTAATATTAGAAAATAGAATTTTATTTTGTTCCACATGACATCTTGTGCAAACATGAGGATAGAGATTAACTCTTGTGGAGTGCAGCACCTACGGGTGCACACGGTCTGACGCTTGTGAAGTGTATTATCTAGGGGTGCACACAGTCAAGTGTATTTATTTTACTTTTTGTTTTTTATTTTTATTGTTTGTTTTGTTTGGACATTTTTTAATTAGCATTTTTGCATTAAAATTTTAATAAGGGCGCAAACCAATAAATAAATAAATAAATAAGGATTGGATTTCATCACTAATTCTTTGTCCACCTAGGTTAAATACCTTTCTGCATTTGTCAAACCTGAGTCAAAATTAATTTAATTTAGGGTAAATTACACTGACCTCTCCTAAGATTTACCTTAATTACATGTGACATCAAATTTATGCATTTTGTTACACTCGGCTCTCCTGTGGTTTGTTCCGTTATAACACATACCCCCTCCGTCCAAAACTTGGTCAATGATATAAAAAAAATTAGTTCTAATGACTAAAATGCCCATCAACCAAAATGAAAAGACACTATTATCCTCAAGAGTGTTATCAAATTACAAAACACCCTTATTTGAACTGACAAATATACGCTTATATGTCAAATGCAAATGGGTTTAGCTTGACGATCCACTTAGAGAGAGAGAGTATTTTTTTTTAGAGAGAGTGTGGCAGGAATTACAGATGAGTCCACGGGAAGTGAAAGGGTAGGAATGGAGGCGTCCAAGAGGGCACCGGGGCATAATCCAGTTGGCGGCGTCGTCGTCGTTCTTAATTGTCCGATCAGTGGTCGGTTTGGTAGAGAGTGGTTTGGAGTGGGTAAGGAAATTGAGAACGGGTCTTCTGATTACATTGGAAAGTCTATGAATTAGATTCATTTTCATATGTATACATATATATATATACTTTTGATTTTCAGCTTAATTAAAGATTTGATCGTTTGAGGTGGGGTTCACTCGGAAACTTTTACAATGTGCTTTCTCCACAGATTCATGTGTTCTGTTTTTTGTTATGCTTGTGTGCTTTCAAAATTAAGTTTTTTTTAGCAATTTAATGTCTCATTGTTTTTTGCTCTTGATCTCTGGCCAAAAGATTTGTTTCTTGAGTTGAGTTGAATTGGATACTAACTTGTTTTGTCTTGGCAAAAGAATCAATTTTGGTTTCTAAAAATGGGAATGTTGGTCTTGTCCTGGTGAGTTTTAGTGGAGAAGGGTTGAGTTTATATATTGATTTAGTTCTGTGTGTGTATATATATATATATATTGGAAATTTTGATCCTAAAATTACTACTTTCTAGATAAATTCCCATAAATTGATCTTATAAATCCCCCTCCCCCCCTCTCTCTTTCTCTCTCTATATAGTTTCAACCCAAATCCCGATCTTCTAATCAGTTTCAGTACCAATCAAAATGGGTTTCCATTATATATATATATATATATATATATATATATATATATATATATATCGTATTGTATTATATTAGGAGTTTTTCTTGTATATTAACACAAATAGTTTGTACGTACAACAGTTGTTTAAAGGATCCATTCATTTTTATATTATTATCTTGGATGCCGGCGAGAACACCATTATTATCTTTCTCAGTGGGCTTGGGACTGGTGGTGGTGCAGTTGCAAAGCCAAAGCCCGCTTGTTATTTGCCTCCACGGCTACAAATTAAGACCATCTCTCTCTCTCTCTCTCTCTCTCTCTCTATATATATATATATATATATATAATCTTTTTTGCTTAACTCACTTTCTCTTTGTCTATGTCTTAGAAATTTACAGTAGCATATATATACATATATATAGGCATTATGGGTTTCAAAATTGGGGTTATTTCGATTTTGTTTTTTCTTTTTCAATAAATACTTACCATGTTGGTTTCAAGTTCATGGAGCCTCTGAATGTAAAGAATGGAGAGAGGGAAGAAATGGTGGTGTATGTGGTGGGATGTAGTGGCAGCAGGTGGAGAGGAGAGAGAACGAAGACAAGGAAGGAGAAAAGAGAATTAAATAAAATGAGTAATATAAGAGGGGTAAAAGTGTCATTTCACATATAGACATGTTTTAACTTTTATATTACTATAATATTGGGGGATATAATAGACATTTCACATATAAATTTGACGTCTATGAGGAGTAAACCGTTAAAGGGGTGTCTGTGTAACAAAATGCATATATTTGATGTCTTGTGTAATTAGGGCAAATCTTAGGGGAGGTCAGTGTAATTTATCCTTTAATTTAAAATAAAGTAGACTTTGGTCATAGGTGTACATAAAGCTCATAGATCCTCTTGGACAAAGTTAACTATTGGTAAATCAGGAAGAAGCTCCCTACAAATACAATGTCTAGGAAAGTCTAAGGAGGATTGGGTATTAAGTAGGACCATTGAGACCCCTCCAGTCTATTCTAAACTTTCTTGGTTGTATTGTTGGTAAGCTTTAATCGGTATCCTTTAGTTCCTTTAAAATGAAGTAGGAGTTATCTAACTAGGTGAGAATTTTGTTAGGAACTAGACCTAATTTTTATTTATTTTTTTACAAAAATTTAAAAATCACTACCCTTGAATTTATTTTTTTACAAAAATTTAAAAATCACTACCCTTGAATTAAACTTCAGATAAAGAAAATTTTTGTTTGGGTAATATTTTGGTTGAGTCAAACCTTAGACGTCAATCATGAAGTCAACTTGAGCTAAGCAATCCTTCGAGTAGAATGGTTGAAGAAGCAACTAAAACCCTTCGGGAGTACTTTGCTCCGGTCACCACCAATTCCCCATCTTACATAGTGTTACCCAACACTAATGCCACTCACTTTAAGTTAAAACCCTATATTATTCAACTCTTGCATAGTTTTCATGGCGTAGATCGTGAGGATCCATACGTGCATGTCAAAGAATTTCTTAACATATGTTCCACTTTCCAATACCAAAATTTTATCGATGAATTTGTTTGTCTACGTTTGTTTCCTTTTTCTTTAAAAGATAAAGGAAAAACATGGCTAACTTCTCAAAATCCAAGATCTATCACTTCTTGGAACCAATTGGTGCACAAATTTATTTCCAAATTCTTTCCAATGTCTAGGACAAATTCTCTTAGAAGAGATATCGCGGACTTTAAACAGAAAGATGATGAACAATTCTACAAGAGTTGGGAGAGATTTAAGGACTTAATCTTAAAGTGTTCCCACTACCATGGTTTTGAGGTATTGAGATTGGTGCAATATTTTTACAATGGGTTGACATCGACAAATTGTAATATGATAGAATCTATGAATAGGGGAGCATTTTTGAACCTTAGTGATGATGTAGCTTATATCTTTCTTGAAAAGCTGTTAGAAAATTCTCAGTAATGGGATTTCTCCAAAGAGCATGACAGACAAATTCAAGTACCTAAGCGAGGTGGAATGTATGAGGTTAATAATGATCATGACATAAATGTTAAACTTGAGAGTTTAACTAGAAATGTAGAAGCCTTAACCTTGAGTCATACTATGAATTCTGTTAACCAAATCCAAATGAGGTATGCTAACTTTGTGCTAGTCCAATGCATGTAATGTGTCCTTCCATGAATAGTAATTCAGAGTGACAATTTCAGGAAGCATTCGCTAGCCATTTTTTCGAGACATATAATCTAAATGTGCGAAATCATCCAAATTCTTCATGGAGACAAAACCCGTCTCAAATGAACTTAGGGAATCAAAATAATCAATTTCGCCCTCCTTCTCAATCATATCATCCTATTTCTCAAACTGATCCACATATTGTTGCACCACAACAACAACAATCATTTTTAGAGGATACTCTCCAAAAATTTATGCAGTTAACTGGTCAGGCTATCCATGAAGTCAAAGCTTCTACCCAACAGAACACTCAAGCCATTGCAAAATTGGAACACCAAATAGGCCAGTTAGTAACTGTAGTTGGAGAGAGAAAAAAAGGAAAATTCCCTAGTCAGCCAATACCCAATCCAAAAAGGCAATATCAAGTGGATGATCCATCAAGTTCAGTTGTCTACCCCTAGGAGCATGTTCAGTCGTACCACTCTTAGGTATGGGAAACAAGTGGACAATAAAATTCAGATGCCAAACTTGGCTGACCAAAATGAGAATAGTGAAGTGGAGAAAATCAATGATCAAACTAAGAATAACCTTACTATAATAGAAGGTACTTTGGGCCAATCTGCTTGCTCACAACCTTCTGTCATTAATCTCTCTCTTAGAAATTTTATCCTTAAAGCTCTATTTCCTCAACGATTGATTCCTACAAAGAAAGGTGCACAATTTGGTGATGTTTTAGAGGTGTTTAAATGGATCAACATGAATATCCCATTCTTAGATGCGATCCAACAAATACCCTCATATGCAATGTTTTTGAAGGATTTATGTACAATTAAGCGAGGTTTGAATGTGCACAAGAAAACATTTCTCACAGAGCAAGTGAGCTCAATTATACAACATCGTACACCACTTAAATTTAAGATATTGGTTGTCCTACAATTTCATGTACTATTGGCAATCAGAGAATTGAGCAAGCTCTGCTCGACTTGGGTGCAAGTGTCAATTTGTTGCCGTACTTTGTGTACACGCAACTTAGTCTTGGTGAGTTGAAACCCATAAAGGTAGTGTTACAATTAGTTGATCGATCAATCAAGATAAATCGTGGTGTTATTAAAGATGTACTCATTCAAGTTGATAAATTCTTCTTTCCAGTGGATTTTATTGTTTTAGACACTCAACCTGTAACTAACCCCAATAACCAAATTCCTGTGATCTTAGGTCATCCATTCTTGGTTACTTCTAATGCTCTGATCAATTGTAGAAATGGTGTTCTTAAACTCTCATTCGAAAACATGTCAGTTGAACTTAATATTTTTAATGTAAGCCGACAACGGAATCTGAAGATACATGTGATGTAAATTTAATTGAGAGTCTAGTTCAGGATACTTTTATACAAGGAAGTTATAATGATCCTTTAGAAGCATGCCTAGCTCATTTTGGCTATGATAAGGCTAATAAAGAGGTGACTGCCTTATTGGATTTAGTACCTCTTCTCGAATCTTTTGAATTATATTCGATTGATTCATTTTACTTCAGGCCTCATAAAAATGTTGATATTTCTTGTCCAAATTTGTTTTTAGTACGACTCAAGAAAGCAAGGACAAAATTGGTGTCGGGGGGGGGGGGGGGGGATAATCTTAGATCTCCTCAACTGTCACCCATCTATCAATGGTGGAATGGGGTTTGCACCCCTGCCTTGACCTATCCTCGATGGCATGGTTCTAACAAACATTTTCAAAGAAGATTAATCATATGCATTTATGAATTAATCAATTCTATCCACATAGCAATATGTTATCATTTCGCACATAACACATAAATATGCTTTGAACACACATTTAATCACGTAGGCATGTTCTCAAATCAACACATAACATATATCACATGTTATCACATAAGCATATGCAAAGTGCCCATAAGTTGTCACGTTCAAATATGTCATGTCTACATGCGTCTCTAGGTTTTCAACCTAAGGTTCTATCTTATCATGAAACTACACATGATATAACCATTTACCCGTCGTCTCTAGGTATTCGACCTAGTTAAGCTCTTATAACATGTTATGCTTTGATACCATTCTGTCATGCCCCAAAATTTGGACCTCTGGGACTCCCCAGACCGACCCGAATCCCGAGTGTGAAGCCGTTCACTCAACCCCATGAATGACCTTAACCACACTCATGCAATAGTATCAAGCTCTAATATCAATTTGTCACGCCCCGATTTTCGATACCCGAAAACTGAGGGTGATTATGTAAAAAATCATCACCTCTGATGAATAATCTCACTATGGTACCATACTTTGATACCAATTTGTCACGCCCCAAAATCTAGACCACCGGGACTCCCCCGGTCCAAGTCCAAATTTCGAGAGTAAACCCGTCCATTAAACTCCATTGAACCATTTCAACATTCCTTATGCTGCGGAAGCTTTTCTCACTTGCATACACGTATGTACGTGCACTGCAGACCAAACCAATCTCAATAGGCCCCTCAAGCCTTCTTACGGGTCATTCTATAACAAATCAACATTTCTGCATTTCGATGCATCGAACAAATATCGAAATAAGTATCGGAGATCACTGGATTTTTCATGGAATTAAATGGTTAATTTTTTATGCATCGAAATGTCCATTTTGATCAATCGAAAATGCTACGGCCTGTTATTCTTTCAACACGCATACATGGTCCAATTGCACATTCTTGTCCCCCATCCTTATCCTACATGTACCTCATTATACCAACTCATCAGCACAACCATTTTCACAATTTATGCATGTAAAAATGAACATAAACGAAAGATCATCATTCTAAAACATCTAGCATATTACCATGTTCATAATGTGTGTATAGCGTATAAGATCATAAAAACAACTACAGCATATTCTTAAATTAATAAGACAACATGTTAAAGTCTAAATTTTCATACACATATCAATATGCACTAAGTCCATATCCCGGACGTGCCAAATAGCAAAAATAACAAAAGAATGAGTTATAGGACTCCGAATTCATATCATGAATGTTCACCATCCATAACTTCTTTGTCATGTCCTGAAAATGTTAATGTAGGATGATGAGCAAGTTCAACGGCTCAAAATAATATGTTATGCAATTCATTAAAGTCTATATTTCAGATAATTGCATAAAGAAAATACCAATGCACAATTTAGCTATATGTCATGTTTCTTAGCATTCTAGTCAAAACTATATGTTCATCTTCATCACATACTCATCAAATACATTTGCCAACCATAATTTCAAAACATGCTTCATTGCACAATCCATCATATCTATAACATATGATATACCAAATTTATCTACAATCTCACTCATTTCACATAAGTCACATTACTTCACGTAATTCAGCACAAAATCACATTGTACTCGGAATTGAACTCACACGCACACCACACACTCAAGATATGAATCGAAGTCCCACATCTTAATTCCCTTTGGCTATTTTGGGCTACTAACTCGTCCGGTCACCACCCACTTGCGCAAGGTAGAGGACTTTCAACCCCAAAGATGATGTTTTTCTCTTCTATTTTCTATGAGTCATTCTCGAGTATTCATTACAAACACAAAGTATTTCACGTTTTTGCATGTACATTCGCACATTGGATGCATTGCACTCAATACATGCCCTATGTCCATTCTAGCATGTTATTCAACAATTCACAATGTCACAAGTATACATTCAATTCCCAAACTTAAGCTTTTCAATAAATTCACCAAAATTCACATATGCAATCTATATATCAATTTGCACAATTAAGCAATTCATGCATTCAATAATATCTATCAACCATTTTCAATTCAATAAGACATATATCATCAATTCAATTCCATAATTAATGTACAAAATCCCATATAACTATATATAACATGAATACATCAATTTTATGCTAAAAATATGAAATTAAACTTGAAATGTAAGACACAACACACACCCCCTACCTCAATAGCTATAGTTTCAAGCAATTCCTTACTTCACTCAAAAATTCAACTTTCTGGGAAATTGATTTTTGAACGATCAAACTCGAACCCTCGTCAGGTAGATCATTTCTTCTTTCTTCGGCAAACTCTAATTCTTACTTAAAGACCTTCCAATTCAATGGAGTAGTGAAGAAGATGAAGTTGCTACATATATATGTATGTATATATACTCATACAACTGCTGGGAGAAGAGAATGAGAATGGCTGACCTCCCTTTGCTATTTATAGCAAAATGCCCTACACTTATTTACAAGTATGTCACAAGTTTTTCATTAAACTTTCCCGGGCTCGTTTTCGGAGTTCCGTAACTCCGATTGACACGAAATTAATTCCTTAGCACGTAAAATCTTTTATTTAAACTATCTTCCAAATTTGAAGTCATTCTGACACTTTCAGATTTTCTGGGCACGCCCTTGGTTGATCGGACCCGAAAAAATTAACTTTTGCCAAACGTTCCGAAATTTTTTCCAAACCTTAAATATGTTCTCCAAACATGTATTTCACATCTAAAACACATAAACAATCATTTAAAGTATTAATGACAATTAAATGAAAATGACGAAAAATTGGACAAAAGTGGTCACAATTCTTACCCAAACTCTCACCTTGAGATTTAAGAAAGGCTTTCCTGTGAGACTTATAAAAAAGTATAATTTGAACCATCAAACAAAGGAATTCGCTGAATCGATCCACCCTCTTTAGTACTAGATTACATGATGAACATGATGATTTTTGAAACAAAAATAATTTTAATTTTTAAAAAATGATTCGCAAGGAACTACTCACAAATTAGAGAACACTGCTCTGATATTAATTGTGAGTTACGCGGTGCGAAAGTGGTTACGAAAGTTAGATTTAAAACCTAAAGGGGTGATTAGGTTTATTCGTTTTTTGTTTAATTTTTCAGATGATCCAATTTTAAGTCCAATTAAAAATTAAAGCAATCTCATAAAGCGAGTAAATAAATAAAGTGCAGTAAAGTAAAATAAATGAATGCACCAGATATACGTGAAAAATTCAGATCGAAAAAAAATCATGGGTGAGGCTTTGTAGTTTTGGAGAAGCAAATCCACTATCGTTGAAGCAAAATATAACAAACTCTATCCCAGACTCACACCCACTCCACTCTGATAAGAACTCTGATGTGGAACACCTCGGGCTTACAATTGTAACTACCTCGTCCAATTGCTGTAGATTCTCGGCTAATGTCAAAATACTCTCAGAAGGGTAACTGGAAGAACACGAACATTCAGCAAGTATTTTGTCCCCTTCATAACACGATCTTTTTTTATTTCCTCACCAACGAACAATTGTCGAAGAAACCAATCTAGTAACTTGATCACAAAAAAATCTTTAATGCAGTCTTAAAACAGTTGATCAAACAAATAGAGACACTCTAAATCACTCAGTTAATACGTGTATGCTCTCACAAATATAAACAAATAATTAGGGTATCTCAATGCTTTCTCTCTCTAAAATATGAATTTCTTGTATCTTGAAAGCGTAATGAGAGAGAAATCATATGATGTTTTTATAGAGATTAAAAATCCCAAATTTTTTTTGAAAAATAAGTTAAAATTCAATAGGAAACAAATCTCCACGTTTTTAGAAAGTTTCGGGTCAAAACAGGACAAATGAGGTAAAAGTTCGCAGAGCAACCAACTTGGACCAGTCCAACCTTCACCTTGGACCGGTCTAACTTTATGGACATCTCAATATGAGATACTGACACCTCATGAATCTGTCCAGCTTTCACTCGAACTAGTCCAACCTTAAAATTTTTACTGTTTTACTTAAAAGCCCATCTTTTCAAGGTCGGATGCTCCCGGTTTGAAATATACATGTTCTCACCACTTTACCTGGACTACATAACTCTGATATGTGATCAACGATGTCCTCATGCATTCGGAACTATTTTAAAACTTCAATCGATCGAATCCTTGTTCAGACCATTGATGGCTTATGCCAAAGATTCAAGTTTTATCATTTGACGAACCATTGCATGGTTGTTGTAAAATTTCATGCTCACTTTGAGACTTCAATTAAATGATCAATGACAAGAATATAACTTAAAGAATACAACTCCATCATGTTTGGTTTTGACACCAAAGATTGCTAATTACAAAAATATACATCACAATAGGCTTAGGTACAAGCAATATGTTTAAAAGAGATAGATGAGAAGTAGTATACTTTGTCGTATTATGGGTCGTTGTTGCAATAATTACATCTTCCTGATTAAGTGCTAGTTCAAAGGCCTCAATTAAACTCATCGGATGAAGCAAACAAACACTAGTTCTTGTATCAGCATGAAGTCTAGAGAGAAAAATACTAACTTGGTGCAACTCCAGTAAACTAGGAATCATATTAACAAGTCGCTTAAAGTCAATGATAAATTCGTGAATAGTGCCAGTTTGAGATAGTTTGGCTAGTGAACTACAAGGGTTAATATACTGTCGAGACCCAAAGTGAGTGCATAACGCGTGAGAAAATTGCTGCCAAGTCAGAACACCAAAGGACTGCTTAATCCAACGATACTAAGAAATAGCATCTCCTTGGAGATGCACTACAGCCAATGGAACTATCTGAGCTTCTTAAGCACCATTGAGTTTCTAATATTGTTCAGCTTGAAACACCTACTTTTTAGAATTAGTACCATCAATTTCAAAAAATTGATTCGGAGAGTTCGACCTTGAATAATTGGACTAGCCTGTCGATTATCGTTGTCATTATGTTGAAGAGGTTGATTAAGGTTGACGTCATTTTAGAGAACACGATCACATTGAGGATAATCAAGAATAGGTTGTGGCACTTACCTATCCTGTAATATCGCTTGAATTTGTTAAAGAATGACATTGTTGATTTGTCTATCACACATCAATTCTTGTAACTTGGTAGACATCGCATTCATCCTAGTAGTAAGAGTCGCAACTTGTTGTTCGAGTTCCTTAACTGTCATATCGAGGATACTAATGGAATCAAAAGATGAAGATAGAGTGAAAAAAAATGGGCGGTCTCAGATCGAATGCTCTGATACCACGTGATAGGGTTCTAGGCCCAAAATTGATCCGTTGATTGGAAGCCACCAATAATCCTTTGAATTGGAGATTAGCCACCAAAATTATTGTTTCATTCATTCAATGCCCTAATTCTATTATAATAGATCCTAATATTAGAAAAAATAAAAAAATAATAGACTTCTTAAGCAAATAAGTAAAATAAAGAAATAACATTGCTTAATATATATATATATATATATATATATATATATATATATATTACAAAACTAGTACTTACATGTTGGCAATCTTGGGGAAGATGAGAAACATTTATGTATACTAGTAAAAAGCACGTGCGATGTACGTGGTTAAGAAGAAAGTAAGAAAAATTGGTATGTACTAAAATAACCAAATAAGGAGTAATGGATACAATTTTTTGAGAATAAATTGTATAAAATGTTTGAATTTTGACAATGCACAAACATTCAACGCAAATTGGTGAAGATTGCCTAGACTGTTGTAACTTGGGGTGTGGTAGGTGTGTGCATATACATTATATAGATTACCTTGAAAAATGGTATATTTTTATTTAAAATCACTTGTTTCCAGTATTCAAAGTTGTTTCACATTAAAAAAGGTAAGTTTTTCGAAATATAAAAAGTTCTATACGTACTCTGAAAAAAATTTAAATTAATCAAATTCATCAATTTCAATACCAAAATTTCATAATATATATATATATATATATATATATATATATATATATATATAAACAAACAATCCTAATTGAAAACCCCTAATTCAATTTTTAAACCTCAATGGAAAACCCATAATTTCAAATTGAAAACCCTAAAACTGTCAAAATTACATGCATAAAAGTTAAAGTTATTGCATAAATACTAATCTCAAAGAAGTCACCTAAGTGTTTGACTAAGATTGTGCTAAACAATTTATGAGTGTAATATATTTGCCAATTTAATTAATTATCACTGTTGTTGTTGTTGTTGTTGTTATTATTATTATTATTATTTAGTTTATATCCAAGTTTAATTAGAATAGAAGTTTCCATGTCATGTTGGTACCAATGGTAGTTGGAGTTAGACATAAGAAGACACACAGTTAGCACTTCAAATTATTTATGTAATAATTTAATTAATTTGAGAAAATACGTCAGAAAAAAGATGTTAAGTTATTGTTACATTGAATATATATTTGTGATTGTGGGTTTTGTTTATAATTATTTATTTTATCGAATTTTTTTTTTTTACGGAGTCTGTAATCACTCAAAAGGACCTAAAGGGGTAACATAGCTACAATTTTGAAACTCTAATTAAAAAACCCTAGTTCCAAATTGAAAAACCTAAAAATCCCTAACTCACACGCATGAAATTAAAATTATTGCATAAATACACCAGTCTAATTGAAAAACCTTAATTGCAATTTTGAAACCCTAATTGAAAAATCATAATTCTAATTGAAAATCCTAAAAACCCTTTAATTACATGCATCAAAATTAAAATTATTGCATAAATACACTAGTCTAATCAACACAAATAAGAGAAGTGTACTTGAACAGTAGCAGATCTTAAATCCAATTATTGATTGTTATTTTACTGAAAAGAGAAAAAAAAAAAAGATTAGAATTGTGAAGCAAGAGTACCACAAACTAAAGCGTGAACAAGAATGAAAAAATGAAGAGAGGGTAAAAAACAAAGGTAGAGAGAGATCAAGCGGTGTTTAGGGATTTAGCGGTCATAAGGTTTTATATTTGTAGTTTATTTAAGTTGTCTTTATTTTTTTAATTAGAACATAAATAAATAATCTACTAAAACTAAAAACCGGCTTTATACTTTTCATAGTAGTATAGATAGATAGATATGAGTAAGAAATTTTTTACACACCAAGTATAGTAACCGTTGGATATAATCTAAGTGTAAAAAATGTAACTTCTAAAAATCATTGTAATCATATCTAATGGTTACCATACATGGTGTGAAAGAATTTCTTGCTCAGTGATGAGCAAGAGATCATTTTTGTATATATATAAACATAAATAGAGGTTATTGTTATCCTCTACTTTTTTTTATCCCATAACTAAATTTATTCCTCCATTTTTTTCTCTCTTGTCTATCCATTCGGAGCCTTAAGCTTACATGTAAAGTCCATATAAAAATTATATATACAAACTTAACTTAGCCATATATTTGTGGAAATCTGGATGTCTTGTGTACATTCATATTAATATTTTAAGAGTAAATGCAACTCAAAATGGGAATCTGAATTCCATAATCCCGTGTTTTAATAGACTTCTGTTGGTGACCTAAGTCCAAAGAAAAGTGGATTTAATAAGATATTGATTGTGAAATTATTCAGAATGACAAAATGTTGGGAAAATAAGTGTTCGATACTAGTACGGGCTTCTCAAGTTGTTACCTAATCAAAATTCCCAGCTGGCAGATGGGGATCGAGAAGAATGGTGACACCATAATTCTCGATCCCCATGTGTAATATGCATAATTGGAATGAAAGTGCTATCCGCGGGCAACTTTGTAATATGCAGAATTGCAAAGAGAAGTGCTACGGTGGGCGTGCCCAGAAGTTATGTCATGAGTAGAAAGAAGAGAGAACCAAATATTTGGGTCATGAGAGAGCATATTTAACAATGAGTTCACCGCTCGATGGGTGCAAGGATGCTTCAATTTCTGCTGAACAACATTCATCTATACTTGATTCATGAATTCCGACTGCCACAGGCTTGGTCAACAACTTCAGTCCTTGCTTCCAATATCTTTGATCTGAACATAAATCAAGCTTTTATGTAAAGTTGAACATAAAAGTAGAATCAAACTCATGTACTAATCCAGAAAAAAGTTGACAATAATTTTTAAATTAATTAAGGCAGCATACTTTAGTGGACTCACCGGGAAGGACATTGCACAGGCCTTCAATATTCCTTTACAAGGCCTTATCAGTGCATCATTAGATAAGATTTCGTCCAGCAAAGTTCGCTGCTTCCTTGAATCCATTTCAAAGTGAGAGAATAAATAGGTAAGCCAGCCCATTTAATTACAAAATAGCAAGCAAGAGTAATCAACATACTTTAGTGGACCACTCATAGGGAACAGTGTGAAAAGGTCATCATATTATGTGAAGATGCATCCATTCAGGAAGCCTTACACCTCAATCTGCTGGACAGAAGAAACTAATGGAAGCTCTAAGATGATTTGTGTTTGTGAATTGTGATAGTAAAGTCTGACTAACACTTGATACTAGTGTCCACAGATATGTTCCCGTTATATATAGTACACCATCGTGACTATCTAACAACTTACTGATTCGACAAGCAAATCATTGCACTCCCAATTGCAGATAATCAAAATGATTTTTCACTTCAACAACATTGTTGAGTTATTCTAAAAAATTGAACACTCCCTACCCCACCAAGAAAAGAAAAAAAAAAATAGGTTTTTAAATACTTGTAATAAAAAAATTCTGACACAAAGCAAAAATGGTTTCCCCAGCTCTTTCACAGCCTGCACTGAATTTTCAGTAATATCCAAGACTAACCCGGTTAAAAATTCTATACAAAACACATTAAATCCAACTTATTTGATTCAAATATGTATCAAACTTTTTTAAATACCCTGTCCTAATGAGATGTGAATAAGAAGTAAATGTTTTTTTCTTTTTCCCGGAAGGGTTAAAGACGCAAATGTTATACATCACTCATGATCAAAATTATCAGATTAACATAGAAATAAGTTAATTAACCAAAAACGTGAACAAAGAAAACAAAAAAATTGATGCTCAAATCATGACAAACTATATAAACAATTGTTATTTACCAAAACCAGAGGTTCTGCCATGGAAGCATGTTTTCGTTTCCATAATAGAATCATTCTGCTATCAAAAGGTCAACCTGCAGAGGAAAACATGAAAATCCCACGTGTTTACAAAAATTTATTGTTGGTCTGCAGCAGCTTGAATTAATTGACTTCCACAAAGATTAACCAAAAAAAAAGAGGACAAATTTTATGTTCAACCACTTGGTTTACTGAAAATCAAAGCGAGTAGAATGAAACTGCATGGATGTTTAGCTATTGATGATTTGGCAACTTACAATAACTTTTGACTCGATTATCAGATACTGCAACATAGGAGACCTTAATTTCTGGAGCATAAAATCAGGTTGGTATATGTCGGAGAAAATATTATTGGAGTGATTTAAGCCTTGATAGAAGATTGATAGGAGTGATTTAAGGGATTGATTTTAGAAATCTTTCATTAATGTATTTTACATGTTTGTCACGTGTATTCTTTCACCTATAAATAGAGGTGCTCATTGTAAACAAAATTATGAGAGAAAACAATAAAAGTGATGTAGCCATTTGAACATTATATTCTTTTGTTCTTCTTGTTTAATTTCTCTCCGTAAATTTTTTTATTTTATCAACAGTATACAAGCTGAAAATAACCTTTTTATGATGAGTATCATACATAGTCAAGCGTACTTTCCTCTTTATCTAGAACCTCTACTCGATCCATTGAATAACCATTTGCAACAGCAACAGCTTGTAAATATTGGGCACCCTTCTCGTGCAGCCCAGGAAACAAATAAAATTAATTAAGCAAAAGGGGTGAAACACCAAATGAAGAGAAAAAAAGGCAAAACAATATAAACAATGTAGTAGTGTATTTGAAAAATCTCGAAGTATAGTACAGGCCCGATATAGATGATAAAAGATGTGAGCCAACTGAGATGGTTTCTACTATCAAGCGCGGATACAAAACCAATGCAAGCACCCCAAGGATCAATGAAACAATTGATTAAATTTTTGAGGCAATTAATAGGGGTCAAACATTAAGAGAAATTGTGGGTGTTGCCCTTATTGCAGGACTTTCAGAGCATAATTTGTTGGGCATCGCTTCAAATAGCTTAGATAGGATAAAGAATACAATAAAGAATAAGATGATGATAATAAACCACCATTTCTGAAGAAATACCATAGATACTATGGCATGTATAATATATATATATATATATATATATATATATATATATATATATATATATATGCAACTTTAAGGAACGGCATTATTTTACAAATTAAATCTGGCATCTCTAGCACAGAATGGCCACAAAAGAGAAGTATAACTCTGTCCAGTCAGTGTACACATTAAAAGACCGAAAAGGCAAGTGACCAAAAGGAATAGTTAACACACAATAAGGACCCCTTTTCTTCTGCAACTTTTGAATAAAGAACTTCATGGAAACATATTATTTATTCTGGCAGCAAGAGGAGTACAGCACTCAATATTTATAGATTAGAATACCAGAGAAGCCTGTTGATCAAATTTGAGAATTTACACAGTTATAAGCATCCTTGCAATAGATTAAAATTATGGTTTGTCCTGGTACACGGAAATATAAAGCAGTATTCTCAAAATTCCATTTTTTTAACAAACTGTCAGGCATCAATGAATATGATAGGATAGGTTTTACACTATAAAGAAAAAGTGCAATCACAAAACAGAACCAGCATGTTTATTCTGGCTAAAAGCAATAGTTAGATACAGAATCAGTATCCAGGCACCATGAAATTGTGAAACCTCCAGAATGGTCTTGCTTTTGGAAAGCAAATATTTTAGGTGTACAAGTTTCAAAACCAAACCCAGACATTACAATCAAAGAGAGCAAATATTTTGATCAGTCTTCATTTACAAACTCTCATTTTTGCAAGGAAGTAGGCCACGATATTATCATCAAGCAGGCAATATGGATACAAAAGGATGCCAATAAATTATTTTATTAGCTTCTAAGCAAGCTGAGACTGAGTTTTACAATGGAACATTAAATTAGTTAAGTAGGCATGAAAACAAAAGAATTTTATTGGTGATGGCAAAAAATTTCAAAGCAGAGCTGAATTTTCACTTTTGGTCAATTATTTTTGGGTATTTCCACAGGATAGATAGAGTACCATGATACATGATGGATATTATGCATTTGCATGTGTGTGTGCGTGAGAGAGAGAGAGAGAGAGATCTTACAGCACTTTTTATGGCTCTTAACATGGAGCATCTCCAGCTGCTGTCTCCATATATTGCAATTATTTCTGGTGATAGAAATAGATGACAATCTTGAGCACAATAGTCCTGCTGCTCAATCTCTAATCCCCAGGCTTGTTCTTGAGATTGTACGAAACACTCCCTTGGATACATACAAACCTTTCCCTGGGATGTAACCAAACACATTGTTTCCAATGGTCACACCAATCCCCAGCACCTAGAGAACATCAAAATAAAGTTATAAAATGGAAAGGAATAGCGTAAAACGTAGTTCCTTTATTATTTAGTATGAAATTACAAAGTCTGGTGCAAAGGATCTTAAACAGATGATCTCTATATAATTCAGCATTTACTTGTTCAAGAATTGAAAATCTTATGTAAAATAGTAAAAGTATGCATATATTTTCTAACGATGAATGTTGTATCTTTATGAAAAAATGCCTTCAAGTTAAATTTTAGCATAAAATACGCATTAACATACAAGCATCAATGATCTAAGTTCCAATTAAATTACTTCGGATCCCACTAAAAAACACATCTAGTGAATTTTTCAAAGAATGTCTCATTGGTCATTTGAGTACGTTAATTCCTTCATTAGGTTACTTCAATAGATACTTTGAGTATATGACAATCACACAAAGTAACATAAAATGCCTCAACTCACTAGGAAATGATGAGTGCAAGTCTTTCATATTAGAAGGGTAACAAATCCATTTCGGGCTGGTGGAATAAAAGATTATCCCTTCAGGATCAAGCTGAAGTATCCACCTGAAAAAGAAACCAATTACCGGCATAACCCTCCTAGAAAAGATTGTGACAGAAATAAGTGTAAATGTGCAAAACATATACCATGAGACAACAGCATGAACTGTACCATCATTAATTGCATTTATGTGTAGGTCAGCTTCCCCATGACTCTCCGGCCTTCTCCAAAAGTCAAATTCAAAAATTTTGAAGGGCTCTGACAGCTGGGTGAATACTAAACTGAGTAGAAACAAACAGCCTTTCTAAGTAAGACTTTCTTAAAAATTAAATAATGTCTCACCAGTTTCATTTTTTCTTTTATTGCATCACAATGCATGGAGTACTGTTGAGGTTTAATGCATAAAATAGTTTCCATTCCCAATGGGACAAGATGAATGTCGTCCAATGCTTTTGCTTCGTTATTATATAAATCATGCAGCTTCCACAAAATCCGTGCTTTCAACCAGCTGAGCAGAAAACATAAGAAGAAAAGCAGAAAGAACACACTGTATTAATGTGAGTACTGAAATTATTAAAGAAAGCCTTTGCCAACCCTGACAGATTAGAATCAAGTTAACACAGTGAAAAACAAATGAAGATAAATATCAGGCATCATAAGATGGACTAAAAAGTTAAAGAAACATGCAACTCAAGGATAATAATAAGCATATAGAAACAACACAGGTTCTCCAGGGAAGTTCAAAATTTTTGTTCAATGGTATTTCTGATTGGTCCAGTCATGAAAATGTACCTAGAATGCTAAAGAAGGGGATGGTCAGGAAAGCAAATTATCAGCGTCTTACAAGTGAAAGAAGATAAAGAAATTCAAAGTAAACATTTTACCTGAGACACTTGCAAAAGAAAACAAGGAAAGTAAGCTATAAACATCTTAGAAATTGAGGAAGAAAGAGAATAAGGAAAGAACGACTGAACACTTGGCAATAAAACATAAGGGTTAAAGTAAGTTTGCTAAAACACCTGGCCATAGGTCATAGCTCGGTATGGTACTAGTTGCGGATTTTTCACCAATAGCTTGTCATGTGCATGCTGTAAAGTCGGAATCAGTCCTTCACCCAACAGCTCTGAGTCTAGTATCTCACTGACCTGCATTTAGAATTTGGCACTTCATACATATAAAGACAAGGAATTAAATCCAGTAGCCTATGCCTATGCATGTACACTATTCAAAACAAAGTTTTTACACGAAAATCTGCACACAAAAAGCATAAAGTCATAAAGGCCATGGGTGTCCAGTGCTGCTCACCCTGTAAGGCCTAGCAAGCAATAGCATGCAATTGCCAAATATTTCGTCAAACAACTAGCCATAAGCATTCTACATGCCCTGCGTATGATATCTTCAAGTTCAGCTTGTAGTTCAAACATGTGTTTGTTTTTATAACAGGCAAAATACCAAGAGATTGTTAGACAACCACTTGCACAAAAAGCTTAAGCTCTCATACGACACCCTCTTGCACGTACAGAAAGTGATAGACAGAGTGGAGTGCAAACATACAATAAATAAATAAATAAATAATAATTAAATAAAAGTGGCAACAAACATAAAAGGACAGTTCTCGTTACAAAGTGTTGTTCCTCCTTTAAGCCCTAGTATTAAAGTTCTCAAGTAGTTTATTGATGGATATTGTATGAATGCAGGATAAGTGTTATTCTTGTTCCAATGTAGATTTTATTAGACAAAACCTTATCAAAGGCTCGGCAGTAACTAAACCTCTTGACTGCTGCCAGAATGTCAACATCGCATTTGTGCAGCACACAATTGTCATGACTTTCATATCAAAAATGTCAAAGTGAGTCATTATAGTCATGCATCAAGCCCCTAGCATTTCTTCTTTATTTAACTCAAATGGACATTTTCAATTTGTGTTTATCCTGTTGCAAGAATATCTACAGGAAGAAGCATGCTCCATTGAGAAATTTTGCTTCTATGTTGTTGTTTTTCAGTAATCAATATGGTTATGTTCTTGGCAACAGTAGCTTCTGATGCAGAGCACATGTGGTTGCAATTTTTTATTTTTTTTTCCAAAATGAACTTCATTAAACCAAAAACAGAGATACAACCAAAAGGAGGATAACCTCCAAACAGAACAAGGAATGGAAAAACCATTTTCAGACAAGTACAAAACCAAAGAACCAAATAAAAAACAAAGCAAAAGGAAAGGAACACCAATGAACAACAGGGCAAGGATCCCGCATAACAGGGAACACCACAACAAAATAACCAACAACTACATCAGATGCAGATGTGGTTGCAAATTTGCAATAGACAATGGGATAACAGCTATGCTGGGAATCATTCTGGGTGTTTAACCCTAGAGCAATTGTGCAAAAGTGAGATTACAGAAACTGGAGCAGAAATGATGAGAAATGAGGGCAAGTCACTTGGTACAAAAAATGAAAGAAGGGAGGGAGGGAATGAATGTGAGCTGCAATAGAAGAAAGTGAACAGTTGGCATCTAATAAAATGTTAAGAGTTGCTGGCCCATCATCCTGGCTGGAACTGTATTGACTTTAAAAGCCTCTCACAAACACGGTGTCGCATTTTGGTGGGGGGCAATATTATCATGGTAATCATGTCAGAAGAATAAGAACTAATTATCGAGTAACTGTGATTAAAAGATTACATTGAGGGTCCAAAGCATGTATAGATCAGGCATCAGTAGGCATTTGGTACAACTCAATATCAACAGAGTGAATGTATTAGACAAAATGCAGATGTAACAGCAATTAATGTTTAAAAGTAAAATAAAACAAAAAAGGAAAAAGAAAAAAAGATCTGATTAACGAGTAATTGTGATTAGCTATTACATTGAGAGCCCGAAGCATGGTATAGATCAGGTATCAGCAGGCATGTGGTACAACTCAGTATCAGCTGTCTGAATTGGTTAGACAATATATAGAGGTACACAACAAATAATAAATAAATGATTTTTTAAAAAAAAAAAAAAAGTGAAAAAAAAAATAGATCCAAAACAAACAAGTATCAAAGAAGTAGACCACATAATCTGACACAAAAAAGATGATCCACTCTCTGATTAAAGCATTTTGAACTTAATAGTGCATTGCATTTGGGTGGTAGATATTCTGTGCAATCCAAACTAGGAATATAGCAAGGAAAAGTATAACCAATTCACATGTCATACTATTCTATAGTTGGTTCATCAAAAGCAATTCACATTCCATACTATTCTTAATTTATAAGAAGATCAAGAAATTAACACAAATCTCACTCTTTTTTACGACCACTAACCTTACTATTATTTGCAGAAAGTTGATGTCCTAGTATTCTCACACTTGACAATCTAAATTGTTACAATTGTACTGATAAATTGAATGACCAATGATTATTGAATAAACTCTAGCCCCTAAAAATCAAGCTTTGATCTGAAAAGTCAAACCTAACAAATAACAGCAAAGTAGAGGGTTTTAAACCTCCCTTGTGGGTATTTACTATTTAGGCTTTCAAAAGCATACAAATGATTCCTAGGACCCTTATATAGTTGGCCTCCTGGCACTTCAAAATCCCACCAAAATGTCTCAATGAGATATCACATTATGATGTCGAGATGAATGATACTGACGGGATACCATCCAAGACATGTGACGTATGGTAGCAACGTTTAAATCAATATGTGAGACCTGCGGCCTTGAGGTGATAAGTGTTTAAAGTGCCCAATACTTTAAACCATGTTCACATTCCTACTCTCACGATAAGAACAAACTGTCTACTTTCAGCCAAATAGGATAAGGCATATTATTAACTGGAACATCTTCAGAAACAAACGCGTCATCACTGTAGCATATTTTACCACTACAAAGTGATATATTGAAAAGATTGGATGCTATTTGACAACAGCTGCTTCTAGACAGCAGACTGCAACCCTGCCGGGTTAGTTCCAATGGTTCAAATAGAAGCCTTTGTCCCCAGCATGACCAGATAACAGAATGATAATCAACTCTCCAGTACTTTTACCTTATCGTCAACAAAAAATATTTATGTAGCCAACTTCTAGTAATTGAACTTTATTTTCTTCATGCAACATACATTTTTCTTGCTTTTTGGATTCTAAATTCCACTCTTCACTACATTCAACTCCATATCCATTAAAGATATATCATGTAATCAGTACAATTATCGCCTTATCTAACTATCCTAAGCAACTTTTATAAATTGAAATAAAATAACCAGAGTAAAGAACAAAGACACTAAGTTTTATGCAAGTGTGAAAAAGTATTTATACTCACAAGAACATCCGCACGTGAAATGACATCCATGGCTACTTCTAGCTCATCAGATCGCTTGTTGATAACACGCACTTTTCTTTCCATACCATTGACACGCAAAACTTTCCGCATCAACTTTACCATAGGAAAATATGACTCACGTGCTGTGACCCTTCCCTCAGAACTAGAACATGTTGTCGAATCGCCAGAGCCCATAGCCTGTGCAGCCATCATTGACAACAAGCCAGTACCAGCACTGCAAAATTAATTATCATATCATGATATAGAGAAAAAAAAAACTATTTGCATACCTTCATTAACAAAATCTAACGTTGTATTTGACATTTTAACTACGATCACTGACTGAAACTGCTCATAGCATTTTGAAAAAGTTATGATAACGAACATTACCAGCCATACACTTAACTTCATTCATATTTGTTTTTACCCTTCGTTTATTTAATTTTGGGTTCATTCATTGCGAATCAGCTAAACAAGTTTTAAATTTTGATTACCTTTCAAAAAAAAGTTTTAAAATTTGATTCTTGATTTATCTTTTTATACGGGGTGTCTGTTTACCACATTCCCAGTATTGTTTAAAGTAATTAGTTGCTGTTTGATAATCAAATACAACACATAATTCGGAATGCTTATCAAATTAAGTGTGTTTGATAAATGCAAATTGTATATCAGTTAAACATGTAAGCGACACTTCAAATGAATTTTTTTTGAAGTGACAGTCACTTAACTTAAATGCTGAACACCTAAAATTCAATAAGATATTAAAAAAAAATCAATTTTTTTTTACAGCTTAAATATTTCTGCACTTAAATTTCAGTTTTATCAAACAGTAGTCAAAATTTAATATCTCACACACACACAACAAAAATCGACTATATGTGATTAATGATGAACAATTTGTGTCATGTAAAGAGTACCCAATATCAAGAACATGACAAGGTTTCGTTACAGTCTTATCTATGGCTTCACGGAAGGGTCTGTTCCTACGAGAGTCATTAACCCAGTCCGAGTTACCGGTGAGTGGATCGAGTCTCAGTTGAAATATGCGCTGAGGCGACACGGAGCTCATGGTTCGTAAGGGATTATAGTTGAACTGAGTGATTGAGAGGACTGAGACGGGTGAATATGTGGAGAGGAAATGAGAAAGTTAGGGTTTTGAAGATTGAGAAACGCATTAGCAGAAGGGGTTTAGGGTTTATGGTGACATGGGTTGAGCTACGGCCCACGGTGAGGGAAAGTGAAGCAACGAGGCACGACTTTAAGGTGTTTGTTGTGTTGCTAATTTTACAGCGGAATGGTATGTATACCAAAGTTATTTAGGCACTGGTTAGATAGAAATAGTGCGATAGGAAAATAAACAAAAAGAAATTTTCTCATCTTTAAGGCATTCTTTGGATTGAAGGATTTGTAAGGGTAGGAGAGAAAAAAAAAAAGAGAATAGTGTATTTGTATTTGAGCACTTTAAATGAAGAAAAATAAGAGAGTTGGAAAGAATTTGGAGGGATAGTAAGTTACAATGATCCTTATATGAATTAAAGTAGTCTAGACGTATGTGGTACAACTGCCTCAGTGAGTATTTGTTAAAAGAAGGATATGTTAACAACCCAATTTGTCCATACATTTTTATCAAGAAAGCATAATCTGGATTTGCTATTATAGTTGTCTATGTTGATGATCTGAATCTCGTGGGAACTCTTAAAGAGCTCACCACAACTGCTAACTATTTGAAAAAATAATTCGAGATGAAAGATCTTAGGCAAACAAAATTTTATCTCGGCCTACAGATCAAGCATTTACCAAATGGAATTTTGATCCATCAATCAACATATACAGAAAAAGTCCTAAAGCGATTTTATATGGATAAAGCCCATCCATTAAGCTCCCTAATGGTTGTTCGATCGCTTGATATTGAGAAAGATCCATTTCGTCCCAAAAACAATGATGAATAACTCTTTGGTCCTAAAATACCATATCTCAGTGTAATCGGTGTTTTAATGTATCTAACCAACTGCACCAGACCTGATATAGCATTTTTAGTCAACCTATTAGCAAGATATAGCTCTGCACCAACCCGCAGACATTGGAATAAGATTAAACACATCCTGCGTTACCTTCGTGGCACAAGTGATATGGGATTATTTTATTACAAGGGGTCAAAGCTCCGATTAATTGGGTAGACAAATGCAAATTATCTTTCTGATCCACATAAAACTCGATCACAAACAAGTTATGTATTTACTTGTGGTGACACTGTTATATCATGGCGATCTATAAAGCAGACAATGACAGCAGCATCTTCAAATCACTCTGAACTCCTTGTTATTCATGAGACAGCTTGTATTGTTATTCATGGGAATTATTGGTTTCTGTCTGTAATTTTTTTCTGCATTGTTGACAGCTTGTATTGTATTAATACTTGTACTTATATAATGTTCATAATTTGTATATGGCTATATCTAAGAGTTGTGTTGGAACAATTGTAGTATTTGTTTGGTATGATGTGTCTTACATCTTAATTTGTTTTGATTGCAGGGAACGAAAATTGGTGAATTGGCTCAAATGGTTTGTCTTCTTCCCTTGGAACTCGAATATATATTTTTTCTCTTTATCTATCAATTGCACCTTATATCAAGTGGATAGTTGAAGATGAAACAATTACTTAATTTAATATCCATTCTCCTAGTTAGTGTGTTCGTTTACAATCTGTGCGCATTATAAATTTTTGAATCTATTTTATGCTTGACGACTTTTTTCTTCCACTATAGTTTACATATTCCTAGGTGGCAGCCAACATGTGATGTCACATGGCCTTAGCACAAGGATCCATGTGTCAACTCGTGTAGCTTCCTCCAAACTTACAATTGTCCTTTCCTACTCGACATATGGACGTATATTCATGAAAGATTTGGTCCACTTAAATTTTGACGTGTGCTCTTCATAATGCTCTATATATACAACGCCATGGCTCTACATTTTCTTTTTTGGTGCTCTGTGATGCATTAATCCAATGTAGTGTTTGGATGTATAGGCTCTAGTTGTGCAAGTAGGTTTCTGTGAAGGATCCTCATGTCACACTGCACTACATGAAAGCTCGTCTCATCATGCATCTTTATGCTTGGTATGTCTGTTGCATTGCGAGGGAGCTTATCGAATTTCCCACACGCCTTGAACTTTGTTTTGGGTTGTGGTTCACTTGGACTTCTAGGGTTTTTTTTGTTTAGGAAGACTCGGGATCCCTTGAGGTCTCCCTTCTTGGTCCACTTTAAACTTTGACATGTGCTCTTCATAATGCTCTATACATCCCAATGCTATGGCTTGCACTACAAATATTTTTTTTTGATGTGTGGTGCATTAATTCAATATAAGGTTTGGGTGTACAGTCTCTAGTGTGCATGTTGGTTTCTTTGAAGGATCTTCACCACTCCAACACTCGTGTTTCGATGGCTGGAGCAGTCCAACGGCAAACAATAGCATTTTCATCATTGGTGGGAAGATGGCTACATCTGATCTTGCCTCCAAATCCCTTTGAACTCGAAAAAATCAGTCATAACTCTTAAAAGAATTCTTAGGATCCCACCTTTTTCTATTGAAAACCCAATCGTTACGACATTTCCATAATCTCCAACAAATGAAGGCTGCAAGGCTTACATGATCATCTTACGACTCCACTTCTTTCCAAGGCTCCTGCAATTGTGCCTATCATTTTTTCCTTTTTTTCCTTTTTTTCTTTTATTTAATATACACATTTTCAATTCTTTTGTTGCTCGTACCCTTTAAAAAATACATTAAACGATGTAATAGATTTAAACAATACAATACTGAGCATATGTTATTATTTTATCTCAAATTTCTTTTTCTATTTTGGTGTAATTTTTTTTTTATTTCTTCCGTATGGGTTGTCTATAAACACGTATATATTGTGAAGGTCCATTGAACCAAAAAAAGATATATATTCAAGGGAGATGAGGCTTGGGCACTCAAGTTCTTCGGTCATTGTTTCTTATTCTTTTGGGTTAATGGGTTTTATTGTAAATCTATTGGGGATTTTGTGGAGAGTTTGAGGGTGTAGAGTTTCCTTTTTGTGTTTTTAGCTTTTGTAGCGCTCCCTGCATGAGTGTGCTTTGAATGAATTTTACTTATTAAAAAAAAAGATTTCATATTGGGATTGGGATGACTGTCCATTAAAATTTGATTGAGAGTTTTAGCCATAAAGGCATAAACCATGATTAACTCATTTTTCTCCTTGAAAAGCCCTATCCTCCTACCCTACCACAGGGCTTCACCCACTTAGATTATTTGTTTGTTGCATCATTATTTTTAAAAAAATGCATCTCTAACAAAAATTACTTTCTTTGCAATTGTTTTTGTTTCTTTGATATTTTCATTTTTTATTGCATTATGTTTGCCTTTTTTTAATCGAATTAATACAAAAAAATATAGTGCTCGTGTTGTGTTTTATCCTAGTTTTTTTGTGGCCGCGGTGTAAGAATGCAAATTCTGTTTAGGTTGCTGTTATGGTCATTGTCTAGTTGGTGTTAAATACATGCTAGTTCTTGATGTGAATGGGGCAGTAGCAGTTTTTGGAGGACTGGTACTGAAAGGCTTCTTTTGACCCAAAAAACATAAAAATGTTCTCTTTTCAGGGAGGGTGACTCCTTGCAAGCGAAGATAACAAATGAATAGTCCTGCGTGAGGGGGGTTTGTTACAAAGGAATAGTTCTACCAGCAAAATATAATGATGGGCACTACTTAATTCTGTGGATTCCTGTGTTAAATATTGCTTATAATTTAAGGTTGACAGTTTGTGTGAGACTAGCATTTCTTTCATTTTGGCTTGTAAAATTATATTAATTATGGATATGAATGCTAGGCTGCTAGCAGGATAATGTTGATGGCTTATAAGCTTTCTTTTGGTGAATGTTTATGAGTTTGTGTTCGAAATTGCCTGGAAGTGCGGCTTAAGGTTGACAGCTTTGAGCTGTGATCATGAAATATCCTTAATTCAAACATCAAATTACATATTATTCTTTCGATAATTTTTTTTACAAAAATCATTTATCAGTTTATACATATTTACATAAAAAATTTCATTACATCTCAAAATTTTAGCCTTAAAAAAAATCATAAATCTACAAACATAATACCATTTTGCTTCATGCCCAGTGCTTCTTGACTCCGTTACCCATGATGTAGAGAGAGGGGCGAGCATTGGAAAGCCCACTAAGAAACCACTCATACAAGTGTTTACAAGAAAACTGTTTTTCATACAAGTAGCCAATTAATTTCTTTCTATCAAAATTATTATATTTTTGTCATTCATTTTGTTTTCCTACTACTATTGTCATGTATGTGCCATCCCACTTTTGAAGACATCTCTTTTGCACTTATTATTGTCATCATATTTTACAATCTCTTGCATGTGTTATGTGACTTTTGAAGGCATCCCTTATTAAGTAGGTATATCTCCCTTATTAGTGAACTCTACATGGTGGATGCATTTAAGAACGGTATCACACAATCTGTTGCTTAACAGCATACAAAAAAGTATTTTGTTTTAAGTTGATATGTAATATTTTATTTTTCAAATAAAAAAAGATTTTGGCATACTTTCAAGAACCTATTTCATACATATTTTGAATAGATCATATACTCAAACCATTTTTTTAAAAAAATATGCTTGTATGAAATTAGGAGAATAAAATCCTACCTTTAATCGTTTCCATTGCCCAATTCCAAAAGCCATTTATTTTCTTCCTTTCTTTTATCTTTTTTAATTATATTTGTTTGGCTGTCTTTTGTTTTTCCCAAGTAACCCTTCTCCTCTCTCTCTCTCTCTCTCTCTCTCTCTCTCTATATATATATATATATATATATATATATATTTGTTTTAATGCACATATAACGAGTTAAATTCCTAATATATTTATTAGTAAAATCCTATTGTTTGAGTTACCTTGCATGAATTTATGTCAAATGGAAGCAAAATGTCCAGTGATCAACGGTAAACCACAACCTACTCTGACATCACTAGTAAAATACCTTGTTAAAATTCTTTATTTTTCTGAACAATAGATTTATTTATGCGGTAAGGCCAACGTATCATGGGCATCGGAGGAGTATTATATTTGCCGAGGATTTAGTTGCAGCGGAAAAATTCAACATGATCCGGCAATACGACTGATGCGAATTTAGAGAGTTTGGATTGACCTAAATTTTATTCGTGTCATAATCATATCAACTCGTTTAACTTGTTTAATTAATCGTATCGTTTGTGTTTTAGAGCTCAACTCGTTTAAGACTTGTTTAACTAACAATGTCATGATTTTGTTATGTCAACTCGATTAACTCGTAACTTGTTTTAACCTGACTACTATAAATATTTTTATTATTTTGATATAAATTCAATATAAATATTGTTTTTGTGAGTTGCGCGGTGTGGAAGCAATTACGAAAGTTAGATTTAAAACTTAGAGGGGGTGATTAGTTTATTCGCTTTTGCTTAATCTTTCAGATTATCCAATTTTAAGTCCAATTAAATTCTAAGCAATCTCACAAAACAAGTAAATAAATAAATTGTAGTAAAGTAAACGAATGCACTAGTGTGAAAAATTCAGATCGGAAAAAAATCACAGATGAGGATTTGTAGCCCCGGAGAACCAAATCCGCTATCGTCTAAATAAAATACAACAGACTTACACCTAATTCACTCTGACAAGAACTTGATGCAGAACATATTAGGCTTACTATTGTGACTCCCTTGTTGAATTACTGCAGACATTTGGCTAACGTCAAAATTCTTGCAGAAGGGTCACTAGAAGATCACAAACACTCATCAAGTATTCTGTTCCATTCGTAGTTCGATATTCTTCTCCTTCCACACCAACAAACAGTTGTAGAAGAAACCAATCCAGTAACTTGATCAAGAAAAAAAAAATTGAAACAGTTTTCGAATAGTTGATCAAGCAAATAGAGAGAGACAACCTAAATCACTCATAGTGTATATATGTGTATGATCTCTCAAAGAAATATCAACAAAGAATTAAGAAAAAAATTCTCTGCTAGAAAAATATCTCAATATTTTCTCTCTAAAAATTCTCAGTTTGATGTTTATTGAAAGTTCTGTGAAAGCACCAATTTTACACACTTAGAGAGAAATATATGAGGTTTTTATAGATGTTAAAAACCCTATTTTTTTTTAAAAAAAACAAGTTAAAAACAAATTGGAAACAAGTCTTAACGTTTTAGAAAACGCCATCAGAGGGCTTGCTTGGACCGGTCCAGACTTCTGCCTATAGAATTCCAAGTCCTGAGATCTCATGGACCAATCAGCTTAAACCTTGGACCGGTTCAACCTTGAATATTTCGAAAATATGCTTAAAACCCTATTTTTCGAGGTCGGAACCTATCGGTTTGAAATATATGTGTTCTCATCACTTTATCTGAATTACGTGACTCTTATACTTAATCAATGATGTCCTCATGCAATCGAAACCATCCGAAAACTTCAATCAATCAAATCCTTGTTTAGACCATCGATCAAATCTTTTTAAAAACATTTGCATGGTTGGTGTAGAACTTCATGTTCACTCTGAGACTTTAATTACATAATCAATGACAAGAATATAAATCAAAGATTACAACTCGATTATGTTTAGTTTGGACACCGAAGATTGCCAATTATAAAAATATACGCACAATATTTGTCCCTTTTTTTTTTTGTAATTGAATTGTCCCAGTTATTCTCATTTTCATGAATTTAGTCATTCATTATCTTAATTTTTTCATTGTATTTACATTTTGTACATTAATAAACGGATTACATTACCTGTTATTAAATGGGTTAAATAAGTCGTGTTGTGTTACTCGTTTAATAAATGGGTTGCATTCGTTTTGAGGGTTTTTGACAAGATTATTAAACGAGTCGTGTTCGGGTTAACCTGATTAACATAATACTCATACATTGACACAACACGATTATGATCCGCTAACACGAATTGCCACCCCTAGAGTACTATGAACAGGAAAAGGTAATTGTTTGGGTAGTAATTGGATGATTGTGGTTGACTCATTTCAGGTGATAACTCCCAACCAGAAACTACGGTGGTGGCCAGGGAATGTTTCAGACCTCATAATTCCTACTCATAAATTATGAGCTCAGATTTTAATCGAAGCAACTTTTCTTTCATTTGATTAATTGTGCATTCATCAAACTCCCTTCTTTTATGTCGTGGGTATGACATGTGTATATGGGATATTTCTTCGGATGAAAGGTTGACACAAAGGCGACATACCACTTTGGCTGCTTGAAGCTTTCTAGTGGGAGAAAACAAATGGTGGGTATTTGGGTAATTTTCTTGGCGGTGATATTGGTTTGTGGGGGAGGAATTTGGAAGATGCAGGTTAAAGAAAAGATTAACTATTTTAGCTTCTCTCTCTCAAAGATCATTTTAAATACAAAGTCTCATTCTATGATACAACTTCTATACATAAATCTTTTTGTTTTTCTCCTCTTATAAATTCTACTATAAGCAAAGAATTTTAGTTTCGTAATTCAAGCCTTGGAGTTCGAAGTACCCACCAAAGCTGGCAAAAGTGACAAAAGACAGCCTCATGGCTCTCGACACCACAATCGTTGCTGAAGTCAAAGCCCTTGAAAAGGTTTCACCATGCTCTTTCTTTTCTCTCTCATGTACATATACTTACATATCTACCCCTTCTCCCATTATTCTAAAAGGCTTGGAAATTTTACCAAGTCTTAAGAGAAGTTAGGCTTGATGAAGAAACAAGCTGCAAGAGAAAATTTCGACCAAAAGAAGACATCCGAAGGATTCATATTGAAAAGACATCTACAAAAAGACCATCAAGCTTTATCTATAAAGCTCCAAGTTGGAATGGTCATAACATTATGCTCACTTGGAGACCAAAGAAAGAAAGTTCAAACTGTGACATACAAAATCATAATTGACAAGTTTCGGTGTCAAAACTAATCGAGCTAAAATAATATTTTTTGAGTGCTTTACATAGTTTTTTTAGACTAATCAGGGCATCTGAGAAAAACTACAAATGTGACTGCCTTGTAGTTTTTATTAAATTCTTGTAAACGATCATGAAGCTGAAGACCAAGTGAAGATTAAGTGCATGAAAATGGTTGATTCAAGTGACAACAATTTCTAGTCATAGTAAGTGTGATAGGACACATTGCACTTTATATTTGAGATGTTGGTTTTGACAAACTAGGGTTTTAATTCAAATTTTTCGATTTTTCAAAGTTCGATCGGTCCCACTTATCTTGGACCGGTTCCACTTAGACAAAATTTTCTGATTAATTTGGAAAGTTGCTTTTATAAAGGATTTTGGTTCCTAATTAACTTAATACTTTGGGAAACATGCCAAAACGATTTTCAACTTGTTTTCCAAGCAATTATAGAGCTATCTTGTTTATATAAACAACTCAATGTTTTCTCTCAAGATATGCTTTCAGAAAACCTAGTTTGTGAGAGAGAAATCAATTGAAATATTTTTAGAAAAGAATTTTTATTTTCTTTTTATTTTTTAGAGCACACTTATATACACTGAGTGAGTTAAGATGCCGTTCTCTACTTGTTTTTTTTAGAGCACACTTATATACTCTAAGCGAGTTAGGATGTCTTTCTCTACTTGATCATCTGTTCAGAGATTACTTCAAATTATTTATTGATCAAGTTACCAGATTAGTTGATTTATTCTCAATTGTTTGTTTGTGAGGAAGGAGAAAATAATCACACTACAAATGGAATGGAATATTCATGGAGTGTTCGTGTTCTTCTGACAACCTTAGTGTGGCTTAAACCACTGGAAAAAAATACTCAAAATTGCCGGTAAAGATCTTACCGACAGTCTGGAAAAATTGCCTGAGAAACCTCCACTGATAGGAATCAGCGGTGGTTTTTTAAAATTGCCGGTAAATAGAAAATCGCCGATGTTTTATCGGCAGTTTTTTTTGCTAGTAAAACCCATCATAAATACCAAAAGTTTTTTTGTTAACTGTAGGTATATTTATTTTCACCGAGGGAAAAAACCGCTAGTAAAACTTTTTTTTTTTAAACCCTTTTAGAAGCACTACTTTCCAATTGTTGTAAGCCTGTAAATAGTTCTATGAATCCACTATTAAACCAAAACACAAAAATATCCGAGACAATAAAATCACACAATAAAATCTTATAACCACCAAAAGCATTATTCATAGTATTTGTCGCACTTGCAACCGTTGGGTCCCCTCCCCATGTGGATGGAAAGGTCGCCAGTTGTTCCATGTATTGCGATGGGGTGTGATCTTAGAGATGCTAGGGACTTATGTGTGTTTGTATGGAGTCGCCGCCTAACATTGAGTTGTTGTGTGCTAGATCACTAACGATTTGGATGGATAGACATGAATTGGACAAGTGTGGACTCTAAGGTGTTTGACTATCATGTGATCTTTGAGAAATCGAATTAATAGATTCGGGAGTTTGGTTATGTATGGGGAATGTGTTAGGCACCCCATAACATCGGTGCAAAAACGGTTACCTACTTTATTTTTCATGTTGCGTATGAAGATTAAGAAATGAGGTACTTTATAGTACCTAGTTTAATGTTACCTTAAAGACTAGATCAGACCAATGAGTAATGAGATCTCATTTCCTAATTGGTATGAATTTGACAATTCAGTAGACTTGAGAAGAGATGGATATTTCGATTTAAGGGATGATGTCTTTTTATTTTGGAATCATGGATGAAGGTGTGTTGGAATTGGAGATATTTGGATGGTATAATTGAACTCAGGGTTGCCTAAGTTTCCTACGTACCCCAACTATGATGGGAATCAGGTCAAATGTAGTTCAAAAAAGATGAAAATGAGACTTAAAAATGATTGAGTGGTATGACTGAACTCAGGGTTGCCTACGTATCCCAACTACGGTGGGAATCATGTCAAATGTAGTTTAAAAGATATTAAAATGAAGATGATGTATATGAAGCCGATGAATTTGAATGACCTTTATGAGAGTCGCTGATTTGAATTGGATGAAAAGATTATTGAGAAAGAGTTTACTTTGAGAATGTCTTTTTAAAGAAGTGTATGTGTCGAATTGGACAAGGTGAATTTCAAAGAAGAATTTGTTTGAGTATGTTTATTTTTTTGAAAAAGAATGTGTTGTGTATATTTATTATTGAGACAGAGTGTGTTATATATGTTGAATGTTTAAGTTAAGGGAGGATGTATTGTGTGTGTTCATTTTGAAAAAGAGTGAGTTATGTACGTTGAATGTTTTAAATTGAGGAAGGATGTGTTGTGAATGTTTATTTTTTAGAAAAAGTGTTGTGTATATTGTATGTTTTAAATTGAGGAAGGATGTGTTGTGTATGTTCATTTTTGAGAAAGAATGTTGTGTGTTGTATGTTTTGACTTGAGGAAGGATGTATTGTTTGTGTTGTATGTTTTGAAATGAGGAAAAGTGTATGGTTTATGTTGTATGTTTTAAATTGAAGAAGAGTGTTGTGTATGTCTAATGTTTTAAATTATGGGAGAGTATTATGTATGTTTCATGTTTTAAATTGAGGAAGATTGTTGTGTATGTTGTATGTTTTAAATTGAAGAATGGTGTATTATGTCCATGTTTCAATTTGTATGTTTTGATTTGTGTGAAAATTGTAATAAAGGTGTGGGTGGAAAATGTTCATTTCCAAGAAATTGGTTTTTCTTAAGATAAGAAATGTCCATTTCCATATAATGGTGTTTTTAATTGTAACTTTTGTAACAATGGAAGTTTTGAAATAAAAATGGAATATTTAGAGGGAAAAGAGTTTTTTGAGATGAAAAAGTATTTTAGAGAGAAAATGTCAATTTAGAATTGAAAATATAATTTTGGAATATGAATGGAAATTTTTGAAATGAAAATGTCGATTTTGAATTAGAAAGAGAGTTTTGAAATGAAAATGTATTTTTGAGTGGAAATGTTAATTTTGAATAAAAAGGGAGTTTGGGAATGAAAATGTATTTTTGAATCAAAAGGGAGTATTGAGTGAAGACATTAATTTTGAGTCGAAAAGGGAATTTTGAAATGGAAATGCCAATTTAGACTTCGACATAGAGTTTTGGGATGAAAATGGAGGTTTTGGAATGAAAATGTGTTTTTGAGTGAAAAGAGGGTTTTGAATTTAAAATGTCAATTTATATGGAAATAGGTTTGAGAGAGAGAGAGAATTTTGGGTTGAAAATGTCCATTTACATGGAAATGAGATTTTTTTAAGAGAGAGAGTGAGAATTTTGAGTTGAAAATGATTATTTACATGAGAACGGGATTTTTAGAGAGAGATTAAGAATTTTGAATTGAAAATGTCAATTTACATGGAAATGTGGTTTTAGATAAATAAAAATAATTTTTGAAGTTAAAAGACCCATTTCCAGGCAAATGGAATTTTAAAGAAAATGAGAAGGAATTTTTAGAGAAATAAAATAAAAGAATTCAATTCAATCTTGGAAATAAACATTTTTGAAGAATTTATTGATTTGAGAGAGAGTGTGTTTTGAAATCTTTAACTTATCACCTAATTTGGAGGGTATATTGACTTAAAAGAGCGTTTAAAGAACCTTTTAACTGGGAGTGTGTATTTTCAAAAATGATGATGATCCCGCACTTGAACTAGTCACTTGTATATGGAGTGACATTTGTGACCATTCAAAGGGTTGTAAAAACCCTACATGAATCATCTTTGGCATGAGAAATTAAGAGAAATTAAGGCATTATAATGGTATAACAGTCAACCATTATAACGATCATGCCTTGGGCATTTTGAAAATAAGTGGGTGTGTGATTTGTATTTTATTGATTCAATTTTACCATGAATGCACACAATATCAAAAATCAAATGAGGGTTTAAAAGAAAATAAAATTATAACCGGATTTCTCATTGGGTGGTTTGGATTGTTTGTCAGTGTGATATCCAACGAATGGGGTTACACGGCACCGCCGCTTCCACAAGTGTCTAAAAATGTGAAGTGCAAATTTCATTTTTCTTGAACTAACGAGGGGTAGAGACAAATGTCTAAAATACATACAACCATACACTCACCTGCACAATGTGAGTGTAGGAGTAATTTATAATAAATATGATAAAATTACTTTTAAAAGTAGATTGTAATAGTAATTTATAATAAATATTCAGTATGAGAGCATTTTGAAAGACAACTATATTTTTTTTTTATATGTTGAAAAAAATAAGTTAAAGTATAAAAATGTGAAGTGCAAATTTCATTTTTCAATCAAAACAATTACATTTACATTAAATTATAGAAATAAATTTTTTTCTATTTAATTACTGTACTTTTTATCTTGACTCACGTCAAAATATCCTTAAATGATTTAGAATAATTTATACTTAGACCGTCTGTGGTTTGCTTTTATTACACTTGGACCCTCATGGGTGGAAGGAAGATAGGAGGGAATAAACAATTTTTTTTCGTTTGACAAACTGGAGATAATGGGAGAAGAGAAAAGAGGCTGGATGCCACAAATTTTCATCCATCCAAATTTGGACAAGAGACAAAAAGGAAGGCAAGATTATTAAAAATGTTTTTTATTACAAAATTATCCTTATAATTTTAATGTTAAAAGAAGTATTATAAATAGTGATAGGTATAATGGTAAAAATAAATTGAAACTCTCTTTTTCCTTCTCTCCTGAAAACAAACTTTTTCCTAGAAATGTCTCGTCCATTTCTTCTTTCTTCCATCCAACCAAACAAAAAAAGAGAAGAACACAATATCTTTCATAAGAATGTCTCATCCATCCCTTTTTCTCTCCCTTCCATCCAATTTTCTTTCTTCCTACTAAACCAAACATAAGTGTAAACCTAAAAGATCACTTTCCATCTAACTTCTAAACAAAAGTGACACCTTGAGTTAACTCAATTCCTATCAAATTTATTTATTTATTTATTGTACAGAGCACACTCTAATATCCACCATCATTGTCACCCACCTCATTCTTCTTTTTCTTCTTATTATTATTATTATTGCTAAATTTTAATTTTATTACATGATTTTTACATTTCAGAAAGTCAAAGCTACTTCATAAGAAAATTAATCCTCCCGCTTATCTGAGATATCATTGCATTATAATATAATTTGCCTTCCATTTTTGCAACCTTAAGATGACATATATTTTTTTAATTGCCAAATGGGGTTATAATACAGTAAACATAACCTTAAGATTATGTTTTTTTTTTCTTTCAAAAATAATAATAAAAGACTTGAATCACTACCTCACCAACAAAAGAAAATACCTATTTCTCATCTCTTAAGAAAATGCTTGTTGACTTGTTGTATGTACATGATTGATTGGAGATCAGTCTCCAATAACTCTTTGAATTGGGGATTAGCCACCAAAATTGTTATCTTCATTCATTCAATGCCCTAATTCTATTACAACAGATCCTTAAATAGGAAAAAATAAAAAAAATAATAGACTTCATAAGCAAGTAAATAAATTAAGGAAATAATACTGCCTAATAAAGGTTTTTAATAATATTGGTTTCCTAACATTCCAACCCCCTTGAATCACGGCTTGTCCTCAAGTCGAAAAATTTGAATAATGAGTATTTTTCTCATGTAGGATGATCCTTCCACTTATGAGCCAACAAGTGACATGTCAATTGTTCACCTTGAATTTTAGTTTTAGGTTCCGCAATTTTGACCTTTGTTACACATTCCAAGAGCGATAATTGAGGTTTTTGACACCGATGACCAGGCTTATAAATCTCATCACGATTAAAACATTCTCATGTATTTCCTTCTGTTCAGCCTATGACAAATGTTTAATACTAGAAGATAAAGAGGGTAATTGGGTAATAGACTTAGGTGCAGGCAATACGTCTAAAAGAGATGGATGAGACGTAGACTTTGTCGCATTATGGGCCATTGTTGCAATAATTGCATCTTCCTGAAAGAGTGCTAGTTCAAAGACCTCGATTAAACTCATTGGACGAAGCAAACAAACACTAGCTCTTATATCAACATGAAGTCTAGAGAGAAAAATACTAACTTGGTGCGACTCCAGCAAACTAGGAACCATATTAGCAAGTCGCTCAAACTCAGTAATAAATTTGTGAACAATGTCAATTTGAGACAGTTTGACTAGCGAACTACAAGGGTCAATATATTGTCGAGACCCAAAGCGAGTGCATAACGTATGAGAAAATTGCTGCCAAGTCAGAACACCAAGGGACTGCTTGATCCAACGATACCAAGAAATAATATCTCTTTGGAGATGCACTACAACCAATGGAACCATTTGAGCATCTAAAACACCATTGAGTTCCTGATATTGTTCAACTTGAAACACCTCCTTTCAGGATTTGTACCATCAAATTTCAGAAAATCAATTCGAAGAGTCTGACCATGAAAAATTGGACTAGCTCGTCGATTATCATTGTCATCACGTTGGAGAGATTTATTAAGGTTGACGTCATTTTAGGGAAGACAATCACATTGAGGATGATCAAGAATAGGCTGTGGTGCTTGCCTATCCTGTAATATCGCTAGGATTTGTTGAAGAATGGCATTGTAGATTTGTCTATCACACATCAATTCTTGTCTCTAATAATACATGATAGGGTTTTAGGCCCAAAATTGATTCGTTGATCGAAAGCCGCCAATTATCCTTTGAATTGGAGATTAGCCACCAAAATTATTGTTTTCATTCATTCAATGCCCTAATTCTATTACAATAGATCCTTATATAAGAAAAAAAATAAAAAAATAATAGACTTCCTAAACAAGTAAATAAAATAAAGAAATAACATTGCTTAATATTGTATAGTGTATATATATTACAAAACTAGTACTTACATGCCGACATTCTTGGGGAAGATGAGCAACATTTATATATACTAGTAAAAAGCATGTGCGATACACATGGTTAAGAAGAAAGTGAGGAAAATTGGTTTGTACTAAAATAACTAAATAAGGAGTAATGGATACAATTTTTTGAGAACAAATTGTATTCAATGTCTGAATTTTGACAATGCACAAACATTCAACACAAATCGGTGAAGATAGTCTAGACTGTTGTAACTTGGGGTGTGCATATACATTGTATAGATGACCTTAAAAAATGGTATCTTTTTAATTAAAACCACTTGTTTCCTGCATTCAGAGTTGTTTCACATTAAAAGGAGTACGTTTTTTGAAAAATAAAAAGTTCTATTCGTACTTTGAAGGAAATTTAAAATAATCAAATTCATCAATTTCAATACCCAAATTTCATATATATATATATAACCAAACAACCCTAATTGAAAACTATATAACCAAACAATCCTAATTGAAAAACCTTAAATCCAATTTTTAAACCTTAATTGAAACCCTAATTCCAAATTGAAAACCCTAAAACTCCCAAAATTACCTGCATAAAAATTAAAATTATTGCATAAATACCAACCTCAAAGAAGTCACCTGAGTGTTTGACTAAGATTGTGCTAATTAGTTTATGAGTATAATATTTTTTTCCAATTTAATTAGCACATTTGTTATTATTATTATTTAGTTTCTATCCAAGTTTAATTAGAGTAAAAGTTGCCATGTCATGTTGGTACCAACAGTAATTGGAATTAGACATAAGAAATTATACAGATTATAGCACTTCAAATTATTCATGTAGTAATTTAATTAATTTGAGAAAGTATGTCAGAAAAAAAATGTTAAGTTATTGTTACATTGAATATATACTTGTAATTGTGGCTTTTGTTTATAATTATTTATTTTATCAAAAGTTATCAGAAAAAACTAAAAGGGTAGCATTGCTGCCATTTTGAAACCCTAATTGAAAAATCCTAGTTCTAAATTGAAAAACATAAAAATCCCTAAATTATATGCATGAAATTAAAATTATTGTATAAATACACCAGTCTAATTGAAAACCCTAATTCTAATTTTGAAATCCTAATTGAAAAATCATAATTCCAAATTGAAAACCCTAAAAACTCTTAAATTATATGCATCAAAATTAAAATTATTGCATAAATACACCAATTTACTCAATTGAAATAAAAGAAGTGTACTTGAGTTATTGTGAACAGTAGCAGATCTTCAACCCAATTATTGATTGTTATTTAACTGAAAAGAGAAAAAAAAATTAAAATTGTGAAGCAATTGTACAACAAACTAAAGCATGAACAAGAATGAAAAATTAAAGAGACGGTAAAAAAATAGGGGAGAGAGAGAGATCAAGCGATGTTTAGGGATTTAGAAGTTATAAGGTTTTATATTGTAGTTTATTTAGGTTGTCTTTATTTTTGTAATTAAAAGATAAATAAATAATGTACTGAAACTTAAAAAACGTATTTGTACTTTTAATATATACTAGTTTAAAGCACGTGCGATGCACGTGGATAAAAAATAAATTAAAATTTTACATAAGTTAACTATTATTCACATGGAAGGAATCAAGTATAAAAAATTTTAGCTTCGTGTTTGTTTCAAAAATCGATAGTAACGTGTTTGTTTATTGACATGACTCATTACTAACATAATTTTTTATTAAAAAATTTTGATTTCAAAAGCTAATAGCAAACAATGAGTAGAAAAAAAAAAACCAAAGAAAAAAACTCACATGTAAGCCGAGGCGAAACCGAATTGAATGGTTGTTGATGAGATTCGAGAGGAAGCTAAGAGTCGTGTTGATGAGAGCTGAGAGGAAGAATGGAGAGCCGTAGTCGAAAGGAAGAGTAATTTTATAGGTGTTTAGGGTTTTGCTTGAGAAAGGGTTTTGCATGGGTAATTATATTTTATTATATATATTTTTAAAATTTAGAAATAAAAAAGAAAGTGTTTTGCTTTAGTAATTCTATTTTTTAATTTAAAAATAAAAAAGGAAAGGGTTTTTCTTTTTTAAATTTAGAAATTAGAAATAAAAAGAAAGAGTTTTGTTTGGGAAATAGTTTTGCTTGGGTAATTCTATTTTTTAATTTCAAAATAAAAAAGGAAATGATTTTTTTTAAATTTCAAAATAAAAAGGAAAGGATTTTGCTTGGGTAATTCTATTTTTTTAATTTAAAAATAAAAAAATAGTATACTGAAACTAAAAAATTCCTTTGTACTTTTAATATATATATATATACACACAATAAGACTTATATGTATTGTCGGTATTTCTTATGTAAAATATACATATAAAGTGCATGTATATGGCTTGGATATCGGCATTAATAACGGGGAGATTAAAAGTACCCATATAAACTAGAAAAATATTTTACGTGCCCAAGCTATTTAACGAACTTCTTGCATCCCCTCGAGTTCATTGATTATTACTTTATTATTATTGTGTAAGGTGATGGAGCCAGAAATTTATTTTAGTGATCATATTAATATATGATAAAATAAATTTTAAGAAGAAAAAAACATGAAAGAAGTATTTGATTGAAGAAAGCAAATTTCTTTGAAGAGAATCAAAAAACAAATTGAAGAAGAGTAAGAAAGAAAAGAAAGAAAGAATTAGAGAGATCTTTTGAAAAAAAATAAAATTTTAAGGAGAGCATTTTGTGAAATTTTATAAACTATATGCATAAAATGTAAAAAAATAAAAATAAAGAAATAAAAAAGTAATAGGCCTACATGTGCCCAGACCCCGACTCAAAATCCAGATCCTCTTTTCTGTGCCATTGCAAGAATTTTAAATCGGTTATGCAATAAATTCACATAACTTATGCAACAACTTTACATGCGTAACAAATGTATTGTGTTGTGTAACTGATGTAAATGTAAAGTTGTTGCATAAATAATATATAATTGTGTGCCATGAGAGATGATCCTGGTTTCCATTCTTATTCTACTAGGCTATATATTATTTGTATGAGAAAAAAAAATCTGAACTGATTGAAATGGTTTAAAAGATCATTGATGCCTCAACAGTTGATATCTAATTTAGGAGAGGATATAAAAAGACCTATGTAGTTTAGAAAATAATATAATATAAGCGTAAGATTTATTAGTTCATTATGCTAATTGTTAGAAGGATTGTCTCGAATTCGAAGAGAGACTTGGACATATAAAAGTGGACATGCAATAATGCCTAAGACTTGGACATATAAAAGTGGACATATATAAGCGTAAGATTTAATATTTTAAGAGTGAATGCTTTGTCGAGTGTCCAAGTCCCAAGTGAGACAAAATAGGATTTGTAAATAAACCGAGCTTTCATACCATCCGTGTGAACTCACGTAATGTTGCCATATTAACCATGCTAAAAAATCTTTAGAATTAGAGAATCAAGTTGTGATTCTTAGCACAAGCGCAACATTGTAATATGCATAATTGGAATGAAAGTGCCATCCGCGGGCAACTTTGTAATATGCATAATTGCAGTGAGAAGTGCTACGCGTGGGCGTGCCCAGAAGTTATATCATTAGTAGAAAGAAGAGAGAACCAAATAATGATACAGTGATATTTGGGTCATGAGAAAGCATATTTAACAACGAGTTCACCGCTCGATGGGTCCAAGGATGCTTCAATTTCTGCTGAACAACATTCACCTATACTTGATTCATGTATTCCGACTGCCACTGGCTTGGTCAACAACTTCAGTCCTTGCTTCCAATATCTTTGATCTGAACATAAATCAAGCTTTTATGTAAAGTTGAACATAAGTAGAATCCAGCTCATGTACTAATCCAGAAAAAAAAGTTGCAACTTTGCAAATGGGGAATTACAATAATTTTTAGATTAATTAAGACCACATAACTAAAAGGGTGGTGTTTAAAGTAGCAAGAACATCGTCAAGATCTCAGTTATTCCCTCCAGCATGTAACAAAAAAACTAAATACTACAGATACCTGGCCCTGTTGATAGCACAATGGAATTTTCTGCATCCATCACCCAATCAATCCAAAGCGCAAAGCCATGGCATATCCCCAGCTCTTTAAATTTAACCTGCAGTAAATGTTATTTGCAAGTTCCATCATATTTGATATTTTGTGTGGCAATCCACTACGTCCAACAAGTATGTTCAAGTGCAGCGCCACTTTGCTTACAAAGTGCACGTTATAATACCTGGGCATTTCCAGAGCAGGAGACTATTGGCTTCATGAAATCAAAATCCATGACGTTAAATCTCTCACTGAGTTCCTAAAATGATTTCAAACAATTGTAAGTGATATTATAGAGTCACTTCATGGAATTTCATCTTCTTTCAAAATAGCCTACTCTCTGCAAAACATACATAGATTCATTACCTTAATCTCCCCACACTGCCAGATGAAAAAAGGCAGACAAGAACTCTCCGCTGATGCAGGTACATCACCACATGCCCCCAAAGTGGCATTGACAACTGAATGGTCAAAACCTTCAATTTCTTTTAGAGAGCGACGACTTTTCCAAAGGTCCTATTAAAAAAATTCGCAATCTTATATTTTATATTCATACAACATAATGACATGGTTCAAACCAATAGATGGAGTATAACAATGCGGACTCACTGGGAAGGACATTGCACAGGCCTTCAATATTCCTTTACAAGGCATTATCAGTGCATCATTAGATAAGATTTCGTCCAGCATAGTTCGCTGCTTCCTTAAATCCATTTCAAAGTGAAAGAATAAATAGGTAAGTAAGCCCATTTAATTACAAAATAGCAAGCAAGGGTAATCAACATACTTTAGTGGACCACTCGTAGGGAACATTGTGTAAAGGTCATCATATTATGTGAAGATGCATCCATTCAGGAAGCCTTACACCTCAATCTGCTGGACAGAAACTAATGGAAGCTCTAAGATGATTTGTCTTTGTGAATTGTGATAGTAAAGTCTGACTAACACTTGATACTAGTGTCCACAGATACGTTCCCGTTATATATAGTAGACCATCGTGACTATCTAACAACTTACTGATTTGACAAGCAAATCATTGCACTCCCAATTGCAGATAATCAAAATGATTTTTCACTTCAACAACATTGTTGAGTTATTCTAAAAAATTGAACACTCCCTACCCCAACAAGAAAAGAAAAAAACAAGGTTTTTAAATACTTGTAATAAAAAAATTCTGACACAAAGCAAAAATGGTTTCCTCAGCTCTTTCACACCCTGCACTGAATTTTCAGTAATATCCAAGACTACCCCAGTTAAAAATTCTATACAAAATACATTAAATCCAACTTATTTGATTCAAATATGTATCAAACTTTTTTAAATACCCTGTCCTAATGAGATGTGAATAAGAAGTAAATGTTTTTTTCTTTTTCCCGTAAGGGTTAAAGACGCAAATGTTATACATCACTCATGATGAAAATTATCAGAACCAAAAACGTGAACAAAGAAAACAAAAAATTGATGCTCAAATCATCACAAACTATATAAACAACTGAGAATGGTGTTATATACCAAAACCGGAGGTTCTGCCATGGAAGCATGTTTTCGTTTCCATAATAGAACGGTTCTGCTATCAAAAGGTCAACCTGCAAAGGAAAACATGAAAATCCCACGTGTTTACAAAAATTTGTTGTTGGTCTGCAGCAGCTTGAATTAATTGACTTCCACAAAGATTAACCAAAAAAAAAGAGGACAAATTTTATGTTCAACCACTTGGTTAATTGAAAGTCAAAGTAGCATGAAACTGCATGGATGTTAACTATCGATGATTTGGCAACTTACAATAACTTTTGACTCAATTATCAGATACTGCAACATAGGAGACCTTAATTTCTGGAGCATAAAATCAGGTTGGTATACAAGCTGAAAATAACCTTTTTATGACGAGTATCATGCATAGTCAAGCGCGCTTTCCTGTTATCTAGAACCTCTACTCGATCCATTGAATAACCATTTGCAACAGCAACGGCTTGTAAATATTGGGCACCCTTCTCACGCAGCCCAGGAAACAATGATATTATGTGTGATGTTTTGGAAAGATGGGCAACAGCAGTTGTTAAGAAGAGACTATCATCTGCAACAACACATAAGGAGCAAACTTTTTGCTGCAACTGCAAATAAAACAAGTAAAATTAATTAAGTAAAGGGGTGAAACACCAAATGAAGAGAAAAAAGGCAAAACAATATAAACAATGTAGATTTGAAAAATCTCAAAGTATAGTAAAGGCCTAATATAGATGATAAAAGATGCGAGCCAACTGAGATGGTTTCTACTATCAAACGCGGATACAAAACCAATGCAAGCACCCCAAGGATCAATGAAACAATTGCTTAAATTTTTGAGGCATTTAATAGGGGTTAAACATTAAGAGAAATCGTGGGTGTTGCCCTTATTGCAGGACTTTCAGAGCATAATTTGTTGGCCATGGCTCCAAATAGCTTAGATAGGATAAAGAATACAATAAAGAATAAGATGATGATAATAAACCACCATTTCTGAAGAAATACCATAGATAATATGGCAAATATATATCTGCAACTTTAAGGAACGGCATTATTTTACAAATTAAATCTGGCATCTCTAGCACAGAACGGCCACAAAAGAGAAGTATAACTCTGTCCAGTCAGCGTACATGGGAATACACATTAAAAGACCAAAAATGCAAGTGACCAAAAGGAATAGTTAACACAAAATAAGGACCCCTTTTCTTCTGCAACTTTTGGACAAAGAACTTCATGGAAACATATTATTTATTCTCGCAGCAAGAGTACAGCACTCAATATTTATAGATTAGAATACCTGAGAAGCCTGTTGATCAAATTTGAGAATTTACACAGTTATAAGCATCCTTGCAATAGATTAAAATTATGGTTCGTCCTGGTACACGGAAATACAAAGCAGTATTCTCAAAAATCCTTTTTTTTTAATAAATTGTCAGGCATCTGAATATGATAGGATAGGTTTTACACTATAAAGAAAAATGGCAATCACAAAACAGAACCAGCATGTTTATTCTGTCTAAAAGCTATAGTTAGAAACAGAATCAGTATCCAGGCACCATGAAATTGTGAAACCTCCAGAATGGTCTTGCCTTCGGAAAACAAATATATTAGGTGTACAAGTTTCAAAACCGAACCGAGACATTACCATCAAAGAAAGCAAATATTTTGATCAGTCTTCATTTACATTCTCTCATTTTTGCAAGGAAGTAGGCCACGTAATTATCATCAAGCAGGCAATATGGATACAAAAGGATGCCAATAAATTATTTTATTAGCTTCTAAATAAGCAAGCTGAGACTGAGTTTTACAATGGAACATTAAATTAGAGTAGACATGAAAACAAAAGAATTTTATTGGTGATGGCAAAAAATTTTAAAGCAGAGCTGAATTTTCACTTTTGGACAATTATTTTTGGGTATTTCCACAGGATAGATAGAGTACACTGATGCATTTGCATGTGTGTGCGCGTGAGAGAGAGAGATCTTACAGCACTTTTTATGGCTCTTAACATGGAATATCTCCAGCTGCTGTCTCCATATATTGCAATTCTTTCTGGTGATAGAAAGAGGTGACAATCTTGAGCACAATAGTCATGTTGCCCAATCTCTGATCCCCAGGCTTGTTTCTTGAGATTGTACGAAACACTAATATCAGTATGATTAGCATATAAGTGAAGTTCTTCATCCTTGGATACAGACAAACCTTTTCCTGGGATGAACCAAACACATTGTTTCCAATGGTCACACCAATCCCCAGCACCTAGAAAAGCATCAAAATAAAGTTATAAAATGGAAAGGAATAGTGTAAAACATAATTCTTTTATTATTTAGTAAGAAATTACAAAGTCTGGTGCAAAGGATCTTAAACAGATGATCTCTATATAGTTCAGCATTTACTTGTTCAAGAATTGAAAATCTTATGCAAAACAGTAAAAGTATGCATATATTTTCTAACAATGAATGCCGTATCTTTATGAAAAAATGCCTTCATCTTAAATTTTAGCATAAAATATGCATTAACATACAAGTATAAATGATCTAAGTTGCAATTAAATTACTTCTGATGCCACTAAAAAACACATTAGTGAATTTTTCAAAGAGCGTCTCATTGGTCATTTGAGTTAATTCCTTAATTAGGTTACTTCAAAAGATACTTTGAGTATATGACAATCACACAAAGTAAACATAAAATGCCTCAACTCACTAGGAAATGATGAGTGCAAGTCTTTCATATTAGAAGGGTAACAAATCCATTTCGGGCTGGTGGAATAAAAGATTGTCCCTTCAGAATCAAGCTGAAGTATCCACCTGAAAAAGAAACCAAATACCGGCATAACCCTCCTAGAAAAAATTGTGACAGAAATAAGTGTATAAGTGTGCAAAACATATACCACGAGACAACAGCATGTACTGTACCATCATTAATTGCCTTTATGTGTAGGTCAGCTTCCCCATGACTCTCCGGCCTTCTCCAAAAGTCAAATTCAAAAATTCTGAAGGGCTCTGACAGCTGGGTGAATACTAAACTGAGTACAAATAAACAGCCTTTCTAAGTAAGATTTTCTTAAAAATTAAATAATGTCTCACCAGTTTCATTTTTTCTTTTATTGCATCACAATGCATGGAGTACTGTTGAGGTTTAATGCATAAAATTGTTTCCATTCCCGATGGGACAAGATGAATGTCATCCAATGCTTTTGCTTCGTTATTATATAAATCATGCAGCTTCCACAAATCCGTGCTTTCAACCAGCTGAGCAGAAAACATAAGAAGAAAAGCAGAAAGAACACTGTATTAATGTGAGTACTGAAATTATTACAGAAAGCCTTTGCCAACCCTGACAGATTAGAATCAAGTTAACACAGTGAAAAACTAATCAAGATAAATATCAGGCATCATAAGATGGACTAAAAAGTTAAGAAACATGCAACTCAAGGATAATAATAAGCATATAGAAACAACACAGGCTCTCCATGGAAGTTCAAAATATTTGTTCAACGGTATATCTGGTTGCTCCAGTCATGAAAATGCACCTAGAATGCTAAACAAGGGGATGGTCAGGAAAGCAAATTATCAGCGTCTTACAAGTGAGAGAAGATAAAGAAATTCAAAGTAAACATTTTACCTGAGACACTTACAAAAGAAAACAAGGAAAGTAAGCTATAAACATCTTAGAAATTGAGGAAGAAAAAGAATAAGGAAAGAACAACTGAACACTTGGCAATAAAACATAAGGATTAAAGTAAGTCTGCTAAAACACCTGGCCATAGGTCGTTGCTCGGTATGGTACTGTTTGCGGATTTTTCACCAATAGCTTGTCATGTGCATGCTGTAAAGTCGGAATCAGTCCTTCACCCAACAGCTCTGAGTCTAGTATCTCACTGACCTGTATTTAGAATTTGACACTTCATACATATAAAGACAAGGAATTAAATCCAGTAGCCTATGCCTATGCATATACACTATTCAAAACAAAGTTTTTACACGAAAATCTGCACACAAAAAGCATAAAGTCATAAAGGCCATGGGTGTCCAGTGCTGCTCACCCTGTAAGGCCTAGCAAGCAATAGCATGCAATTGCCAAATCTTTCGTCAAACAACTAGCCATAAGCATTCTACATGCCCTGAATATGATATCTTCAAGCTCAGCTTGTAGTTCAAACATGTGTTTGTTTTTATAACAGGCAAAATAACAAGAGATTGTTAGACAACCACTTGTGCAAAAAGCTTAAGATCTCATACGACACCCTCTTGCACGTAGAGAAAGTGATAGACAGAGTGGAGTGCAAACATACAATAAATAAATAAATAATAAATAAAAGTGGCAACAAACATAAAAGGAGAGTTCTCCTTACAAAGTGTTGTTACTCCTTTAAGCCCTAGGATTAAAGTTCTCAAGTAGTTTATTGATGGATATTGTATGAATGAAGGATAAGGGTTATTCTTGTTCCAATGTAGATTTTATTAGACAAAACCTTATCAAAGGCGCGGCGGTAACTAAACCTCTTGACTGCTGCCAGAATGTCAACATCGCATTTGTGCAGCACACAATTGTCATGACTTTCATATCAAAAATGTCAAAGTGAGTCATTATAGTCATGCATCATGTCCCTAGCATTTCTTCTTTATTTAACTCAAATGGACATTTTCAATTTGTGTTTATCCTGCTGCAAGAATATCTACAGGAAGAAGCATGCTCCATTGAGAAATGTTGCTTCTATGTTATTGTTTTTCAGTAATCAATATGGTTATGTTCTTGGCAACAGTAGCTTCTGATGCAGAGCACATGTGGTTGCAATTTTTTTTTCCCCCAAAATGAACTTCATTAAACCAAAAACAGAGATACAACCAAAAGGAGGATAACCTCCAAACTGAACAAGGAATGGAAAAACCATTTCCAGACAAGTACAAAACCAAAGAACCAAATAAAAAATAAAGCAAAAGGAAAGGAACACCAATAAACAACAGAGCAAGGATCCCACATAACAGGGAACGCCACAACAAAATAACCAACAACTACATCAGATGCAGATGTGGTTACAAATTTGCAATAGACAATGGAATAACAGCTATGCTGGGAATCATTCTGGGTGTTTAACCCTAGAGCAATTGTGCAAAAGTGAGATTACGAAAACTGGAGCAGAAATGATGAGGAATGAGGGCAAGTCACTCGGGAAGCAGGAAAGGGGTACAAAAAATGAAAGAAGGGAGGGAGGGAATGAATGTGAGCTGCAATAGAAGAAAGTGAACAGTTGGCATCTAATAAAATGTTAAGAGTTGCTGGCCCATCATCCTGGCTGGAACTGTATTGACTTTAAAAGCCACTCACAAACACGGTGTCGCATTTAAGTGGGGGACAATATTATCATGGTAATCATGTCAGAAGAATAAGAACTAATTATCGAGTAACTGTGATTAATAGATTACATTGAGGGTCCAAGGCATGTATAGATCAGGCATCGGTAGGCATTTGGTGCAACTCAGTTTCAACGGAGTGAATGTATTACACAAATACAGAGGTAACAGCAAATAATGTTTAAAAGTAAAATAAAACAAAAAAGGAAAAAGAAAAAAAGATCTGATTAACAAGTAATTGTGATTAGCTATACATTGAGAACCCGAAGCATGGTATAGATCAGGTATATCAGCAGGCACGTGGTACAACTCAGTATCAGCAGTCTGAATTGGTTAGACAATATATAGAGGTACACAACAAATAATAAATAAATGATTTTTTTTTATAAAAAAAAGTGAAAAAAAAATAGATCCAAAACAAACAAGTATCAAAGAAGTAGACCACATAATCTAACACAAAAAATATGATCCACACTCTGATGAAAGCATTTTGAACTTAATAGTGCATTGCATTTGGGTGGTAGATATCCTGTGCAATCCAAACTAGGAATATAGTAAGGAAAAGTATAACCAATTCACATTTCATACTATTCTATAGTTGGTTCATCAAAAACTATTCACATTCCGTACTATTCTTAATTTATAAGAAGATCAGGAAATTAACACAAATCTCACTTTTTTAGGACCCACCAAAGCTAACTACATTTAGACATAAATCTACTACATTTTAAAAAGACCATCAACAAGTGCTAACCCCACCAATGCATGGTGCAGGGAGGGGTTAGACCTTAACCTTGCTATTATTTGCAGAAAGTTGATGTCCTCGTATTCTCACACTTGACAATCTAAATTGTTACAATTGTACTGATAAATTGAATGACCAATGATTATTGAATAAATCCTACATTGTTTCCTCTAAACCAAAGGGAATCAAAATCCCTAACCATCAAAATCCTCCTCTAGCCCTAAAAACCAACCTTTGATCTGAAAAGTCAAACCTCCCTTGTGGGTATTTACTATTTAGGCTTTCAAAAGCATACAAATGATTCCTAGGACCCTTATATGGTTGGCCTCCTGGCACTTCAAAATCCCACCAAAATGTCTCAATGAGATATCACATTATGATGCCGAGATGAATGATACTGACGGGATATCATCCAAGACATGTGACGTATGGTAGCAACGTTTAAATCCAAATGTGAGACCTGCGGCCTCGAGGTGATAAGCGTTCAAAGTGCCCAATACTGTAAACCATGTTCACATTCCTCTCCCACGATGAGAACAAACTGTCTAGTTTCAGCCAAATAGGATAAGGCATATTATTATCTGGAACATCTTCAGAAACAAATGCGTCATCACTGTAGCATATTTTACCACTACAAAGTGATATATTGAAAAGATTGGATGCTATTTGACAACAGCTGCTTCTAGACAGCAGACTGCAACCTTGCCAGGTTAGTTCCAATGGTTCAAATAGAAGCCTTTGTCCCCAGCATGACCCGATAACAGAATGTTAATCAACTCTCCAGTACTTTTACCTTATCGTCAACAAAAAATATTTATGTAGCTGACTTCTAGTAATTGAACAAGGCTTTATTGAGCTGAATTAAACAAAAAATGTATGAGATATAGGAAAATAAGGAAAAGAGTTACTCAGACTCTCAGAACTTTTTATGAGATATAAGACAATAAGGAAAAGAGTTACTCAGACTCTCAGAGCTTTATTTTCTTCATGCAACATACATTTTTCTTGCTTTTCAGCTTCTAAATTCCACTCTTCACTACATTCAAGTCCATATCCGTTAAAGATGTATCATGTAACCAGTACAATTATCACCTTATCTAACTATCCTAAGCAACTTTTATAAATTGAAATAAAATAACCAGAGTAAAGAACAAGGACACTAAGTTTTATGCAAGTGTGAAAAAGAATTTATACTCACAAGAACATCCGCACGTGAAATGACATCCATGGCTACTTCTAGCTCATCAGACCGCTTGTTGATAACACGCACTTTTCTTTCCATACCATTGAGACGCAAAACTTTCCGCATCAACTTTACCATAGGAAGATATGACTCACATGCTGTGACCTTCCCCTCAGAACTAGAACATGTTGTCGAATCGCCAGAGCCCATAGCCTGTGCAGCCATCATTGACAACAAGCCAGTACCAGCACTGCCAAATTAATTATCATATCATGATATAGAAAAAAAATAACTATTTGCATACCTTCATTAACAAAATCTAACATTGTATTTGACATTTTAACTACGATCACTGACTGAAACTGCTCAGCATTTTGAAAAAGTTATGATAACGAACATTACCAGTCATATACTTAACTTCATTCATATTTGTTTTTACCCTTCATTTATTTAATTTTGGGTTCAATCATTGTGAATCAGCTAAACAAGTTTTAAATTTTGATTACCTTTCAAAAAAGTTTTATAATTTGATTCTTGATTTATCTTTATATACGGGGTGTCTGTTTACCACAATCGCAGTATTATTTAAAGTAATTAGCTGCTGTTTGATAATCCAATACAGCACATAATTAGGAACGCTTATTCAATTAAGTGTGTTTGATAAATGCAAATTGTATATCACTTAAACATGTAAGCGCCACATAAAATGAAATTTTTTTTGAAGTGACAGTCACTTCATTTAAATGCTGAACACCTAAAATTCAATAAGATATTAAAAAAAAATTCAATTTTTATTACAGCTTAAAATTTTCTGCACTTAAAATTCAGTACTTAAATTTCAGTTTTATCAAACAGTAGTCAAAATTCAATATCACACACACACACAACAAAAACCGACTATATGTGATTAATGATGAACAATTTGTGTCGTGTAAAGAGTACCCAATATCAAGAACATGACAAGGTTTCGTTACGGTCATGTCTATGGCTTCACGGAAGGCTCTGTTCCTGCGAGAGTCATTAAGCATGTCGAGGTACGATGTTGTGGCCAAGAGAGGTTTCGGAGCAGCCTCTGAAACTTGGTCTTCTTCTTCTTCGATGACGACCCAGTCCGAGTTACCGGTGAGTGGATCAAGTCTCAGTTGAAATATGCGCTGAGAAGACACGGAGCTCATGGTTCGTAAGGGATTATAGTTGAATTGAGTGATTGGGAGAGGACTGAGACGCGTGAATATGTGGAGAGGAAATGAGAAAGTTAGGGTTTTGAGGATTGAGAAACGCATTAGAATAAGGGGTTTAAGGTTTGTGGTGACATGGGTTGAGCCACGGTGAGTCGGTGAGGGAAAGTGAAGCAACGAAACAAGAGTTTAAGGTAAGGTGTTTGCTGTGTTGCTAATTTTACAGGGTATTAGTATCTAAAAAGAAGTACCCAGCCCCACTGTTTATGGACTGAGCTCCGTTTGGTTAGATGAAATAGTGCGAAATGAAAAGAAAAAAAAAAAAATTGATTATCTCTTAAAAGTTTGGATAGCATGGAAATGAAAATTTGATGAAAAATAACTTTTCATACCAACATAACTTTTTCATAAATTTTCAAAAAAATTGTTTTCTTGAAAAAGTTATATGAAATTACAATTATATCTTTCCTTTTCACATTCTAAAATAAAAAGTGTTTACACATAACCTTTTATAAAAATAGTATAATAGTCTATATATGTCACTAGATGTTTTACAAATCTTTTTATTTAGATTCTTATTTTACTTTTATTTTTCAAAAAGGACCAAAAATATTTGTTCAATATAAATTTATTTAGACCTATTGTTTTATTTTAATAAAAATGAAGACAATTTAGGTGAAGTATAATATTTTCTAGTAAATTTCATGTTATACAAACCATGAAATAAGCTTTTTTTCATAACTTTTCTGAAATTTTTTAATCCTAATCAAAAGAATTTTAGAAATTTTATTTTTATTTTTATTTCCTCCACTTCATTTTCTTTCGCTTAACTTTCTATTGTTGATTTAATTCTTTCCAAACAGATCCTACATTAATTAGTCATTTTTCACTCCTTTTTTTCAAATTTGAAAAGTTGACAAGTTCGAATATGAGTAAAGTGGGCTAATTTATTAAAGAGGGAGGCTAATTCAAGTGAACTCGTAATATTGGTTGTACACCCAATTACCACTTTGATAGGATAGAGTCATAAATCCAACATGTAAATTAGGCTGTAATTCGGGCTGGTTGAAGGATTTAGTCAGATCCATTATGCATATGAAATTTTCAACTTTAACTCGACTAGTAATTGTTTTTGAGATACATAATTGTGATATGAAATATTATTTGGATGACTTGGGTCGGTTACATGAATTATGCATAACTTAGGGCCCGTTTGGTAACCGTTTATGTTTAGTGTTTATTGTTTATAAACATATTTGATAATTTTTGTTTCGTTTATAAATTGTCAAAACGCTTTTAAAACAACACTGTTCCTAAGTCTTCAAATCCTAAACACCAAAATGATGTTTATTAAAAAAAAAACCTTTTTTTTTTCTTTTTTATCTAAAATGGTGATTATATTATTTTAATTAAAAATAAAAACTAAAAGTGAGAAAATGAAAAAAAAAATTATAAAATGCTATTGTTTGATACAACGATAAAAATATTAAAATTATCAAGTGTAGACAGAATTAAAAAGATAGTTACTTAAGGGCACTCATGCTAAAAAAAAAAAAAAACCTTATTTGATGAAAAAAAAAAAGTCTCAACCATCTCCTTATTAAAGAAATAAGAATGGTATTTTGTACTCATATCATTCATTCATTTTCAGTGTTAAAAGAAAAATAGAAATAAAAAAAATAAAAAAGAAAGTAGTAGCATAAGAAGTTCAAGAGAAATAGTAGGCCCTCCAAATCCCTCTTTTCAGTCCATACAAATTGGACCGAACCGAACCGTTCATTACTGTTCTGGTTCCGACTCTAAATTTTAAGAACCGTTCACTACGATTCCGGTTCCAAGCATTGGAACAGGAACTGAAACCGTTGAATATATATATATATATTTTGTTATGTAAAAAATATTAGACAATGAAATTATAACTATTATAAGGTTAAATACAACTCCTATAATAACCGAATTGAACCGAACTCATTTATTCTGGTTTCAAAATTAAAGATTCGTTGGGAATGGTTCTAGTTCCGGTTCTCCCAATAACTGAAAAGAACGGAATCGTGTGCATCCCCCTACTTGTTTGGGCCTTCTGGATTATGAGTCATTCTAGTTTTACAGTATCATTTGCAGTATGTAGATATATATGTAACCCAATATTATTTATTTCTTTTTTATGTATATTTTTTGCTTTGTTATTGCCGTATAGATTTGTTGCAACATAAACTTGACTTTTTATGCAATTTATTGTGTTGATTTTTTTTATAAAAAAAAAACAGTTTAAGGTTAACAAACATGTTTTTCTGTTTATGATTTTTAAAATAAGCCAAACTTTTTTTCGTTATCAAACAACACTCATGTTTATGGATAAAAAAAAGCGTAACATAAATACTGTTTATATAAACACTTAAATAATAAATACTAAACATAAACGGTTACCAAACGGGCTCTTAACCTTTGATAAAATTTCATTTTTCTGGGCACTCTTGTGGATGGAGTGAATTATGCTAACCTAACCGCTGAGGCATTGACTAGTTGGAGAGGGTGTAGATGAGCACATTGAGTAGGAGCATTAGGGCTATTTGTCAAGCTGTTGATAGTTTTTGGGATATGAAGGTATATATCATAGTCACTATCTTACTGACTCATTGCATACATGGGTTGTGACCCTTCGATGCTCTTTTGTAATAGAATCATTTTAACTTGATATATTATTATTATTATTATTATTGTTATTATTGTTATTATTATTCATGCCTTGATACAACAACTTCATGGCCTACCACATTGTTCGTTTTGAGAAGATCTTATATACTGACAGCTTCAACAGTTGGGGAGCTTAAGATCTAAAATTATTACTATACTTCAATAGTTGATTTTTTTTTTTTTCAATATGGGCATGTCAATACATCAACCCATATTTAACCATCAATCCAGATAAACAACTCGACCCAATTCTGATTGGGCAGACCAACCCATACCAGAATAAATGAGCCAACCCGACATGGAGGTCCACTCGATCCGACCGCCAATGAAAATTTAACCACTCAAATCCATTTATGACCGGGCGGGTTGGAGCCCATTTTGCCAGGCCTAATCGAACGATCCAACCACCAACTGTGGCGGGGCAACGGCGGGGGACGTCGTCGTCGTGCATCTTATGTCAAAGGGGCCGCTCTTCATCCCCTTCTGATCTCCTCCACACCGTTCGATCTTTCTTTGCCTCTCTCTCTCTCTCTCTCTCTCTCTCTCTATATATATATATATATCGATATATTTATATGTCTGTATGTATCTTTGAAAATTCTTGTGTTGCTTCATTATTGTTTTTCTCTGCTGATAATAGTTCAGTTGTGCAGGATGATAAGGTTGTTACTTTTCAAGATATCATCAATCCCTCTGCATTCAGGTTTAGATATGAAATTTTTTATTGACATAGTTTGATTTCAACGCTACATTTATTGAACAATTTTTTTCGATTAGTAATTGTTTCTGAAATACATAATTGTGATATGGAATATTGTTTGGGTCGGTTACATGAATTATGCATTACTAACAAAAGTTCTCTTTTTTTTTTTTTTGGTTACGCAAATACTCACACACACACACACACACAATTGCCTACTGTGGGGGTTGGAATCGCTCACCCACTAGTTGGAGTAGATATTGGGTGAGCCGAGTATACCATGTCATTTGTATACCAAGTCAATTAAAATGCATCATTCAATGAAATGTTCAATGAATGGGTCCACTTACATATAACAACTACTCTCAACCAACTTGAATGCACTAGTTGGGCTAATGACCTAGTGGTTCATGCTGAGTTCCTTATTTTATTGGAATGATCTTTGTTGATAGTTTTTGGGATACATGGGTTGTGGCCCCTTTGATGCTCTTTTATAGTATATTCAACTCAGCAAAGTCTTTTTTCACCTATTTGTGTTTGCTACATGAATCCTTGTCTGGCTAATATTTTTTATTATTTGTGATGAGACTACCCATATTTTCGGATTTCTGTCATATAGAATATCCTTTTGCTTCCTTAAAACCTTGGTTGTGTATGAGCGAACTAGTGGGCTGCTTGGCTAAAAAACTGAATAAGAGTCACAATAAAGCTCAAATTTTACTCTTCTATCAGACAATTGAAGTTCTACCTCGATTTGTTCTTTGGTAAATAACTAGTTGTTCCAACTCCAATTAATTCAATAAATTTTGGAAAATCATTTTCTGTTAGTTAATACAGTAGAAACTACCATTGGGATCCAAAATTAACTTAATGATGTACTTCTTTTTCTTTCATTGCATATAAATATTACTGAGAACAAGTTTTGTTGATGTAATATTCTTCTGGCTTTCTTCTAGATTTCGCTTTCATCAACCTCCTTTGAACAGTTTTTACCTATCTCCACCTCCAGGTTTGGCACTTCCTTTATACCCAGGTTGGTTATTTGGTGCATGATAGTTACCATTTGCCTGAATATTTCATTTAAAATGCACCACTTTTTCTCATACTTTAAATTTTTCCATAGAAGTTGCACAAATACCTACTTTAATTCAAGAACTTGAACAGATGGAAACATAAAATACTTATCTGTTGGACTGCTTGATGGATTTATTGAAGCTGAGAAATTATTGGAGAGGATAAAACCTTCTTCGCCTATTCTATCAAAAGTGTAACTTTATTATATAGTCTTTTGTATATTGGACTTCATCCGATCTCATTTGCCAACAGTAAGTTATAGTCACTCAGTTAAAAATATGCAAATGCTTCAACTAAAGATATCAGGATTTTCCTGATAAGCCTTGATAGAGATTTCAATCTTTTCCTGTTCATCTTATAATGGATTCTCTTTGATTTGCATGTGAATCATCAATGAGGGGATGGCTTTCTCACCTATGAGTGCTATAATCCATACTTCTTGTTACATTTCTTTTTTTCCTCAAAAGTTCAAACAAACAAACACCCACAATATTGCCCTTCGCAGGGCTCAAACACTCAACCTCCCCTCTGGGGAGGAGAGGTCATACCATCTTAGGCTAATGCCCATATGTTCCATATAGATAGTGATGGGCATTAGAGGAAGGGAAAATTAATGAATACCACCGGTACTCCGTGTATGGGGGAATCCCACCACTAGTAACTCTCTATTTCATATTATCTCCTAAAATGGTGTGAAATAGAAGTTTACTATTGGTGGGATTCCTATAAATATGAAATCTCCGGGATACTCAATAATTACTTTAGAGGAAGAGGCCCTCGAGGATTTAGCAATATGGACAGCATCATCTTCCATTAATTAGATCTCCAGTTTTCCTGATTAACCCCGTGCATGTGATTTGCCAGCAAATTCCATAATTAATCAAAATCAGATAATGGAATAGTTGTTATGTGCGGGTTTAATGGGGTCAGTTCTTGCCCCCAGAAGATCTTAGTGGTTTTCCGTCATGGTCCCCAGAAGTCGTTGACGTGGGTTGTTTATACAACCAAATAAAAGAAGGTAGATTTTCTTGATCTAATGTCCCTTGCCTACTTTTGAAGCAGCAAAAGTTGATGCAACACATTGTTTAGGGAGATCGAGCTATTATGTACTTGGATTCATATTCATGTTCACAAGGGGTCATTTATGTAAGCTAACACGGCCATCCTCCTTTCCCTTGGTTTTTACAATGTTGTCCTACATCAATTTTGGTAGCAGAGCTTGTAAGAGAGTCCAAAGCACTTGTCATACATCAATATATTCATGTTGGAAGTTGGAATGTAATATGATGAATATGTGATCTTATTCTATAATATCTGTATCCACATAACATAGTAGTAAGTTATTAACAAAAAACAGGATTTTGAACATACTCTGTGATGCTTAATCGATATATTTTTCTAACCTAATAATTTTTCACTGGTCTGATAATCTGATCTTTTGCCTGATAAGCCCCCTTGAGTTCTTTTATTAAGATCCTCATAGTATTTGAAATTTCCTCTCATCCTCATAGTCACACTGATCATATAACCCAGGCTCAGCTGAAGTTCATAGAATTGTATACATAAAATTTTAGACCACAGGGGTGGGGGGTGGTGTCGGTAATCTTGTCTGTCAATGGCCACATTTAAGAAAGTGCAAGTGCAAGAGTCGTGGATCACAATGATTCACCTTATATTGCCCCAGTCAGGCATGGAAAGGTGGGGTTTTTAATTAATTAAGTGCCCCTGAAATTTACATTGTTGGCATATTGAGAAACTCTGATTTGTGGCTCATTAATGACATGAGTGACATATGCCTGATTTTTTTGTTGAAATTTGCCTAATTTTTTTCCGGAGGAAGTCGTTTATTATTTGGACAATATTATAAAAAGAGCATCTTGGCTATATATATATATATATATTTATATATTATCATGCATGCACTATGATATATTTTTACAGTCAACTGTTCGAAAATTTGTTCTACAGTCCTCAATTTAGAATTGAGTGTGACTGGACTAGACAAAATCTGTGATCAAATACTCATCTAGATTCATATGAAGCTAACATATGGCAGTGACTTTTGTCTTTTCATATATGATTTTGTAGATCATATATTTGGAAATCCAACAAGCTTTTTCTATTCAAGGATATCATTCAATGGAAAAGTAGACGGTTACATAGTATTATCGTGAGAAAGAAGCAGTATCATGCATTTCTATTGTTATCTATGGTATACATATCATAATGCCTAATCTCCAGAGTCTAGTCCCAACACCACACGGCACGCAATATGTTCACATGCATGCCATGTAATGAGTCTAAAGACATCTTGCAAAGGCTTTAAAGTGGACTTGGGTTTGTTGTATTCTTTGGTAACTACTAGGTTGATCATTTGATGTATGCTAAGGTTTTTTTTCTTTTTTTTCCTGGTAAATTGATGTATGCTAAGTTGCTAACCTCTGCTGAATTAAAACAGTCAGGTGTTAACACGGTAAAAGTATATACGTGTACATGCATAAATTGTTCAAAAAATACGAGTGAATGTATATAAACTGTTCAAGTGTTGAGCCTGCTTTATAGGGAAAACAAAACCATTGGCTTAAGATACGTAGTGCATATATTCTTATATCTATTAATGTATTATGTGTATTTTACTTGAGATTGCAATACGCAGAAACGAATGGCTGTATATTTTCACTATGGCTGCGTATAGTGTCCTGTCCTGAATTGAAGAATAGTGTATTAAGCTGAACAGCCTGAAGTTGTGGGAGTGCTGGAGAGCCATATTTGATTATATAGTATTAAAGATCAGAGAAGTTATATATATACATATATATATATATATATATATATATATGTACTCTTTGGGGCACTCATTAGGAAAATACAATTTATTTTTCATGTATCCATTGACACAGTCTGGTGATCATAATTCATAAGTTGTTATCATCTATAATTAGCATGAAAGACGTGATTATATTATTCTGAAAACAGAAAAGGAGTTGAGAAAAATGACTATATAGTATGTATTTAATTGATGAGAGATTGAGACAGGAGTCACAGGACGTATTTTAGGTGTACCATACATTAGGTAGAGTCGTCCTCTATAGATACAATTTAAAATAGTGAACGGACGAAGTATTAGTAACAACGTTGGTGAGAACAACCAAATGTATGCTATATAAGAAAATGTATATATATATATATATATATTAGCAAAATGTTTGGTGACCTTGCAGCTGGCGCTTATAATAAAGGTGAAAGGGACTGGTGTAGGATGGATAAACTATTGACTTTTCTTTCTTTCGGTATGTCAATTCATCATTCACATCAGACTATTTCTTTCTTTCGGTATGGCAATTCATCATTCACATCAAAATATTTCTTTCTTTCGGTATGGCGATTCATCATTCACATCAAACTATTGAAGTCGTTTACTTGGCCATGGTTTTTTTCTTCTTAAATATTTCTGTGTTAAACGAAATAAGTTGAGCCTTTTTTAGCTCTTTTATTTTTCAAAACAAATATACTCTACTTTCTTTCAAACCATGAACTCCTGTTAAGTGGGTTTTTTGAAATATGTTTTGACTTTAACTTTTTGTTTATTTATTTATTTATTTTGTTCTTTCACACTTATTCTGAAAACGTTTTTAAAGAACAAGAAAGTTGAACTCTGCCCAATGACTCCAAACTATCAACACACTTACATGCCTTACCTCCATACTCTCTCTCTCTAGGGGGGGGGGGGGGGGGGGGGGGGAGAGAGAGAGAGACAGAGACAGAGAGGTCCCCTTCAAGCATGTTTGATACAGCTGTGTTGACGGGTGAGGTGATGCAGTAGATACAGATATCAAATAAAAAAGAAAGAAAAAGAAAAGCATAGTAATTAATATACAGTTGTGTTTAATGTATGAACAACATAGTAGCACAGCCAAAAAGAAAGTAATGAGAAGTTGCTAGTCTTGTATGTCGTTTAAGTGCTAGAATCATTGGATTCATTGCCCATAATTTTTAGTACAAAATAACTATATGACACGGGTTGGCGAAGTGACAATGAAGGAACGATACGAGTATTGTATCACGTTGTTTGCACGAGTGAGAATGGAGGGCCCAAGGTCGGCAGCTAGCTTGGGCCGTAGTCTCTATTGGTAGGTGGTGTGGGCTCACGAGAATCTGTCTCGAATCAAAGATAAAGATGTACAGTAATCGAGTATTATAGGGCCCACATAGTTTGGCCCATAAGAGCTGCCATTTGGCACGAATAAAGGATTAAAGAACCACATTATGCCACGCGTTAAGTTCTTGCTCCTTTGTCTCAGATGAGCTGGAGAGAGAGAGAGAAAGAGAGTTTTTTTTTTGGACAACGATGGTGTCGAGCTTCTTAGAGCACTTCATAATTTAAGATTCTGTTTAGGAGAGCTTTATAATATCAAAAGACTTCATTTATAAGACTTTCGTAAAAGGAATTTTGTTAGAAGAAATTTAAAAGAAAAAAGATGTTTGGTTAGTGTATTTTTTAAATATACTTTAATTTTAAAATTATTTTTTTCTTAACAATATTATCTTTTATCCTTAACAACAATTACAACCCTTAGAGAGTGCGAAGCCGTATTGAAAGGTGATAGTGAAAGTGATGGTGCTGGTGGAGGTAGTGGTGGTGAGAGGCGGTGGTGGAGGTAACGGTGATGGTGGTGGCTGTGGCAGTGGTGGTGAAAAACGGTGACAACGATGGCAGTGGTAGTGATGTGATGGTGGCAATGGCAGTGGAGGTGGTGGTGGAAGGTGGGGGTAGCGATGGCGGTGGTGGAACGAGGGACTGAAAGAAAATATAACACAATCTTGTTAATATATAAAAATTACATGAACAAATTAGTAAAATAACAAATTTACTTCAAAAGAAATTTTGACTTCTTAAAATGAGGTTTTAAAAGTATCATTTTTTTACTTCTCTGAAATGGATTTCCTGACCACCGACTTTTTTCGAAAAAACATTTACATATGTGTAACCAAACATGACATTTTTTTTTTCAAAAGACTTTTAATTCTTGGAAGGAATTTTTGAAACTTCAAGAAACTCACCCAAACATGCATTTACTATTACCGAAAAAATACTTCGAAGGTTCTTGGAGAGTGGCCCCAAGAAAGAAAAAACAAAAGTACCGGTTTGCTTTCTAGATGTCTCCTTTTTAGTTGTGACAATGGACTAATATAAACATTTAAATCGTTGGATAATATGCATTTTCGATTAGTTTAAAATGTTTTTTTAATTCATTTTGAGTAATTCACTCAATAGCCTTGTGAACCATACCCACAATGAAAATCAAAGTTTAGAAATATCTAATTGTCAAAGCAATCAACTCAATTACTCATATCACTTATTCATGTTCGTTTAAATCTTATGGGTTATACTCGACTCTCTCGAAGCAAACTCAAGTATGATTGTATGATATGAGTTTCAATATTATATTACAGTTTTCTATTTGAAAACTCTGAAATTGTACTATTTAGAGTTGAGATTTCTTTCACTTGCTTGGTGTCATTATAATTTATCAAACATATATTTCGTTTTAAATAGTCTTATAAACTTTTGAGCAAAATGTTTGGAGGAGGAAAATTGGAAAAAGAAAAAAGGTTAATGTTTTATTAAGTTCCATATTATATAGCACGTGTTCTTGTTTTGTTTTTTGTTAACTTTGGCCAATGTAAATCCTAAGGTAATACAGCTAATGTGTGGGTTGACTCTGGGCAGAGCTGGAGCCTCGTTCATGTATGACCTTAACACACACACACACACACACATATATATATATATGTGTGTGTGTGTGTTTGTGGAATTGTAGTCCGACTGGGAGTATGTTTTGCTTGCGTGGGTTACGACCTGCCCGCATACATTGCAAGTTCTACATTCACGTGTCATCCTTCTTCGAATTGTTTAAGGAATATAATTGCACTTGGATACATGAATCTTATGGCATACATATCCAGTCACTTTCCTTCAAAAGAGAAGATAATCACTGTAATATGAATACCGCCTCTTTCGTGTAATAACAACGCTTCTGTTTGACCATTTGAGTTGAATCGATCTTGCTGACTCACATAGCAAGGTGGGTTCTAACAGGTGGTCGACTTAAAAAAAAAAACAAATTTATGGTAACAACAAATTCTATGTTGAAAATGAGAATTTATTTAAAAAAATTATGTGTCTTGGATAAGTAACATTAGAACAAAGTGGGTGTGATGTTTTACTCCATTATTACAGTACTTGAATTTTAGTTATTAAATTTTTCGAACCATTCGATAATTGTTTCAATAAGATTGTACTGACAAAAAGTGCAGCTGAAATATGATTCTTTGCTTCCCTTGTCACTCACCAATATTCTCAATGTGACCCAAGCAATTAAGCAAAGCCTTTAGGCATATAATGTACCTCCCCAAATGGAGCAGCCACTTCTAATGTGCGCCGTTGAATGACTCCCACGTTTTAATTGAAATGATCATCCAGTAAGTACTCCTTTGGTAAAGCAACTAAACATTGAGTCGGTAGCTCTCAAAAAAAATCATATATATATATATATATAAAGGTCTCAAATACGCCATGCCCAAAAAAAAAAAAAACAATAACTAAAGAAGCTTCGTCCTTTTCTCCTCACTCCCATCCCCTTAACCCCTTTAAAACCCCCTACTCAGAGGAAGCCAGAACTGCTCTGTTTTCAGTACACTTCCTTACTCATGGCTTCCTCTGTCTACTTTATCTTCCTTGCAATCTTTATAACACGTATTTCTCTCTCATCCTCAGAAATCCTACTTCTGCCTCTAACCCACTCTCTCTCTAACACCCAATTCAACAGTACCCACCACCTCCTTAAATCCACCTCCACCCGCTCCGCCAACCGATTCCACCACCACCGCACCGCCACCTCCCACCGCCAGGTCTCCCTCCCACTCTCCCCCGGCACTGACTACACTCTCTCCTTCTCCCTCGGCTCCAATCCTCCCCAAACAATCTCACTCTACATGGACACCGGCAGTGACCTCGTCTGGTTCCCCTGCTCCCCATTCGAATGCATCCTCTGCGAAGGCAAATACAACCCCAACACCATCTCCAACGCCACCCCTCTCAACCTATCCTCCGCCGCGTCGGTCACCTGCAAGTCACGTGCCTGCTCCGCCGCCCACTCTTCTCTCCCCTCCGCCGACCTCTGCGCCATGGCTAGATGCCCATTAGAATCAATCGAGATATCGGATTGTGCATCCTTCTCTTGCCCTCCATTCTATTACGCTTATGGTGACGGAAGCTTCATAGCGCGTCTATATAGCGACAGTTTATCGATGCCCATGTCGTCTCCGTCGCTGGTTCTCCGGAACTTCACCTTTGGCTGCGCTCACTCTGCTCTCGGCGAGCCCATCGGCGTCGCCGGGTTCGGCCGCGGAGTCCTCTCGCTACCGGCTCAGCTCTCCAGCGTCTCTCCCCATCTGGGTAATCGATTTTCTTACTGTTTAGTTTCTCACTCGTTCGACGAGGAACGAGTCCGCCGGCCGAGTCCACTCATTCTGGGTAGGTACTCACTTGATAAAGAGAAGAAAGATAAAGGAATGGATAACTCTGAAAGTGATTTTGTGTATACCCCTATGCTTGATAACCCGAGACACCCATACTTCTATTGCGTCGGACTCGAGGCGGTATCGGTCGGGAAGCGGCGGATTCCGGCGCCGGTGAGCTTGAAAAGGGTTGATAGAGGAGGGAAGGGTGGGATGGTGGTTGATTCAGGGACGACTTTCACTATGTTGCCAACGGGATTGTATGAATCGTTGGTGACTGAGTTCGATCACCGAGTTAAACATGTTTATAAACGGGCGAGTCAAATCGAGGACAATACTGGACTCAGTCCGTGTTATTATCTTGATGACCCTAGAGTGAAAGTGCCTATAGTTGTTTTACATTTTGTGGGGAATTCCAGTGTGGTTTTACCTAGGAGGAACTATTTTTATGAGTTTTTGGACGGTAGTGATGATGGGAAGGGTAAGAGGAAGGTGGGTTGTGTGATGCTGATGAATGGTGGTGATGAAGCGGAGTCAGGTGGGCCCGTAGGGACGCTTGGGAACTATCAGCAGCAGGGTTTTGAGGTGGTTTATGATTTGGAGAAGAGGGAGATTGGGTTTGCGAGGAGGAAGTGCGCATCGCTCTGGGATAGCTTGAATCAACGCTAACGTGCGCATCATGGTGGATATTGCAACCCAGTGGTTGACTCTCTTCTCGGGTCGGGCCAAAGTAAGTGGGTTGGGGGTTTGACCGCACGTGGGTTTTTCGTCTTTGTAAATAAGTTGGATATAAGAAATAAGGAGGGGACCTGTTTGGTTGGTTTGTGAAGGTCGAGTTATTCATTTTTGGCTTCTTGTATTCTAATCACAGTATGTATATTAAAAATGTTCATAACAAAAAATGATTGTAATGTGGATTACAAAGAAGCCAAAATTGGAGGGAAAATAGAATAATAAAGTGTAAATTTTGAAATTGAATGTAAATCTTTCTTGTATATTTTGTAAAGATCAATATTCATTTTTCACTTATTTACTAAACAACTGGACCTAATTTTTTGGTTTAAGAGTCACTTAGACCTCTATCAGTTCTTGCGCGAAGCATAGACATCGATATTTACATACCTTATTTTTGTTTTAATCTCGTATAAATGAGGTTGATCACATAATTGTAATTTGTTTGAAACTGAGTGGGTGATTATGGATCAAATTTTTTATATAATCAATCATCAATGATTGGCGCACGTGTACCCTTTTTTGATTTTTTTTTTTTTGAAAATTCGTGACACGTGTATCTCTTGTCTCACTCACCAATTATTCACGGACAATGACATTCCCACCAATGTTGTATGGTTGATCTGAAATAAATGTGTCATTTGATTTTTGTGTGTGAGATGGTGTGTTATTGGTGCTATATATTTGTGTGGGTTTTGGTTTCTTGTTATGTCAATGAAAAGGTTGCTCAATAATTAATTGCTATAGACTTGGATTGTTGGTTAAAAGTGACAATCGCATCCATAAATGACAGAGGACTAATTTCTAACTCTCTTTTTCCACTTCATAATAGTAAAATATGAAATTGTTCCAAATACATCATGGACTTTGTGTATTATACAAGCGTGATGAGATTCATTATGCATATTGTACATACACAGTACATATTCACCAAGTGTACTTATACCAGGTGTATCGTAGATATACTCCTACACGATAATATAAGTGAAAAAAAAAAGTGATTAATCTATTATACTAAATAATTGTTTTTATATAAGTTTGATAATATGGAGTTTACACTTGCACCAAATCATTGTTTCATTCTAGGCATATGTAAAAAATCAATTTTTAATTCATAGAAGGAAATTTTTTCAAAAAAAAATTGTTATGAGAATATCCCTCTAAGTGCTTGTTTGATAACTATTTCTGTTTCTATTTTCATCTAAAATAAAAATAACGTTTTTATTGTAGAGTGTGTTTAATCATGTTTGGTAACGTAAAATTTGTTGCAAGATTTTTGAAAGTAAAAACATATTTGGTAAAAAAATATTACAAGATTGAAAAATAAAATGACTAATTAAAAAATGTCACTTAGAGTTTTTTTTTTTCCTTTTTTGTGATTCAATATTTTTGCTACAGTGCAAAAGCATTAAAAAATACCATTTTTTTTGTTTTCTATTTGGTCTCTTTGCAACAACAAACGCAATACAACTCAAATGACAACAAAACTATCAAACTTTTTACAGTGTTTCGTTTTGCTGCACTAGACCACCATGGAAAACACGAAACAGAAACAGCGACAAACATGTCCTTGATGATCTAGCATCATATCATTATTACATAGATGATGCCATCCCTAAGATTACCATCCTCACCACTTTCAAAATATGAGATAAAGGACTGTGTAAATAAGGGAAAAATGACAGTAAGCGTCAAGAATAGTTGTGATTGATGGAACTGGAGGTAGGATTGTGCCTTTCAATGTTAGATAGCTGCCAATATTGAACAAAAACCAGCTGTCCTGTCCTACTGTGGATCAGATGATGGACCCTCATGAGTAGTCTATTGGGCAAGAGTAGGCTGCTTTTTCAGATGGGCCTCATCTTTCATTCATAATATGAGACCACTTCAGAATCTCTCTTTTCTTTACTCCTCCAATCATTTTTTTGTTCTAGGTAGGAGAATTTTATTACATTAAAATAGGACCTTAGTGGAGTGCTTATTCGTAGCCAATATTAATATTAGCTCCAAAGTGAAATATACCATTCCATTCAATTATTGGTAGTTATGAGTTTAGGTAACATCACTTCTATTAATATTCAGATAAAATATACTCTTATCCTAAAGTAGGCATTATGTTTGTTGTTATCAGTTAAGAAGTTGATAATTGAGTTTTGTTAGTTTAATTATAGAAAAGATGATATAAGGAGTTGTTTGGTAATGCTGTCGGATTCTATTTTTTAATTTTTGAAAAATAAAATCTGAAAACACGTTGTGTTGTCAATTATGTGAAAAGTATAATACGTTTGATAACTTCATATGTTGTTGAAATTTTGAAAATACAAATATGAAAATATGTTTGGTAAATCAAAATTAATTTTCAAAAAAAATAATATAGTAGTATCTTTAACTAAAAATTGTATTTGAGTAATATGGTTTCACCTCATTTTAACCGACATAAATGTGATATTACATATTTTATGTATATTATTTCTTCTGAAATTATATTTGGTAGGACTTTATTTTAGTTAAAAATTTATTTTTATGCATTTGCATGTTTTTGGTAATTATCATAAATTCTAACTATTTACATGTTTTTGGTAATTGTCATAAATTCTAACTATTTACATATTTTTGGTAATTGTCATATATTATTACATATACTCATTTTATTTCCTTTTATATTTTTATATTATATATAATTGTATTTATTTATAACTCTTATTTTATTATATTTTCTTCTTGTATATATTTATTATTATATATATCTTTATATTTTTATTTATTGTATTTTATTTATATTATTTTATTTTTCTTTATACTTTTTATTTATAATTTTATTTTTTTATATTTATATTTACATTTTTTGAGTAATCAAATTTTTTATTTATTGTATTTTCTATTTTTTTTATATAAAATTTTAATTTATTGTATTATACTATATGTTTGAGCAACCAAATTTTTTATTTATTGTATTTTATAAAAAATTTAAAAATGAAAACTTGAACTGAAAAATAAAAACTGAAACTAAAAGTTTCATTATGAAGTTTTCAAATTATGCCTAAGGATTGTCAAAATTGTGACATCATTTTTATTTTTTCATAAATGAAAACTGCGTTACCAAAAGCGATTTCTATTGTCACTTTCAAGAAAATAAAAATGAAAACTGAAATCTGAAATCGAAAGTATTACCAAACAGAACCTAAATGTTTGGTTAGAGTATTCTATGTATTCTTAAAGGAAAATTGGCATGAACTTTTTGTAATTGGTCCTTACATGATGCTCTAAGAGATGGTCGTGCACCTACATTTTATTAATTGGGAAAATTAGATTTTAATTTGTGCATGATTGAGTTGAAATATAGAGGACTCATTTATAGCTAGAAATAAAGTATCCACTAATGCAACCTTTTACTAATATATTTTAAGATTAACCAATAACATCTGTCCCTTTGAATCCTTCTAGATAATATAAATAGTGGGTGTGTTAACATTTCTCTTATTTATTTATTAAGAACCAAATCTCTTAGTAATAGATATGTTATGAGAAGGCTCTTGTCATGAGCTTCACTCTCTAATTCCGAAACATGGCATGAAGACAGAGTTTTACATTATTAAGAGTATAACTATCAAAGCCACAATCGAGTGAGTATCTCTTTTGTTTTTCTAACTGAAATATTAGAGTTTAAAGTTCTCGTATAAATAAATGAGTGTATGTGTTTTATAAGAAAATAAAAACTTTCAAACTGAGTTGTATACACAAGTTTCATGTCGGAAAATCTAGAACTTAATTGAGTAATAAATAGTCAATTTTATTAATTTTAAAATTTTTTACAATTTTATATCATCTATTCTTTATAACAAATAACTTTCCTCTAATTAAATCTCCTAAAGTTATTTGATGCAAGGACTATAAAGAGTTTGATTTTGAATTGGTTGTGATGAATTTTTTTCAAATCTTTGAATTGAACAAGGTTTGACTGAATTTCTGATTGAGGGTCGATGAAACTTGATCTCGGACGGTAGGTTAAAGATCTTCAAAGAAGAACGACAGTTGTGTGTCGTGCTTGTTGTACATCGTCTTCATAAACTTCTAGTATTGAAGGTCTTCAAAAAAGGACAACACTTATGTGACGTGCTTATTATTCTTCGTTTTTATAAACTTTTAATTGTTGAATGTGTTGGAGAGATTCAACAGAGATTTGGTATTATCTTGATCTCTCTGCCTATCCCAGAAAATGTCGGGTGGCCTTATAAATAATTTATAAGTCAAAAGGTGGAGTGTTTAATTTGAAAACTCTCCATGATTGATCTGAATTTCCAAAATCTAGAGATATCTCTCTCTTTATATGGAAATAAATTTGAAATTGAATTTATCAAACTTTTTATGAAAAGCTTGACCTTTGAGATTTGGCCATGTATACATTGATGGATTTGCACTTGCAGACTCTGACTTTATTAAGACATTTTGATTCTTTGATCAATCGGATGGTAATAAGACAATCTCAAAATTTTAATATCTATATGAGTATAGTTGTCTTCTCTATTTTACAATCTTTCTCCACAACTTTTATCTCCTTATACACAACTATATCACAAAATACAACTCATGAAAATGTTTAGGTTCGACTCTCCAATGAAAGTTTTTTTTTTTTTCAATTATGATTGTCTGGACCAACTTATCCCTAGATGCAAGCTTGGCTGAAAAAAAAAAAAAAGAAATTTGGAGAGTGGACGAGAATAATAAATTATCGTGATTCCTTTCTCTGAGTGAGAGTTCAATATACGCATAATACGTGGCAAAACACGACAAACACGCCGCCATGAAACTTTGTTTGAACTGAAAGTGACGTGGATGTCACCGCGTTTTCAATGTTCGAAGATTTCATGCTCATCGCTAGCTGTCTGCCACCTACTTTCACACGAGTGTCCTATGGGACCACCTTCCCCATTTTCAGGACAATTATGAAATATGAACAGGACAAACTCATTTGTGTCTTGATCCATGCATTGAATAGATTCATAAAGATCATTTATTCTCCATTTACTGTATGGTTACTTCAGTCTATTTTGGAAATTGTTCTATAACTCCTACTATTTAACGGTACGGATCAACGAGTCCTAAAAAAAAATAAAAATAAAAATAGTTTAGACAATTAAGTCTAAGTTTTTAACTAACATTTTTAATTAAATTCATAATTCTATCCACATTGAGTTTTTTCTAAGTGTCATTTTTTAATAAAATATTATTAATGCCATTCTTATATAAAATTATTTTTAAAAGAAAATTTATATCATCTGGATAAACTTTAAATATATATATAGAATTTAGTTGTCCTAACAATTTTTTTTTAGGACTTATGAGATCTTGGCAAAAATTATTCTTTTGCCAAGATCTCCAAAAAATAAGTGCTAAAAAATGTTATCTTTATTGAATAAATTATTTCTTAAAAAAAAAAAAAGTATCCAAGAAAAAAGTTCTCTTTTGGTGGGAACCTCAAAAAAATTATTAAACGAAGTAAAAAAAATTAAATTAAATTCATAGTATAAATGGTAATTATGGTATTATAAAATAAGAGATGATACATTAATGAGTTTAGAGGCCTTCTTGTGATTTTATTTAAAATAAAAAGTTAATTGAAGTGCAATTGTAGAAAAGTGGAGTGCAGATATCTCCTTTCATTTAAAATATACGAAATTGCACTAAACTCTCCGATGCTTTTGAAAAGTAGCAAAATACATATTGTGCTAATTTTGTCACCAAATAACTCTTTTGTGTTTTCAAAAATGATAAAAAATCTCCTTTTGTATGACCATTTTACCTTTTTTATAATTACAAAAAATAAAAAGAAAATAGAGAGAAGGGGGTATTTTTTTATTACCTTAATATATATATATATATATATATTTTGATCTTTTTCTTGAAAAAAAAAACTAGATAAGCACAATTATATAATAAAAAATTTTGAATTTTTTTATTTGTTTTTCTGAAAAATTTTCAAGAGAGGGAAATTCCCAAACAAAAAAATCAAAATTTTTTATTAAGTAATTGTGCTTATTTAGTTTTTTTTTCTAGAAAAGTTTTTCCAGAATTTTTTTGTTTTTTCGAAAAAGGCTCCTTTTTTTATTAATTATTAAGGTAAAAGAAAAAACTTAATATAAAAAGACTATCTTCTCTCTATTTTTCTATTATTTTTTATAATCATGAAAAAGATAAAATAATCATACAAAATGAGTTTTTTGCAAAAAGAATTTTTTTTTACAACTTTTGAAAGCACAATAAGATTATTTGGTGACAAAATTAACAAATGTGGGTATTTTGTCAGTTTTTGAAAGCACAGTCAGTTTGGTACAATTTGCCCTTTAAAATACTGTGAATTTACGAGGAGAATTTGACTTAATACAAAGATGTTTGGACACAGAGAAATGTCAGAGAATGATTTTTTCCTCTTTCCGTTCTTCTTACCCTTTGTTTACTTTTGCATGGAAAGAAGAAGGTGGGTTTTTGGAGAAAAAAAAACCTTTCCTTCCTCTCTTTCTTTTCCTTCCTTTTCTCTCGCCAGATCTACTCTATTAAGTGTGAAGATTTGTCACGTTGTCAAAAGATGGACTTGGCGTTTGTTTTGTTTGAGACTTGAGTGATAATAGTGTGAGTTAAAGATGGCCATAACTTGGTTTTGTTTTTATGAGGCATGCATATCTTTGCAGTACATTTGCACTTTCGCAACAAAACAAATGGAATGTCCCATCCAAATCCACACCTTATGCCATTCCAATTTGAATTGCGCAACAACTCTTCAAACTCGTTTGTTTCTTTCTTTCTTTGCCAACTTGCAACTTCGAAATGACCAAATCCTTTTCTTCAGCACATAGTTTACAAAAAGTTTTTTCTTTTTTTTACCCAAAAGTATGATGCTAGCCAAGTTTAATTACTCACAAAGTGGTAGTGGTTGGTCTAAACATAATCAAAACAGATAATATAAAAAATATTTTTAGTTTTTTTTTTTCCCCAAAAGTATGGTGCTAGCCCGATTTAATTACTCACAAAGTGGTCGTGGTCGATTTGAACAGAATCAAAACAGATAATATAAAAAGCATTTTCAATTAAGGACAAAAGGTCAAAGTTTGACGATAATAACATCTTAACTTTTTGAAGTGAAAAGATTGAGAGTTCAAATTCTCATAAGGATAAATTATGCGTGTGCGTTATTTTTTCAATTTAATTAATATTACTTTTTATCATATTTCAAATTTGCTGAAATTTATATATATAACGTCAATATGATCTTTTGCATCATTGACCAATCATGTAGAATATTTTAATTTTCTTTATTTATGATAATTTATTCATTTAATAGAAAAAAAATGTCAGTGAAGCAGAAAAAGTGTTACTTTGCATTCATGAGATACATTCTAGTGAAATTCACTTTAGGTTTCACCACATGCATTCTATGGATGCAAAACTTTCGGTCTAATATTTATGCCAAGTCTTCTAATTGAATAGCATGGTTTTTAATAGAAATGAGAAGATATGAACCAAAATTTAACAAGGAAAACTAAATCCCTTTCGGATCATCAAATTCTAGACTAGACAGTGATATGAAACTCAGATATGAAGAATGCATTATTGACAATGTATAAATATAAAAAATTAAAGTAGATGCTTCCTATCCACATTTGTCACATACATGGAGACAATAGTGACTTTGATTTTGGGCATTAGTTTACTCCTTCCCAAGTTCCAGGCTGTCTGTATATTGATATTGCGAGTTCAAAGTTATGAGCGAAGGCGAGAGGAATGGGAGTGACACCTAATATTCAGACAGGTAAAGATTTGTGTAGATATCATCGGACTTGTAATCCTTGACCATTTAAAATGACATATTAAGACAAGAGATAAGGATTTGTTTGTCTTAAATTCCACCCAACATGAATTTGTACAAGATTGATTTATGGTTGTCCTACCTCAACACACTGCCTCACTGCGACCCTGTTCACCATTTCATTCAACAAAGTATACAATGTTTCCGATCTTTGTAAGTGTTAACTCTTTATTTCATTTGAAAATTATTAATTTATCTGTGGAGAGTTTATACACACCAAAAGTGTTATATAAGAAGTACAGGATATTGTAGACTTTCTTCATTCCTAGCACAAAAAATATTATCAATTTCGATCCAACATAAACACACATATATGTATCTAAATAAATATATATGTATGTTTTTATATATGTTTATAAGGGTAAAATGCAAAAAATACCATGTTATACACAGAATGTGCACAAAAAAAATCCTTCAATTATGTACTTTACGGTTTGAAAATTATGTACAATTAGCCTCTTTCGGCAGGTTATCGTTCTAAATTAACAGTTGAAGCTTTAAAACTTTTTTGAAAATTCGATACTACCTTTTGCTTTAAATTCTTTTTTTTATTTTATTATTATACCATAAGAACATTTCCTTAAAACTTTTTTGAAAATTGAAAACTATCTTTTGCTTAAAATGTATTTATTTATTTATTATTATCTTATAAGGGCATTTTAATCATTTACTAATTTTGGTATTAAAAATTTGTCAATTTATTCTTATTTGATCCATTCTGAAAATGAAGGTAGTGTTAATTCAACACCAAGACTATTTGTACCATCTGTGTACTGCGGGGTTGTTTTTAACACTTTGCCATATTTATAATAATGTAAAAAAATAGATTCTCATCGGGAGTTCTAGATTCTAGGTACAAGTTGTTCCATATGAAGAGAGAGAGAGAAGTAAAGAATAAAAAGGAATTGATCTTTTTCTAGACACTTCTAGTTGATTCGTACCTGGTCCTATTGGGACAAATGTTGTGATGATTTGAATCAAATTGATCTTTTTCTAGACACTTCAAATTGACATAGTTCCATTAATTCTTTTTTCTTTTTTTCCTCCTCAGTAAGGATCCATTAATTCTTGCAAGTCATAATCATAGCCCAGTTTAAATTTGGTCCGAGGGCCCACGGGCAAACCTATTAGTCTGACCCATATGGCCTATGACAATTGAGACTGATCTGGCCTTGGCCAAACATTAGACCTCTGTACCTGGCTATGGACCCTAGGATGGCAATGGAACCGATAATTCTACTCTTTTTTAGTCTTTACACTTTTTATGTGATAAGATCCTTGGTAATTTTTATGTGCACCGTTAATAAGACTTGATCAGCTTAATCTTATATATATAACTATATAAGAATAATTTGTATATATATTATATATATAAGGGTAATATAGTAAATATAAAATATAAACAAGGAGGGGCCGGGGTGCTTATCCTCGTCTCCGCCCCGCAATTTTATGAATTTTTTCCTTTCACTTCCATAACCGCCTCAAAACTATTTAGCCCATAATCGGTTTAAACAAGGTGGGGCGGGACGGTTCTCCGCCGAGCGGGTTAAATTGTCATCCCTAATGGACCCGCCTGCTTACAGCCTGATCTAGAAAGAAAAAAATTGGACCTCAGAATCTCATAAATAAATTAATACTCCGAGTATTGTCTCAGATAAAAAGATTTTTGTCCAAGAAAAAAGAATATTTACAATACACTCGGTGTAAATATGCTAGAAGAACACATGGGGCACGTACAATCCAGATTCACCACGTAAGGCATGCATAGTCCAAATAATTTAGATTCATCTAGTATATCTACACCACCAGATATATTATAGATGTACTGGTAAACACCATGAAAGAAAAATCAAATTTGATGCTTTAGAGAGTTGTCTTTACAACTCAAGAATTTTTGGTCATTGTGGAACTTTGTGTCAGGTCACTACACCATGTAAATATTAAAATCTCCAAGGATCGAAGATAGATTCGAGTAGAAATTTTATACAAAATATTATTTATTTATTATATTTATCTCTTCGACCAAAAAGTGGGGAAGCATTCTTCTTTGTGTTTTTTACATTTTTTATAAATAAAATTACTCACACCCTCATTTTTATTCTACTAAAGACTTCAACTCTCAACTTAAGGAGCATGGACACAACAAGAGACAACGAGACGAGAACATCATTGAGTTTTTAAAAAGTAGAATATAGATACGATGAGGACACATACATGCCCGTTCATAATTGTGATTTTTAATCGGCAATTCTTGAATAATGGGGAAAAAAATTCATGAAAAAATGCATTTTCTTTCCAATTATCCTCAGTATTTGACAAATTAAGATCAAAATTTAGATGCTTGAAATTCAGATTTTCCCTATGTACACACAAACACACATATATATATTTATATATGTATAATATTGTTGTTGTAAATTTCTTTCAATAGCTAAGGAAAATGTTTTCTATAGTATTCTCTGGTCCTCTTGCAAACCTTCCTAGAAAAAAAAATGCCTAAGATATATAATTGGATTGCTGGGCAAGACTTAAATTTTGGCATATAAACGTACGAACTTTCTAAAATAGTAAACTAGCATCTATATATTATAGGTTTATTTTATATTTTTTTATTTTTTTTCTAATATGTGTGTGTGTGTGTGAAAATTGAGGGAAGAACAAGCTAGTTTGTGACATGGAGATGTAATTGAGGGCAGAACAAGCTAGTTGGGTCGTGCCCTACCTGTGCTTTAGTGTCAAACGGCGTCGTTTTGACACAATATTTAAAAAACTTAATTTAAGTGAAACGGACATTCCAACGGTGTTACTCTGGCGGCAACTCTTCTATATCTCTCTCTCTTCCTACTCGATCTAACCAGGTAAAACCATTGATCCCTCTCTTTCTCTCTCTAGATTCACAGTTTGAGAGTATTATATGTTATTGATCCATTGTTGATTTGGTTAGCTAATTTTTCTTTGTTTGTCTCATACTTCCTATTTGTGTTGAGATTTGATTGATTTAGTTTGGTTGTTTGGATTTGACTGCGGAGGAGAGTTGGTTGCCATTGAGAAGTATTTCTTTGTTGGATGACTAGTAATTGATCATGCTTATATTTTAATTTCGTGATTTAGAATGTGGGTTGTTGATTGTTCTAAGAAAAGAGGAAGGTTGTAAACGAATTTTGGGGTGGATCTCATTTTGTTTATTAATTGTTTGATAAAATGTCAAACTGAATTTTTTTTAACTGTTTGTGCATAGATTTTGCATTTCTTACAGCGAAAAAAATGAAAAATTAGTTATGACCAATAAACATATGTTACAATCAACAACCAATCAAGTATATATGTTTCAATATATATATGAAATTTTTAATTTTTTTAAAAGTTAAAAAGGGTTGTGGGATGCAATTACATAGAATGCAGTTACAACACCAGCTGAGTCTCCTCCAACCATCTTTATTCTCAAGCTGAAATGTCCAAACAAATACGACCCTTTTGACTGAAATCCGGCTCTTAGAGAGACAGAGAGATTAATATACTATTATATACATATATAGATATACAAGGTTGTGTACTTTGGGTGATGTTTTATGCTATATGGGTTTGAAAATAAACACACAAAAGGCAATAAATACCCGAGGACTTATCAAGTAGAAGCTCAACACTAGAACCACCATTAATGTACTTTATATGGTGACTGGTCCATGTTGGCGTATAATTCTTCTGAAATGGTACATCCATCGGACTCCTCGGCATCGCGCCAATAACCAAAATCGATAGTTCAACTAAAACCACACAAACAAATAGTCCTTTAACACCCATACCTTCAATGTATGGAGAGAGACTTTTTTAGGAAAAGAAGCAGGGGTTTGTGTCTATATATATCAGAGACTAATCTATAATATTATATTTTCTTTCTAGGTTGCATTAGTTTTTTATTCAAAGATTAGTTTGGAGTTTGGAATACTGATTTGGGCATCCATGATTTTACAGTAAAAGTATGATCACTCAGTTCTTGATCAATCATTAGAGCAGTGCTCTTATCATCCTTATACTTGTTCTTCTTATGTTGCTTGATTCAACATTAAAAAAATCTATTTTTTCACACACTTAAACCCTAGTTTTTAGGACTCTTAAACTCTAGTTTTCAAAACTTTAATTTTCAAAGGTTGTGCTCTGTTCTTCTATCATTCATGAATTGGTATTCACACTTTGTTTCAATAGTTGTATAATATTACTATAATCAATATACCTAATATAAGTAAAATGCTGATTTTTTGTACATTGAAATTAATACTTTGATAGTATGAGACGTACACATGATCTAAAACGAAAACGGCCGACTTTTTCGAAGGGTTCTGAAAATTAGAAAAAAGTTCACATAAACCGGGCAACTACTTTATTATTTTTTGGTATAAATTTATAGCATATTTCGTTGTTGAAATATTAAATGCATGAATTGATATTTTTTTTGTTAATATATTTGATCTGTTATTTTTATAAATTATTTAGGAGTAAACATAAAAAAAACTGATAAAAGTATTGTGGGGCTCAATAAGGACTATTCAAAAGATTAAAAGTCTATAACAGATAGTGATAAAAAGCCTTATTGAGATTAATACAAGAAAAAATTGACGGTTTACAATACTGAGGTGAAGAAAAAGCCTAAGTAGGTAAGGAACTTTACATTCTTCCATTGTTTTACTTTATTTATGTTGTTACTTATTATTTTGTAACTTCTTGCAGGACAATGGGGTTAACTCAATAACAGTCCCCCTTTTATTTGAAACTATCTCAGCTTTCAAAGAAGACAAGATTGCTGCTATTGAAGAGATAGGTTTTGGCGAACTCCTACAATTGTAGTGTCATCATTTGAACCAAAAACTTTGTGAGTACCTAATAAGACAATTTGATCATCGTAGGTGTGGTTTGACACGTTGTGAAAATTTTGTTGAGATAACTAAGAAAGACATCAAGTCTATTATTGGGATACCCAATGGTCACTTAACAATGTTGACCATGAAAGCTGATAAGAGTATGAGCAATTGGGGTTAGGTCAAAGAATGTGATTTCTTGAAAGGTAATATTTTGAAAAAATCCAAATTGGGTGAGGTGCTTTGTAATTGGGGTGATCAACCGGTCAACGATGATTTTAAGAGACTTTTTGTACTATATGCATGTGGATGCATATTGTCTCCAAACACTGCTCAATCGGTGCCGGAGAAATATCTTAGCATGGTTGATGATGTGAAAAATATCAACCAATACAAATGGGCAAAATGTATGCTCAATGATTTGGTAGATGGTGTGGATAAATACATTCATAAAAAATAAAGATGTTTCAATGGTTGTGTTCTTTTCTTAAAGGTATGTACGAGTCTTAAGTGTAATTAAATTTAATTTTAATTTACTAGTGGCATTACTTATGAGTCACTTCTCAATATATATGCAGTTGTTTTATTTGGTCCGTGTTGATGTCACCCAAGCTCCAAAATTGAATTCTTTCGAACACCTTGTAATTAATTGAAGTGACGCTCTGATTAAGGATTGCCTAAAATATGAACAATTTCAAGTAAGGCAATTTAGACACGGAAAGGTAACCTTAGCTCATTTCTTCTATACACAAATTGAAAATGTAAACATTTTCTTATAATTTCAAACTGTCAACATTTTTTAAAAGTTGATGTGAAAGTTCCAAAATAATCCGATGGGTATGACTTTTTTATGCCATTTTACATTACCTAGTCATTTCATTGTGACGAGCTGTCATTATGTTAAAAATCTTATTTGAGATATTTGTTTGACATTTGTTTTCCCTTCCCATTATTGTAGGGATAGTTGCAGAGTGTTTGTGATGAATTACATGCAAGATTTTATGGGCCAATGGGAGCTCCGGTTTGACACAGTATGTTAATTTTATATCCATTGTGGAATCTTGTGAACATTGTCAAAAATATAATGTCTAATTACGCTTCAGTTTGACTGCTTTTGTCTGTAGGTAGAGCCACATGAAATGAGATGGAAGCTTAGATTGGACATATTGTTACATAAAGATAAATACCTTCAATTTTTTAGGTAGCTTGGTGAAGATAATTTGTATTTAGATATAGTGTTGTAAATATTTGTAAATTGAATTTTAACTGATGTTAACTTTAAGGATGATTTTAATTTTTTGGTGTAATTGGTTTAAGGATGATTGTAGTTTGACCACATTTTTTGGTGTAACTGGTTTAAGGATGATTGTAGTTTGACCACATGTTTTGATGTAACTTGTTTAAGGATGATTGTAGTTTGCTAGGCGCGTGGGCCACGCCCGCGTGTAAGTCCGGGCCGGCGAAAAAAAAGGTGGGACAGGCTGGTGGTTCAAGTATCCGTTAAAACACCAAATGTTCCTGATGTCCGACAAGCGGCCCTCGTGAACAGGGGGCATCTGATGGGGTGTTTGACTCCTATTATGAAACGTATAACATGGGAGGATAGTGCTAAGGTGACGTGGATAAGAAAAATGCTTTGACCAAAACTGGTTGTCTCCAAGTGAGAAAGAGAAGCTAAAGAGACAGAGTTTTACTAGGGCACACCCTCACTTGGTCACTATAAATACAGGACGGTCCATATACTAAGGTACGCAATTAATACCCTTTGAGTTCCTTTACAGCTTTAAAAAGTCCTTTTGATTTCTGACTTGATCGTCAGAGCATAGTCGGTCGGTGCCATCTCGATTACCCTTTTCTTGTCCTTTTTTATAGGTTGGCGTTTGACAAGTTCGGGTGGATTTTTGCTTCATCAGCTTCTGCTTCTCTTTTTCTTCTACATAAAAATCAAAGCAAAAGTTCTGCCAAACAGAGCCTAAGTGTGGTGTTACAAAAATTAATTTTTAAATTTTAAAGATTTTCAAGATTTGAAGAGTGGTAACATGTGGATGTAAGGATGGTGAAATATGGATTTAAGTTGGTGAATGTGGTTTTAAGGATGGTGAAATCAAGATAAAAAAAAAATTAAGTTAAAAGTCCTGTAATATGTGTCTAGAGTATCCCTGCACCAAAATTTAGCAGCGCTGCATTGTTTATAAAATTTTATATAAACAGCGCTGCTAAAAACTAGAGCAACGCTGTTATTTTTTATTTATTTTTTTAATTTTAGCGTCTAAACCAAGTTAAAACCCTACCCAACTTAAACACATAGGAGAGTTAGCAGTCGCTTCGTCCCTCAGATACCAATCTCTACTCCAAGTTGGTAAGTCACTTATCTCAATACTTTTTTCCTTATTTGATTTTCCCTCATCTGTACATAGGTAATGAAGGTGATGGAGATGAAAAAATCTACCAATATGCAAATTGAACTATGTTGAAGAATCGAAAGTAATATTTCTTTCTACAAACATACATAAATAAGCACCGGAAGATTTTCTTCCGTTTTCCAGGAAATCAAAAGAAAAATACACGAATCGTGAAAGAATGTGATTTTCTATTGTTTTATATTCTTGAATGTGAATTATTTACAGATTGCATAGCTTATGTTTAAATTGTGGTCCCCATTTTCCCATACATACATACATCAAAAAAGTTAACTAATTTTTTCATCTCTAGGTAATATATTATTTTGAAACTTTATCTGCATTCTTTCAATCTCACTGAGAATGTGATTTAGAGGATTTAAGCTAAAGTGAAAGAATTTTATTTCAAGAGAAAAAGGCGAAGGTTAGGTAACTTTGAGAGCTTCATGTAACTACCAAATGTTATTGTATTACATAAACCCTTTTTATTTGAAGGTAGTTTATTATATGATCCGAGGAAAACCCCCTAAGCATGTATGTGTCAGATCAAGTGGCATATCTTGATGCAAAAATACCCACTTATATCATGCATGGTTTGAATTTGTGATATAACCTTATAGGTAACAATGTATTGGACATGATAATTTGAGTTGTAGGATAGTGTTTTATATTTAATTAAGTTTTATTATTGCTTCTTAATTGGTTGAAAATTAATTAACTATTATGTAAACTACTCTGCATATAAATTAAGCAAATGATTATTTGATGCTACATACTATAGTTTGTGGTCTAGTTAATCTTGTCCAAGTCATTGGTCTTTCCTCACCACAATGAAATAATAGAAAATGATAATAAAATAAAAAAATTAACTTATTATTTGAATGTTTGTTTATATAAGAAACTGTGACAATGGCTAGTGGAGTTGAATCAAAGAAACGAAATGCACAACGTGTGGCTCAATTAGACAAAGCAAAGGGAAAACATGTGGTTGAATCATCTAATCCGAAAAAAAGGAAAGAGTGCATTGTTAATGCATCTTGTGTTCATGAACAAGGATGCAAAAGCTCGATATCTTGAGAAGATGGTGGCTAGTCGCATTGAAATGGAGCGTTTCTCCGACCTTGAAAGTTTGGCAATGATTTTAATGGATTCCATGAAATGGATCAAGTCAAGGGGTTAGATGTTGTTGTTCGAACTCTATGTAGAAAAAGTGTCGGTCGAGTTTGTAAGGGCATTTTATGCCAATCTATATGATGAAGAATATGTTGGTCCCTTTCCCAGTTTCAAAACATTCATTAATGAAAAAATTGTTGTCATTGATGCCAATGTCATTACAAAGGCAATTAAGGTCAAAAGAGAAGCCAATGGGCTCATTCTTCCATATTTAGAGAAAAATGATCATGGTAGACCAAGTAGGGAAACTGTTATTTCGGTGCTCACTCATGGTAAGGTAGAAGTTATAGAGGACTTTGAACCAACATTTTTGGCAAGGGATTATAAGGTTCTGAACATGATAGTTGGTTACAACCTTGATCCACATGATAGTTGCAAACAAATTTCTAAAGACAGACAAGCTTTACTATACCACATTAGAAATGGCGATTCTATCGATCTACTTGCAAGTATTGTACACACAATGATCATAGTTGGTACAAAAAATGAACAGGTTGTGCTTTGCCTTTTGGTGTACTTGTTACAAAGTTAATTGAAAAATGTGGTGAGAAAATATCTGAGCATGCTAGCTACTTTAAACCAGTGGAGGTTATTAATTTGAAATATTAGCAAAGGTCTGAAGCTACTCATAGAGCAAGGTATAGATTATTTGCCGCCACGAGCACGTGAACCTTCTCCACCATTGCCCGATGGCGATGAGGGCAATGAGCCAGTTACACGCTGTGAATTTTACAAGGAAATGAGGCCACTGAGACGACTGATCGAGAAAAAACATGAAGATTATGACAACCATATTGACTGTCTTGGGACAGAGATTCATGAATAGTTTTAGAATTATCCTAGTTCACCTGGATATTATCAAGATCTCAATAGGAAAGAAGATGTTAGTGTGAGTCGTGGTGCCAGTGGAAGGCAGAATGACGTCTAATGTTAACTTTTGTCTTTTGATCTAAATGTTAAAATGATGTCTATTGTTAACTTTTGTCTTTTGGTGTAAACGTTAAAATGATGTCTAATGTATTAGAAGTTATTGCTGATAATGAAATGTTTTTGATGTAGAATTTCTTTCTCAATAATATATATAGTAAATGTGTTTTACAAAAAAATACACATTAGTTAGTGGGATACCATGTCCCATCTACACTATAATCACCACAAAAAAAAGTGAAAAATACAAAATAACACCATTGCAAGTAATTGGAATTCAAAATTAACTACTACTGATATGTATAGAACAGGGTACATAAATCACCTGTAAAGAAACAAATAAATTCTTGGATTGTATTAAGCTTGTGCTACTACTACCAATTGCAATCTATTTGAGAACATGTTCACTCCCTGTTCAAGATATAGTAGTATAAAAGAGGGCTACCTACAATAAAAAAAACTAAACAAAATATATTTAATGGTTGCAACTAATGTGATCAATTTGAGTACATAAACAACACCAACCTTTCAAATATGGGCTATAGCTACAAAAATACCTATCTTAAAAACCCCCAACTCAAAAAATAAAAAACAGATGGATAGCAAAATTTTCTAACGTTATAATAATGCTTGATAAGATTCGACCTACAGGAACACCACATGAATGATTAGTACAAATGAAGATCAGATTAGCTAGTCCTTAGTACATACCTCTTAGCACCCCAAAAAAGTATGAACCACTAAACAGAAGTGTAAAAGTCAAAAATTAAGTTTCCAATGTTCTTCCCAAAAAAATGATTGACATTCTTAGGACACAAATGTGTTTTAAAAAAATATATATAGTGGGATATCATGGCCCATCTACAATATAATCACTACAATTCATTATGATCTCCACTTTTGCAAAAACAAAAAAAGTGGGACATACAAAACAACACCATTGTCAGCCTTTTGAAGATGATTTACTTGAAGTTAACTACAACACTGTATCCTTGTTGGCCCATCTGTATCCTTGTTGGCCCATCGCAAACGGCTGACCATAACCAGGTTGTACAGCAGCTGCGTTATACCCACCATAACCATTATGAGGATAACCCTGCCCTTATTGATTATAGACAGAAGTTGGTAGTTGGTGGTTGGTTGTATCCGTAACTGGTATTATCTGCAGAGGCTGATGAACCACCAGAGGCTTGTTGCTGAGGCTGTGTCTGGCTGTAATAATCATAACTATAAAGGAAATCATGTAGTTGGAACCATCTGGATTCCTTTGACCGAGTCTATTGTATTTTATCTCCTGTAAATCTGCTATCCGATAGTTTAGGAACTTCCTGTTACGCTATTTTGAATATTTTCGATAACATTGTATATTTGAATCTGTAATTGCAAAGCCATGTACAGTCCGTATATAAGGACTTCCTCATATCAATGAAAGTAAGTTTCACATCTTCTTTATGGTATCAGAGCTCGTTCTCTAACGAGTTTTTTTTTTCCTCATGGCCACATCCCCTGAGTCTCTGATTATCAATAAATCTGAGCTTACTAGCAGTGGTGACACTCATCTTGTTGCCATCAACGCCGGCTCCCAGCTTCCTCTGAAGCTCACCCCTTTCAACTTCCCTTCATGGCGCGCCCAGCTAATGTCTTTGCTCATTGGCTACGATCTCCAGGGCTATCTTGACGGTACCACTATTTGTCCGTCACCAACGCTCCCCACCAGCACCTCCTCTACAGAATCTTCTGCCACTGTCCCTAATCCGGCCTTCTGGCGTTGGTTCAGGCAAGATAAGCTGCTCCTTCATGCCATTCTTGCATCTGTCTCCGAACCAGTGATGCCACTCATTGCTGCTTCGTGCACTGCTCTTGATGCATGGTCCAAGTTACAACGATTGTATGCCAATCGTTCCCGTACTCGTGTTATGCAGCTTAAGGAGGAGTTGACTCTCATTCAGCGAGAGTCCCGCTCGGTCTCGGAGTACCTATATGCCATCAAGGTTCTTGTTGATGAACTTGCGGTGATTGACTCTCTCGTCTCAGCGGACGACATCACTTTGTATGTCCTCAATGGCCTCGGTCCTGAATTTCGTGATATTGCAGCACCTATTCGGGCACGTGAGACTTCCCTTACGTTTGAAAAACTTCATGACATGCTGGTTGGCCATGAAAGTTACTTGAAACGTATTGAAGCTTCCAACTCAGTTTTGGTTGCAACTGCAAACACCACACAGCGCCGCACTGCCGCTTCCAACCGCAACCAACGTAACCAACGTTCCAACACCGGTTCTTATCGCACCAACTCTGGTCGCAATGATCGTAAAGAACGGCCTGGTAAGCCTCACCTTGTTTGCCAACTATGTGACAAAGTGGGACATTCGGCCAAGACTTGCCGTTCTGTTTCTAGTGCAAAATCTGTAAATTGTGCCACTACCAGCGGGTCCAACGACAAAAAGTGGCTTCTGGATTCAGCTGCTTCCCATAATATTACCTCTGATCTTTCAAATTTATCTGTGTACTCGGAGTATGATGGCACGGATGAGGTCGTCATTGGCGATGGTTCAGGTTTGCGAGTCACACATGTTGGCTCTATGACTCTTCCTTCTTCCTCAAAGCACTTTACCTTAACCAATACTCTTTGTGTTCCTAATATTCACAAAAACTTGATTTCTGTTCATAATTTCACTCATTCCAATAATGTTTATCTTGAGTTTCACCCATTTCATTTTTTTGTGAAGGATCAGAGCACGAGGGCAACTCTTCTTCGCGGTAAATGTCAGGATGGTATCTATCCAATGCCGATGGCCTCTCCAGCTATCAAATCCTCTGTTTTAGCACTAGTTGGTGAACGAACCACATCTGACATTTGGCACAGACGACTTAGGCATCCGTCGAATAAAATTGTTGATTTGGTCATTCGTAAATTTTCTCTTCCCGTTAAAATGTCTCGTACCTCTTTAAAATCTCTTTGTACTGCTTGTTAATGCAATAAAAGTCATAAATTGCCTTTTTTTTCCACTTCTCTTATTAGTACTCATCCTCTTGAATATATCTACACTGATCTTTGGGGGCCTCCGTCCTCCACGTCTATTGATGGGTTTCATTTTTATGCATTATTTGTTGATCACTTTACCAAATATTGCTGGTTGTTTCCAATTCGTCGAAAAAGTGATGTTCACTTCATTTTTTGTCAGTTAAAAGGGCTACTTGAAAAACAATTTGGTTTTCAAATAAAGCACTTATATTCGGATAATGGCGGAGAATATCATGCTCTTCGACAATATCTGTCGTCTACTTCCATTAGTTGGCTAACCACTTCTCCTCATACACCTCAACAGAATGGTACAAGTGAACGTCGGCATCGTCACATCGTCGAAACAGGTCTAACTCTATTGAGTTAGGCAAGTCTTCCTCCATCTTATTGGTCTTATGCGTTTCAGGCAACGGTTTATTTAATAAATTTTATGCCCACTACTATTTTAAAGGCTAAGAGTCCATTCGAATGTTTATTTGGTCGTTCACCTACTTATAAGAAATTACAAATTTTTGGTTGTCAGTGTTACCCATGGCTAAAACCTTATACCACTAGTAAACTCCAACCAAAATCTACGCCTTTTCTCTTCTTAGGTTATTCGAGCTCACAAAATGCCTATAAGTGTATGGATCTTGATACATCTCGCATCTACTTGTCTCGACATGTGGTCTTTGATGAGTGCATCTTTCCTTTTTCTACCTCTGCCCATGTATCTGTGCCTTCTCTGTCAGTTTCAGGTGCTAACACACAAGATCTTGCCATACCGGCGATGCCTTCTATTGGACTGATACCCTCCTCTCATGCCACCGTGACAAACAGCGCCCCTGCAGCTCTAGCTCCTTTTTCCCAACCATTTTCTTCCCCTGCACCATCTCAGCCAATAGAAATAACTCTACCCACCCCATTAGCAGCTCCAACCCAATCTACCCGTACCCATTCCATGGCTACTAGATCTATGAATAATATTTATAAACCCAAACGTCTTTACCTAGCCACAAAACATCCTCTTCCACAACCTGTAGAGCCCACATGTGTGTCTTAGGCCTTGAAGGATCCCAAGTGGCGGCATGCTATGTCAGAGGAGTTCACTGCTTTGGTTAAACATGGCACATGGGAGCTTGTTCCACCAAACTCAATTATCAAACCCGTTGGATGCAAATGGGTTTTTTGAATTAAACGAAATCCTGATGGTAGTATTTCTCGCTATAAAGCAAGGTTGGTGGCCAAAGGATTTCATCAACGGCATGGTTTTGATTATAATGAGACATTCAGTCCTGTTGTGAAGCCAGTCACTATTCGAGCTGTCCTCTCCATTGCTGTTCAAAAAAATTGGCCCCTTCGACAGCTAGATGTTAATAATGCTTTTCTGCATGGCCAACTTCAGGAGGATGTTTTCATGGTTCAACCTCCAGGTTTTGTTGATCCTAATCTGCCTTCTCATGTTTGCAGGTTGAGGAAGTCTTTGTATGGATTGAAACAAGCACCTCGTGCTTGGTATCAAGAACTAAGCACTTGTCTTCTTCAATTGGGATTTCAACAGTCCAAATCTGACTCCTCTCTATTTATCTATAATTGTGACGGAGTAACACTTTTTTTTTTAGTCTATGTGGATGATCTCTTACTTACTGGTAGTAATTCTACTGCTATTTCTAAAGTTGTCCAGCAGCTTGGTCATCGTTTCTCTTTGAAGGATCTTGGTCCCTTAAATTATTTTCTTGGTATCGAAGTGATTTCAGTTAAACATGGGTTATTTTTATTCCAACAAAAATATATTCGCGATCTTCTTACTCGCACCAAGATGGACAGTGCCAAGGCAGTAATGACTCTACTTGCCACCAAAGATCTTCTTCAGCTTCATGATGGGTCTTCTCCTGCTGATCCGATTGAGTATCGCCGAGTTATAGGAGCTCTCCAATATTTCTCTCTAACTCGGCCCGACATCGCTTTCCCGGTTAACAAGTTGGCTCAGTTCATGCATAAACCATCTCAACTTCATTGGACTGCTGCCAAACGCGTTCTGTGATACTTGAAGGGCACTCTTAATCATGGTATTCTTCTCAAACGCACTGGGAATCTCACTCTTCAAGGGTTCTCAGATGCAGATTGGGCAGGTGATAAGGATACCCGAACCTCCACCTCTGCCTATCTTATTTTTCTAGGTGATTGTCCCATCTTTTGGAGCACACGAAAGCAGCGTGTTGTGGCTCATTCCTCCACCGAGGCAGAGTACCGGGCTCTGGCTTCAGCCACCTCCGAGCTTATTTGGATTCGATCATTGTTTCATGAGCTTGGCATTCCGATACCTAAGCCTCCACATTTATTTTGTGATAATATTGGTGCTACTCAATTAAGTCTTAATCCTGTCATGCACTCGAGGATGAAACATATTGCCATTGATCTGCATTTTGTTCGTGATTTGGTCTCCAAATGAATGCTACAAGTCTCCCATGTCAGCACACATGACCAGCTTGCAGACCTCCTAACTAAAGCTCTTTTACGCCATAAATTTCAAACTTTGTGCAGCAAGATTGGCTTATTTGATGGCACGCCTATCTTGAGGGGGCGTATAAAGGAAATCATGTAGTTGGAACCATCTGGATTCCTTTGACCAAGTCTATTGTATTTTATCTCCTGTAAATCTGCTATCCGATAGTTTAGGAACTTCCTGTTACGCTATTTTGAATATTTTCGATAACATTGTATATTTGAATCTGTAACTGCAAAGCCATGTACAGTCTGTATATAAGGACTTCCTCGTATCAATGAAAGTAAGTTTCACATCTTCTTTAATAACCTCCCCCTTGAGCAGTCTACTAGTTTTGTTGAGGATAACCAGTGTATGGTGACTGAGACATGCCATATTGAGATGATGGTCCAAGGTATGGTACAGGTTGCACGTAACCATAACTGGGTTGTTACATTTGAGGACCAGAAGAGGCCCAGCTTGTGGGAGGTTGTGCTTGGTAACCTTGCTGAGGATACCCTCCAGCCATTGCTGGATTTCTTTGACGATTCTGCACAAAATTGTTATCCCAAATGAACTAAGAATCCCCATCGATGGTTGCATACTAAAACCAATATGCTTAAAGAAAAGCAGACCATGTATACATAAACAAACTGAACAAAGACTCCTCTAGAGATTAACACAAGGCAACATGTATACTTTAAATGCTATTGTATTCTAAACAAGAATATACATTGCATATATTTGTATTAAAAGGGGTTTAGGCACTTCTATTAAAAGGGGTTAAAATGTAGTAGTAATAATACAAATATTTTTAGGTATGAGGGTGGTGAAATGTATATTTAAGGTTGGTGAAAAAAAGATTTAAGGATGGTGAGGTATAAATGAACTGTGGTGAAAAAAAAATTACTTATAATATTTGAAGTATTTTTAGCTATATGGGTGGTGAAATGTAGATTTAAGGATGGTGAAAAATAGATTTAAGGGTGCTGAGGTATAGATGAATTGTGATGGAAAAAAATTTACTTATAATATTTGAAGTATTTTTAGTTATATGGGTGGTGAAATGTAGATTTAAGATTGGTGAAATATAGATTTAAGGGTGGTGAGGTATAGATGAACTGTGGTGGAAAAAAATTTAATTATAGTATTTGAAGTATTTTTAGCTATATAGGTGGTAAAATGTAGATTTAATAGATTTAAGGGTGGTGAGATGAATTGTGGTGAAAAAAAATTTACTTTTAACTATATGGGTGGTGAAATGTAGATTTAAGGTTGGTGAAAAATAGATTTAAAGGTGATGAGGTATAGATGAATTGTGGTGAAAAAAAATTTACTTTTAACTATATGGGTGGTGAAATGTAGATTTAAGGTTGGTGAAAAATAGATTTAAAGGTGATGAGGTATAGATGAATTGTGGTGAAAAAAATTACTTATAATATTTGATATATTTTTAGTTATATGGGTGGTGAAATGTAGATTTAAGGTTAGTAAAAAATAGATTTAAGGGTGGTGAGGTATAGATGAGTTGTGGTGAAAAAAATTTACTTATAATATTTGAAGTATTTTTAGTTATATGGTGATGAAATGTAGATTTAAGGTTGGTGAAAATTAGATTTAAGGGTGGTGAGGTATAGATGAACTGTGGTGGAAAAAATTAATTATAATATTTGAAATATTTTTAGCTATATGGGTGGTGAAATGTAGATTTAAGGTTGGCGAAAATATATTTAAGGGTGGTGAGATACAAATGAAATGTGGTGACGAGATTGTTTTACTAAACCTATAGACAAAATTTAATTCTTTTAATAAGTATGAATTAAACAATTTTTTTAGCATTTATTATCACATTTATTTCCACATAAGATAAAAAAAAATTACAAGACAAAATAAAGGTGTTCAAGGGACAAAATAAATGCGGGTGAAATAACATAAGAACAATTTTACAGCATTTATTATCACATTTATTTCCACATTTATTATAACATTTCAAGTTTTTTAAAAAATACAAGACAGAATTAACATGTTCAAGGGACAAAATAAACACCATTAAAATAATATTCAAGCCTAAATCACATAATAAATAATATAATTAACATAATAAAACATGTTTAACATGTTTAAAAAACTGAAACTGAGAAATGAGTTTTGGGCAGGAATAATGATAATAAATGTATGGGTAAATATCTTTGACTTCCCTTGAGGTTTATTGAAATAACACATACCTCCCCTCTAACTTTCATAATCCCACTTGCCTCCCTTGAGGTTTTGATCTATGTAACGTATACCCCCCTCTCGTTACGGCAACTGACGCAGTTAAAGAGAATCTGCTAATGTCAACCACAGTAAACGAATAAAAAGTCTATTTTGCCCCCTCTAACGCATGAAATGATTTTTTTAACCTTTTGAGAAAATAAATATTACTTATATACCATCATACATATTTACTACAATGCCCTTACTTTTGTTACACGTATACCTAACCTACAAATCCATTTGGCTATTTTTTTTCTCTCTCTCTCTTTCTAAAACTTCACTCTACCCTCTCTACCGTCTAACTCCACACACACTCTCTCTCTCTTTAATATTCTCTTCTTTGGCAGTGGCTATGATGGCGGGAATCAAAAGGCAATGGTTGTCATAGTGGCAGGTTGTTTGATTTTTGAAGGCACTACCATAGAGCTCCGTGGGTCTTCAATGGTGTTTCTTAGTTGTTTGATATTTGAAGGCACTGCCATAAAGCTTTGTGGGTCTTCAATGGTGTTTCTCGATGAGGAAGATGACCCGGCGATGGAAACTGTGCTCTGGTGAAGTGGTTCCGTGATAGTGGTTCGGTGGAGCTTGGAGCATATCGAAATGGGTCTCTTTGCATGGTGTTTTGCCTCTGTCGGAGGTTAGGCAGTGGAGTCTTTGGTGGTGGCAACTGTAGTTGAGCTTTTGTTGGAGATGGGAGATTGAGCGTCAGTTGGCCATGTAACACAAATGCCATGCACAAGGAAGCCTACTGTCGAGCACCACTAGGCTCCCATGCACCATGTGAAGACCCACTTCTCAATGTGCGTCGTTTATGGCGAGTGGGAGAGTGATGGTTAGATTAGAAAGAGAAAGAGGATTGTGAGAGAGATTGAGGAGAGAGAAAGAATAAAATATAATAAGAATATATATATTTATATATAAATATAATCTGAAAGTGGTGAGAGAGAGCCGAGAGAAGAAGAAAGGTGGTTAAATTAGAGAATGATAGAGGATTGTGAGAGAGATTGAAGAGAGAGAAAGAATAAAATAAAATAAAATAAAATAAATATATTTATATATATATAATCTGAAAGCGGAGAGAGAGAGCCGAGAGAAGAAAAGAGGCTAGAGTGAGAGAAAGATGAGAGAGAAAAAGAAAAACTGAAAAAGAGGAGGTAGGTGGGCCCCACATATGCTCTGAGAATGAGAAGGGGAAAGAGGAAAATAAATGGGCATAACGGTAAAATCACATACCACCATTATTTTAACGGTCGTTACTGGCAGGGGAGGTATGTGGGATTATAAAACTTAGAGGGAAAGTATGTTATTTCGATAAATCTCAGAGGAGGTCAAAAATATTATTTCTAAATGTATTGGTATGTGAGTCGGTGAATGCATTAAATGGATTGGTGAAAAGTAAAAGTATAAAATAATATATAATATAACATTTATATAAGTCATATAAGGCTATAAGGAAACAAAGAAGAAATGAAACAAAGTTAGCAAACTTATCAAAACGATGTCGTACCGGATAAGACACGAGTAGGGCATGACCCGACTAAGATAGACGATCCAAAGCTCTAAATTATATATCAAGTATTGAGGCATGCATGGTAGCTTACTGATCACCATCAACTATGACATACCACCATCCCATGCCTGGTAGCTTACTGATCACCATCAACTATGACATACCACCATCCTTAAAGACTAAAGAGGTTTAACTTGTGCGTTTATGTTCTGCACCTTTATCAGCTTGTTCAACATGGCGTAATAAAAGCTCATGCTTATTAATCATGATAATACCTCATTCTCTTTACTTAGTCTCTCACTATTGTGCTGTTCAACCATGCTAATTTTTTTTTATAATAAAATCTCATGCTTATTGATTTTATTTCATTTTAAAAATAATATGATATATACATCCAAGCATATTTTTGGAGAAATCAATTTAAAAAATAAGAGTACTGATTTACATTAATTAGCGCCTGACCACATTGAAATTAATTAATTGTCACAGACTCACAGTTAATTCCAATTCATTTCATGGACAACCAAACATGACGTGTAAATGACGTGGCGTAACCGTTCCTGAATATCTCATCTTCCATTTTCGTAGCAATAGCTGCAATATACTCTCACTCGTCGCTCTACGCTACTGTGCACATTACGTTATACAAAACCAGCGCACAGTGAATCAAAAATTTGTATTAACACCACTCATAAATTTCTCTCTTCATTCATTCCCAAAGCTCCATCGCTTTCTCCGTTTTATGTTGTTTTCAGAAAACACTTTCAAAAAACAGCACTTTTCACGATTCATTCATCTCTGTCCCGAAGACATTGCTTCGAAAAATGAGCACAGGCGAGCTTCTCAACTTCGAACCTCTCGAGCTCACATTCCACTGTGAGTCCCTCTCGATCTCATAATCGATCTACTTTTTCATTTTCTAGGGTTTCTTTGTTCCCATTGTTATTGTTTTGATATTTATGTGTTTTGATTAGTTGACCTCAAGAAGAAGATCTCTTGTTTGCTACATTTGTCAAATAAGACCGAGAAACACGTTGCATTCAAGGTAAGTACCACAATTGTTTCGATCAATCAGTACTTTGACACTTGTGATATAAATGCCCTAACAATGCCACGAAATTCAAATGTTAATTTAGATTTCTTTTTGCATGATTGAGACATTTGAGCCTCGGGTTGTTTATGCTAAAGTGAATTACAATTTACAACAAATACGAGAAGGGAATTGTGAATTCCACAGCAGATATGGTTGCATCCGTAGTCCCCTATCTCACACATTTGCGGGATTTGATGCAGACATTATGACTGCGGAAATAGCAGTCACTTTTATAAGAATTGTATTTTTGTTTGATATGTGTAAATCACACATTGTATATGTTTAGGTGAAGACGACAAACCCTGAGAAGTATGCTGTTCAACCGCACACTGGGATTGTTTTGCCGCGATCAACATGCGATGTCATAGGTGCTTTTTCTAATCACTTTGGTATCATTTTTATTCTTCAACTGTTTGGTTGCTGAAAAGCTATAAAGGAGAAGAAAATCGAATTTAGAATCTTTTATATATGTAAATGTGTATATATTGCTGCTTCATGGAGAAAAAAGTGTTTCAATCAATGAAGTCCTGCATTTTTTTTTTCAGAATAGTTTAAGTGGATTTTTCTCCCCTTCCAGTTCTAAATAGTAAAATTGAGACTCGTTATTCATCTATTTTATTTTCCTGCATTTTCTTTGCAACCAAACAGAGCATCATTGTTGTTCTTCTCTTTAGTTTATCAATTTCTATCTTTTTGATTAAGTTACCATGAAAGCACAAAAGAAGGCGCCTCCTGACATGCAATGCAAGGACAAGTTTCTCCTCCAAAGTGTGGTTGCTAGCCCCGGTGCAACCCGAGAGGACATTACCCCAGAAATGGTATTTATGTTAAGTTGTCTTATTTACTGTGAGATGGTTATGATTAAAGATGGGTGGCTTATAATGGCCTTATCACCAGCTTTGGCTTTTGATGCTCTGATTTTGACTTTTCATGCGCTCACATGTGGGGTGCAAGAAGCTAAAAGTGAAGTTCCAATGTTTCTACCCTTGATATATCATCTATGAAGATTATAATATATGAACTGGTATGCTTTATAGTTTAATAAGGAGGCTGGACATGTTGTCGAGGAGTGCAAATTGAGAGTGGTTTATCTTTCTCCACCCCAACTGCCATCGCCAGATGCAGAAGGATCAGAAGAGGGTTTCTTCACCAAGGGCATCCTTGACGGACAAAGGGAATCTGATTGGTTCTGAGGTTGCTTCTTTAAGCTTACGGGATATTTAATTTTCTCTCTTTTTTTAGTTTTCTCGTTCAATATTTATTTTCCACAATTAATAAATATAAAAGACATGATCATGTGGTTTAATTGAGATTGTGGCTTTAGATAGAGCGGCATGGAAACATAGAATGAACTGAAGTATTTGGAAGAAGTCTTTTTGAGTTAAATTGAATTAATAAACACAAAGAATCAAAGATATTGATTGCACACTTTTTGTTGATACTTGCAGGTTACGAAAACATTTGTCGAGGCTCATGACAAATCTTCAGAGGTGAAACTCTCTCTCTCTCTCTGCATATCTGAATTTATTAGACATGCCTTCTTTGTATGTTCAATTAGTTATTAAACTGGGATAACATCCATAGTAGTCAACTTTGTATTCGTGTTGTTCATATCAATCTAAAACTTGTAACTTGCTTTAGTCTAACCTATATTTTTATTAGGATAGGGAAAAGTATTTCTTGTAGCATTAGAAAGATGTTGTACTGCTTTTTGATTAGCCTTCACTGTCAGACTGGATGCTAGCAAGAGCATTTGAAAATAACATCATCATCCTTGCCTTTATCCACATGGATAAGGTCAACCACATATATTCTCTTTTTTCATTCTTTTGTATTACAAACTGTATCCCATACAATACTTAACTTTTTGAAAGCATTTCTAATAATAATCTCATGTTTCAGTCACTCTGTCTGTCTCTGCCTTCTATCTAAATTAGTCGCCCTCTTCTTATTGGTGTATCTATAGGTCTTCTTTGTATATAACCAAATTTCTCCCTCTCTGTTTCTACCTTCTATCTAAATTTCTCCCTCACATTTTGGTCAGTAACCATATCTTTTAGTTACTCCTATCATTCATCTTAACTTCTTCATTTCCACTACATGAATTCGTCATTCCTGTCTATTTTTTAATGCTTAACACTTGGCACCATATAAAATAGTTGGCTTAATAACTCTTATATTAAATTTTCTCTTGTAATTTTTTTGTTACTCTTTGATCACATAAAACACCATTAGCATTTTAAAATTGGTTTTGAAGTGTGGTCATTATGAAATTAATACTGTCATATAGTATTTTCAATAAATGGTTACCTCTTTGCTACCTTGTAGCATATGAAAATAGCATTTTCAGTAAATTGAATTATTATTTGCAATTCTAAGTTTTTAAAAGGGTCCCGTGTAGCCTCATTACTAGGGTAAAATGGTCAATAATGAGCTTGAAATTCAAAGCAACTTCTATGCATTGTCGTGAGCCATTTTTTGTTACCTATTTAGGTTTGAATTTTGCTTTATGGATTTACATCAGCCGCTCCATAGGTGAATAAAAATTCCTAAATATTTACCAAAATCAAATTTGGTGGTTCATTTTTGTACTGTCAAAGTGCAGCTATTTTGTTCTTTACATATTCAGCCAGTATTTTGCTCCATCCACTTGCAGCTAAAGTTAGACTGCTCTGTTGAGTGCCTGCAGTTGTAGTGCAGTTGGATTTGTGTCAGGGTTCATATGCTTGGAGTTCCACTGCAATCACTTGTGTATGAACTTTTTGTAGCTTGTGTTAATGTGTGAAATAGAACTTCTGGTTTAATTTCAGGCAAGAGCTCTTATTTCAAAGTTGACCGAGGAGAAGGCTACTGCAATTCAACAAAGTGACAGGCTTCGTCAGGAACTGGTGAGAGATTGATCCAAATGTACACCTTATGCCATTCGAATTTGAAATTGGCAACCACTCTTCAACTTGTTTCTTTCTTTCTGTGACCATTTGCAACTTGGAAATGATCAGCAAATCCTTGTCTTCGGCACATAGAGCCGCGCACAGATTTTTTTTTCTTCCAAATGTGTGATGCTAGCGAGGTTTAATGAAGAAAAACTAAAACCCGCTTTCGTATCACATCTTGTACATCAATTTCTAGACTAGAATTTCATCTGAAACTTCGATATGAATTATTGAAAAATCTAAAACTTAGAAATGATGAATGGATTATTCAATGTGAAAATATAAAAAATTAAAGTACATCCGTCCCATCCACATTGTCACATACATGGTAATAAGAGTGACTTTGATTTTTTGAGCCTTAGTTTACACATTCCCAAGTTTCGGATTGTTTGTATGTTGTGTGTGTATATATATATATATTGTAATTGGAGAATTAATTTTGCAAACTTGTGATTGCAAAGTTATGAGCAAAGACGAGAGGAATGGGAGTGACACCCAATGGCCAATATTCAGACTGACCATTAAAAAAAGAAAAATAACCCATTTAAATTTGGTATTAGGGCCCACGGCCAGCATGGTTAAAGGCCTGATTTGAAAAGAAAAAAACAAAATTGGACCAGATAGCGTCAAAGAGATAATTACATCGTATCGTTACATAGATTTAAAAAAAAAAAAAAAAAACCCTTCGTCGAAGACAAATAATACTGATTAGTGACTAATCTGTACAAGATGAATAATTATTAAGAATATACATTTTTCTAACTTAGATGGCTTCTTTAGCTAAAATTTGTTTTAATTTCAATATATGTATATTTAATTTCTCTCAAATTAAAAAGAGTTAAATACTATAAAAAAATTCTGTGTACATGAACTTATAAGTATAAGATAAACTAGCTAGTAATGCGTATTACTGCTATTAAATGGTGTCTTTTTGTTTCAAATGGTTAGTAAGCAATTTAAGCGTTAAACTAACTGAAAGAACAACATACATATACGTAGTTGAAAATAATAATTAAAAAAAGGTAAAGAAGAAAACGTAGAGTAAATAATAGCATCTCAACAATAGTCCCCATTGATTTTTTGAGTAGCGAAATGCCAAACTTAGCTGCACCGCCTTGATGTCTACAACAATAGGTAATTTCATGCCATCTTTAGGAACCATGAATGACAGAGAAATTTTCACGAACATAACAGCAGGAGCCTTAGGCATGTATTAATAATAGTACTCTCTGAAAATTTATTGAATAATGCTTGCCTCAGGTCATATGAGGAGTTTCTTTTCAAATGCGATGTGGCTTAACCAAATGTTAACATATATCTCAAATATATAAATAATAAAAAAATATAAATAAAAATCAATTTTAAGGAATGAACTCGAACCGTTTCCAGATTTTCTCTCTCTCTTTCCCAACTAATCTTCGTGTCCATTTTTATCTCTCATACACACACACACACACGGGCACGGGCACATCATATATATATATATATATACACAACACATCATATATATATGTATGTGTATATATATACACACACGAGCATATCAATTTTTAATGAATAAATTGGGTCTAAAGAACTAAGAACCAGACATTTTTTCAATTACTTGGGGTCGGCTATATGAATCTTATGTTTTCATTCCGCCCTATTTAAGGTCATATCCTCAGTCAATCCACATACTATCATATATTTCTTTACTAAGGGCCCGTTTGGTAACCGTTTATGTTTAGTGTTTATTGTTTATAAAAACAAATTTTTAGAATAAACATGTTTGATAATTTTTGTTTTGTTTATAAATTGTCTAAACGTTTTTAAAACAACACTGTTCATAAGCCTTCAAATCCTAAACACCAAAATGATGTTTATTGTTTATGTTTATTAAAAAAAAAAACTTTTTTTTCTTTTTTATCTAAAATGGTTATTATATTATTTTAATTAAAAATTGAAACTAAAAGTGAGAAAATGAAAAGAAAAAAATTATAAAGACTATTATTTGATACAACGATCAAAGTATTAGAATTATCAAGTGTGGAGAATTAAAGAGTATCAATTGCCTTAAGAAAAAAATATTGGATACAATATGAATAATTACTAATATACTTGATAATAAGAAATAGTTACTTAGGGGCACCCATGCTAAAAAAAAAAATATTAAAATAAGTCAAACGTTTTTTCGTTATCAAACAACACTCATGTTTATAAATAAACAAAATCGTAACATAAACACTGTTTATATAAACACTTAAACAATAAACACTAAACATAAACGGTTACCAAACGGGCCCTAACTCTACTCATGTTAGCTTTGGTCTTCCTCTTCTCCTAGCATTACCCTCAATTTGACCTATGTCACTTTTTCTGACCGGCTCAGTTAAAGGTTTTCTTTGCACATGTTCAAACTATCTTAACCAATTTTTTCTTGTTTTATCTCCAATTGGTGCTACTCCAACCATCTCCTGAATGTGTTCATTTCTAATTATATCCTTTCTAGTCTTTTCGCACATCCATCTCAACATTCGCATTTCTGCAACACCCACTTTATATAAATGTTGTTGTCTAGCTGCCCAACATTCGATACCATAAAGTATGGTTGGTCTAATAGTTGTTCGATAGAACTTTTCTTTCAATCGTAAGAGGATATGTCTATCCCACAATATACTAGATGCACAACGCCATTTAACCCATCTTGCATTGATTCTATGATTAATACCATCTCCATTTCTTTAAATCTCTTTATTTATTTTATGGTGTTTACTTTTACAAAACTGTATGATAGAATAATATTTGAGAAGTTGCATTATGTATGGAGAGAGGGGAGAGGGAGAATCACGTTGAAATAAATTTTAGCAATTTTTTAATTTAAGACGTGTGTTATATTGTGGTTATGTTACATCACCTTGCATAAGGAAGTTCCTTCTGATATGGCTTGAGGCAAATATTTTTCAAATTTAATTCACTTCATATCCTATGTTTTCTATTCTCTCAAAGTCTCTTGGTATTTTTGAACTCTTATATATTTGTTAGTATTTTGTTTTCAAGCTAAAAAATAATAAGAGACTTTCTACTTGGTATCATAACTTCTGAAGTAGCAAACGAGAAATAAACAACACTTCGAGATCTCCACCTAGATCTTCTTGACTTGGTCCATCCGTGGTGAAAGTTCGAAGTATGCTTCCAAAAAGAAATCTTTCGAAGAGGGACCATGATTCGTGTGTGAGTGTGACTCAAAAATATATCAATTAAAAATTTTCACACTTCGCGATAGAACGAATTCTATCGAAAGGGGTATCGTACCTCAGGGATTATGGTCTGATGAGTTGGAATACGGAATTAATTCTAATTAATTTTAAGAAAAGAATTCTGATTTTTAAACTAAACTAATTAAAAAGTAAAATAAAATAAATCAAAGATAAATAGATAATGAAGATAATATGAGAGAAATCTAGGGTGTTTGACTTCACCACTAACTCCACAATCAATGGTCAATTGAATCAACTATAGGGGAATTACATTATGCATAAGTGGTGTTGGTGGCTACAAGCTCACCTTCATCCGTCAAGAAGATAACATATGATTAAGGCTAAGCCATGGACTATCTTCGATTGGCATGAGCCATCTGCCTAACTACTCTAATCTAGGGTGCAGTATGGTTCATCTTCTCTAGGCATAATCCATCAAAGCTCATAACAATATATTCAGTGATTACCATTGTGTAATAATCTCTCTCATGATCACATAAAACAAGAGAGATTGAGTTCAATAACAACAACTAAATATCTAAGACAAGATAAGAAATCATTGAGATTGAATTTACAAGACTTTTATTGCTCAATTCTATAATAAGAATCCTCTGAATTACACAATCTATGCATGTATATAAAGGTCCCCAATAATTAAAACAATCAAACCATTGATGCTTTGTTAGGGCTACATCAAAACCCTAGTGGATGAACTAGCCGCTCATGGTAGAAGAAGAAGCTTCAACTGTTGAGGAAGAAGACATCATCTTTCCGAATTCTGCGTATGACTTTGTTCTCCAATGGCTCTGCAATATGTTTCTGTTCTCTTCTCAGCCCTCTCAGATTCTCCAATCTCTCTCTGTAAGCTCTCTACTCCCTCAACTCAGCCTCCAAGTCTTCACTTTATTCCCCAAGAGAATACACCAAAGTCCTAAACCAATTAGGAGTAAATTAGGGTTTCCCGCAGCACTAATCAGGTGGGTTTTTCCTGCTGACTTCGGCCCAACTTTTGACCCACTAGAAGTTCGATTTACAGAATTTTCGTGAAATATAAAAGTGTGCAGAATCAAATTTCGTTCAACCCTCCGCGAGAATTATGTCGATTTGAGGCTCAGAAATAAGACTTCTGGTCCATTTTCCAAAACGGGATTAAGACTGTATTATGCGCAGATTTGGGCTTCAGGCCCGAAACTTTCTTAAGCAGTTGTAATTCCCTTGGACCTCTTTCTTGGGCTGATTTGAGTTGAAATAAATGGTTGAGTGAATCTCCTTGATGTAGGCTTCATCTCACCATCTTGGATGTCTTCTTTAAAAGCCCAAAAGCTTGGTTTTAACTGAAATAATCCTTAAGGCCCTGAAAATACATAAAACACTAAAACAAAGTAAAATCACAAAATAATCTATCACTAAGAGAATAAAATACATAAGTTAAGAGGCTAGAATGCGTAACATTCAACGCCGATGATTTGAGGAATGGAAACTCCCAGTCACTTGCACTGTCTGGTCCTTTCAGGATAAAAACCGCTGGTATAAAGAATTATCCATCAGTTCATTAGTCTATAAATGACATGAGATACAAGTAGCTGGAGGCTTAGGCTGGGATGTCCCTCCCCTTCAAGTAAGGTAGGTGACAAGACATTTAATGTGGTGGGTGGAGGATAAGGCATTTAATACAATAGGTGAGTAGAGGGTGTTGGGATTGCTTCACTCTGGAGGAGATCACCTCTCTTCCTTCTCTAGTGCTAGGCCAAAGAGTGACACCGCGCTCCATCGAACAGCGATGGCGTCCCTTTGACGTTCCTTGAACCCCAGCCGCCGAACCAATACTTCCTAGGGTCCCATGATGAGGATGTTGTTTCGCGGTCATGCCCCCCAGACCGCGGGGCTTTACCTCATTCCTCGAGTGATCGAGGGCCTTTAATCCATCTTTGAGGTTTATCCGTAGAGAGGAACTCCTCTGAGTAACTGAGGTTTATCCGTAGAGGGTAACTCCTCTGAGTAACCGAGGTTTATCCGTAGAGAGGAACTACTCGGAGTGAGGTTTATCCGTAGAGAGGAACTCCTCTGAGTAACCGAGGTTTATCCGTAGAGAGGAACTACTCGGAGTGAGATTTATCCGTAGAGAGGAACTCCTCTGAGTAATCGAGGTTTATCCGTAGAGAGGAACTCCTCTGAGTAACCGAGGTTTATCCGTAGAGAGGAACTACTCGGAGTGAGGTTTATCCGTAGAGAGGAACTCCTCTGAGTAACCGAGGTTTATCCGTAGAGAGGAACTACTCGGAGTGAGATTTATCCGTAGAGAGGAACTCCTCTGAGTAATCGAGGTTTATCCGTAGAGAGGAACTCCTCTGAGTAACCGAGTTTTATCCGTAGAGAGGAACTACTCGGAGCGACTGAGGTTTATCCGTAGAGAGGAACTCCTCTGAGTAACCGAGGTTTATCCGTAGAGAGGAACTACTCGGAGCGATCGAGGTTATCCGTAGGGAGGAACTCCTCTGAGTAACCAAGTTTTATTCATAGAGAGGAACTACTCGGAGTGAGATTTATCCGTAAAAAGGAACTCCTCTGAGTATTTCCTCTCTACAGATAAACCTCGGTTACTCAGAGGAGTTCCCCTCTACGGATAAACCTCACTCCGAGTAGTTCCTCTCTACGGATAAACCTCGGTTACTCAGAGGAGTTCTTCTCTACGGATAAACCTCAAAGATGGATTAAAGGCCCTCGATGACTCGAGAAATGAGGTAAAGCCTCGCTGTCTGGGGTGCATGACTGCGGAGCAACATCCTCATCATGGGACCCTAGGAAATATTGGTTCGGCGGCTGGGGTTCAAGGAACGTCAAAGGGACGCAATCGCTGTTCGATGGAGCGCGGTGTCACTTTTTGGCCTGACACTAGGGAAGGAAGAGAGGTGATCTCCTCCAGAGTGAAGCAATCCCAACACCCTCTACTCACCTATTGTATTAAATGCCTTATCCTCCACCCACCACATTAAATGCCTTGTCACCTACCTTATTTGAAGGGGAGGGACATCCCAGCCTGAGCCTCCAGCTACTTGTATCTCATGTCATTTATAGACTAATGAACTGATAGATAATTCTTTATACCAGCGGTTTTTATCCTGAAAGGACCTAGTATAAATAGTCAAGTTCATTTATCATGGAGGGGGGGGGGGGGGAACACCTACCTGAGAGACCCTTCAACACTTACAACCCTCATCCTCTTCACTCTAAAGGAGATCACAAGAGTTGTCCCCATTCTCTTCCTTGAGCCCTCAAAGGGCCCCTTGAGTGATAGCTTGGACTTCCACCTAGGCCTCTACTTGCTGGTGGCTCTGTTGTAGTTAAAGTGTTTTCCTCATTCTCTAGAACCTACATCTACAGTAAGCACTTGCAAGAACTTGCACAAACCATCTAAATCTCCGGTGTAATATTTATAAAACTAGGTTATATCTACCTAATCACACCTCATTGATTTTAAAATACTCATACTTACTGAAAAATACTCCCCGCTATTAATAATCTTGAACACCCTAAAGTTGAAATACTACTAAAAATACACTAGAAGCTTATATATTATTATGACATATATATATATATATATATATATATATATATATATATATATATATAGTTAGAGCATTAGACAACTAGAATAAATTAAGAAGTAATATTGAGTTGGCCAAACTCAATTTACAAGGACAATCAACTTATCGAGTTGGGAGTTCTAGATTGTAGTTACAAGTTCTATACATGAAAAAAGAGAAGTGAAGAATGGAATTGATTTTTGTTTTTCTATCTAGTTGATTCGTATATGGTCCTATTGGAACACATGTTGTGATGATTTTTGCTGGCTTGTTGCTTTAGCTTCTTTGATGTTTACGAAATCGGTCACCTTTCGAGATTTAAATATTTTTATATTATGTGAAAGTCGAATACAAAATGTTAAAATTTAACTCAAAAAAGTTCTGAATTGAAATTTTAGCTTTTCACATATAGCACGATAACAATCAATCTCGCAATAGCAAACTATTCAAGGGAGGTGAATTTTTGTCCTCAAGTCACTACGGTTACCATGCAAAAAGTCATTAAATTTATCAAATTGACAGAGGTCCATTAATTCTTTTTCCTTTTTTCCTCCCGGGTAAGGATCCATTAATTCTGGCAAGTCATAATCATAACCCGGTTTAAATTTGGTCTGAGGGCCCACGGGCAACCCTATTAGTCTGACCTATATGGGCATTGGTCTACGATAATTGACACCTGATCTGGCCTGGGTCATACATTTGGCCGCTGTACCTGGGCTATGGACCAGCCTGTTAAAAAAAACAAATGGACCTCAGAATCCCAGATAGAGATCATTACTTCGTATTGTCTCAGATTAAAAAAACCTTTGTCTAAGAAGGGAACATAAAACTACCAGATTTGATGCTTTAGAGAGTTGTCTTTTCCTCCTATAGAATTTTCGGTCATCATGCAGATTTGAGTATGAAAATAATCACTTTCTCAAATGCAGCTGATCATTGTTTAGAGGTGCAACTTGAACCTAACTCGATCTCAGTTCGATTTTTTACGAATTTGAATAACTATTTTTACAATTAAGGTTGAGTTTGGATTGAAAAACCTCAACCCGAACTTAATTAGGGTTAGACTTGGGTTGAGGTGCCAATAACCTAAGCCCAACCCGAACCCCATCCTGAATTGTAATATTATTTTTATGTATATTTTTTATTTTAAATATATTATATATAATATTCAAATTAAGAAAAGCCTTTTCTTTTCAACTTTCTTTATTTAAATATTAATTTATTATATATTAACACGATAATTAATTACCTACAAATTTGTTTGTAATTTTTTTAAAATTTGCATTAAGTTCTTAATTTTTTGTGTGTTTAGGAGTAATCTAATATGAAACTTATTAAAGATCACTTTAAATTTTCAACATGGAGATTGGTGATATAGATAACCCGAATTAATCCGACTTTCTAATCCGAAATCTCAACTCGAGTTTAAAAATTTAAGTATGGGTTGGGATAAGGTTAAGTAGTTAGGGTTAGAAGTAAGGTTAGGTTTGAATTGGGGTTGAACATTTCATATGTAAGGTTGAACCCGAATTGTATCTCTAATCCGCTCAACCTGTCCGAGTTGCAGCCCTATCATTATCTTCAGCATCCGTGTAAGTGCGACATACACTATAATATATTTTGAAACTTTATATCGCCCAACGAGGGAATGGAAATTCTCAATTCCTTCTTGTCCATGTTGTCATAAGCAAAATCTTGCATTAGCTAAAGAAAATGTTTTCTTTAGCATTCTCTTCTCCTTTTGCAAGCCTTCCTATAACAAAAAAAAAAAATTGCCTTGTGGAAATTGAGGGCAGAACAAGTTGGTTTTTGACATGGAGATGTAATGGGCTAATCCATGTGATGGTAACTGATAAATTATATATTGATTATTGAGGCATACATGGTAGCATACTCATCACCATTAACTATGACATACCACCATCCTTAAGGAGGTTAACTTATTCCGTTATGTTTTGCACCTTTATCTTGTTCGACTATCACTGTGGATAATAAAAGCTCATGCTTATTAATCATAAAGTTAATGTGCAAAAAATACTTCTCTGTGTAAATACTTTCTTGCTGTTCGTAATTTTTTTTATATTTTTCGATGTGTAAATAAAGACAAATCTTTAATTTGATAGAAATTAGACAATAAAATGATTAAAGTATCCTTACTTTATAGAGAAAAAAAAAAAGCAAAATATTAAATGACAAAAGGGTACTTTTGAATTTTTAAAAAAGTTTGATATCATCAACCACTAATTTTCAATTAGATGACAATTTGTTTTAAATTTTAAAATTATAGAAATTTATATGCACATACCCAATAACAGTAATATATCTTGTATATTTTTTATGCAACGGAAAATTTCTTTACACTTTACCCTAATCATAATAATACCTCATTCTCTTTACTCAGTCTCTCATTATTGTGCTGTTCAATTTTATTATTATTTTTCGATGTTTGGCAGAGGAAAATAAAATAAAAGGAAGGGAAGAGAGGGTCTTTTCACTATTATTTATCATATCTCTTTGTTCTAAAAGAGTAAGAAAAAGTAAGATGATCTTCTTTCTGACATTTTTTATAGGTAAAATTATGTGCACACGCTCATTTTTATTTTACTAAAGAATTCAACTCTTTAAGTAACATTGACACGAAAAGCAGACAAGAATATTATACAGATACGTAAACATATATTTTAAAAAACTTAAGCATAAATACGACACAGACACACGTATGTATAAATATAAATTTTTATTTATATACTTGAATAAAATTATTACAATACTATAATTCAATTCTATTTTCTATACTAAGAATTACTCCCGCACAATATAAAAGTCGAAGTTATGTAATTATTATAATGATTGTTATGTCATATTATATGCCACTGTCCACTACTTTTTCATTATAATTATAATTTTATTCTCTATGAAAATATATCATTATATACTTTACATGGTAAAAAAAAATAGAGTTGAACACTTTAACATGTGTTCATATTATTTCCAATATGATTACTCTAAATGGCTTGGTTTATGTATTTAAGACTCGTGTAAGGGATCTCCCATAAGTATTGTGGGACAAATGTTTGGAAAATGCTAATAAAGTGTTCGAAATTGTTGACTAAATGTCCAAAGTATTTAAATATATTGGAGTAATAATAAGTATACTGAAAATTATCACCGACTTTAAAACTGAATCACTCTCATCTTTAGAAAATGTAAGTAAAATCTACACTTTAACAATTCAATAAATGAACATCATCTTTATTATATATTCGGTGATAACTTTTCACTTTATAAATTATTATTTAATATAATTTTAAATTATATATATATAGATACATACATAAAATGTCAGAATACGTGTTCAAAGGGTATTTGTGAAGTGATGGCGTCCAACAATACGTAATACCTTTTATTCTGTCCAATCAAAGACACAAGGATTGCTTCTTACTTATTTACAATCGTTTGGTAAAGGCTGCTTCAAAATGCAGTAATGTACGTTTGTTGGATAAACTTTTTGACAAAAAAAAAAAATCATCCTCAAACTCAAAGAGATCAAATAGCATTAAGTGGGGAATAAAAAAGCCCTTTCGGTTGCTTTCTTTATTGCATTGCTTCTCTATCGAGGTTTCTAACCCAGCCAAACCGACAATATATAATAAGAAACATAAGTTTCATCTACAAATTCAGATTTACGATCTCCAATTGGTCCAACGGTGCTTATATATATATATATATATATAAAATGTTAGATCATCTACCTACCCGATCTCCACTGTGAATAGATAAAAACAAGTTGCATACGTACATCAATACACTCTATTATGAGGTTATATATATAAATATATATACACGCACATGCACATTTATGTACTGTTTAATGGTGTAGGTGATGAACTGTTGGGAAGGAATTGTAGTTGGTTTTGTATAGCCATTGTTGATGTGGACCTGTGGTGGTTCTCTTTGTTGCCTGTTTCATGAATCCTAGAAATTAAGAGACATAAAAAATGCTAATTTTGACTTTAACTAAAAATTATGCACGTTTAGATCATGTAAAGGAAAATCTTATAAATTTTTTCTATACCTTTATATATATTTTGGCTTCCTAACATTAAAATTTATTTCATTTTAAAAATAATATAATATATATAATTTAATTAATTTATTACATTCTGATATATTTTGAAAAAAACAATTTGAAAAATATTCCACCTTCCAAAATAGAAGTTTTTTTTTTTTTAACTCACTAAAATAAAAAAGTTAAGAATTCAAGCTTCCATAAGATAAAAAAAAAATTAAAAAATATTTCACTATCATTCAATTCTGACATCATTCTATGATTGGATTGAAAGATGAAGTATTGAAATTTATAAGTGACATTGTATATCAATATTATTCTTTATTTAAAAAAACAATCAGATGAAATAATTGGTCTAAGTCAGTGTCCATGCCCAGGTATGTTGAACCTCTTCTGCAAAAATGATTTTTGACCGTATAAAATTAATTAATATCATTTTTCTTATTTAAATCTAATATAGCTGTTTGGAAAAAAAATTAATTTACATTAATTACCGCCTGACCACCTTGAAATTAGTTGTCACAGGCTCACAATTAATAGACTTCATTTCATGGACAACCAAACATGATATGTAAATGACGTGGCGTAACCGTTGCTGAATATCTCATCTTCCATTTTCGTCGTTCGGCTGTGCACATGACGTTATACAAAACTAGCGCACAGAGAATCAAAAATTTGTATTAACAGTAACACCACTAACTCATAAATTTCTCTCTTTTCATTCCCAAAGCTCTCACATCGTTTTCTCGGTTTTACGTTGTTGTCAGAAAACACTTTCAAAAAGCAGAAACACAAAATATAAAAAACTTGCCTTTTTCTCTTCAGATATTTCCGGATCTCCCTCAAATCTGCATTCTCAAAACAAAAAAAACCACTTTTAAAGTTTCATTCATCTCTGTCCCGAAGACATTGCTTCGAAAAATGAGTACAGGCGAGCTTCTCAACATCGAACCTCTCGAGCTCAAATTCGCCTGTGAGTCCCTCGCGATCTCATAATCGATCTATATTTTTATTTTATTTTTCATTTTCTAGGGTTTCTTTGTTCCCATTGTTATTGTTTTGATATTTTTATAATTTGTGTGTTTTGATTAGTTGAGCTCAAGAAGCAGATCTCTTGTTCGCTTCAATTGTCAAATAAGACTGAGAAACACGTTGCATTCAAGGTAAGTACCACAATTGTTTCGATAAATCAGTACTCTGATATTTGTGATATAAATGCCCGAACAATGCTATGGAATTGAAATGTAAATTAGATTTCTTTGTGCATGATTGAGACATTTGGACCTCGAATTGTTTATGCTAAGCTGAATTACAATTTGCAACAAATACGAGAGGGAAATTGTTAATTCGACAAACAGCAGATATGGTTGCATCCGTAGTCCCCTAACTCACACATTTGGGGATTTGGTGCAGACATTATGGTTGGGGAAATAGTAGACCTTTTCGTGAGAATTGTATTTTTTGTTTGATATATATAAATCAGACATTGTATATGTTTAGGTGAAGACGACAAACCCGAAGAAGTATTGTGTTCGACCGAACACTGGGATTGTTTTGCCGCGATCAACATGCGATGTCATAGGTGCTTTTTCTAATCACTTTGGTATCATTTTTATTCTTCAACTGTTTGGTTGCTGAAAAGGCTATATAAAAGGAAAAGAAAATCAAATTTTGAATGTTATACATATGTATATGTGAATATATTGTTTCTTCCCGGAGAAAAAGAAGTGGTTCAATCAATGAAGTCCTACTTTTTTTTTCAGAATTGTTAAATGGATTTTTTACCCTTCCACTTCTAAATAGTAAAATTTAGACTTGGCATTAATCTGTTTTCTTTTCCTGCATTTTCTTTGCAACCAAACAGAGCATCATTGTTATTCTTATCTTTAGTTTATCAATTTCTATCTTTTTGATTAAGTTACCATGCAAGCACAAAAGGAGGTGCCTCCTGACATGCAATGCAAGGACAAGTTTCTTCTCCAAAGCGTGGTAGCTAGCCCCAGTACAACCCCAAAGGACATTACCCCAGAAATGGTATTTATATGAAGGGTTGTCTTATTTACTGTGAGATAATTATGAATAACTATGGGTGGCTTATGGCCCTATCACCAATTTTAGCTTTTGATGCTCTGATTTTGACTTTTCATGCTCTCACATGTGGGGTGCAAGAAGCTAAAAGTGAAGTTCCAATGTTTTTGCCCTTGATATATGAAGATTATAATATATGAACTGGTATGCTTTATAGTTTAATAAGGAAGCTGGGCATGTTGTCGAGGAGTGCAAATTGAGAGTGATTTATGTTTCTCCACCCCAACCGCCATCGCCAGTTGCAGAGGGATCAGAAGAAGGTTCTTCACCAAGGGCATCCTTGACGGACAATGGGAATCTGATTGGTTCTGAGGTTGCTTCTTTAAGCTTCTGGGATATTTAATTTTCTCTCTTTTTTTTAAGTTTTCTCGATCAGTATTCATTTTCCACAAATAATAAATACAAAAGATATGATCATGTGATTTAACCGAGACTATGGCCTTGGATAGAGTGGCAGGGAAACATAGGATGAACCTAAGTATTTGAGAAAATTCTTTTTGAGTTGAGTTGAATAAATAAACACAAAGAATCAAAGATATTGATTGCACACTTTTTGTTGATACTTGTAGGTTACGAAAGCATTTGTTGAGGCTCATGACAAATCTTTAGAGGTGAAACTCTCTCTCTCTCTCTCCGCATATCTGAATTAGTTAGACATGCCTTTTTTTATGTTCAATTAGTTATTAAACTAGGATAACATCCGTAGTAGTCAACTTTGTGTTCTTGTTGTTCATATCAATCTAGAAGCTTGTAGCATGCTTTATTCTAGCTTAGAAATCTGTATTTTTATTATGATAGGGAAAAGTATTTCTTGTAGGATTAGAAAGATATGCTGCTTTTTTATCAGCCTTTACTGTCAGACTACATGCTAGCAAGAGCATTTGAAAAGAGCATCATCATTATCCTTGCCTTACCCCATATGAATAAGATTGACCACATATTTTCTCCTTTTTCATTCTTTTCTATTACAAGCTATATCTCCTACAATATTTAACCTTTTGAAATCATTTCTAAAAATAATCCCATGTTTCGCTCTCTTTGTCTCTACTTTCTATCTAAATTAGTCACTCTCTTCTTGCATCTAGAGGTCTTCTTTGTATATAACCAAATTTCCCCCTCTCTGTATCTACCTTATATCTAAATTTCTCCCTCACATTTTGGTTAGTAAACATATCTTTTCTAGTCACTCCTATAATTCATCTTAACATCTTCATTTCTGCTACATGAATTCATCATTCCTGTTTCTTTTTTGATGCTTAACACTTTGCACCATATAAAATAGTTGGCTTAATAACTATTCTATTAAATTTTCTCTTTTAAATTATTATTTTTTTGTTATTCTTTTATCACATGAAACACCACTAGCATTTTAAAATTGGTTTTGAAGTGTGGTCATTATGAAATTAATACTGTCATATAGTATTTTTAGTAAATGGTTACCTCTTTAATACCTTTTAGCATATGAAAATTGCATTTTCAGAAAATTGAATTATTCTTTGCAATTCTTAGTTTTTAAAAGGGCTCCGTGTAGCCTCATTACTAGAGTAAATAATGAGCTTGAAATTCAAAGCAACTTCTATGCACTGTCGTAAACCATTTTTGTTACCTATTTAGGTTTGAATTTTAATTTATGGATTTAAATCAGCCACTCCAAAGGTGAATACAAATTCCTATGAATTTACCAAAATCAAAATTGGTGGTTCATGTTTGTACTGTCAAAGTGCAGCTATTTTGCTCTATCTTCTTTACATATTCGGCTAGTATTTTGCTCCATCCACTTGCAGCTAAAGTTAGACTACTCTGTTGAGTGCTTGTAGTTCTCGTGCAGTTAGATTTGTGTCAGGGTGCATATACTTGGAGTTCCACTGCAATCGCTATCAATAGCTTGTATATGAACTTTTAGTAGCTTGTGTTAATCTGTGTGAAATAGAACTTCTGGTTTGCTTTCAGGCAAGAGCTCTTATTTCAAAATTGACCGAGGAGAAGGCTACTGCATTTCAACAAAGTAACAGGCTTCGTCAGGAACTGGTGAGGGATTCATATGTGACTTCATTCTATAATATTTTTAGTCTTCTATATTATGATTTTTCTACTAATATCTTGCATTCACGAGTATTTAAGCTGGAATACTTCTAATGTCCTTTATTATGGTATCTTTGTCTCCCCCACCTCACGTCCATCATCATCATCCTTGCCTTTATCCCATATGGATGGGGTCGGCCACATGAATTCTCTTTTTCCATTATTTCCTATTATACACCATGTCTTTTCTTAAATTCAAGGGTAAATTGCATTAAACCCCCCTGAACTTCAAACTTCCCCACTGAACTAACAGAAATGTACACTTAAGGGGACAGCGTTCAACAACTGTTAACAAAGAAACAAAATTACATTTTTCCCCTTAAATTGAAGGACACCGTTTGTAGTGCTATCCAACTTCAGCTGTTGACGTGGCAAATGTAATCCCAATGGCCAATAAAAAATTGACAGGTCAACAAAACCTTATCACAATGCATTCTGTTATTGTCTCGTAAATCTCGCGCCAAACAAACCTTCAACTCTGCAACCTCTACGCTTTCACTCTCCTTACAGAATACATAAACATATATACATTTATATATGATTCTTCTTCTCCCCTGCAACCACCTCCATCCGTCGATGGCCACCGTCTCTTTCTCCCTCTCTCCACTGGCACCAGCATCTACGCCACCATCGCCTCTTTCCACCAGCACTCCTCTCTCTCTCTTTATATATAAAATCTCTAAGTCCTAGCCTTTACTGCATCTGCTGCACCCATCGCCCCCAAAAATTCTCTCTCTGGTTATTCACTTTCTCTCTCTCTCCAATCCACCTCCAACTCTAGCGCCGACAAGTAATTGAATCAAAGAAGAAGAGGAGAGGAAATTGCAAAGCTACACCCTCAAAATGGGTTGATTTGGTTTTGGGTATGGTTCAGATCAGGGGGATGGGTTAGTGTTCGTGCAAGAGCATTTCACTATTTCAGTGCATAACAATGTATTGTTCTGTTAGAAACATTTTCGAATGGAACATATTTAGAAATGATGGACATGGTCTGTTGGTGATTTCATGGATTTTCAAGAATTTCTCTACTCAAAACTTTTTAAGGCCACGTAGTGTAGCAAAGAAGAAAAGAAATGAGAGGATCCATTTTAAAGTTTGCAAGATCTGAGAGTGAGTTCAGAATAATGTTCTCTTGTGAAGAGTTGGCTGTGTAGTTAGTTTTCTTTATCACCTCTACTTTAAAGAACTTGCCCTCTCTTCACTTGTAGTTTTTAGGTGTGCTTAGTGAATACAAAATCTTAAATCTGCTCAGCAATCATATGACATGCATGCAAGTTGATTTGATTTGAGGGGGTTGACATTCTTGTGGATTCCTTTTCTGTTTTTCTTTTATTTTAATTTTGAAAATTATAAAAGTTGACCCAATATCAACTAATAATGAACATTGTGTTCCAAGGTTATTCAGTGGAATGTTGTCTATATCTTTTTTTTTTTTAAAATCATTTGTTTTCTTCACTTAAAGTTACCTCCTCTTCAGTATATGTTTCTTCTTTTAAAGTCAATTCATTTCTTATTAGAAAATGGTCTTAAGATTTGTAGGCATCAGTTTCCAAACAGTGTAGACATTTTTGGATGTTTGATATACTTTCTTGAATTTCCCTGAGTTTCGGATTGGTAAAGAAGAAAAAAATGTTGGAAGGATAGGATAAAATGTTTTTCTTGCCTCAAAGATGTGCTGTTGATATATACTTTGATTGATTTTTGTATATTACTGTTTCCTTTGAACCATGGAGGTGGCTCATCTCTATGAGATTACAATGTGTAGGAACTCTTGAGGCGTGTCAGCAAGAAAAATTCTGGTGGTGCCTCGTTCATGTTTGTCATCATTGTTGGGTTGCTTGGCATCATTTTGGGGTATCTCATGAAGAAAACATAACCATTCATCCGGTATTCATCTTTTGCCTTAAATTTTTCCTTGCAATTTCTCTGTCTACCCAACCATAAAAAAACAATGTAGAAAAGAAAGGAAATTCAAGAGGAGAGGGTAGCATTTTTATTTAGCTTTGGGGCATTAGAAAAACTTTTTAGGAGGGATAATGGGTTTTAGTAGTTGTTAAAATCTGCAAATTATTGTATTGGTGACTCACGTTTTGTTAACATGCATTCTTCGGGTAATTTAAAGATTTCTTCTTTGTTTCTCTCGTGGTTCAACACAAGAGATCCTGAAAATGCTTGAAATACTGGGCACTGTGATCTGTGCAGTGAAGTGTTTTTGTGTTTTTTATCTCCCTAATTTGTTGTCATTATCTGAGAATCCTGCTGGACTTTGTCAATCTTACCATATTTGTTATAGCTTGCCAATGTTACAAGTATGATGATCAACAGGTGATTTCTGAAACTCTCATGAAATATAAGGCGGATAAATGTCTTTGAGACTGAAGGATGGACTTTGTCAATCTTACCATATTTGTTATAGCTTGCCAATGTTACTAGTATGATGATCAACAGGTGATTTCTGAAACTCTCATGAAATATAAGGCCGATAAATGTCTCTGAGACTGAAGGATGTGGTTCATTTTGCTTTTCTATTTTCGGACCCAATATTAAGTCTGTTTGTTTTGATGGAAAGAAGTATAAATAAGAAATGTTCCCTCAATTAAGCATTTCCCATGAATTAAACATTTTCTATTTTTCCCCCTTTTATCCCTCTTTTTTCTCCCTTGCTGTCCATGACATATTGGTAGAAGAAGATGCTGTGGGACTTCACGAGAATTAAGGGGAATTTTCCAATATGTATCACAGAACTAAAAACTGAGGAACTCATTGTTGTTGGACATTGAAAAATCCATGACTAATAGTCTATTACCATTTTAAACAGGTAGTATTGTGCTTTTCTAATTCCACAGGCCCATACTTGAGCTTTCCCTTGTGAAGTCAGATATTTTTGGGCTTTTCTTACCCCAGAAAAATATCAAAAAGGATATTATCTTATTGTACAGAATGGGGAATTTTATTTGTTCTTTTCAAACTTTGAGAGGCTTATATATAACACCACTCAACATGTTCTACTATTATGAGACAACTATGGACCTCTTTCTCCTTTTCGCTTAGAACAATATGAACAACAGATTCAGCAACCTCAAGTTTTGGGCAAGTTCTTTTATTTTTTATTTTTATGAAACAATCATAAAAGGAAACCGGAAAATAAGTCCTACAGTTTGCTTTTAGGTTCTGTTCTTCCAAAGGGAGAAAGATCCCAGCTCATATGTTGTTCGACACACTCGATGAATGGAGAAATTATTAGGTAGTACCTGGAATATTCGTTCCGGACTAATCACCACTTGACACACAAAAAGCCAATTTTATTTCAGTTCTGTTTCAATTTTTTTGTTATTTACGTGTCAAGTGATGATTGGGTGAGAATGTCTTGCGGACTACTTAATATTTTATTGGACGGGAACACTGCTTATAAACAAATTGGTTACTTATAGGTTCTGTTTGGCAGAGTTTTTGTTTTGGCTTTTACGCAGAAGCTAAATGAGGAAGCTAGTACCCACCAGCTTCCTTTGAACTCTCCTTTTGGACTTTGAAACTTTTCAGTCTTGTCAATTTAAACATTATTCAAAAATAACTTTTGAACTTGAAAAGTCGAAAATCGTTTTTCAAAAGTCAATTCAAATAGGATCATAATACGAGATCGCGAGTGTGTATTGGGTGCGCGAGTGTGTGTATGTGTGTGTGTATATATATATATATATATATAGGGTTGGGTTGAGGCCAAACTAGTAGAGTCTGTCAACACCCATACAAATTTTGTTTTTGACCAAAAAGCTGAAACTAGTTTTTTAGAGCTGTCACTTGCATATATTTCTCTATTTTATTAAGGTTAATTCTTTAATATCATATGAAGATTGCTTTGGACATTCGATTGTCCAACGTTAAACAGTGTGATCAGGTCCCACTAAATCTCACTAAATCAAATAATTTTCAAATGGTATGTGAATTTTTTATTTTTTTATTTTGCCTTTAATGAAGTTTAGAAAATAGAAGTCATAGGGAAGAGAGATTTTTTCTTTTCTTTTTTATCTAAGAGAAAATTTCATTAAAACTGAGAAGGAAAACATTCAGAGAGTAAAACCTTCAACAACCACGAAGACCAAATGCTCCAAACAAAATCACCAGACTTGACTGACAAAGCATGCTTACTTAATGCATAAGCAACCGAGTTACCCGACCTAAGAGTCCACGAGAGGGAGGCAGCAGGACAATCCTACAACAGAGAGATGTCTTCAAAGAGAACCACCAAGGCTTCATTCGTTGGTAACAGTTTCATCACTATTTTCCAGTCACCTTTAATAACAACATTATGGTATTTCCACCACTTCAGAAGCTTCAAAACTTCTCTTAGGATGAGGCCTTCAACAACAGTTGGATTGTGAACATGGTTACAAAACAATTTGGCAACTTTAACCGGATGGCCAAGAGAATTTCTCAAAATTAAACCTCCACCACACGTTTTGTCCATTGCATTATATGATGTATCAAAATTTAATTTAAGCGAGCCAAACTCCGGAGCAATCCACACTTTTGGGATAGGAGGGATAACCTCATAAGGCAATAAACACAAATTCATCTGCATACTCACTTCCTTAAATTCATGAAAATCCTTGATTGCCTTATGACAGATGTTATCAAGATTCCAAACTTTGTTGTTGAAAATAACATTGTTCCTGCTCTTCCAAATGACCTAATAGATAAACGAAGCAAGACTGATGTAATCTTCAGAATCATCATTGGAGTTCCAAATTTCAATGAGACTGTGCCAATGCTTCTACCATAAAATGGGCTGACTGCCGCTGAAATCCAAGTTCAAAGGGCTTAATTTTCATACCTTGCACTCAGCCGGACATAAACAAAGCATGTGATCAATGGTTTCGTCAGCGTTTCCACAAATCTAACAAGAAGCTTCATCAGTTGCTCTTCTAGAAATTAATTGTTTGAAGATTGGAATCCTTTCATGAAGGCATTGCCAGAGAAAAAATTGAACTTTCCGATAAGTTTTGATCTTCCATACTCCTTTCCACATTTTGGTTCTTTCGGCCTCGAAACTATAACCTTCTTCATTTGAGGGTGGAGCGTTGCAAGAAATTAATGAAAGGGCAAGGTAGTAGGCGCTCTTAACAGAAAATTCTCCATTGACAGTCATCCCCCAGATCTTGCAATCTAAGCCACCAAATTCTTTTAAAGGAATTTGAAGGATAAGGTTGTTATCTCGTTGATTGAAGAGTTGAGAAACTAGCTCTGTATTCCAAGAGTGAGAGGAATGGTTAATAAGGTCTGCAACTGATTAAATTTTAGAATCAATTTTCAAAGTTGAGACTATGAAACAAGATTTGTTAGGCAACCAATTGTCAGTCTAACAGTTAATTGCGTGACCCTCCCCCATTTTCCATTATGAACCCCACGAAATAACTTCCTTTGCCACTTGGATACTTTTCCACACCTATGACGCATGAGGCTTAACAACATCTTGACAAAAGGCTTGTGCTCTAACTAATAAATAAGTCGAAAAAGAAATTGTATCTTTATTCAATTAACTTGTAAACTCGATCTATTACTATTTTTCTTAGTTATGTTAAAATTGTACTACACATTTGGCGCTATTTTCTAAATTCACACTTAACCAACATAGATTAAGAGATTCATAATTTAAGATAGGGTAAATTATACTGACCTCCCTTGAGGTTTGGCCTAATTACACTCGGTATCAAACTAATGAATTTTGTTACAATGACTTCCCCTGAGGTTTGTTCTATTAAACAACGACTCCCTTTATCCAAAATTCTATTAGTTTTGTCAAAAAATTTAGGATAAATTACATTGACCTCTCCTGAAGTTTGGCCTAATTACACCCGATATCAAACTAATTGATTTTGTTACAATTAATTACCTCCCTTGTAACAAAAATGAACTAACCGACATTAACTTTTGGGTTGTGCACGATGGTTGTGGTGACTCATGGTGGCTCGGCTAGTGGTGGTTCACGGTATGACAGCCGTGAGTGGTGGAACTGGTCTGTGGCATGGCGGTGGTCAGGGTGTGGTGATGATGGTACACACACATATATAATAATATTTACTATATATATAACATAGTAAATATTATTATATTAGATGGATAAAAGTGTCATTATATATATAAATATTTTAATTTTTATATCAATATAATATTAAGGGTATAATAGACATTTTACAAAAAAGTTAACGTCGGTTAGTTCATTTCTGTTATAGGGGAGTTTATTGTAATAAAATCAATTAGTTTGATGTCGAGTGTAATTAAGCCAAACCTCAGGGGAGATTAGTGTAATTTATCCTAATATTTTTTTGACAAAATAACAGAATTTTGGACGGAGGGGGTCTTTGTCTAACGGAGCAAACCTCAGGAGAAGTCATTGTAACAAAATTTATTAGTTTAATACTGGGTATAATTAGTCCAAACTTCAGAAAAAGTCAATGTAATTTACTATTTAAAATAATGTTATAGGATTGAGACTCCAACATATGTTTGTAAGGGTGCCAAGAATCAAACTATTTATTTGTATTGTATTATTTTCTTAAGTAATATGAATTTATATATAAAGTTTTAGAAGCTTTATAACTATTTATTATTGATAAAGAATGTACTTAAAAAAAATGAACTAATTAAAAAAAGGAAATATAAAATCATATGTCTCGCTAACTCATGAGATGACTTTTGATTATACCCAAGTAAAGACTGAAGATGAAACACAAATTTCTAAGGCTACTAGCGCTAAAACAATCTCTAAGAGCACCAGCAACGGATTTGCCAGATTTTTGTCTGGCGAACCAAAAGTTAGTATGGCGAACCAAAAGTTAGTATTGTTAAACACTGGAATAGCTAAAAAAATGGACCCTGTTGCTTCGCCGGATTGAGCGAAGTATCAAGCGAACCAAATGTATTATTTTATTATTATTTTTGTTTTACTTTTATAGATATACGTGTCATGTATGTATATATTATATGTATCATTTACTTAAATCTCAATAACTTTCACTACAAATTGAATTTTTTGATGAAACAAATTCGGTTAGAAAGATAATTTCGAGAGTTTTAATTTGAGTACAATATAGCCTATTTTTTGACTTAAAACGAAAAAATTATAAATTTTTAAGTTAAAAAAGTATAAAAGAATTTAACATATATATATATATGTATATGTATAAAATTATAGATTAATTTAATTATATAAGATTATTTAATTGTGTGGATAGTGAAAATTTGAAAAACTGTTGTGAAGTTAAAATTTAGAGATTCTAACATGATGTGACGGACTAAAATACTGAAATGGGTGGTTAAAATTCAAATTTGGAGAACCGCGGCCGTAACTCAGTAACTCCTCTCCGTTAAGCAATTTGTTGAATTTAACTACAACAAGGTTGCATACAGTTTCTATGTACTCTAAGGTCCAATTATTAACACCCCAGCGATTTCATGTCCAGAATTTTAAACTTGGTTGAAAACCCATTTGAAGTCCGGAAAGTTTTTTAAAACCTCTCTTTCTCTGTTTCCCTCTCTCTCTCTCTCTCTCTAAAACCAGGTAGTGTCTAAAACCCTCTCTCTACCAGGTAGAGACACTTGGACTAGATAGAAGATTGAGAAAACATGTCCGGAAGAGCGGTCACCGTTTCAAGCTTCATAGCCATGTCCCACCGCCGCCTCACTACCTTTTCTCCCTCCGCCGCTTACTCGTTCAGTACATGCGGTCCCTTCAATTTCAATGGAGATCATACCCAAAACTCCTCGGGTACTAATCATTTTCTCACCTAAGTTTCTGCTCTGTTTCCTTTACAATCAATCTATCTATCTATGTGTGTGTGTATATATATATATATATAAATATGTATATGATTGAGTGTGTGGTTGTAGGAGTACGGAAAAAGAAACCTGATGAGCAGAAGCTGGTGAATGACTTGTGGTTCACTAGGATTGATATGCCAGGTCTAAGCTCAGAGGAGCTCAACATTTGGTTGGACGAGAACAAAAATATAAGGTACAAGGGAAAAGGGAAGGGTCTACGAAGGCTTCATTAAAGGCCTTCCATCGCTCTTGGAAATGGACGAGATCAGGACTGAGTTGAAGCATGGTGTCCTCTGGATTACGACACTGCCACTCAACGAGGAGGGCAAGAGGCTGAGAAGGAAGAATTTGGGGTTTGGGTTTCTATCAATCCTTTGATTTGGTTCCTTTTGGATTTCTGTTTGCTTAATTAATGCATGTGTACGTTTGTTTTTCGATATATGTTGAATATATGCATGAATGTTTTTGAGGTGATTCAAGCTGTTTTCTCTGTCTAAACTCATATATACAATGAGATCAAGGTTATATAATATGTGGTTAATTATATTGTGCTCTTGATTTCATATTTAAGTTACCATATTAGAAGTGTGCTTCTATTTTTACTTCTATTCCCATCTGTTAAAAAGGATAAGTCATACATATACATTATTATTTGGAGTGCTTTTTCCCCCTAAATTTTTGTTGCTTAATGAACAAATCAATATGACAAACCCCTCCAACTCGCCAGCAGGTGGTTATTGCTTCTTCCAATATCTATTTCCACATATAACGTGTCTATGTGTATATAATATATATATAATGTATTTTCTGTTTAATTTTTTTCCCAGAAATTCAAGCAAGTATTTTCTGTTTAATTATTACTACAAGAATGTTATCAATTAAGAGTCCCTTTGTCCAACATGGACCTGCAAATGGAGCAGAAAGGCGGTCCATTGGGAGACAATTAAGTCTCTGTATATACACATATGTCAAGGATTATTATTCATTTTTGAGTGATATATAATTATATATTGACAATTAAGTCTTTTTCAGTGTTTGATCCTCATGTATATCTTTATATGAATAACTTTTTATTTTAATGTCAATTATTAAGCAAAATCGTAAGGCTAGAAATATGCAAGTTACATTCCATAAAGAATCATTTTATGTGTACGTAGTTGAACAAAATGTTGATATTAATATACTTAGAGCTAGTTAACAATCAGAAAAACAACTGGTATAATTTATAAGAGCTTTTACCGATTGCTGTGCTAATTGATTGACCTTATCCCTTTGGTGTTTTGACAATGAGAACAAGCTTACATGGGATCTTGATCATTTAGACTGAATGGATATTTATTTCTGACCATGGACAATGTGGAATGAAATACCCTCCAAAAATTTTGCGCATGAGGTGGCCAGTCTCATACACAAAACCTGAGGAATATTAACCACTGATAGCAACAAGCATAGATGCAAAAGATAGAAATAGAACAATCGCTAAAAGCTGAACAGAAATCCCATTGAATTAAAAATTTTGATAAATAAAACATTAAATTCTGGTAATACAATTTGGAAGTCCCGTAACCCAAGGACCCCTTAACCAGAAAGAAATAAAAGTTCAACACTTAAATTAAAATCCAAAACCAAAACTTCTAAATGAGTTCATAGTTTTATTCCTGAAGAAAATGTAGATTCCTACCCTGAGACTGGTGAGAGTAGATGTCTGTCACAGCCCAACCCTAGTACTCTATCCTCGCGGGGGAAACTGCTTGGGACCTGAAATATCAACAAAGTGGGTTAAACCCACGAGCAAGTTCTATCTACTACATCCCAATCAGAGAATTAATATACATACCCTCAATGTGAGGGACACAATAGATAAATATACGTTCCACCCCTCAGTTTATTCCTTATTTAGTTCATACTTTTAAAGATACAAATCATCTCATATATTCCCTCAACAACACTTACAATGTAAAAATGATCCCCTTCTTTATGTTCACAAATCAAGATACACATGTAGGTATTTTATGAAATCTATGCAATCATGATATGTCGATTATGATGCATGTATACATTAATAGGGATGGGCGATCCTGACACGCCGGGCAATCCTTACATGCCAAATAAAATATAGATATCTTATTAGGTATGGGCGATCCTGACATGCCGGGCAATCCTTACATGCCAAATAAAAATATAGATACCTTATTAGGTATGGGCGATCCTGACACGCCGGGCAATCCTTACATGCCAAATAAAATTACAAATGCATTCCCAATATGAAATAATAAATAAACAAGATGTATTATGACTTTTAATTTTGCACAGACTATCCATTTGAACTATCAGCTATGCAATTATCCCCATATAACAAATCATTCACAAGTGAAATTAAATCAAGTATCCCATGAGCATTTATATATATAATAAGCACAATTGATATGCTCAAAAACAACTTAACTCCCATTAGAGGAAACCATTCCTCAAACCAACCTCCAATGCACTCAAATCTCCGAGGGGATCTAAACATACTTTTACCTAGGTTTATGGGCCTATTTCACTTCTAAGAACACTAAGAAAATATTCTGAAATTTTCTGTAATTTAAAAACATTTTTAATAAACCAAAGAAGGTGAAAAACCAACTTTTAGGCACTTTAAAAATTAATTGAACATCAAGGGAAGCTCAAATATAGGTGAAAATTTAAACCCAAGGTCATTTAATCTCTAAACAGTTACAGAAAAATTTAGGGAATTTTTGGAATTTCAGAAGTATTTTCTAAAATTACAGAAAGGGAAAAACCCAGCTTTTTGACACTTTAAAATTCAATTGAACAACAAGGAAAGATCATTTGGAGTTGAAACTTTAAACCCAAGTGTATTTAAACTCCAGAGAGTTACAGTAAAAATTTGGGAATTTTTGGAGTTGTAAAAGTATTTTCTAAAATTACAAAACAGGAAAAAGACAGCTTTTGGGTACTTTTAAAAATTAATTGGTCAACAAGGGAAAAGTGTTTGGAGTTGAAAATTTAAAATTAAGTGTATTTAATCTCCAATATCATACAGTAAAAGTTTCAGAATTTTTGGAATCATGAAAGTATTTTTAAAAAATGATTTTTCAAATTTTCAAGTTTTTCCAAAAATTTCAAAAATTAAAAAAAAAAATTAAAATATGTCGGAATGGGCCCAAAGTGGACCCAGGGGTGGGCCCCCGCGAGTGGGGCCCAAAAAGATTTTTCCCGGCGCCGGCCGGCGCCGGCGCCGGTCCCACGCGCCGGCACGCGCCGGCCAGGCGCGTGGGGAAGCCCCTGCGCTGGGGCTTCTTCCCCAGCGCGCACAGCGCGCTGCCGGCGACTTCCCGGCGACGGTCCGGCCTCCTCCGGCCACCGTTCGCCTCCATTTTTGCGCCATTCTTCTCCTCTCGACGCCGTCTACGTATTGGTGCAAAAAGCTCCATCCGAAACAACCCGAATCAAAAACCCCCAATTCACAAGTTCTAGGGTTCTTCGCAAAATTCAAAAATTTAAAACCCAATAAATTCACGATCTGTTTTCCTAAGGATTTAGAGTTGTTTACAAATTTAATTCCAACACAGTAGGTTCACAACTAAACAATTATTTCATACAAATTGCATAAATAAATGATTTCTTCCTTAACACAATATACATATACATGAACACATATGCATATAACCTTAAATGAACAAAATCAATTAAATATACATATAATCATCATAGTTAATCTCACGAAATTTATCAATAACAGAAAAATATAAACATGCAATTAATTATAAATTTTTAATATAAATATATGCTCAAACCTAGACTATGCATACGAATTCAAGGGGGAAGAGAAGAATTAAACTTGCCTTTTTCCTGACGAATTAACTGGTTCACCCGATCGTCACTCTCTTCTCTCTTTCGTTTTCTCTCTTTTAGTTCTGTGCGTAACACAACGGCAAACCCTAATTCTTCTTCTTTTCTTTTCCTTTTTGTTTTAATTTTTCATTTATTGTTTTTCCTAAAACTAATAAAAATCAAATTAATAATAAAAATAAATATAGCAAAAGCAATATTATTATAACCCTAGGCCCATCATTTTAAACATAACCTTAGCCCACTCATCCTAGCCCAAATTCCTCCCTAGCCCAACCCAAAACATTTAAATAAAAAAAAATAATACACAAGTATACCAATTCACATAAAATGACAATATGCATGTATAAAAGACAAGAAACTCTCCTACAATGATAATCTATATAAAACAAAAACATTTCACATGAATTAATAAAATAAAGTAATAATGCAAAGAGATTAAATTGACACCTAAATTTTATGGGGTATTACATGGAATATAACAATTATTATCTTAGCCATCTGACTATGGAAGTGCCTTTTGAGGTAGGTGTAAGAGACTCAACAAACAAATATATATAAAAAAAGTAAAGACTCTCAACAAACAAACAAACAAAAAAAAAAAAAAAAAAAAGAGCGAATGAATGCAAAAAGCCCTAATTTTACTAATTCACATTGTGCAACACTAAGATCAATTGCATGCACAATTAACAATTTAAACATGATAAAATAACAAAATTGTTGTTAATTAATACTTTGAACATAATAAGACAAAAAACCCTATTTTTTCTAACTTATAATGAATGCTGTAATTATTGTACTATGTACATACATGAAACATGAAGTGCATCAAGCCTTGATAACACTTAAAACACAACAATCTCCACTTGTGTGGTGTGGGTCATGTATGAAAATGTACTTATAGATAATTTTATCATTACCTCATATTTTATTATTTTTCTAAAGATATTTTTAGAGGGTATTTATGATTTTTTATATATACTATTTTATTTTCTTGACAAAAAAGTTTTATTTGCATCAAACACAAGCTACACGGGAGGGAAATGAACATGAAGTGAGTTTGTTTACACACTTTCCAAATTACAGGAAATTTTATGCACTGTATTTATATATATACAAGTTTAGAAATTTTATAACTATTTATTATTGATAAAGAATGTACAAAATATAAAAAAGAAATTTAAAATCATATGTTTCACTGCCTCACAGGATGACCAACAATTTGACCCGTCCGGATTAGATAGTAGATTTACATATATACACTTACTATATTTATATTAGGGGTTAATTTATAAAACCTATGGAATGTGCATTCCATTTCCACTAAGTTAAAAAAATAAATTATATTACCCAAAAGCCTTTCACCTTCACCATCACCACCACCACCACCACACTAGCTCTACCACCACTAACACTGGCTCTACAACTACCACCACCCCCACCACTTTCCTCCACCATATCCACATTGCCACCTTCTTTCACTGCCACCACCTTTACATCACCACCATTCTTCACGACCCCCACCACCTTCACCATCACACCGTCGGCACTACCTCCACTGTCACCACCTTCACATCGTCACCTTCTTCCACCACCACACCTTTGTTAGTTTAACTAACATGCCAACTAATAACAAGGGAAGCTGAAAAAATAGAAGTTAAGTACAATAAGTAAGATTCAAAAAGTATGTTATTATTTGCCCAAACACAAAATACAGACATTAAGTGCATAAAAGTATACCTATAAATTTAAAGAAGAGAAAAAAATGTTATTGTAAATATGTTATATATGAGTACAAGAATAAATTTTAAGAAGAGGAAAAAAAATCAAGAAGGAAAAATTAAAAATATTTTAAAGGAAAAAAAAAATTGAAGAAGAAGAAGGATAAAAGAGAAAGGAAAAGAGGAATTAAAGAGAACTTTTAGAAATGAGAAATTCTAGGGGAGGCGTTTTCTAATTTTCAAACTATTATATATATAAAACTAATATATATACATAGAAATATAAAGGGAGGAGCCACTAAACACATGTATTTATATATGTATTTATATTACATTTAAGCATTGTGTTTGAATCTCTCTAAAAAAAAATCACAATCTAACTGTAAAAAATATTAAAAAAATTAATTTTACGGCTCAAAATATCTATACTTATTTACGCTCTAAAATAACTCTAACGGTCACGAATGACTCAGTACATTCACATCTAAATTTACGTACACATTCACCTACTATCACACCTCTAAAATAATTCATTTTAATAATTTAGTGTCATAAGCACGAACAATACAGTAGTATATATATAAATATAAAATAACTTTAAAAGTCTAAAAAAGAAATTAAAATCATATGTTTCAGTTTTTCACTGCCTCTCAGGATTAGTGGAATACCCGCCGGAGGTTTCTACCTGCCCCGTATATCCTTACTACTATAATATAGATAGACTATTGTATGCAAGTCTATCTCTCTCCTTGTAGACTTTAAGCTTCTCTCAAATATGAAAATGTAATATTTATCTTTCAAAATTTGTATATGTTTCTTAAATTATGTCTATATGTTATTGTTTGAAGTAGAAAATATTTGATTTCGAAAAATATCTGAATTTTGATTCATTAGTTCGCTAGTGAAAATTGGTTGTGGCGGGAACGGGTTATCTGGGGTGGGAGCATTTTTGTTTTATTTTATTGCAAGCAAATGAAAATTGGTTGTGGAAGATTGGGGGATGGTTTCTCCCACCATTGTTGTTAAAATATTTTGCTGTATTAGGAGATTGGTCTCTAAGCTGTTGAGTATGCTTGATCAAACTTGTAATGAATGAAAATGGTTAATCACCAGGTAGCAAGGTCGGCTCTGAGATTCCAAAGAATTTGAGAGATTTTAGGCGGACTTTCAAATAGGAGCCCTTTATACATAAAGTTTTATATGGGCATAAATTTTATAGGAGTGCAAAATTTTTATCAAAATGAGACGATAAACACATAAAATATATTAATGTTGAAAATAAAAAAAATTCCTGATCTTGGTACTTTATAAATAGCACGATTCAGTTCACATAAAAAAATTAAAAGAAAATATTCAACACACCTTAGTCACAAAAATCAAAATTGAACTTCATATCAAAGTAAAATATTTAACACACCTTAGTCACAAAAATCAAAATTGAACTTCATATCAAAGTAATGTTATCGTCTTGCATTTTGAGTTGCAAAATTATTAATTAAAGTGAAGAAAGAAGAGAAAAAATGAGAGAAAACAAATTACTTGCTTCTAGCGTGAAGGAAGAAGAAAAATGAGAGGAAAAACTTGCTACTGAGTGCTGGCGTGAAGAAAGAAGAAGAAATGAGTTGTGACATGTGAGGAAAAAAAAAAGAAAAAAAAAATGTGCATAGAGTAATTAAACTAGTATTTTTTTTTTAAAAAAATGAGCCCAGTACCCTCTATCAGCAATAGTTAGTAAAAATATATATATATTTTTAAAATAAGGCCCATTAGTTTTAGATGATGCCAATAATATTTTTTTTAAATGGGGCCCATTAGTATTTCTTTTAAAAGAGGCCCCATTAATATTCTTTTAAAAGAGGCCCAGTAGTTTTTTTTTTTTAAATAAGGCCTAGTAGTATAGGTTGGGTAAAAATTAGGAGCTCTTCAAATTTTGGGGCCCTAAGCTACCACTTAGGGCCAGGGCCGGCCCTGTCAGGTAGAGACATAATGGCATTGTCCAGAGAAGCTGCCACTGTTTCAAGCTTCTTTGCTATGTCCCTCCGTCGCCTCCACCCCAACCACCGACTCACTGCTTTTTCTCCCCCCGCCGCTCTCTCGTGCGATGCATACGAGCCAGCCAGACCATCTCTTCAATTTTGAAGATTACCCATACCCCTTCTCAATTTTGTTTGGCACTCTTCTCCTCACTTACACTGTTTCCTATACAACATATATATATATACACACACACAATAGTGTTTAACTGCTCCCTGATGAGTAGGGAGTAGTCTACACACTTTAACTCTTAACTTTCAGATTTAATCCTACAACTATTTGGTTAAAACTATTGTTTAAGGAAATTATTACTATTTCAATTATAGTTAATTAGTCGTGAAGTGCAATGACTATAATGAATTTTTCTTAGAAGGAAAAAAAAATCACTTTTTTTAATATCCTTTCAATATTTGGTATGTATGTTCTCTCTCCAATTGATAAAAAAAAAAGTGATTTACAGGGAAAAAGTATTTTTCAATTTCATAAAGATTAACATATTCTAATGTGATAATGGTTTTGGAAAATCTCATAACAACAATAAAAATTAAAATTAAAATCAAACTAAAATTTTAGTTTTTTTTTCATTAAAAGTTCACTATTGGTATGTATGTTATCTCTATCTACAATTGTAAAATCCGAGAATAATTAGACTAAATATCAAAGAATGTCAGAGTAATTAACCCACCACATTTGTATGTGTATAGACACTCTAAGTGAGTGAGAAATTAATTATAAATAAAATGTATCTTATATCTAAGAACATTGGGTAAATAGAAGGTGTATGATCAAGTTCTCTGAAACAGAATGATCAAGATTGCATAATTGACCAAAATAATAATAATAATAATAATAATAATAATTTAAAATATTAATATGAAATCATAATTTTACTAGCTAGAATAGTCCATTAAAATTGAGGGATTTAATTTTTAGAGTTCCTTTAAATTTCTACTTGTTTTCAAATTAAAATTTCAGTTTGATTTGATTTCTATTCCTTTTTGTCAATTTAAAAAGTTTATAATTGCATGCATGAGTCAACTGATAGTGCAGACCAACAACATATCATTGAAACTTACAGAATATTTTAAAAAATGCTCCGGTTCACAATTGTAGTCTATAAAAGTTACTGAATAATTATAGTCTATAAAAAGTTCAATGGCTTTGATTCACAATTGTAGAGAGAGAACGTACATACCAATATTGAATTTTTTATAAAAACAACTAAAATTTTAGTTTGATTTTAATTTTTATTGTTGTTATGAGAATTTTCAAAACCCTTATCACATTAGAATATGTTAATCTTTATGAAGTTGAACAACATTTTTTTACTGTAAACTACTTTGTTTGTCTTTTTTCTGAAACAACCGGAGAGAGAGAAGGTACATACTAAATATTGAAATGATATTAAAGAAAGTGATTTTTTTTTCTTTTTAAGAAAAGTATATTATAGTCATTTCATCTCACGACTAATTAACTATAATTGAAATAGTAATTATTTTCTAAAACAATGGTTTTAACCAATAGTCGTAAAATTAAATTCGAAAATTAGAGTTAAAAGTGTGTAAACTACTCTCTAGAAACAGTTGTAACACTATTACATATATATATATAGAGTTAAAAGTATGTATGATTAAAAGTGTATAAACTATTCTCTACTCATCCTACTCATCGCGGAGGAGTCAAACACTATTGCGTGTGAGTATATATATATATATATATATATATATAGATATACATCAGAGGATCTGAATATGTGGGTGGATGAGAACAAAAATATGAGGTTGGAGGGAACTTGGAAGAGTGAACCCAAGTATGATTACAAGGGAGGGTTCTACCAAAGCACCATTCCAGGCCACTGCGATATGGACAATGTCTCGTACGAGTTGAAGGATATATGGTGTCCTCTGAACATTGTTATTCCAAACTCCACCTCCTCCAACCCACAAAGTTCGAGATTTGAAGTTATTCGCGCAAATGTGAACGAAGAGAATGGAAAGAGAGACGATCTTGGAGAGACTTATACGGGTCTACCGAGTTAAACGGTAAAGAAATGAGTTATAGAATTGAAACTCGAACATATGTTTGTGGGCTGCCAAGAATTAAACTATTTATTTATAAATAACTTGGGCTTGTATAGTATTCTTTTCTTAAGTAATATGAATTTAAATATAGAATTTTAGAAGCTTTATAACTATTAATTATTAATAAAGAATGTACTAAATGCAATTATTGGGAAAACAAGAAGAATGTACTAAATGTATTTGTTGAAAAAGAAAAGAAAAGAATGTACTAATTATAAAAAAAATAAGGCCAAAGTGCACTAAACCCCCTTATGGTTTCAAAAAGGTGCACAATACCCCCCTCCCCTTTTTTTGGATGCAACAAACTCCCTTCCAATTTATAAACCATAGCAAACATGCCTTATTTAGTTGAAATGGATTGTAAAATTGGTCACATGCCTTACATGTGACTATATTTCTTTGGACAAAAATACCCTCCAATTACAACGATTCTACATGTCTACGAAAACCTAGTTCTGCATTAGGGTTGGGAAGAGGGTGACGAAGACTGTGCGTGTTGTGGAGAGGACGTGAAAGCAATAGTTGTGAAGGTTGTGAACATCGGAGTTGTCTCGAAAGGAAACAACGCAGAGGACGACGACGTTCTTTGGTTAGGATATATATGATTTTTAGGTGAGTAAATAATCTTTTTGAATTTCTACCATGTCTACGAAAATAGTTCTGCACATAGCCATATGATGTTGCCTTTGTTAATTTAGTGAAAATGATATTACAATTTTATGAGTTAGTTCAATCTCTCTTAAAGATGTGCTCTTTAATTTTTATGGTGCCTCATATCAATTTCATGATTTCTTACTCTATTTTATATCAGCTTTTCTTTCTTGTACAGGGTTTTGTAATCTAAAGAATTGGGAGTGAGAACAATTGTTGTGTTAAATTTTTCTAGATTTGTTAGTCCCGCCACCTGCTTGTAAAAATGCCCAACTATAATATTAATAGAGAGAGAGAGAGAGAGTTTGGAAAATATGATGTTAATGTGTAATGTGAAAAGTATCTTAAGATTTCTGGAGTATCGTAAAACTGCTCCTTGTGTAGAAAGCTTTTGGCATTTCGATATTGAACCCATAATTTCTGTTATGGTATCAACGAAATAAATATACACAAACTGATAAAATAAATTTCTTGACATTTTGAAAAGTTCATACAGTTATATACTGATGAAGGAAGGTTATTAACTGTGGGAAATCAATTTACTAGTGTGTTAGGAGATGACTTCTTTGTTGGTGGAGCTATAAAGTTTTCAGATGTGGAATCAATTTATGCTCCTAGTGATGAACTTATAAGCTTATACAACTCATCTGATGTGGAAGAGGAAGAGGAAGACGGTGAATTTAAAGAACCTAGAGTGTTAAAGAGAAAAACTGAAACTGCTAAGAAATTATTAGGCGAAGGGATGAAATTTGAAAGTGCAGCTAAGTTTAGAGAGGCTTTGAGAGAATATGCAGTGAGTAAGAAGTTTGAATTGAAGTTTGACAAGAATGAGGGAAATAGGGTAACAACAACATGTAGTCATAATTGTGGATGGAGAATTCATGCGTCAACCAACACAAGTGATTATAGCTTTGAAATAAGGAAGTTTCATGACTGCCATGGATGTGGTGGTTTTGCGAAAACCAATAGCCACGCTACCTCTACTTACTTGGCAAATATGTATTTGGAGAGTTTTAGAGATCAATCTAAATGGTCATCAAAATCAATGATAAAGGAGGTTAAAAAAGATTTGGATATCACTGTGTCCAAATACAAGGTGCGTAGGGCAAGGAAAAAGGCAATGGTAATGATTGAAGGGGACCATGGGGAACAATTTACAAGAGTACGCGACTATTGTCATCTTATTTTGACCACTAATCGAGGTAGTAGAGCTGTAGTATCTACCGATGGCGGTGTCCTTCCAAGATTTGAAAAAATGTTTATTTGCTTCGATGCACAAAGTAGAGGTTTCTTGCAAGGTTGCAGGCCCTTTATTGGATTGGATGGATGCTTTCTAAAGGGTCCATATGGAGGTCATATACTTAGTGCAGTTGGGAGAGATGGGGATGATGGCATTTTTCCTATAGCATTTGCTATGGTTGAGGTTGAATCAAAAGACTCTTGGGGTTGGTTTATGACTGAATTGGAAGAAGTTTTAGGGTCATTGCATAAATTCACTTTTATTTCAGATAGACAAAAGGTATTATATTTTTCACTTGAACTTCATTCTTTTTTACTGAATTTACGTCACATATCTCATAAACTAATGTAGTTTATTTTTTTCATTAGGGTCTGGTTGAAGTTTTTGAAACCAAGTTGCATGGGGTTAACCATCGCTTTTGTGTTAAACACATGTATGAAAATTTCAAGAAAAAACACAAAGGGTTTAAGTTGAGAATTGAGATGTGGAATGCAGCCCGATCATTGACAGTAACTGAATTTGATCAACACATGAAGATTATAAAGGAGGTTGATAATGAAGCCTATGAGTGGTTAAGAAAAGTGCCGAGTTATTTGTGGTCAAGGTCCAAGTTCGATGATAATTCAAAGTGCGACTTGGTGGTGAACAATCTATGTGAAACTTGGAATAGCAACATTGTTGATGCTAGGGAAAAGCCTATTATTACTATGTGTGAGTGGATTCAAGGTTATTTAATGCATAGATTTCAACAAAGGAGGGAATACATTCAGAAAAAGTCAGGTTTACTATGTCCTGTTGCACAACGGAAATTAGATAAGAGGAAGGAATATGCAAAACATTGTGATGTGAATGAAGCAGGACAAGGAAGGTTTGAAGTTTTCTACAAAGGAAAAAGTGAAAATGTTGATTTGGAGAGAAGAACATGTAGTTGCAGAGAATGGGATGTATCAGCATGCCATCATGCCATTCCTTGTATAGTTCATTATAGGAGGGAGCCTGAGGAATATGTTGACATGTGCTTTCATAGGGAGACATTTTTGAGGGCATATGGAATTATTTTATGTCCTATGCCTATTAGGAATATGATGCATGAGGAGGGTACTGCTGTCATACTCCCACCCATTAAACGAACACTGCCTGGAAGACCCAAAAAAGCACGAAAAAAAGCACCAGATGAGCTCACCAATTCTCAGAGAAGTCTTCAAAGAGCTAGCAGGAAGAAGGGTCATGTTAGGTGTACTAAATGTGGGGAGTTGGGACATAATGCCCGAACATGCAAAGCAACGGAAGCAAGGCCTCCACCCACTAGAAAAGGTAAAGGAGGTAGGCCAAAAATACCAAGACCTGATGATGCACTCAAGATGCTTGAGGAAGTTGCTGATATCCATAGAAGAGGTGGTGGAGTTTTGGGTGGCAGCCATCAACAAATGGTAAAAGACTATTTTTTTCTTCTTTTTTGCTGATTTATTTTCTATTTTAAGTTAACCGCCAAATATTTGAAATTATAGGTGAACAACGTGGATAGACTCAGTGGAGTTGAATCTATTGCCATAGGCAGAGGTGGTGGAGTTTTGGGTGGCAATCAGCAGCAAAAGGTAAATGGATGCTTTTTTTTTCTTTTTTCTTTTTTGTTGAATTTTTTTCTATTAAGTTAACCCCCAAATAATTGAAAATGCAGGTGAACATGAATAGAATCAATGGAGTTTCATATATTGATGGCAAAGGTAGTGGAGTTTTGATGCCAAGTACCCAAGGCTCAACATCATGGTATAAGTTATCTTTTGCTTTCATTTCATTTTTTTTACTAAACATGCTACCATATTGAAATAAATTTTTTTTATTGACAGGCATGTTTAAGAAAGAAGTTTAAGGAATGGACAAGTTATTGCCATGGAAGATTGCAGACCTATATATATATATATATATATATATATATATATATATATATATATTGTCACTACCATAGCAAAGTTTGCAGATTATGTGTATAGATTCCATTTATATTTTGTTTTTTTGGGAATTCTCAAGATGAGTAGACTTGTAATGATAAAAATTGTGTTGCTTTCATTAAAGATATGCTTTTATGAAAATTATTCAATGTTTGAGATTGGTTTCATTTGGCAAACTTATTTGGATGAAGAAAATGGCATAAAATTATGGGCAATGCTAACATGTGATATTATTGAGAGCAGCAATGTATATACCATCCATATTCCAAATCAAAACATAAACGCATTATATTGGAAGCTTGACAGATTCGGTTCTTTAATTAACGAAAAATAATGCAGACCACTTTTAGCTTTTCTCAATTTTTCTTATTAAAATAAAACCTTTTACTTTAAGGGGAGGGATATTTTTGACATTTTAAGGGAAGGGATATTTTTGACATTTTAAGGGGAGGGTATTTTTGACCCTTTAATTGGAGGGGTATTTTTGTCTAAATAAATTTAGTCATGTGTCACATGCAAGGCATGTGACCAATTTTCCTGTCCATTTCAGCTAAATAGGGTATGTTGCTATGGTTTATAAATTGTGAGGGGGTTTGTTGCATCCAAAAAAAGGGAAAGGGGGTATTGTGCACCTTTTTGAAACTATAAGGGGGTTTAGTGCACTTTGGCCAAAAAATAATACAAAATCATATATCTCATTAACTCATGAGATGACTTTTGAATATAACCAAGTAAAAAGAAGGGTTAAATTCATAAAACCCCCTTCTTGTTTAAAAAATTCTTATAAAACCCCTTTATTCTAAAAAACGTCTCAAAACAGTCCATTCCGTTAGTTCCCGGTTGATTTTAACAAAAAATTGGTGCGTGCATGGCACGTGCTCTGTTAAGTGGTATTGAAATATCTAAATTGCCCTCAAACCATCCGTTGAATTTTAAAGGACGATATTGCCCTTATATTGGTCACGTGCTTTAGCCCCTCTGTTATATACATACTCACTTAGATATATATATACATATATATGTATAGTTTTCCTGCAATTGTCTTCTCCAAATGAAGCTGCAAGAACAAGCCTTCTCTCAGTCGCTCGTCTTCTCCAAATCAAGTTGTAAGTTTCCCTTTCTCTCAGTCGCTCTGATTATCTTCTCCAAATCAACACCGGGTATGTATCTAAAACCCATTTTTCCTCTCTCTTTCTTCATCCCTGAGATCTCTCCGTCCATGCTTTTTTACATTCACTCGTTGCCGATTTTAGAAAAAAATAAACTTTTTCGATTATTTTTGGTGTTCCCATAAAATGTCTACTTCAAGCACCATATCTAGCAATGCTCGAGATTTGAGATATAGGAACAAGCCCTTTGGATGTGACTTATGGGAATGGTGTAACCCGATTCCGAACCAACGCCAAAGAATGTGCAGAGGAGGCTTTGCAGGAAACACAAGTGATTTGGAGGATGATGTTACTGACTTCAAGTGCCAGTTTGATTCCTTGTCTGTACGCGTAGAGGTGATTGAAAGAAACCACCACCAGATGAAAATGGTTCTCTTTGCATGTGTTCTGGTGTGTTTGTTGTCATTTCTAATAGGTCTGGGACAAAATTAGGTTGTTTTGTAACAAATTTTATTGTAATGTATGATAATTTCAATTTTTGTTATAATGTATAATGTAATGTCAATTTATGTTTTCTGTATAATATAATTTATTTTTTTGTTGTCTGTTGTGATGTAATGTATAATGTAATGTCATTCAAGTTAAACCAACCTACACCAACACAATGTCATTCAACCTACATGCACCTGCACCAACACAATGCCAACATAACTAAATCAGTCGACTTTATTTGAGCCTTCAAAGAGTCAAATTCATGCTGCTAGAAAGAGTCGACTTTCTCAATTCACTAAGTCAACTATTTCATCAAATCTCATAAACTAAAATAGAAAGAAAGTCTTCTATATGAAACGAGACGGTCTTCTATCTTAGTACTCTAGAAATGTCATTTTCATTAAAGTTCATAAATTAAAATAGAAAGATAGTCTTCTATATGAATTGAGACAGTCTTCTATCTTAGTGCTCTAGAAATGTCATTTTCATAAAAGTTCATAAACTTAAATAAAAAGATAGTCTTCTATATGAATTGAGACAGTCTTCTATCTTAGCACTCGTATTCTTTGATGCTCAGTGTTGAACGCACAAACCCTTAACAAATGCAAACCATAAACCTAGAATGAACCTTAAACACGCGTCTTCTTCGATGCTCACTGTCAAACGCACGAACCCTAAGCACACTCCTTTGCAAATCAAAGGAAACACTGTATCGAATGCACGAACCCTAGTGTGGAACGCACGAACCCTATTCAATCGTGTCTGAATATTGAAACACTGTATTATTTGGTTAATACTAAAACGACGTCGTGTACTCATGGGCACATTCGTCATTTTAAAATATCTATTTTTAGCTATTTAAAATTATTAAATAAAGGAAAGATATTTTAGTAATTTTGATATCAAATTGACGGAGCCGTTAACATTTGTCCTTATATGAGAGAAATTAATAGTATACGGGGGTTTTTGAAAATTCAGGGGGTTTTATGAGAATTTTTGAAAGAAGAAGGGGGTTTTATGAATTTAACCCTAAAAAGAAATATAAAAATCATATGTCTCATTAACTCACGAGATGACTTTTGAATATAGCCAAGTAAGGACTATAGATCAAACACAATTTTCTAAGGCTACAAACCAGAACAATCTCTAGCTCCTTTCCATTCGTAGTTTCCCAGGTGTGTTCACTGACAAAAAAAAAAATATATATGTTTATTAAAATATTTCTATTTTTAAGAAAGAAACAAAAAAAAAAATGTTTCTTCTGTTTTTTCACTGTAACAAAGAAATATTTTCTCCATTGTAGCAGGACCCACTTAGTTAAATAATATATAATATTAAACATAACTTTCACTATCATGATTTTTTGCATAATTATTTTCTTATTCACATATTATAATCTTTTTCTTGTCTACTTAGCCAAATAATATAAAATAAATTAATATAATAATATATAATGTGCATAAATTATCTATATTAAAATAAAAAAATACTTTAAAAATGCTCTTAATTTTATCTTCTTTTAAAAAAAAAATCACTTATAAATAATAACTCTTTATGATATACATGTTATGTATATTATTATCATTTAACTTGTATCATTTTTTTAATTTAATTTTTACGTATATATGATATCAATTTTAATTTAATTTTCACATATATATGATATCATACTTATGAAAAACTAGTTCTGCTAAAAAGTTCTTTTGTATTATCTAATAATTACAAGTTTAAATATGAAAAAAAATGTGTAACAAATGTGTTACTAAACACTGTTTTTTGTTCTCAAAAATGTGGAACAGTAAGTTTAATAAACGTTATTTCTGTTTTCTATTTTCACTCATAAAAAGTAAAAATATATTTCTATTTTCTTCCTAATACCAAAAAAAAAAAATTTCGTCAGTGAACGCACCGTAATTATTTGAACAATCTTTACATGAAATTAAGCAGTTCATTGAAATTAACTACAACAAGGGTTGCATACACTTTCTGTGTACTCTAAGGTGCAGTTATGTGGCTATGTCATTGGTTAAGACTTAAGAGTAGTACCCAGCGATTCAAGTCCGGAAATTTTTTTAAACTTGGTTGAAAATCCATTTGAAGTCCGGAGTTTTTTTCTCTATTTCTCTCTCTCTCTCTCTCTCTCTCTCAAACCAGGTAGTCTCTGAAACCATCTCTCTCCCTATCTCTCTAAAACCAGAAAACATGTCCAGAAGAGCGGTTAGCGTTTCAAGCTTCATAGTCATGTCCCTCCGCCGCTTCCACCACCAACACCGCCTCACTACCTTTTCTCCCTCCGCCAGTCACTCGTTCAGTACAGGCGGTCCCTTCAATTTCATTGGAGATCAAACCCAAAACTCCTCGGACTTGGGTACTAATAATCTTCTCACTTAAGTTCCTACACTGTTTCCTTTACATTCTATATCTCTATGTGTGTGTGTGTGTGTATATATATATATATATGATTGAGTGTGTGGTTGTAGGAGTACGGAAAAAGAAACCTGATGAGCAGAAGCTGGTGAATGACTTGTGGTTCACTAGGATTGATATGCCAGGTCTAAGCTCAGAGGAGCTCAATATTTGGTTGGACGAGAACAAAAATATAAGGTACAAGGGAAACTGCAAGAGCGAACCCAGGTATGGGGAGGAGGGAAGGGTCTACGAAGGCTTCATTAAAGGCCTTCCATCGCTCTTGGAAATGGACGAGATCAGGACTGATTTGAAGCATGGTGTCCTCTGGATTACACTGCCACTCAACGAGGAGGGCAAGAGGCTGAGAAAGAAGAATTTGGGGTTTGGGTTTCTATCAATCCTTTGATTTGGTTCCTTTTGGATTTCTGTTTGCTTAATTAATGCATGTGTACGTTTGTTTTTCGATATATTTTGAATATATGCATGAATGCTTTTGAGGTGATTCAAGCTGTTTTCTCTGTCTAAACTCATACAATGAGATTAGGTTATATAATTTGTGGTTAATTATATTGTGCTCTTGATTTCTTATTTAAGTTACCATCTTAGAAGTGTGCTTCTATTTTTATTTTTATTTCTATCCCCATCTGTTAGAAGGATAATTTATATATATACATTATTATTTGGAGTGTTTTTTACCCCTAAATTGTTGTTGCTTAATGAACAAATCAATATGACAAACCCCTCCAACTCGCCAGCAGGTGGTTATTGCTTGTTCCAATATCTATTTCCACATATAATGTGTATATAATATATAATGTATTTTCTGTTTTTTTTTTTTCCCAGAAATTCAAGCAAGTAAATATTTTCTGTTTAATTATTACTACAAGGATGTTATCAATTAAGAGTCCCTTTGTCCAACATGGACCTGCAAATGGAGCGGAAAGGTGGTCCAGTGGGAGACAATTAAGTCTGTGTATATACATATAGATCAAGGATTACTATTCATTTTTGAGTGATATATATTGACAATTAAGTCTTTTTCAGTATTTTGATCCTCATGTATATCTTTATATGAATAATTCTTTTATTTTGTTGTCAATGATTAAGCAAAGTCATAAAGCTAGAAATATGCAAGTTACATTCCATAAAGAATCATTGTATGTGTTATTGAACAAAATGTTGATATATTAATACTTAGAGCTAGTTAACAATCAGAAAAACGACTGGTATAATTTATAAGAGCTTTTGCCGATTGCTGTGCTAATTGAATGACTTTATTGCTGATGTTCTGATAGTGAGGGTTGATTTGGTTTGTATGGTTCGGATCAGGTGAATGGGTTAGTGTTGGTGCAAGAGCATTTCAGTGCGTAGCAATGTATTGTTCTGTTAGAAACATTTTTGAATGGAACATATTTAGAAATGATGCACATGGTCTGTTGGTGAATTCATGGATTTTCAAGGATTACTCTTGACTCAAAACTTCTCAAGGCTGCCTAGTACTTCAATTTTAATGTTTGCAAGATCTGAGAGTGAATTCAGAATAATGTCTCTTGTGAAGAGTTGGCTGCGTAGTTAGTTTTCTTTATCACCTGTACTTCAATTGTAGTTTTAGGTGTGCTTAGTGAATACAAAATCTACTCAGCAATCATATGACGTGCATGCAAGTTGATATGATTTAAGGGTGTTGACATTCTTCTGGATTCCTTTTCTATTTTTGTTGTATTTTATTTTTGAAAGTTGTAAAAGTTGACCCAATATTAACTAATCATTTTCATTGGAGTGGTATAGATTAAGAATAAAGAATGAACGCTGTGTTCCAAGGTCATTTAGTGGAATGTGCTCTCCAAGTTAGGACAGTTTTCAAATAGTTCTCTTTGTCATTGTTTGAGTACTGGTTATGTTGTCTATATCCTTAAAAATTTTATTCATCTGCTTTCTTCACTTAATGTTGCCTCATCCACAGTATACGTTTCTTCTTTTTAAGTTAATTCATTTCTTATTAGAAAATAGTCTTAGATTTGTGGGTATCAGTTTCCAAACAGTGTAGACATTTTTTGCAAAGAAGAAAAAAAGTTGAAGGATAGGATAAAATGTTGTTCTTGCATTCGAAGCTGTGTTGTTGATATATAATTTAATTATTTGGTGTCTATATTACTGTTTCCTTTTAACCATGGAAATGGCTCATCTCTATAAGATTACAATGTGTAGGAACTCTTGAGGCGTGGCGGCAACAAAAATTCTGGTGGTGCTTCGTTCATGTTTGTCATCATTTTTGGGTTATCTCATGCAGGAAACATAACCATTCATCCGGTATTCATCTTTTGCCTTAAAATTTTCCTTACAATTTCTCTGTCTACCCCACCATAAAAAAACAATGTAGAAAAGAAAGGAAATTCAAGATGAGAGGGTGGTGTTTTCATTTAGCTTTGGGACATTAGAAATACTGTGTAGGTGTTTGTTGTTGTTAAAATCTGCAAACTATTGTATTGGTGACTCATGCTTTGTTAAGATGCATTCTTCTAGTAATTTAAATATTTCTTCTTTGATTCTCTTGTGGTTCAATTCAATAGATCCTGGAAATGCTTGAATTACTGGGCACTAGTTTGATGCAGTGAAGTGTTTTTGTTTTTTATTTCTCCCTAATTTGTTGCCATTATCCGAGAATCCTGCTGGACTTTGTCATTCTTACCATATTTGTTATAGCTTGCCAATGTTACAAGTATGATGATCAACAGGTGATTTCTGAAACTCTCATGAAATATAAGGCCGATAAATGATCAACAGGTTCATTATGTTCCCTCAATTAAGCATTCCCCATTAATTAAGCATCTTGGTAGAAGAAGATGCTGTGGGAATTAATGAAAATTAATAGGAAATTTTCAAATATATATACATCACAGAACTAGAAAATGAGGAACTCATTGTTGACTGACATTGAAAAAGTAATGTCTATTTTAAACAGGTGGTATTGTGATTTTCTAATTACACCAGGCGCATAGTTGAGCTTTCCCTTGTATATATAGTCAGATATTTATGGACTTTGTGAGTGTGGATGACTGCTAACTCCTTGTGCTCTCTTAAAACTAAGAAATTTTGGTGGATGAGTCAGAGCAGTCAACATTGCTCTTCATACTATTTGATTATTTTTAATTAAGACTTAATTGCACTTAATCGCTTGTACTGTCCATTTGTGGTTAGTTGTCTGATTGTCAAAACAATAAGCTAGTAAAATGATTTTACTGCCTATTTTTAAGAGAAATATGTTATTGAATATAAAATTATATCAATTGTAAAATTACGAAATTGCTCAAGTTAAAGTGCCTGTTCACAAGAATATGGGCAGTTTTGTAATTTTATAATGGATATATTTCGCTTAAAAAATAGTGATAAAATCATTTTACCTTTTTATGTATTAAAAGAAAATTAACAAGAAGTGGGTAAGGTGCAATCAGATCAAGAGTTATTTGTCTGGTGTTGAGTGCAATTAAGTTCGTTTAATAAAGAGAATGACCCTGCTAAAAAAAAAAAAAAGAAAGAAAATGACCCAATTGTGCATCATATTGACATTAGTAATGAGCTTGAAAGTATTTTTTGAAGAGCAATTATTTTAGTTTAAAATTTGTTTTGGCGGGTTCAATTTGCCAATATCTGCCCAGAAACCAAAAAGAGATTCAAAACCTATATATATATATATATATATATATATTTTCCTGATGCAATAAAGGAACAAAAATTGGAGAGATTAGCACAGATGCTTCAAACTTGTATGATCACATTTTTAGCTCGGTCAATGAAGCAACCATAAAAGGAAAAATGATAATGAGCCCTACAGTTTGGATAGAGAGAAATAATGTAAAAAAAACAAAAGAATCTTAATAGAAACACAATTTTTTTGCTAATTCAAGTCTCTTTATTCAATTGACTTCTAAACACAGTCTGATTACAATTTTCCTTAGTTATGTAATATTTTAATCACACATTTGGTGCAATGTACTAAATATAGATTAATTGTTACCATATAGCACCAACATAGCATTTGTGGGGGCCGCCAAGAGTAGTACTATTTATAAATTACTTGGGTTTGACTTGCATTCTTTAGTTAACTAAATATTAGTTTGTATTATGATGGACAGTTGGACACTAAACACATGTATTTATATATATGAGTTCAGAAGTTTTGTAAATATTTATTTTTGAGTCATATTGATTAATCCACGAATCCTCCATTAACACTCTTGCTTGCATTTTATTGACTCTATCTTCATCATTCCTAATGTAAATTTCAGATCAAACTTTCTTTATATTACTTTATGCTTTTAAGGCTTTTATAAATTCAACTTTACAACCAAACTTCTGCCTTCTTTGAATTTCTTGTTTCTCAAGTCTCACTCAACATTGAAATTTGGATGCGAGTAGCTTCTGCAGTATCATCATTGATCATCACTGAAATTTTCTACTTGTCACCTCTGGTTCATAGTCACAGTCCAAGTCACATTTAAGTTCAGCATTAACAACTTCAACCCCAACTCCTTCAATATTATTTGCTTCAATCCAACTATTGCATCCAACAAAAAAAAGTGTCATTATAAAAGTCCAAGAAAACATTTGCCGAACATCACCATTCCCTCCTTCCGTTTCTATTGCGTCACCATTCCCTTCGTTAGTTTTTACTGCATTTTCATTTATATTATACAAATACCAATATATATAGATATATAACCCTACTTCTCACTTTACTCTAGGTTTACCAGTTATTACCTGCCGCCCCTCCCTCCCCCACTCCCCCACGCCATTGCCAGCAGCCACCACTCCCACCGTCCGACGCTACCGGCAAGCCACAGTCGCTCCCACTCTGTAAGTCTCGCAAGCTCTCCAACTCCGGCAGTCACGCTTCACCACGCAGCAAGCCTCTCTCTCCCTCTCTTTATATATATATATAACATCTGTAAAGAACTCTCTGATCAGATCAGATCAGATCAGATCAGATCGTGATTTCGGCAACCGATCTATATATAACACACTCCGGTCAGAATTTTCTCCCTTTATATATACACGCATATATATAGGATTTCTTTTATTTTATATCTATATGTAAATGTGTATATATATGTGCTTTAAGCTAGCTTCTCTCAAATCTCAACATCTAGTATTTTTCTTTCAAAACTTGTATTTGTCTCTTAAATTATGTCCATAGATTCTTGTTGAAAGTAGGAAGAAATTAATTTCGAAAAAAATCTGAATTGAGATTCATTAGTTTGCTTGTGAAAATTGGCTGTGGTGGGCACGGGATGTCTGGGGATGGGAGCAAACATAGAAACCCGCCCCTGACATCCCTAGAGTCTGTGTGTATACCCACTAAAGATCAAACACAAATTTCTAAGGCTACTAACCTGAGCTAATAAACCAGTCCATCTAATTAAATATCTCTCTTTCTAACCAGGTAGAAACTAGACTAGAGAGAGAAAACACATAATGGCGTTGTCCAGAAAAGCTGTCACCCTTTCAAGCTTCTTTGCCATGTCCCTCGGCCGCCTCCCAGCTTTTGCTCCCTCCGCCGCTCACTCGTTCAGTACAGCCCATTTTTCATATGCAGAGAACGAAAACGCCTCCTCCTCTGCCTCTGGTACTAATCATCTTCTCACTTAAGTTTTTATTTCCTTTAAAATCTGTATATAAATATGTATATGATTCAGTGTGTTGTTATAGGAGTCGTGAAAAAGACAGCCGATACGGCGAGGGTGGTGAATGACTTCTACTGCATTAGGGTTGATCTGCCAGGTCTGACCTCAAGTGACCTGAAACTGTGGGTGGACGACAACGCTTATATAAAATTCGAGGGAAAGTGTAAGGATGACCCCAAGTATGAGCACGAGGGAAGGGTCTACGAAGGCACTATTAGAGGCTATCCATTGGTGATGGAAATGGACCAGCTCAAGACTGAGTTGAAGCATGGTGTCCTCTGGATTACTATGCCACTCAACGAAAGGTCGAAGAACGAGATGAGAAAGAGGTGTCCTCAATGGTTTCAGTCTCAGAATGGGAAGCTTTCATCATCATTTGATTTGAGGTTTAGGGCTTGAAATTATCAATCCTTTGATTTGGTTTGTTTTATCCGTCAGCTTAATTAATGTGTTTGTTTTTGGATGTATGCATATTGAATGCAGAAAAGTAGTTGGCTATGTTATTGTTAATTAAGCTCTTGCTCTTGATCTTGATTTTATATTTAATTACCTTTCCTTTAATTTTGTTTCAATTGTGCAATTGAATATAGCAACTTCTATGCACACTCTTTAGCCATTGCCATTTTTGTTACTTATTTAGGTTTGAATTTTGATATATGGATTTACATCAGCCACTCCTGAGGTGAATAAAAATTCCTATGAATTTATCAAAATAAATATTGGTTGTTCATGTTTGTACTGTCAAAGTGCAGCTATTTTGCTCTATGTTCTTTACATACTCGCAGTATTGTGTTCCATCCACTTGGAGCTAAAGGTAGACTCCTCTGTATAGTGATTCTATATTATTTTATATTCTTCTATATTGTTATTTTTCTACTAATATCTTGCATTCACAAGTATTTAAGCTGGAATATTTCTAAGTTATCTTTTTCAGTGCTTTGATCATCATGCATATCTTTATATGATTTTTTTTATTTTATTTTTGGGAGTCAATGATTAAGCAAAGGTCATAAGGCCAGAAATTTGTATGTTACATTATATAAAGAATCATTGTATGTGCAATTTATCAAAATGTTGATGCACGAATACCTATGGCTAGTTAACAATCAGAAAAACAATCGGTGTAATTTATAAGAGCCTTGTTGGCCAATGGATTAGTCTATTTTAGTGCTCTTTATTATATTTGGATTTATTGCCTACTTTTAGGATATATACGTTATTGAAAATTAATTTTTATCAATTTAAAATTATGAAATTGCTCAAGTCATTACAGTGCCTGTTCAGTAGGATTTCTGCAATTTTGAAATTTTATAATGGATATATTTTATATTAAATAATATATTTTGTTTAGAAAAATTATTAATAAAGTCTTTTTCTCTTATTGTCGACAACGTGTGTAAGGTGCAATTAGATCAAAGTTTTTTTTGCCAAAAAAACATTAAAATGATGGTGCACAGGGGTTAAATGCTATTAAGCCTTTTAATAGCATCCTTTTGAGGAATTGAGGATAATATTGAGCCTGAAAGTGTTTTTGCAGAACAATTATGTTTGTTTCATGGATTAAATTTGCCAATATTTACCCACAAACCAAAAAGAGATTTGAATAACCTAGAACTATCATGCTTTTTTCAAACTTGTACCATCAAATTTGTATCTCATTTCATTGAAACAATCATAAAAGGAAAACTGAAAATGAGCCCTACACTTTGCTTTACAAGAATGTTTACGGTCATTTGAAGCGCCTTTTTGCGAAAGCTTGATTTACACTTGATACCCTCATGTTTTAAAAATTTTTACTGGAACCCCTCATATCATATTTTCTAACCTTGTAACGGAGTTAAGGGAAGTGTTGAAATTATCATTGTGCCCTTATTTTTTTAATATCAGTTTAATTGAGAAGTTGTAAAAAGACTAAAACACTCCCTTAAAATGATTTTATTTTTTTGGTGTACCACATGAATTCTCTCGTCCCAAGCTTCTCTATTACATATCATTTCACCTATTATATTTAATTTTTTAAAATTACTTTTAATAACTTCATTCCGTATTAATTTTCTACTACAACTACTTTCGTTTGACCATCGCGTCTCTAGGTTTTTGATGTACAGAAAAAGCATTGAATATATTTTTTTATCTGAATGATTATTTTTTATTTATTTTATAATATGAATAATTGCTTTCTCAATGTCACAATGGTAAATTAACTGATTGTTATAACATATCGTTTGTGGGGGTGCCAAGAATTGAACTATTTATAAATTACTTCGCTTGTCTTGTATTCTTTAGTTAAGTAATATGAATTTTAATATAAAATTTTAAAAATAAGAATGTACTAAATATAAAAAGAAATTTAAAATCATATATATATATATATATATATATATTCTACCTCACAGGATGACTGGTGAATAAAGGAGAGAGAGAGAGTTTTGATCTTACCCAACTCTTGACGAAGCCTTGAGGCCACAGGATTTTAAGTTAATCTAATTATCAATCTGAGGAATAAGAGTTCTTGCCCATTCATTGAAGTGTTCTATCAATTTTACACTCGTAAATCTACATGAAATTAGAATTTGTGGAGATTATACATGCCATGCCAAACAAGTTCGGAAAAAGAAATTGCATAAAGAGAGATAATGTAAAATATATATATATATACATAAATGGAATAAAACACAAATTTCTAAGGTAACTAACCTGAGCTAAACCAGAACAATCTCTAACTCCTCCCGTTTCATAGTTCATACTTTCCTAATTATTTGAATAACTTTATACTAACGGTCATTATTACATGAAAATAAGCAATTTGTTGAATTCAACTCCAACAAGGTTGCATACAGTTTCTGTGTACTCTGAAGTACGGAGTACCAGTGACTCAGTGAGGGAATACCGTGTCAATTCTATGCTCCGTTCTGTGAAACCTGCTCTCTCTCTGTGTCTCTCTTCACGCTATATAAGGCACACACTCTCTTCACACCATATCCTCTCGTTCCTTGCTGGAAACCCTAGGAAGAAAAAGCAAACAGGTATAAACTCTACATATTTGTATATATCTTCGTATATGTGTGTGTGTATATATATATATATATATATATCCTTTTGTTGTATTATTGTTCTTTCTTAGTTTAATCTGGATGACCACGAAGGCTGTAGCTTAGTGGTATGTCCTAGCCTTCCAAGTAGAAGGTGGAGAGTTCATAAAGTGGGTGTGTGAGAATGTTTCTTATCAAGGTAAAAACAGAGATTAAACTGGATGCAAATGATTGTATTATTGTTCTTTCTTAGTTTAATCTGGATGAAAATGTTTTATAAGGAGCGTTCATTAAAACGTTTCGGTTTTTGAGGAACAATTTTTTAATTCTCAATTGTTGATTATTTTATTTTTTTATTTTTTCATTTTGTGGTTTATAGATTTAGACTGGAGCTATTTGCTTTGATTTGACGGAAATTGATGCATATTCCGTTGTTTCTTTGTTGGGTAATTGTGCTGCGATGTTGGGATGAGCCTGAATTTGTTTTAATGGAGAAATCAACTGATGGTGTTGATTTTTTGGGTGCAGGGTGTGGATTTAAGAGTTCATAAACTTTGGAAATACAACAATTTTTTATGTTTATTTCCAACCTTCTTTTGTTAAATATTAGTAGATCATTTTGATTTTATTTGGTGGCATTGAATTCAATTTTTCATGACATAGAAGGTGGGTTTACAACGTTTTTTGATTTTTACACTCTTGGATATTTTGTAGCTAGTCAAACTTCACTTATCACTGTATTTAGTTAAAGTAAGGTTGAGATAAAAGAGAATGAATTAGTTTTATTACCATAAACAAAGTTCGGATTAAGATTTTGAAATTGTGATTGGGGCAAATATTTTGTTACGGGTACGTAGGTCAGGTTTAGATATTGTAGTCCTTGGTTTTGGATTTGCTCTTTTTCCTGGCAGTGTAGGCTCGCCAACTGATTTTCTCAATTTGGATTTAAAGCTAAAGTCAATATATTAAGGTTCAAAGAATCACATTGTTCTTCATCGCTTTGATGGGTATTTGACCCTTTTGATAGTTTTGATTTGTGAAGACTTTCTTTTAAGATTTGTGGAATCAATGATTGAATAATGTATATAAATTGGTTTTGGCTTATGTTCCACAAATGTAGAGGGAGAAAAAAAAAAGTCTTGAATATGTGTAATTTGGTTTTATTACCATACATAGTGTTCTTGCCTGTGATCTTCATTCTGGACAGTCTGTGGGTTATTTTGCTATTCCAGTGGATCATGTACGTTGCCAGGTAATAAACTCATACTATTGTTGTTGTTTCTGTGATTTTACATAAAGAAGTTGTTTTCTAGCTATTCAGGCAAAAATAAAAATAAAAAACTGTGATCTAGGTCGGACAGAAAAAACATGCCGTTTTTTAGAACATGTCATGCCATCTTCAAGCATGCCATTTTTTAGGCTATGCTTGATACCTATGTTACATAGACCATTCTAAATACATGTGGAGGTACCTGCTTTGGATACATGATACTTGAGTATAGAATGGGTTATTTGGAAAACATGTTTGATTGGAACATTTACTCAGTAAACATATCTGATAGTCTGGTGATTGGGGGAATATAGGTGGTTCTTGCATTGGAGAACTTGATTTATGCCTTGTTGGTTATGCTTGATCAAACATGTAATGAATGAAAATGGTTAATCACCAGGTAGAGACATAATGGCCATGTCCAGAAAAGCTGCCACTGTTTCAAGCTTCTTTGCCATGTCCCTCCGCCACCTCCACCCCCACCACCCCAACCACCGGCTCACTGCTTTTTCTCCCTCCGCAGCTCTCTCGTGCAATGCATACGAGCCAGGCCATCTCTTCAATTTTGAAGATTACCCATACCCCTCCTCAATTTTGTCCGGTACTCATCTTCTCACTCACTATTTCCTTTACATACATATTCATATACATGTAGGTATATATTTAATTTGATTCCAACTATATACAAAAATCTGCGTGCGTATATATATTTGATATGTGTATGTAGTTCATTATATATATATGACTGACAGACTGAGTACTGTGTTTTTTTGTATAGGACCAACGGTTATGATGGTGCCAAAACTGGTGGACGACAGCTTCTTCTGCTTCAGGGTTGAAGTGCCAGGTCTTAGCTCAAAGGATTTGAATATGTGGGTGGATGCGGACAAAAATATAAGGTTGGAGGGAACGTGGAAGAGTGAACCCAAGTATGCATATAAGGGAGGGTTCTACCAAGCCACCATTGCAGGCTGTCCGAACCTCTGCGATATGGACAATATCAAGGCTGAGTTGAAGGATGGTGTCCTCTGGATTACCGAGCCACTCAACGAAGGGGCCAAGGACCTCAGAAAGTTCCAACGCAAAATGGAGAACGGGATGGTGTGATACTGAGAGAGGGTAGGCTTCATTTTTGATTTGGGGTTTCAATTAATCAATCCTTTTGGCTCCTTTTCCATCTCTATCTGCTTAACTTGTGTGCTTGTCTGTTTTTGAATGTTCAATGCCTGAATGTTTTTTTGGGGGGTGATTTTAAACTCATGCAATGAGAAAGTTAATTTGTGGTTAATTAATTATGTTGTGCTCTTGATTTTATATTTAATTACCTTTTCTTTTTGTTGCATTTGTGCTATTGAATATAAATACAGACATACATACATGTATATCATATATTAATAGATTCAGTTTTCACGACTGTTGTAGCTGCATAAGTTTTGAGGAATAAGGTACCTTCATATGATAATTGACACATATAAAGCCTTAATCTTCCAATTAAGGATGCATGATCAATACTTATTTGAATTAATTAAGAGCAATTAACCTATATAATCACCTGACTAAATGCATTGATTAAAACTAGAGAGCTAGCTAATGAATAGGTTTCACTGATTTCTCAATTCCAATGAGTGAATTGTTTGAATAGGTTTCACTTTCACCCCTTATAAGTGTCAATCCTAAGCACTAACTTACACTTTTACAATATATATATATGCACACACACCTACACACTACATACATTGCATTAGCACGGAGAAATTTGTTGCCTTTATGTTTTTTGTGTCACAATTTGGTGCAATGTTCTAAATCGGTAAAACCCTAACCAACATATTTTTGTTACATTACCTAAATGACTCCTTTTTATACTATATACTATATCGCAACGAGTCAGCCAGAGAGCAATACAAGGTAGTAAATCTAACTGTTTGTTATGTGCATAGTTTGTGATTGGTGTTCTTTATTTATTTACTATTATTAATTTGTTTTTTCAAACAAAGGAATTTTTTTTATTAATCAAACCAAATAATTAAATATTTTCACTGATGAGACAATTACTTGAGCATCGGATCTGTTCAAGCTGTTTTCTCTGTCTAAACTCATTCAATGTTATCAAGTTTATATACTTTGTGGTTAATTATGTATGTTGGCTCTCGATTTCATATTTAAGTTACCATTTTAATTAGTAGTGTTGCTTCTAATTTTATTTTTATTTATATATCCATCTGTTAAAAGGATAAAGTCATATGAGTGAGTATATGCATTATTATTTGGAGTGCTTTTAGCAAGTGCTTATTGCTTCTTCCAATATCTATTTCCACATATAATGTGTTTGTGTAAATAATACATATATATATGTCTAATACATATAATGTATTTTCTGTTTAAATTTTTTTTTCTCAGAAATTAAAGCAAGTATTTTCTGTTTAATTATTTTTTTCCTATAAGTTTCTGTTTAATTATTACTACAAGGATGTTTATCAATTAAGAATCCCTTAAACAGATCAATGATTATTATTCATTTCTGAGCGATAATATTGATTTACTACTAATGTATGAAGAGGCCAAATTAAAATTTGTGTTTCACTGATTTGTCAATTCCAAAAAAAGTGAATTTTTTGAATGTCAATTCTAAGTTCTAATTAATCTGCTTTGCACTACTTTAAATTTATTTATTTTTATATGATCCATAACAACACAGTTTATATAGGCGATCAATGGAAGTCTACCACCACCACCACCACCGGTGACCACCCTTGCTTTTACCCTAACCAACCTTTTCTCTGTTTCAAACACTCCAAATTTCTCTCTCACACACAAACAGAAGTTGACTGAGAGAGAAATATTAGGGTTTATAGAAAAGGTGGTAAGGGATCATTATGATTGATTAGAAAGGGAAAAAAATCCTATCCTCTCGTTGCAGATTTGAAATTGATAGTAAATAGTAATGATGAGAAATAGAAAGTAAATCTCTGACGTTGCAGGCAGGTTCTTACAGATTTTAATTTCATTTCATGTTTTTGATCCTCCTCTGATTTAAGGTAGTCTATGAATTAGATAGAGTTGAGGCATAGACCAGGTCTGTTTGGAAAAGCAACAATGCACGAAAACAAGAGTATTTTTCTATAAATATTGGGAATTACTTTATAATAAAATTTTATTTTCAAAAAGGATACAGAGAAAAAGAATACGTCAAACAGTTGTAAACTTGTAATCAGAGGAGAATCGCTCAAAAAAAAACAATCTGGATTTGACAATATTTTCACAACTTTGCATTTTTATTGCAATCAGACACGATTGACATATTGCTATGGTTGTTGAACGACTTTTATTCCTCAATTAGGCGTGTCAAAATTCGAGACATCACGAAATTAACAGGTTTAACTTGAACTTAACGGTGATCGCGTCCTAATTATGTCAATTGATTAACTATTCTTCTGTGTATTAGAGCTTAATTCGTTTAATCTGATTAAATTCGTTTAATTAATGGTGTCAGGTTAATTTGATGAGTACATAACATGTTTTAACCCAATTATTATGGACATTTATGTTATTTCAATTCAATATTCATATTTTATTTGGCATTTCTTTATAATTGTATTGTCTAAATAATTTTTATTTTCATGAATTTACTCATTCATTAGATTAAATTTTTTTCACTATATTTGCATTTTATACACAATTTAATAAGCATGTTAAACGACACGATTAATTTATTAAACGGGTTATACGAGTCATGTTGTATTATTCATTTAATAAACAGATTATGTTTATGTCGAAAATTTCTGACATGATTATTAAACCGTTTGTTTACACAAAAAGATTAAAATCTACTAACCCTAATTGCAACCCCACGACCACGATCACAATAGCAATCACCTACACTAGTAGGTAGTGCTCAAATGCATATTATGACATGGATTACTCACTAAATACTCAAGAAACTGATCCAATATTGCATGGCTTGAGATAGAGTGTAAGATTAGGTGGATCAAAATCAATAATACAACAATATAGTAATGAAGTAGTAATTATAAAGCACTTAGTAATGAAGTAGTGAAATGTAACAACAATTGCTAAACATTTAAATTAGCTATTCTAGAGCCAACATGCATGAAGAATCCTAAAAAGATTATAGAAAATTTATACCCGACTTGAATATCACATAAAAGATTTTCAAGGAAATAGATCATAAAAAGGTTGGTAGAAAAATAATACATGAGAAGTAGCTTTTTTTCAGTGCTCAATGCCCAAGTCCGTAGATTAATTATATATATATAATTTTATTATTCATGTATAATATGTAAATTTTAATAATTTTTTTACTTTTTATTTAGATTTTTTTTAATATTATTAATAAAGAATTATATACACTCCTCTCATTTCATAATGTTTAATTATTTGAATAAACCTTTGAACTTAGGTCAAACTTGACATGAAAGTAAGAAATTTAACTAAATAAGGTTGCATACAGTTTCTGTATACTCTCAAGGTCAAAGGATGTGGGCACCTCATGGGTTGAGCCTAGAGACTACCAGTCAGGGCATACCGTGTGTTTGTATATATATATATATAACACCCTTACGGTCCAAAACCTAATTGAAATCCTATTTCAAGTCCATCCAATTACAAACTGTCTCTCTGTGAATGTCTCTCTCTCTAATCAGGTGGAACCTAGAGAGAAAAAACACACAATAATCATGTATGTGCTGTTAGTGGACATTTATATACACTTATAAATATAATGGAATTAAGAAAAAAACAAATGATTAAGAGTCCAAAATGATGAGTATATAGAGACATGTAATAACTTGGGTGGGTGAGGATCAGAGGTGTGTGTATTGGTTTAAATTGAGGCTAGACTAGAGCATCCATGTAGCAATACAGATTTTGTTTTCGACAAAAAGGTAAAACTGGTTTGTTACAGCTGTCATTTGCATCTGCATAGAATAGACCTCTCTAATTTATTAATTTTAAACCAATTCTCTCTCTCTCAAACCAGTAGTCTCTACAACCCCCCTCTATCTCTCTAAAACCTCTAGAGAGAGAAAACATGTCCAGAAACGTGGTCACCGTTTCAAGCTTCATAGCGATGTCCCTTCGCCGCCTCCACGACCGCCTCCCTACCTTTTCTCCCTCCGCAGCTCACTCATTCGGTACAGGCCGTCCCTTCAATTTCAACGGAGATGATACCCAAAACTCCTCGGGCTCGGGTACTAATCATCTTTTCACTTTCCTTTACAATCTATATATATACATGTACGTATATATCTAATTCTAACTATATATAAAAATCTCCGTCTCCGTGCTTATATATATATATATATATATATATATATATATTTCATGTGTATGTAGTTGATTATATATATTATATGTGTGTTGTTATATATATATATATATAGGATTCGGAGTGGTTGATCTTGTGCCGAAAGTATTGAAGGACAGCTACTGCATTAGGATTGATATGCCAGGTCTAAACTCAAAAGATCTGAATATGTGGGTGGATGAGAAGAAAGATATAAGGTTTGAGGGAAGGTGCAAGGCTGAACCCAAGTATGACTATAAGGGATGGGTCTACAAAGGCTTCATTGAAGGCCTTCCATCGATCCTGGAAATGGAGCAGGTCAAGGCTGAGTTGAAGCATGGTGTCCTCTGGATTACTCTGCCACTCAAAGAAGAGGAGAAGGAGAGAATCAGGATAGAGGATTTGTTGGAGAAAGGGGAGGAGGCGGTTTGATGTTTTATTTCAACTTTTGGGTTATTATTCTGAGTGATATATATATATATATATATATATATATAATGTTCCTGTTTACGACGATATGGTGCATTTGAAATTAATGAAATTAAGACTGATTTTAGATTGGCATAGTATAAGATATTTTGGATTACATAATTAATTTTTTAACAACTTTTCATAAATTGTATTTTTTGCTCTTGCTGTACCGAACTCAAATGTAATATATATATATATATATACACACACATATATGAAGAGTCCAAAGTTGGTGTTGCCTCCGTACAGATATCAGGGACTTTGTCTCCCAAAAACAGGTGCTGTATATACATCTCCCACTACCAGGACCTGAATACTGTGTCCTTGAGGCAGCAAAAGCGCGGTTGAAAATGGTAAACGTGGTATATGGTGCCAACTGCACACTTATTCCAATTTAATAAAAAGGTTTGTCTTTATTTAATCGAGTGAGAGAGTGTGGCTCATTCCAATTTAATGAAATTTTGGTTTTATTTAATCATGAAACACAAGTTTTAAGGAATAAGGTTACTTCCAGATATAAACCTTAATCTTCTACTTAAGAGTGCATGATCAATACTTATCTTAATTAATTGCGCTTCACGAACTACATGCAATTAATTTATTAAAACTAGAGAGCTCATCATTAGGTTTCAGTGTATTCTCAATTCCAAGAAATAAGGAAATTTCTTCAATATGTTTCACTTTCACCTCTTATTTAGAATTTCAGTACAATATATGTATGCGTACATTGAAGTTTGAGACACACAAACATCCAATGTTAATTTTCGCATATTTATTGAAGAGGTGGAGAAGATGTAGTTTATTTGGGATAACTGGTAAAATTTTATCCCTTTGATTTTTTTTATTTTTTTAAGTTTTAAATTTGTGTCACTTTTATATTGGTCCACATCAGCTGTAAGTAGAATGCTCCTACTTATATGGTCTTAGGCAAGCATTGTCCTTCTTAATTTGAGGAGTGTTAGGGACAACACAACGATTGCCCTTTTCCAATCGCTTCATTCATTGGTGAAAACTAATCATAATAATTAATATTTTTTTGTGTAATAAATGTCCTACTTTTTATTTAAAAAAATGTCTTTCTAGTTTTAAAATATTTATACTAGTGATATCAACAAACAAATAAAGCTATTGTAACCAAAAAGATAAAATTAATAATATTTCTTTATACTTTATGGTCACTATAGTTTTATTTATTTGTTGATGATACTAGTGTAAAAATATCTTAAAACTAAGGACATATTATTGGATAAAAAAGTAAGATATTTATTATACAAAAAAATATTAATTACTTTGATTAATTTCTACCGATGAATAGAGTAACTGTACAAGGGTAGTTACTTTCTTTAACACTCATCTTCTTAATTTAGTTTATTATTATTATTATGTTTAAGTGGCAACCAACAAAAAATATATATATTAATAAATAAAAATAAATGCAATATGGTAGTACAGCCTCTAGTGTAACGTTAGGAGGGAGATTCTCAATATCATCCTCACAATAAAACTAGGAGCCGTTTCCAGTTGAGAGAATTACAAAGAATAGAAATTCATTTACACAAGAAGAAATTACGACATTCTTTTAACCGGCGGCCAGGAAAACCACCGGTAATAGCATTCTTTCCAATGGTCACTATAGTTTCTTACTCACCATATATATATATATAATGCGTGCTCATTAAAAAATATAACTTATCAAACGCTAAATACATATGATCATTCTATAGATACATTTCAAACTTTGGTTTTTCATTTTTTTTGTATGTACGTGAGTATGTCTGTATGTATATGCATATAAATAAATAAATATATATATATATATATATATATATATATAATTAAAAAATCATAAAACCGAACCTATTATTGCAGTTGGGTTTAGTTGGGTACTGCTTCTAACAGTTGGTTGGGTTCCAATGATTCTGATTCATTCTGGACCGGACCAAACCGAATTTGCTATAGCACCATTTTGTATCGTGTACTGTTTAGTGGATATATATAGACTTAAGTATAAGTGAAATTAATTAAGAAGAAATAAATGATTACGTGTACGGATTTTATTTACAGAAGCGTGTATATATGGGAAAAGAGAAACACCAAAAAGGTAAACCTACTCGGTAGGGTAGGGAGGATCAGAGACTTGTCTCCTTAAAAGAGAATGAAATCTCCCACTGGCACAGATCGAGTCACAGAGATGGATCTGACGGACCTCATCTTGTTGCAGGTAATTAAGGTACCATATTTCTCGGTTGACACCACACAAGTTGACAATTCTAATGGAATAGTGATGAAATTTTTGGTTTTGGTTTTTATATTCACACGCGCGCACTTAAAATGATATTTTTTATATTTCAACTTAATAGTCGATATTTTTGTTCTTAACACTGTTAATTTAAGTATGAATTGTGAATCATTATATATATATATATATATATATATATCCTACATGAGACTCCACCCAAACCTGAAATCAGACATCCTGTTAATGTTTTCAACAACAACCTACCATATACGTGTGTATCCATTCGCCATCACCATCACGAAGAACCACTACTATTCATCATCATCGTCTATTGTCTAGTTTTTCACTGCCAAGCAAATGTACGGTCGAACCATGGCAAGCCACCGAGAAGGTATGGGAGCATGAGTAGGTGGTGGCTATTCAGTGTTTGGGGTTAATGGGTATTGATTGTGAATGTGATTTTGGGTGTGTTTACACTTTATAGTGGAAGAATGAAACCAAAGCTTGTATTCATTTCATGGATTGCGACAGCCGAGGGTGGCTACATTTTGGGAAGAATATTTGTTTTATATTGATGCATCTTGGTGATTGAACTTGTACATGATTTGGGGGTGATTTAATTGCATTTGAGGTTGAAATTGATGGCTGAAATCAGGCAGTTGCAGAGAGAGGGTTTATGGTGCTAGAGGAAGGAGATGATTTCTCTAAACCAGCCACTTACGACCACCACGCGCGCTAACGGACCATGAGGTCGCCTTTAATGGTGAGGTACTCGGTTGGGAGAGACCCGGAGTGGGTCTTTGCATTATTTAGCCGTATGTATCTCTGGTATGTGGGGATTTCGGATGGTGAAGTGGACAAGATTGTGTGACCGAAAATTATGGAGTTGACAGCACCCGTGAGTAGGCTTGAGCTTGGGGTTGGCTTTAATGGTGGTGGTTGATTTGAGTTTTTCATGGGTGGTGGTGGAATGGTGATAGAGGTTGTCATGTGATATTTCAAGTAATTTTAAAAAGAGAGGAGATAAGGAGAAAGAAGAGAAAGAGAGAGAGTGTGTGTATTAAGGTATTTTATGTAATTTTAATGGTTAAATAGGACATTTACAAAGTCAAAGGGCATGCAAGTTTTTTTGTAAGCTGTTAGACATGCTTATACACGATTTGAGATCTCTTTGATAGACGGAACAAAACGTTTGAGTTTCTAAAGTCACTTTAAGTAACGTTTCTTTCCGTGTGAAATAAGTTCGAAGAGAGGAGAGTCACTCATATTTATCCTAAAAAAAAAAAAATTGAAGAGTGTTTATTAGATTGGGGTACTACAATTTTCTATTAGAGCAATGCTACACGTCATGAAATAATTTCATGAATTTGTATCATGAATGATGTGGCAGGTAATGTGGAGAGTTAGAATTGGTGGGATTCCCCCCATACATATTGTCCTATGATATTATCACTGAATCCCACCAATACTAACTCTCCATGTTACCTGCCACATCATTCGTGATATAAATTCATGAAATAATTTCATGACGTTTAGCATTTCTCTTTAGATTAATATATATCATCAATCTACACTCTTTCTATTTCATGCCTCATCAATTCACACTCTTTCTATTTCATGCCACCAAAAATACACCTACTAATCATAGTCATGGAGCGATAGCAGTAGATAAACTATTATCAAGTTCATCCAGTAGTGCAAAGAACTGGTCGCGCCAAGAGTTACTGGTACTTAATCAAAATTTGTGAGCACGGAAGTGATTGGTAAATCATAAGAAGAAATAGAAACAAACATATATTAAGAACAAAACCTTAAAGCAATTATGTACACCAGGAAAGCTAAATTGAAGTGGTTAACCTTGGGGATGACAACCTTCAGAACACCATTTTTGAGCTCTGCTTTGACTTGATCCACCCTGTACGTACCTTCCCTCAGCGAACTCCATAACACCGAAATTAATTAGTAAATACATGATCAATACTTATCTTAATTAATTGCGCTTCACTCTGACTGCATGCATTTAATTTATTAAAAGTAGAGAGCTCATCATTAGATTTCAGTGAATTCTCAATTCCAAGAAATAAGGAAATTTCTTCAATATGTTTCACTTTCACCTCTTATTTAGAATTTCAGTACAATATATGTATACTAAAGTTTGAGACACACAAACATCCAATGTTAATTTTCGCAAATTTATTGAACTAGTTTCGTCTGTGATTAATTCAGGTGAAGAAGATGTAGTTTATTTGGGATAACTTGTAAAATTTTACTCCTTTGACTTTTTTTTTTTTTTTTTAAGATTTTAAACTGGTGTCACTTTTATATTGGTTCACATCAGCTAGAAGTAGGAGACTCCTACTTATATGATCTGAGACAAGCATTATTTTTCTTAATTTGAGGAGTACTAGAGACAGTCATTTAAGCGATTGGTCTTCACAGTCGCTTTATTCATTCATGAAAACTAATCAGAGTAATTAATATTTTTTTATGTAATAAATGTCCTACTTTTTCATTTAAAAAAAAGTCTCATCAACAAACGAATAAAGTTATTGTAACAAAAAAACAAAATTAATAATAATTTTTTATACTTTATGGTCACTATAGTTTTATTTATTTGTTGATGACACTAGTGTAAATATCCTAAAATTAAAAGGACATATTATTAGATGAAAAAGTAAAATATTTATTCCACAAAAAAAATATTAATTACTCTATAAATATGATAAATAAAATGAAAAACCAAAGTTTGAAATGTATCTATAGAATGATCATATGTATTTAGCGTATCATAAGTTATATTTGAAATGTATCTATAGAATGATCATATGTATTTAGCGTATGATAAGTTATATTTTTAAGGGTAATGCTACTCAGACAGAATTTGTAGGCAGAATTCGTAGGCAGAAAATTTTACATCCATTGGATGCATGTGGTGAGTGTATGTGGTGGGACTTACCACATGCATCCAATGGATATAAAACATTCTGCCTACGAATTCTGCCTACAAATTCTGCCTGAGTAGCATTACCCTATTTTTAATGAGCACGCATTATACATACACAATAATATATATATATATATATATATATATATATAATTAAATTAAAAAATCATAGAACCGAACCTATTATTGCAGTTGGGTTTAGTTGGGTACTGCTTCTAACAGTTGGTTGGGTTGCAATGATTCTGATTCATTCTGGACCGGACCAAACCGAAGTTGCTATAGCACCATTTTGTATCGTGTACTGTTTAGTGGATATATATAGACTTAAGTACAAGTGAAAAAAAATGATTACGAGTACAGATTTTATTTACAGAAGCGTGTATACATGGGAAAAGAGAAACACCAAAAAGGTATACCTACTCGGTAGGGTAGGGAGGATCAGAGACTTGTCTCCTTAAAAGGGAATGAAATCTCCCACTGGCACAGATCGAGTCACAGAGATGGATCTGACGGACCTCATCCTGTTGCAGGTAATTAAGGTACCATATTTCTTGGTTGACACAATAAATTACACAAGTTGACAATTCTAATGGAATAGTAATGAAATTTTTGGTCTTGGTTTTTTTATTCACACGCGCGCACTTAAAGCACCACTGTTAAGAATATTAAATAATCTTAAATTAATAAGGAGCAAGTGGAGTGAGACTATTTTCCATTAATAAAAAAAAAGAAATAAATATTAATGACATTTTTTATATTTAAACTTAATTCACACCGATATAAACTTTCCTTATACCTATTATATAAACCCAATTGATATTTTCGTCCCTAATATCGTTAATTTAAATATGAAATGTTTAATATACCCTCAATTTTTTATACTCTCTTAACTTTCTCAATCAGCCCCCCCTCTCTCTCTTCCCTCTTTCTTTCTCTCACCCTTTAATGGAATTACTCTGCCAACTTCATCTTCTCTTCAGAGCTGCCACCATCATCGGACGGTGGCTTGGCAATGAAACTCATCGATTGGTAATGAGGAATCAGAAATGGGTCTCTTCAAGGGTCTTCTCGGTGGCTTGCCATGGTTCGGCCGTGCATTTGCTTGGCAATGAAAAACTAGACAATGGTCGATAATGATGAACAATAGTGGTTCTTCTCAGTGGTGATGGCGAATGGATACACACGTATATGGTGGGTTGTTGTTGAAGACATTCACAGGATGTCTGATTTTAGGTTTGGGTGGAGTCTCATGTAGGATATGTATATATATAAACAGTTAATGTAAACTTTGATGAACCCTTGTGATTCACAATTAATAGATGTGAATTGATAAATAGATGGTATGGGAGCATGAATAGGTGGTGACTATTCAGTGTTTGGGGTTAATGGGTATTGATTGTGGATGTGATTTTAGGCGTGTTTATACTTTATAGTGGAAGAGTGAAACCAAAGCTTGTATTCATTTCATGGATTACGACAGCTGAGAGTAGCCACATTTTGGGAAGAATATTTGTTTTATTTTGATGTATCTTGGTGATTGAACTTGTACATGATTTGGGGGTCATTTGATTGCATTTGAGGTTGAAATTAATAGCTGAAATCAAGCAGTTGCAGAGAGAAGGTTTACTGTGTTAGAGGAAGGAGATGATTTCTTTAGACCAGCCACGACCAGCACGCGTGCTGACTGACCATGGGATCGGCTTTAATTGTGAGGTACTCGGTTAGGAGAGACCCGGAGTGGGTCTTTGCTAGGGGTGGAAAAATTAGATACCACACCACAACACGACTCGAACACGACACGAATTAAGCAGGTTTGGGTTTGAGGTAAGCTGACACATTTAATAAATGGGTCAACACGAACACAACACGCAAAAATTAGATTGAGTTTGGGTTTAAACTGTCTAACCCGTGACACGATTACAATATGAGTTATTCATATATTATGATTTTATACAAACTTATATATACATAGTTATATATATTGCAATTGTTTGTAATCTATTTGTTTGTTTACAAGACTGATGTAGCCATAAAATGCAAGAATAAAATTGTTATGGTGTCTTCCCAATTTTTGAATCACCTTAGTATGTTTTTGAGTTTATATATAAATACAAAATTTATAATATAATTTGATTTTAGGATTTATGTATTGATATGTACTTTATTTTTTATATGATCTTTAGAGAGATTTTTAAAGGTGGAGAAACTCATATGATATAAATTAAATGGATGAAAAATGTTATTAAACAAGTGTGCCATTATAGGACATGTTTATTAAACGAGTTACACGAGTCGACACGGATAACACGTTTAATAAACGAGTTGGGTTAATGTTGAGGGTCTCTGACACGAATATTAAATGGGTTGGGTTATGGTTGAGCTATTTAGTAGAATACTTATAGATCGACACGACACAAACACGATTTGAGAATACGAATTGCCACCCCTAGTCTTTACATTATTTTATAGTATGTATCTCGAGTATGTGGGGATTTCGGATGGTTAAGTGGACAAGATCGTGTGGCCGAAAATTATAGTTTCCATAGGTGGTTGTAGAGTTGACAGCACCGTGAGTAGGCTTAAGCTTGGGGTTGGCTTTAATGGTAATGGTTGATTTGAGTTTTCATGGGTGGTGGTGGGATGATGGATTGGTGATAGAGGCTGTCATGTGATATTTCATGTAATTTTTAAGAGAGAGGAGATAAGGAGAAAGAAGAGAAAGAGAGAGTGTGTGTTAGAGTATTTTATGTAATTTTAATGGCTAAATAGGACATTTACAAAGTCAAAGGGCATGCAAGTCTTTTTGCATGGTGTCAGATCTACTTATACACTATTTGAGATCTCTTTGATAGATGGTACAAAACGTTTGAGTTTCTAAAGTCACTTTAAATAACATTTCTTTTCGTGTGAAATAAGTTCAAACATAGAGGGTCACTGATATTTATCCTAAAAATAAATAAATAAATTTGTTGAGTGTTTATTAGGGCTGTAAATAAACCGAGTCGAGCCGAGCTTGAGCCTGCTCGGGCTCGGGCTCGTTTGTTTGTGAGCTCGTTCGGGCTCGTGTTCAAGATCGTTTTACCTTGTTCGTGAAAGTAAATGAGCCTACACAAGCCTATGTTCATGAACATAATCACAAACTTACATGCCCTAAACGAGCTTTGTTCACAAACATAAATGAGCTTATGTTCACGAGTGTACACGAGCCGAGCACAACATTGTTCGAGTTTGGCTCGTTTATTAAACAAGTCTAGAAATCGAGTTCGAGCTCGGCTTGTTTGCTTAACGAGTGAGCCCGATCCGAGCCCTTAACGAGCCCGCGCTGCTCACCAGCATTTATTAGATTGGGGTACTACAATTTTCTATTAATATATATCATCAATCTACACTCTTTCTATTTCATGCCTCATCAATTCACATTCTTTCTATTTCATGCCACCAAAAATACACCTACTAATCATAGTCATGGAACGATATAAACTATTATCATGTTCATCCAGTAATGCAAAGAACTGGTCGCACCAAGAGTTACTCGTACTAAATCAAAATTTGTGAGCAAGGAAGTGATTGGTAAATCATAAGAAGAAATAGAAACAAACATATATTAAGAACAAAACCTTAAAGCAATTTTGTACACCAGGAAAGCTAAATTGAAGTTATATATATATATATATATATATTTGAGAAGTTTGAAAGACAAAAAAGGGCACCAATCAACTTCTGGTTGTAGTCACTCACATACAGACACTCACATATAGAAGCAGTTCTCAATTGTTTTCCTTTTCTTTTTTTTTGGGAAACCCATATCAAATTTTACTAGCTCATAGATAAGCTACTTAATTTGATCATCAAAATAGTTGTCCATTTGGGAAATTTCTTTTTTTCTTTTTGGCAATAATTTGAGTGAAAGATTGAATTTGGATTAATATATATTTTACATTTTCAATTTCAATCCACTGAAATTTACATTTTCAATTTCAATCCACTGAAATAATGCTCCCAAACATAACTTAAATTTATTCAACATTGAGTTATACATGGAGGGCATCGTATATTCGTATGCATGAAATTACCCCCCAACTCCCACAATAATACACAATTGATATGTGAATGGAACATATATTCCCATATATGATTCAATAATATGATTATTTGAGTGGTCAAGGAGTTTATGATTCATTTTTCTCCCTTCTTTTCTTTGTTTCTTCAACTTTTCAAGAAATATGGCGCACGTTAGCAACCTCCAGTATACCACCACCCACCCACCAGCAGCACAGCTGCAGCTCGCTCTGGTATCTTTTCTTGATTAATAATGTCAAACATAAGAAAATATATTCCCGAGAAAGTTACAGAAAATAAAAATTGAAAATAGAAGAAGTAATGCTTTACTAATTTAAACCAAAAACTACTTCATTCATCATCCGATATATATATATATATATATATATATATATATATATATATATATCAGCCAGATTTTCCGGCCAGTAGCAGCAAGCACTTGCAGTGACAAACTGGCAACTTCACAAAAAACAGACATGAACAAACCCTAACCAAAAACCATATCCGAAGACTCCAAAGAAACACCATTGACAAGAGCAAATCAAAGAAAAAGAAATCTCCACCAGAGACGACGACTGAGAAATTAATTAGTAAATTCAATTGACCTTGACAAAGAAAACATCCTTCCTTTCTTCAAGCTTAACCTTGGGGATGACAACCTTCAGAACACCATTTTTGAGCTCTGCTTTGACTTGATCTACCATGTACCTTCCCTCAGCGAACTCCATAACACCGAAATAACTCCTCCGGCCATTTTCTTCGTCCTCATCATCGCCGTCGTCTTCATCACCATTTTCTTCTTCTTCTTCTTCTCCTTTGATGTGGAGGCAATGGCTTTCTACCCAAACTTTCAAGGCTTCCTTCGAAATTCCGGGCATATCCAGCTTCGCCTGAAATGTGTCGTCCCTTTCTTTTACAAGATAAGGGAAAACCCTTCCTCTTTCTAGGAATGGGTTCTTCAAGGGACAACCTGTCCATTCAAATTTAAAATATATATATACACAAGGGTATGATCATCGATTGAAAGTATGATATACATACATATATATATGATTAGAAGCGTTTGATTTTTTTCTTGTTACCTTTGGGGATTGGGGCGTCGAAATCGTCGTCCGAGTCGGAGTCTGACGTTGTGACCAATGAAGCAATGGTGCGAGGTGGTTTCAGATGAGAGATGAATCGAGCGAACAAAGTCGTCCCTGAGGGGAAGGGTTTGATGAAGTGGGTGGCAAGGGATGAAAACGCCATTGTTGAACACTTTCAAGAGTTACTGCTGTAATTGCGTGAGAGTAGTGAAGTGAAAGGAGAGGGTGAGAGGAGAGGCCTTATAGAGTACGAGTGGGGAAGATGGAGGAGGCCACGTGTCGCTTTGGAATTAGCAGCTGCTCCTTTCATTAGCAGCTGATTATTGTGATTTCATGTGTATGTCTGCCTCAATCGTCTGCCATTCAATTGAAATTTCGGAATTTGTTGATTATGTGATTGATTCATTTTAAAACCAAATTATTTCTTATGAAATATGCTTCATTCATGTTGGTAGTGGAGGCAATAAAGAAATAGCAATGCTACACGTCATGAAAATATTTTATGAATTTTTATCTTGAATGATGTGGCAATTAAATGGTGAGTTAGTATTGGTGGGATTTTCCCATACACGAAATGTCAATGGTATATATTATCACTTGCCACATCATTCATGAAGACAATTCATGATAAAATTTCATGACGTTTAGCATTTCCCATAAAGAAAATCACGAGTGTTTATTCAATAAGAGTGCTATATTATGGGAGTAATGCTACATGTCATGAAATTATTTCATGAATTTGTATCATGAATGATGTGGCAGATAACGTGGAGAGTTAGTATTGGTGGGATTCCCCCATACACAAAGTCCTATGATATTATCACTGAATCCCATCAATACTAACTCTCCACGTTACCTGCCACATCATTCATGATACAAATTCATGAAATAATTTCATGACGTTTAGCATTTCTCATATTATCGATAGTTGCATGTATGAAATTTTTTGCTTATTTTTAGGAGAAATATGTATATTAATTATAAAATTAGAAAATTATAATGTATACATATACATACAAACTTTTCAAGTCCGGAAAAGTATAATGTATACATATAGATATGTACATACTTTTATACATACATACTTTTATGTATGTATATTGTAATGTATACATATAAAATTCTTCAAAAAATTTTATAATTGTTCTTCAAACATTTTTTGCTTATTTCAAGTCCGGAATCTTTGATAAACAACTACTCTCAGTCTCTCTCTAAAACTCTCTCTCAAACCAGGTAGCCTCCAAAACCATCCCTCTCTCTCTCTCTCTAAAATCAAGTAGAGACTAGACTAGAGAGAGAAAACATGTCCAGCTTCATCGCCATGTCCCTGCGCCGCCTTCACCACCACCACCGCCTCACTGCCCTTTCTCCCTACGTCGCTCGCCCGTTCTGTACAGCCGGTCATCCCTCCGACGAAGATCATACCCCAAACAACTCGAGTAGTAAATAATCATCTTTTCACGACATCTATATGTATACACACACACACACATATATATATATTTCATTATATTTATGATTACTTAGTGTTTTTTTTCTTTCAAATAGGAGTGAATGAGAAAGTGGGGAGAAAGCCATGTGATATTAGACTGGTGAACGACAGCTACTACGCCATCAGGTATGACGTTCCAGGTCTAACAACAAGACATCTGACTCTGTGGGTTGATGAGAAAAATGATATACAGTTCCAGGGTTATTGCGATAGCGAACCCAAGTATGACTATCGGGGAGGGGTCTACCAAGCCACCATTCCAGGTGTAGGAGGTCGTTCTACTGACCCAAGATTTGACTCATAACACGTGGGTCAACACATGCCATGTAGGAAGTCAACTTACTGAATCAGAAGCTCCATGGGGGATCTCCAACACCCTACAGAAGGTTTACTACTTACTGAGGAGTTCCTCTCTACGGATAAAACTCAGTTACTCAGAGGAGTTCCTCTCTACGGATAAACCTCGGTTACTCAGAGGAGTTCCTCTCTACGGATAAACCTCAGTCGCTCCGAGTAGTTCCTCTCTACGGATAAAACTCGGTTACTCAGAGGAGTTCCTCTTTACGGATAAACCTCGGTTACTCAGAGGAGTTCCTCTCTACGGATAAACCTCAGTCGCTCCGAGTAGTTCCTCTCTACGGATAAAACTCGGTTACTCAGAGGAGTTCCTCTCTACGGATAAACCTCAGTCGCTCCGAGTAATTCCTCTCTACGGATAAAACTCGGTTACTCAGAGGAGTTCCTCTCTACGGATAAACCTCGGTTACTCAGAGGAGTTCCTCTCTACGGATAAACCTCAGTCGCTCCGAGTAGTTCCTCTCTACGGATAAAACTCGGTTACTCAGAGGAGTTCCTCTCTACGGATAAACCTCAGTCGCTCCGAGTAGTTCCTCTCTACGGATAAAACTCGGTTACTCAGAGTAGTTCCTCTCTACGGATAAAACTTGGTTACTCAGAGGAGTTCCTCTCTACGGATAAACCTCGGTTACTCAGAGGAGTTCCTCTTTACGGATAAACCTCAAGGATGGTTTAAAGGCCCTCGATGACTCGAGGAATGAGGTAAAGCCCCGCGGTCTAGGGGGCATGACCGCGGAGCAACATCCTCATCATGGGACCCTAGGAAGTATTGGTTCGGCGGCTGGGGTTCAAGGAACGTCAAAGAGACGCCATCGCTGCTCGATGGAGCGCGGTGTCGCTCTTTGGCCTGGCACTAGGGAAGGAAGAGAGGTGATCTCCTCCAGAGTGAAGCAATCCCAACACCCTCTACTCATCTATTGTATTAAATGCCTTATCCTCCACCCACCATATTAAATGCCTTGTCACCTACCTTACTTGAAGGGGAGGGACATCCCACCCTGAGCCTCCAACTACTTGTATCTCATGTCATTTATAGACTAATGAACTGATGGATAATTCTTTATACCAACGGTTTTTATCTTGAAAAGACCTAGTATAAATAGTTAAGTTCATTTATCATGGAAGAGAGGAACACCTACCTGAGAGACCCCTCAACACTTACAACCCTCATCCTCTTCACTCTAAAGGAGATCACAAGAGTTGTCCCCATTCTCTTCCTCGAGCCCTCAAAGGGCCTCTTGAGTGACAGCTTGGACTTCCACCTAGGCCTCTACTTGCTGGTGGCTCTGTTGTAGTTAAAGTGTTTTCCTCATTCTCTAGAACCTACATCTACATTTTGGCGACTCCACTGGGGAGGAACGCTTTAATTGTGACGAGCTCGAGAGGCCTATGTTTCTTGTTGCGTACTCACATACGCCATTCAAATGACATCTATCTAAAGTAAAAGCTAACAGCGTCCCAAGAGGCTGTTCGAGGAACTGAGGTTCCTCTTTTGGTCCCTCTTCGAAGGATTTCTTTTCGGAAGCATACTTCGAACTTTCACCACGGATGGAGCAAGTTAAGACGATCTAGGTTGAGATCTTTGAAGTGTTGTTGTTTCCTTAGGAAGAAGGCCCAAGTGGGAGAGGATTTTGAGGGAGCCCTTCAAAGCATAGAATGGGGTCAATGAGGCACTGCTTGTGAAACACTGATCGTTGCGACTCAAAATGCCAAGGACTATACTTTAGAAATCGGAGTGACTCTCTTTTGCAGTGTTGCGGTGCCTGATGCCAACAGACACTCCATCCGCACCACAGAGTCAACCTTCTATTTGATCAGAGGCAATGATAAGAAGCACCGGGTATCCGCGCTTCAAAGCCTTAAAGCAAGGTCCACAAGTAGGTGGTGATTCCTCATTACACGGTTTAGTGGTGCTTCAGCACCCCGCGGTCTGGAAGGTGAGGGTTCATCTAGTTACTCGATTGATGCTTCGGTGCAGACCACCTCTCCCACAGCAGCACCATGCTTCGGATGGTACTTGTCATCGGGCTTCAAGGATACAAGTAAAAAAAAAAAAAAGAGTTTCGATTAAAATTTTAAACTGGTACTTCGGCTTCGAAGAAGAGATGAACCAAGGTTCTTCTTCTGGCCTTGAACCATCGACATGCCTCTGAATCCTCTAGCCCCGAGACCCGCTAATTGATTATGTGACTGAGCCATAAAAGAGCAGAGTACTCAATAAGCCTTCAACCTAGAAGCAACGCCACGGGTCAGATAAACGTCTAAGCCTTGAAGAACCGGTGGTTCTTCTGACCCAGAAACAGTGCCATGCTTCGGAAATAAAGCAGCACCGTACTTCAAGCATGAAATGTTGCCACACTTCAAAGCTCGAAATAGGTGACAGTCACAGTGCATAAGAAGTGTCATGCTTCGGTGCCCAAAGATAACCCATCCAGCGGGTCAGAAGAGGCTGTCATTCTTCAGGATCCAAGAAGAACGTATTCGGTGAATCAGAAGAAGTCATCATCCTTCAGGATCCAAGAAGAACGTATTCGGTGAATCAGAAGAAGTTGTCATCCTTCAGGATCCAAGAAGAACGTATTTGGCAAATCAGAAGAAGTCGTCATCTTTCAGGATCTAAGAAGAATATATTCAGTGAATCAGAAGAGGCTATCATTCTTCAGGATCCAAGAAGAACGTATTCGGTGAATCAGAAGAAGTCTTCATCCTTCAGGATCCAAGAAGAACATATTCGGTGAATCGGAAGAGTCTGTCATCCTTCAGGATCCAAGAAGAACGCATTTGGCAAATCAGAAGAAGTCGTCATCCTTCAGGATCTAAGAAGAACGTATTCGGTGAATCAGAAGAGGCTGTCATCCTTCAGAATCCAAGAAGAACGTGTTTAGTGAATCAGAAGAGGTTGTCATCCTTCAGGATCCAAGAAGAACGTATTCGGTGAATCAGAAGAGGTTGTCATTCTTCAGGATCCAAGAAGAACATATTCGGTGAATCAGAAGAGGCTGTCATCCTTCAGGATCCAAGAAGAACGTATTTGGCAAATCAGAAGAAGTCGTCATCCTTCAGGATCCAAGAAGAACGTATTTGGTGAATCAGAAGAGGCTGTCATCCTTCAGAATCCAAGAAGAACGTATTTGGTGAATCAGAAGAGGCTGTCATCCTTCAGGATCCAAGAAGAACATATTTAGTGAATCAGAAGAGGCTGTCATTCTTCAGGATCCAAGAAGAACGTATTCGGTGAATCAAAAGAGGCTGTCATCCTTCAGGATCCAAGAAAAACGTATTTGGTGAATCAGAAGAGGCTGTCATCCTTCAAGGACCAATGGAAACTCATCCGGTGGATCAGAAGAAGTTGTTGTCCTTCAGGACCCGAAGAGACCCCATCTGACAAATAAGAAGAAGTTGTCATGCTTCAGAACTTTGAGAGAACTCATCTGACGAATCAAAAGAAGTTGTCATGCTTCAAGACCCGAAAATGATTCATCTATCAGGTCTAAAGAAGCATCGTGCTTCAGAACTACAAAGTAATATTACGCTTCAGAAACATGCTTTGAAAAAAAAATTGAACTGATACTTCATCCTTAAAGAACCGCCAATCCAGGACTCTTCTGGTCTTGAATCATCGTGGTGCTTTTGAACTGGCCACTCGCAAATACTCATCACATTAGTGTGTCATAGACTATTAGAGTAACAGAACACTAGAATGGTGTGCAATGACTCGTAAACGAACCCTTGCACAGGGGGGCAAAATGTAGGAGGTCGTTCTACTGACCCAAGATTTGACTCATAACACGTGGGTCAACACATGCCATGTAGGAAGTCAACTTACTGAATCAGAAGCTCCATGGGGGATCTCCAACACCCTACAGAAGGTTTACTACTTACTGAGGAGTTCCTCTCTACGGATAAAACTCAGTTACTCAGAGGAGTTCCTCTCTACGGATAAACCTCGGTTACTCAGAGGAGTTCCTCTCTACGGATAAACCTCAGTCGCTCCGAGTAGTTCCTCTCTACGGATAAAACTCGGTTACTCAGAGGAGTTCCTCTTTACGGATAAACCTCGGTTACTCAGAGGAGTTCCTCTCTACGGATAAACCTCAGTCGCTCCGAGTAGTTCCTCTCTACGGATAAAACTCGGTTACTCAGAGGAGTTCCTCTCTACGGATAAACCTCAGTCGCTCCGAGTAATTCCTCTCTACGGATAAAACTCGGTTACTCAGAGGAGTTCCTCTCTACGGATAAACCTCGGTTACTCAGAGGAGTTCCTCTCTACGGATAAACCTCAGTCGCTCCGAGTAGTTCCTCTCTACGGATAAAACTCGGTTACTCAGAGGAGTTCCTCTCTACGGATAAACCTCAGTCGCTCCGAGTAGTTCCTCTCTACGGATAAAACTCGGTTACTCAGAGTAGTTCCTCTCTACGGATAAAACTTGGTTACTCAGAGGAGTTCCTCTCTACGGATAAACCTCGGTTACTCAGAGGAGTTCCTCTTTACGGATAAACCTCAAGGATGGTTTAAAGGCCCTCGATGACTCGAGGAATGAGGTAAAGCCCCGCGGTCTAGGGGGCATGACCGCGGAGCAACATCCTCATCATGGGACCCTAGGAAGTATTGGTTCGGCGGCTGGGGTTCAAGGAACGTCAAAGAGACGCCATCGCTGCTCGATGGAGCGCGGTGTCGCTCTTTGGCCTGGCACTAGGGAAGGAAGAGAGGTGATCTCCTCCAGAGTGAAGCAATCCCAACACCCTCTACTCATCTATTGTATTAAATGCCTTATCCTCCACCCACCATATTAAATGCCTTGTCACCTACCTTACTTGAAGGGGAGGGACATCCCACCCTGAGCCTCCAACTACTTGTATCTCATGTCATTTATAGACTAATGAACTGATGGATAATTCTTTATACCAACGGTTTTTATCTTGAAAAGACCTAGTATAAATAGTTAAGTTCATTTATCATGGAAGAGAGGAACACCTACCTGAGAGACCCCTCAACACTTACAACCCTCATCCTCTTCACTCTAAAGGAGATCACAAGAGTTGTCCCCATTCTCTTCCTCGAGCCCTCAAAGGGCCTCTTGAGTGACAGCTTGGACTTCCACCTAGGCCTCTACTTGCTGGTGGCTCTGTTGTAGTTAAAGTGTTTTCCTCATTCTCTAGAACCTACATCTACACCAGGCTGTCCATGGATCTGCGAAATGGACCAGATGAAGTCTGAGTTGAAGCATGGTGTGCTCTGGATTACACTGCCTCTCAAAGAAGAGACCAAGAACGTTACAAAGATGAAACACGAATTCTTGAAGATGCAACACGAATTCGTGAAGAAAGGGGAGGATTGATCTTCGATTTGGGGATTTTGGGTTTCAATGGATCGATGCTTCTGCTTCTTTTGCGATCTCTGTCTGCTTAATTTAATTATGTGTTTGTTTTCTTTGATGTTGATTGCATGAATCTTCTTTGTGGGTTACTCAAGCAGTTTTGTCAGTTAAACTCGTGCAATGAGAAAGTATTTGGAGGTAATTTTTAATCTATTTCCACGCACACACACAAATATATCATATATATACATAATGAATGTGTGTGTTAAACTGTTACTATCTACTGTAATTTTTGTTTAGTGTTTTTCCCATATTACAAGGATGATATCAATTTTGAATCCCTTTGTGACCTGCAAATGCAGCGGACAGAACCGAAGATAAAGGAAAGCCGGTCTCACTATGAGACAATTAAGTATTGTGTATATATAGTGATATATATATAATATATCTATATATATACACACACACACATATATGAAGTGTCCAAAGTTGGTACTGCCTCCGTACCGATATCATCAGAGATTGTCTCCAGAAGAGAGGTGATGTGTATGAGTATATATATCTCCCATTGCCAGGTGGTACTCTTTGAATGCGGCTGCAAAAGAAGTTGAATGGTGCCAATTTACTCCAGTGCATGCTTATTCCAATTTCGTGAAATTTTGATTTTTTCTAATGAAAGTTTGCTTTTGTTTAACAAAAAGAGAGAGATAGAGATTGATTTTGGTTTGGAATGAAATACGCTGGACATGGTAATTTCCTGTTTATGATATTTATATATACTCCGTATCATGTTTGTCTATGTACGTATACATTGAAAGATGTACGTATGGGAAAAATACTTAACTAAACCTTATATCAACTTTGTATACGTACGTATACATTGAAAGATGATTAGTTTATTACAAACCATGGTGAGCCCGGCAGTTATACTCTTGTCTATTAAATAGTAAAATAATAAAATAGGAAACAATTAATAACCCTTTTTTTTAAAAAAATAGATAAATATTTAATAAAATTTTTAGAATCCCCGAAAATAAGACTAAATTCTTTTTACTTTACCAAAACTTTCCAAAATTAATATTTTTAAATTTAAGAGGGTTAGTTTTGGAAAAGCTAGAATCCACAAAACAAGATTATTTTTCTCTAAATATTTGAAACTAATTTAAAATAAAATTTTATTTCCAAAAAGTAAACAGAAAAAAAAGAATACATTAAACAGTTGTAAACTTGTAACTAGAGTATTTTTCTATGGGCAGACAAGCAAGAGTGAGCTCAATTACTCAAAATGCAATCTCGTTAAAAATATTATATTGTTAATGCATTGTATACATAACATATCGCAAGATTAAGTGTGTTAATTCATTGTATACATTATATATTATAAGATTAAGTTTTAACTTAATCAGTGAAATCTTTTCACCTCTGGTTTTGATCGATTAATTGCATGTAGTTACAAGGAAGCTTAGTTTATGATTGCAGCCTTCTTCTAAAGTGTGATTTATAGTTTAGAAGTGATTAATTCCTTTTAATTAATTCATATAAGTATTCATCATGCATCCTTGTGTTGAGATTTTAAGTCGTCAATTACCTACAATCAAATATTACTGATGATAAATAATAAAGTATAAAATAATTTGAATAAACACACTAAAAAATTATACATGATTTGACTATACAAGCCTAAATTCACAGAGAACCCGATTTTATTATATAGATTGTAAACTTACAAGTTAAAATATTATATCAAGAGTACACTAAACTCTTAACCCTTATACATCCAATTTCACTCAATATAAAATCACAAATTGTAAACAAGAATTGACTCACTAAGTGTCCTTTTAAAAACAATGAAAGTATTACCTCTACTCCTCTACGCAATAGTTGTCCTCTCAAAATAATAAGAGTATTACTCGTAAACAAGAGTTACGACTTCTCAATTACAACGAGAGTGTTATATATATATATATACTAGTGTTACTTTTAAAAGTCAATATATAAAATAAAACTAAAATTCTCTTTAATTTTCCAAATTTAATAATTTTAAATTTAAGAGGGTTAGTTTTGGAAAGGCAAAAATCCAAAAAAACAATAGTATTTGTGCATAAATATTTTAAAATAAAATTTTATAATTTGAAAAACAAACAGAAACTGTTCAGAGTTAAATTCAACTAAAATTAATGACTTAAGACGACTAGTGGGTAGTTACAAACTCAACCAGTGGCAGTATATGATATGTACCTAAATCCTTTTTTTTTTTTTTCATTTATAAATTATCCACATTCTTTTGTAAATATTAATTTCAACAATTGTCATTTACTTTAATTGACTAATAATGAGTTTAAAAAATGTACATGTGACTCCTGAAAAATTAATAACACCTTTTGTTTCTAAATTTAGAAAATTCAAATCTAGTGAAAGAAAAAATAATTCTATTCTAGTGATATTTATGTATGTAATAGTTAGGGGTATTATCTATCTATATTATTAAATCAAGAAAGAAAAAACAAATGTTTAAGACTTGACAATCTGGTTAATTCGCTCGAAAATTACTTTCAATTTTTTCTTTACCTTTTGTAATAGATGCATAATTAAGATAATGTTATAAGATAGACTCTCAAATGATACATTAACCATTTACCCCCACCGAGTCATAATGTGGTTAGAGCAACATATAACTAGGGGTGTACAAAAATTCGTTCAAATTGGACTGGACAATTCGGTCTAATTTTTTCGCAGTTCAATTCGGTCACGATTCTAATTTTTTGGAACTGTGTAATAACGATTCGGTTACTATTTATGATCCCTCATAACTGAACCGGACCGTTTCTACATATATTAAATATAAAATATATTATATCTAATATTTAAATAAATATGAAACTAGCCATCTTAAAAACAAAATGCAGCCCAAGTACAATGAAATAAAAAAACCAAACCCAAGCTCAAAAAACCCATCCATATATACCCTTTTACCACTGTCACTCCATCTAACACTAACGCCACCTCATCTTTCCATTCCCAACTCTGTAATTCACGCCTCCTCCACTTCTCTGCAAAAATTCAGGCTCTCTCTCTCTCTGGCACGCGAGAATGGCGGCTACAGCGGCATCACAGAGATGGCTATATATGGAGACATCTACGAAATCCAATATGCAAACTACATGGCATTGCCTAAGCACAATGAAATAAATATCTATACAAGTCTAAACGATAAGTTTAATAAATATTATATTTATAGTTAGTGAACCGTGGAACCGAATCGAATTGAATCGAATCGGTTCTTTGCGGTTCGATTCAGTCCGATTTTATTTTTAGTGAAATCGAATTATACAATTTAATTATAAAAAAAAATTAGAAGCAAATCGAACAGGATCGTGTGCACCCTTACATATAAATATTTAGAAGCTTTATAACTATTTATCATTGATAAAGAATGTACTAATAAATGTAATTATTGAAAAAGAAAAGAAAAGAATGTAATAGATATAACAAAACACCATTTTCTAAGCTAAACCAGATCAATATCTAAACTCATTAGCGAAATTATTTGAATAACCATAAATGGGAAACAACAAGGTGTCATACACTTCCTGTGAACTCAAAGGTCCATATACCATCTCTATTGATAACAAACTTGGTTGAAACCCATTTCAAGTCCGGAATTGTTATTAAACCTTCCTCAGTTCGACTCCTCTCTCTCTCTCTCTCTCTCTCTCACTCTAAAACCAGGCAGAGACTAGACTACAGAGAGAAAACATGTCCAGCTTCATCGCCATGTCACTTCGCCGCCTCCACTACCACCGCCTCACTGCCCTTTCTCCCTCCGTCTCTCGGTCCTTCTGTACAGCTGGCTATCCCTTCGATAAAGATTATACCAAAAACAACTCGGGTATATCTATCTATATCTATATGCGGCATATGCCAACACAGACAGACACACACATATATATATATTTCATAATATATATACATTTCATGACATATATGAATGTTTTTATTTAATTAAATAGGGGTGGCTGAGAATGTGTGGGGGAGTGGGAGAGAGTCATCTGATATTAAACTGGTGAACGACAGCTACTACGCCATCAGGTTTGACGTACCAGGTCTAACCGCAAGTGACCTGACATTGTGGCTCGACGACAAGAAAGACATACTGTTCGAGGGAATTATCAAAAGCGAACCCAAGTATGACTCTCCGGGAGGGTTTTACGAAGCCAAATTTCCAGGCTGTCCATTGTTCTGCAATATGGACAAGATGGAGTTTGAGTTGAAGCATGGTGTGCTCTGGATTACACTGCCTCTCAAAGAAGACCACAAGAAGTTGATAAAGATGAAACACGACTTCATCGAGAAAGGGCTGCTTTGACTTTTGATTTGGGGGTTTTGGGTCTTTTGCTTCCTTTTCAATCTCTGTCGAGTTCATTCCATTATGCGTTTTTTTTTTTTTTTTTTTGTCGATGATAGCTCGAATCTGTTTTGGGGGTAATATATTCAAGTTAATTTCTGGTTTATTTTCTTTTCCGATCTGTTAAAGTTACTTTAGTATTTCGAGTAAATGAGTAATCTATATATATATTAATGAATGTGTGTGTATTTTTGTTTTGTTTTGGATCAAATTGAGGTGCTATTTTTCTGTTTATTACGAGGGTGTTATCAATTTAGAATCCCTTTGTCGAACATGGATCCGTAAATGCAGCGCACAGAACCGAAGATAAAGAAAAGGCAGTCCCACTAGGACACAATTAACTTGATTTATCAATGATTATTGGGAAAATTAGATTTTGGTATCCAAAATTAAAAAAAATTGATTTATAGGGATCTTAAACTCAATAAAAGGTAAATAGTGATCAATCTTGAAAAGTAAATGCCAATGAGTGACCATTTAACTTTAATGTCCAAAATACCCTTCTTTTTATTTAGAAATTCTCAATCCCTTATTCTTCCAATATTCCTTATTAATAATTAATTGCACCCAAATTAGGTTTTTTTTTTATTTTTTATTTAATGAGATATTAACATACAAGAATATATATATATATATATATAAATTATATCTTCTTTAGAATGTATATATGTTCATATATTATATACAAGTCATTGGATTCTTTAAATTTTTTGATATTTGAGTTTGAAAAAAATGAAGAAAAGATGGGGATTTATGGACAGAATGAATGGTATTTTGGGCTTTAAGATTAAATGGTCACTTATTAGCAATTACTTTTTAAGTTTGATGACTATTTACCTTTTATTGAGTTTAAAGTCACTAAATAACAATATTTTTTTAATTTTAGTCACTGAAATCTAATTTTTCCATGATTATTTTTCTGAGTGATATATATATACACACAAAGGTCCCACTAGGACACCATTAACTTGATTTATCAATGATTATTTTTCTGAGTGATATATATATACACACACAAAGGTCCCACGGACACCATTAACTTGATTTATCAATGATTATTATTCTTATTATTCTGAGTGATATATATACACACACAAAGGTCCCACTAAGACACCATTAACTATTTATATCAATGATTATTATTCTGAGTGATATGTATATCTATATTACATTTATGCTCCATTTGGATAGACAATAGAGAAAAGAAAAGAGATAATAGCATCAGTTACGAGAGAAAAAAGAAAAGAGAGAATAGTAACAAATTCTATTCATGTTTGGATAAATAAGAGAGAAAAGAAAAGAGATGATAGCTAGAAAGCACGGACACTTCGTATAGGGGTGCCGTGCCCGTGTCGGACACTCGGACACTTCTCGGACACTCGGACACGTGTCGGACACTCCGTAGAAGTGTCTTGGAATTTTTTTTTTAGGACACGCGGGGGACACGGCGGGAATACGGCAAGGACACGTGGGGGACACGGCAAGGACACGCGGGGGACACGGCGGGGTACATTTTGTAATTTTTAAAAGTGCAAAAAAACCCTTGAACTTTTCCAAAATTACAAAAAGACCCCTTTGAACTATTTTTTTTGAACATTTCAGCCCCTCATCTTCTAAAAGTTGACATCTTGACCCCTTGAAATAACTATAATGACATATATACCATTTAATATGACTATTATGCCCTTTTCTATATAAATATAGTATTTTCTAAAATAAAAAATTTTAAAAATAAAAGATAGTTAGATAAAATTCATAAATAATAAATTTAGAAACAAAAAAATAAAAAAGCCAATAGAACTTTATTTAACATAAAGTCATGTTGATTTATTTGGTATTTTGTATTTAAATTTATTTGTTTGTTATTAGAAAAATGAGTAATATGCAAGATTCTAGTAGTGGGTTTGAATATAATGAACATCATTTTTGAAAACACATTAATTGCTTGATAATAAATTGAAGTATTTGTGTGATTTATTATTTTTTTATTATTAGATTTATGGTATTGTGGATATTGGTTAACTTGTTGAATATTATGGTAAATAAGACTGACACTTCTTGAGATTTAATATATTGCCACACGATTACAATTTTGTAAAATTTTGTCACCAACACTTTCCTAGGGATGAATATTTGTTCCGCCCCGTTGAATACCCGCATTGCCTCGCCCCGTTTAAAATCTGTTTATAGAACCTTTTAAGAAAACGGGGTGGGGATGGAGTTATGAAAAATAATTCGCGTTTAAACGGGGCGAGGACTGAATAAGACCCTACCCCAATTGGTAGCTGCCTGCCCCATTTAAATATATATATATATTTATACTTATATATATAATATATAAAGAAAATATTAATATTATATATATCATACAACTATACAAGTTTATTATATCAGTAATGGATGACTCAATATTAGTCATTGTGTTGCATGTATCTAAATGTGTGTTTTTGGTGTATATGTATCAAAATATCAGATTTATTATTATAAAAAAAATTGCATTAAAAAAAAAGGAAAAAGTATAAACGGGACGAGACGAAAAAAGTTAAACAGTTATGGACATAGGGAAGTCAAAACCCGCCCCGTTTATACACGGTTGCGGGACGGGAACGGGACGAAAAAAGTTAAACGGTTGCGGGGACGGGAAAGTAAAAACCCGCCCCGCCCCGAAAAAAGTTAAACGGTTGCGGGGACGGAAAAGTCAAAACCCGCCCCGCCCCGCCCCGTTGCCATCCCTACACCTCCCTGATTTTTGTTGTATATTACCAACACTTCATTCTGTCAAAAGTATATCGTGTCAATTCATTTTTTTACGGTAAAATGACCATACTATCATTTAACTTTTGATTTAACCATTTTGAATACTAAAATTACTCATTTAACCCTATCTAATAGACCAAAATGCCCCTCTCAAGATCCACATATATATATAATTATTTATTTCCATGAAGAATAATGTTAACATTAAAAAAAAAAATTAATTTCTCTTTCTTTTTCTATATCTATATATATATACCATATCTATTGAAATCTGCTGGCCTATTAAGCTTTTACCATGACAACACAAATTATGCGGAGTGGTTGTGATGAATTCATATTTGATATTGTTTGGTCAGATGGGTTGAGACAGATACTTTTTTTTTATTTTTTTATTTCCTTAATTTGCAAACTTCTTCATATAAAATTATATTTTTGATAATATAAAGTTGTAATCGTGTCACAATGCATCAAATTTAAGAGGGTGTCAATAATATTTACCCTAAAATTTACCGACCCAATTTGTTGGGCCAAGAACTACAAAATAGGCCTAAGCCCATATATGAAACCCAAGCGAAACTCAGAGATTAAAAACTCGATTAACCTAGTTTTAATATGGACATTTCTATTATTTCAATAGAAATCCAATGTGTATTTTATTTGACATTTTTTTTTTTGTAATTGTATTGTCCTAATAATTCTCATTTTCATGAATTTAGTCATTCAATATGTCAAATTTTTAGTATATTTGCATTTTATACCTAACTTAATAAACGTTTTACATAATTCATTTAACTTAAACGAGTTAAATATATTATTAAATTAGTCGTGTTATAACATGACTCGTTTATTAAATGAGTTATTTGAGTCATGCCGTATTACCTATTAAATAAATGGACCGTGTTATGTCGAAAGTCTTGATGATTAAATGGGTCGTGTTTGAATTGACCTCTTTAACAAAATACTTATAGATCGATACCACACGATTATATAAAATTGTCACCCCAATCAACAACGACGTCAATTGCAATTAACTACACTAGTAAGTACTCGTGTTGAAATGCATATTAGAACATAGATCACTCAATAAGTACTCATGAAACTGATGAATCACAATTGAATCTCCAAATGCAATAAGAATTTTTCATTGCTTGAGACAGAGAGTTAATAGATTAGGTGGTCCAATCGCTTAATTACTCAAAAATGTTATCTCTCTTTTTAATCAATTAAATTTATGTAGTTAATTATCAGGAAGCTTGGTTCATGATTGCAGCTTTGTTGCTGAACCATGTGATTGTAAAAAGTGATATATAGTTAACATAGAGATGATTAATGTTTATATATGCCAATTATCATATATGCTAGTGCTTAATATTATTTTGTATAAAGTGTAACGAGTACCGCGTGTCTCAAACAATAAAGAAATAATTACATATGTCACGTCATAATATTATTTGTAAAAATAATATCAGTTTCTAATCCTTTGATCGAGATTAATATGTTAAAAATATATTTATAAGCACTATTACTGTCGAAAATAGTTTTGACATTTTGATTTATTTTTGTATGTTAATAGACTTTAACAAAGTTGACTGTTATTTAACAACAGTAGTACTCGAAATTAAGTCAATTAAACATCATAAGATGTTTACTATCATATTTTAAAATTTTTAATCCAAAACTAATTAGATAAAATTTAAGAAGAAGTGAGAATGATTTACCAAACAATTTGCTAGAGCTTGAGAGAGATTCTCAGTATCATCCACAAAAAAATTAGGAGCCATTTCCTCTTTAATTACAACGAATAGAAATTCAATTACAAGAAATTAAGACATTTTTGACATTTCTTTTACCCGCAGCAAGTAAAGCTTCCGGTAATATATATATATTATTGTATGGTCATTCAAAATATAACTTATCATACACTAAGTATATATATGATCATTCAATATATACATTTCAGTTTTTCATTTTATTTGTAGGGCAAAATACAATCACACTTTTTTAAGTTTGCTCTAATTACACATATATTTATAATTTGATAAAACCTACACTCACACCTCCTAAAATTTGGAGCATGATTACACTCAACTCCAACACTATATATATTACTCCCTCCGTCCCATAATTTTAGTCCACTATTCCTTTTTGGGATGTCCCAAAATATATGTCCATTTCCTAAAATGGATTATATGATTCCTAAACTACCCTTTTCAAACTCTACTATCCTAAAAGTGGGACCCACCATATAATAATAATACTAACTTTTAAACAAGAACTAATATGTAAATTCATGCATTATTACATTAAAAAGTGGGTTCCACCATAAAAAGTTGGAATCCCTAAACATGCCAAGAATTATGGGACGGAGGTAGTATCTGTTTTACGTCTCCATTGACTAAAAGGACATCTTTGACATCATTTTTCTTTTTCAATTAAACAAAGCTACTCTTACTTCCCTTTTAACCTTAAGTCTTTTTTCTCTCATACACACACACATATATTGTTGTAGTACTAAAAATATATTGCAAATTTTATTAAATATATTTTTAGTATATATTATATTACATATTTTACTAAGAAAAATAAATTTAAATAAATAAATAAATTTACTAAAATTACGTATATTACAAATTGAAAAGGAAAATTTTTAATTTAATATATGTTATATTACATATATTACAAATTTTACTAAAATAAATAAAATTTTAAATTATTGTAATTCTTACTTTTTTAGTAAAATACGTATATTGCCTATATTAAAAATAAATTTAATAAAATTTGCAATATATTTTTAAGTCATCACCAAGGTTGTTATGATATTTCTGATTGATAAATATTGGTGGAATATTTGTAACTCGGAGATTTACAAGTCCATTGACACTAATTTTTTTAATTTTTGTATCATCAAAAGTTTTAAATTTGCTATTAGGGTCATAACTGGTTTAACTTGGAGTCTAATATTTGACTATGATTTATACATCGAAATGACACTGTTTCGATGTACAATTAGCACACGAGAGAATAAAAAATTTGGTTCCTTTTACTCACAATGATGGCTTGAGATGTAAAATTGAAATAGTTTAATTAAAAGGAAAAAAGATTAAAGCAATGAAAGGTAACTTTAAAAATATATTACAAATTTTATTAAATATATTTAATATATATTACGGATTTTACTTAAAAAATAAGAATTACATTATATTTAAATTTTATTTATTTTAGTAAAATTTGTAATATACATAATATAACATATATTAAATTTTGTTTAAATTTAAATTTATTTTTTTAGTAAGATAAGTAATATAACATATATTAAAAATATATTTAATAAAATTTACAATATATTTTTAATGTTACAACAATATATGTGTGTGTGCGCGTTTGTGTGTTTGTGTGTGTGACTTAAGGTTAAAAGAAAAGTAAAAGTAACTTTGTCTAATTGAAAAAAAAATAGGATCAAGAATGCCTTTCAATTAATGGGTAAAATAGACAATATATACTTCCTTCATCCCAAAATTTTTGGACCAAGTATTCAAGAATTTTAGTGTTAGAATTAAGGGTGAACATGTGTCAAAATTTAGAAAGTGTAAGTGTATTTTGTCATTATTTGCACGTCTGTGTATAATATATATATATATATATATATTTAAATCAAAAATAATAGAAGGGAACCGATTATTGCGGTTGGGTACTGCTTCTAACAGTTGGTTGGGTTCCAATGATTCTGATTCATTGAAGACCGCACCAAAACGAATTTGCTATAGCACCATTTTGTATCATGTACTGTTTACTGGATATATATAGTTAAATATACTGAAATTAATTAAGAAGAAACAAGAGTGTATTGACACATGCATATATGTATATGTATATGTATATATAGGACAAAAGGAAACACCAAAAAGGTAATCATCGGTAGGGAGGATCAGAGATTTGTCTCTTTTAAGGGGGAAGATATCTCCCACTGCCTGCACAGAGTCACAGAGGTCGATCTCATCTTTTTGCAGGTAATTAATTAAGGTGGCTTTGAATGATGAAACCATATTTCTTGGTTGACCAGCAAATTACACAAGTTGGCAATTATATTCCGTCCCACTCAATTCCGTGAATGGTTGTCATTTTTTTATGAAATTTTAGTTTGAATTTTGTTTTTTTTAAAAAAAATTTAGAGTAAATTTTATTGACACTTATGATGTTTAAAGTATTATTAAGTGGTTACAATTTTGTGTAATTTTTGTCATCAACACTCTCTATTAAAATTTTTAATTTTTTAATAAGTGAAATGTTCTAGTTGTCCATGATTATTTAAATGAATTTTAATATAAAAATATTAGAATTAGAAAATGATCAAACTGCGCTCATGATTATATGCCCACCATTTCTCTCTCTACCTTCTTTAACCACAAATACTAACCAAAACACCAACCACCACCGCCATTAAACCACCACCACAGCCGCCGCCGCCGCCACCACTTCTCTCTCTCATCTCCTCCTCCAACAACCACAACTACAACCACAACCACAATCACAACCATTTCACTGTTATTACATATTATATATAAATATACATATATATTTATACATATGTAGAGAGAGGGGGAGGAAACCATTGAGCACCACTGCCACCAACCACAACCACAACCACCACCAACCACCACCACTGTCACCAACCACCGCCACAAATCACAACCACCACCAGCCGCCACCACCACCAAAACCAAAAACCACAGCCACAACCGTCACTACCACCACCACCACAACCATAACCATAATCACGGGGTGAAATGTTCATAGATGATGGGTGTGCTTAGTGCCTAGGCCGCAAATGGGTTGCTTGTAGAACCCTTGTGTATAGAAGTATATACATAGGCGAATCCATGGGGAGTTGATTGGTATAAAATATAAGTTGATTGGAGGTCGGAGAGGAGGTTGGAACAGGCTGTCGGCGTTTAGCGCTGCTGGTAGCGTGAAAAAATATTGGAAGGGATAATGAACAGTGGTTGTGGTTGGTGCTCGCCTGTGATGGTGGTGGTCGGTGGCAATGGTAGTGGTGGTGGTGGTTGGTGGCAGTGTGGTGCTCGGCATATATATGTATAAATATATATGTACAAAAATATATATATATATATATATATAACGTAATAACAGTGGGTATGTAATAATAGAGTATAGTTGAGGGCATTTTCATCCATTAGGTAGGGTTAAATAGGTAATTTTAGTACTAAAAAGGTTAGGTCAAAAGTCCATGGGTAGTATGGGCTTTTCACCATCAAAAAGTAGTCTTACACGACCTATTTCTGGGAGAAGGGATGTATGTGATATACAACACAAATCTCAGGAGGTGTTGGTGACAAAATTGCATAAAGTTGTAGCCACTTGATAGTACTTAAACCTCAGGGGGTGTCAATGAAGTTTACCCTAAAAATTAAGCCCTCATTGGCTTTTTGGACTGTTTGGATCGCAAAAGAGTTTTAAGCTCTACAACAACATTTTAAGAATCCTAAAAATGCTTTACCTAGCTATACACGTACCAAAAGTTTTGCGTCTAATAAAACTTTTCATAATTCTTGTAAACCCCTTTTTATGGATTAAAAACAATGAGAGCTTTTAAACAGTACATGGCTCCTAATCTCTATCAGTTCTATCGATATGAGAAGATCTACAATACATCCGGTGTAAATACACTGGGTGAATCTAGACCTTACGTGTTATACACGCACAATAGAATCCACTTTGCGTGTTGTACACACACGGTCCAAATTTACCCGATGTATTTACCCAGAGTGTATTGTAGACTTTATCGCTCCACCTCCAGCAAGAAAGTCGATTTACCACTAGCATATAAATATGAAATTCTGAAATTTTTAAAGAAGAAGTTTGATTTCATTAGTTAGGGTTTGGGTTTCCCATAATATGTGATCTTGATAAAGTAGTGTTGATTTATTTTTTCATTAATTAATTAAATTTCTATTTTTTTCATCAAATTTGATTTAATTGTTATCAAAATCTTCCATCGTTATGTCAAATCATACGTGACATTTGCTAAAGTTACTTTGAATATAAAAAACTCCTCCAACAAGTGATATCTCAAATGACTTGGCATTTGACATATTGTCAAATATGAAATATCAAAAAAGTGGTATGACAAATAAATTTTCATTATTTTAATAAGTGAATCTTTATTATTTTAATATATTTTTTTCTTACTTATATTCAAGTGACTTGAAATTGTATCTTTCTACTATTTTTCTTAGTTTCATATATAAATATTGTGTCACACATTTGGTGCTATCTTCTAAATGGGACTCGTAACCAACATAGATTAACAGATGCATATATAATTTAAGATAATGCTATAGGATCTAGACTCAAATGATACATTACTTAAAATACTACTTGTTAATGTATACCACCGAGTCAAAATGTGGTCAGAGCAACCTATAATTAAGAAAGTACCAGTAGTAAATATAACATTTATCTGAATAACGATAAATAGGGAATAACAAGGTTGCATACACTCCCTGTGTACTCAATGGTCCATATACCATGTCTATTAATAACAAACTTGGTTGAAACCCATTTCAAGTCCCGATTTTTTATTTATTTAAATCCCTTACCCGTCACCCTCGAGTACTCTCTCTCTTTCTCTCTCTCTAAAACCAGTAGTCTCTAAACCACTCCCTCTCTCAAACTAAAACCAAAACCAAAACCAAAACCAAAACCAGGTAGATACTATACTATACTATAGAGAGAGAACATGTCCAGGTTCATCACCATGTCCCTGGGCCGCCTCTACCACCACCGCCTCACTGCCCTTTCTCCCTCGGCCAGTCGCTCGTTCTGTACAGCCGGCCAATCCTCCGACGAAGATCATACCCCAAACAACTCTGGTACGAATTAATCATTTTGTCACTATATCTATATGAATACACATATATTCATATATATATATATATATATACATTTCATTATATATATGACTGAGTGTTTTTTTTTTTAAATAGGAGTGGCTGAGAATGTAGGGACTAGGAGAAAGTCATCTGAAATTAAACTGGTGAACGATAGCTATTTCGTGATGAGGTTTGACGTACCAGGTGTAACGGCGAGTAATCTAAAATTGTGGGTCGATGAGAAGAAAGACATACGATTCGAGGGAAGTTACGAAAGTGACCCCAAGTATGAGAATCCGGCAGGGGAATACGTAGCCAAAATTCTAGGCTGTCCGTTGATCTGCGAAATGGAACAGATGAAGGCTGAGTTGAAGCATGGTGTGCTCTGGATTACACTGCCTTTCAAAGAAGAGACCAAGAATGTGATAAAGATGAAACACGACTTCGCCAAGGGATGGTTTGATCTTTGATTTGGGGGGTTTTGGGTTTCAATCAATCCATGCTTTTGGTTCCTTTTCAATCACTGTCTGCTACATTCAATTACTCCGTATATGTTTGTTTTTCTTTTTATGTACGTTGATCATACCATTAATGTTTTTTGGGGTTATTCAAGCGGTTTTCTCGGTTAAACTCGTGCAATCAGAAACTTAAATTTGTAGCTTATTTTCTTTCCCATCGTTATATATATATATATATATATATAATGAATGTGTGTGCTAGTGTATATTTTTGTTTAGTTTCGGATCAAACTGAGGAGCTATATATTTCTGTTTATTACAAGGATGATATCAATTTAGAATCCCTTTGTCCAACATGGACCTGCAAATGCGGCGGATAGAACCTTAGATAAGAGCATCCACTATGGGATCTCCAAATTTGGTTCTCCAAATTTGAATTTTAGCTATTCACCTCATCATTTTAGCCAGCCACATCATCATGTCAGGATCTCTAAATTTTGACTCCACAACAGGTTCTCCAGATTTGAATTTTAGCCAGCCATCTCAACATTTTAGCCAACCACACCAGGATCTCTAAATTTTGACTCCACAACAGGTTCTCCAGATTTTTATTACCCACACAATTAAATAACTTACACAATTAAATTAATATAAAATTATATATATATACATATATATGTTAAAATTTTTAATACTTTTTTAACTTAAAAAATTCATAATTTTTTCGTTTAAAGTCAAAAAATAGGTAAAGTGGTACTCAAATTAAAGCTCTAGAAATTATCTTTCTAACAGAATTAGTTTCATTAAAAAATTCAATTTGTAGTGAAAGTTATTAAGATTTAAGTGAATGATACATATATATATATATACATGGCACGGATTACGAAAAACAAAAAAAACTAATAAACTAAACTTTGGTTCGCCCAGTGCTTCGCCCGATTAAGCGAAGCATATAGCTAACCGCATATGGGGCCCACCATTTTTAGCCAATGCATTGTAGGTGAATAGTTAACTTTGGTTCGCCAAACATGCCATTTTTAGCCAATGCATTGTAGGTGAATAGTTAACTTTGGTTCGCCAAACATGCCTTTAGCTATCCCGTTGCTCATGGCCTAATGGATAGGCGATCCCACTAGGAGGCAATTAAGTATTGTGTTTAGTTAACTTTGGTTCGCCAAACATGCCTTTAGCTATCCCGTTGCTCATGGCCTAATGGATAGGCGGTCCCACTAGGAGGCAATTAAGTATTGTGTTACGAGTATATATCAATGATTATTAATTTATTATTCAGTGTGATATATATTGATATAAATATATATATATATATATACACACACACACAGAGATATGAACAATCCAAAGTTGGTGTTGCCTCTGTACGGATATCAGAGAATTTGCCTCCCATAGCTCCCACTGCCTGGACCTGAGTACTCTGTAAATACAGCAGCAAAAGAGGTTAAAAATTGTAAGGAATAGGATGCACGCTTACTCCAGTTTAACGAAAATTTGATTTTATTTAATGAAAGTTTTGTTTTATTTAACCGAGAGAGAGAGAGAGAGAGAGAGATTGATTTTGGTTTGGAATGAAATAGGCATGGTAACTTCCTGGATATGATAACTGAACGATGATACTTATAAATAGATATCAAGTTTGTATGTTTACGTATACACTGAAAGGTGATATAAATTGATTATTATCCTGAATGATATATATATATATATATATATATATATATATATATATATATATATATGCGTTAAGCGCATATTGGTATTATTACTTTATCCTACCTAGTATATATTATATCGTATAATACAGTTGTTGAAAATATAACTTATCATACACTACAAGTTTACAATATAACTTTCCGTACACTAAATACATAGAATCATTGTATGTGAATATATATAAGCATATATATATAGAAAAATAAAATGTCATAGAATCAAACCTCAGTTTGGTTTCAATATTTCAGGGGGAAATTGAATGGATTCTGAATCATCCTAGTGGTGACCAAACCGAATTTGTTATAGCACCAATTTGTATCATTGTATACGTACTCTTAGTGGATATATATACTTAAATATACTGAAATTAAGAAAAAACAAATGATTACGAATGGAGACTTTATTTACACTTTCATGTATAGAAAAAGGGAAAGACCAAAATGGAATGTATATATATATATATATATACACGTACGGTACCAGATTATTCGATCTTTGTGAATGATTATCAATTTTTATGAAAATTTTGGTTTGGATATCATTAATCAAGCTTAGAACCAACCAAGTGAGTGAAAAAATCGTACAATTTTGCCCTCAACAAATTCAAAGAGCCGACTCAAACAGTGAAATTGTATACACGCACAAGCTCGTAATAAAGAAAATGAAGAGTGCATGTAACAACTCAAATTTGATTATCACATGCCTACGAACTACCAAAAATATAAGAAAAATAGAGGACTATATAAACTACTAATATTAAAAAAAAGTCCAAGAAATAAAATGAAAATACAACAAACAAAAATTATAATAAAACTGGGGTGTAATGTACTCTGGAGCAGCTACCGTTTGATTGCTGGACCAGCTCGATCTTTCTGTTCAATGTCGAATAATTAAGAAAAACAAGTATGTACCTTATAAATTGACCAAATAAAAAGATAAACTGTTGTACAATGTTATTAGTAATTTAGTATATAAGCTCTATTTAAAAATGGAAGAAGTTAATTTATGAAGAAAAAAAAAGAGTCAAGTTGCACCACATAAATGCAATTAAGCATTACTGATCTATATTTAGAATCCTGTTTTTGTGCATACAAAGGAATTTTATGATTTTTTTTGGTTAGACAAATACTTATTTAACACCTATAAAATGTCCATTTTAGAGCTCAAACACTAGCGTCACGTTACGAGGGAAAAGAAGTAATATGGTAATTTTGTGAAAAATATTCTTCCATAATAGGAACTAGAATTAGAACTGATGTCCAAAAAGCAAAATAAAAGTAGTTAGTTCCTTTTCAAGGTCAACAATGCCACAACCTTTGTTAATGGGCAGATAGAGCAGGTCTAGCTAGTCTACTTACTATACACCAAAAGGTAATTAAGGGAGGACTGGACTTGTGCTAGTTATGGAAAAAGAATATATATATATATATATATATATATATATATATATTGAATTGGGTTAGCATGTTTGGTAGTTTTGTCCAATAATGGGGTCTCATTTATTTTTCATGATCATTTTATTGCAAACCATGGTGAGCCATGCAGATCCATTGTTGTCTATTAAATAGTTATAATAATAAAATAAAAAAGAAAAAAATAATAGGCCCTTTTTCTTTAAATAAGCATTTTATCAAATTTTTAGAATATCCCAAAATAAGTGTTAGTTTAAAAGGTCAATATATAAAATAAAATAAAAAACTAAAATTCTCAAGCTTTCTAAAATTAATAATTTATAATTTTAAATTTATCAGGGTTACTTTTGGAAAAACAAAAATCCACAAAAACAAGAGCATTTGTGTATAAATATTTTAAAATAAAATTTTATAATTTTCATATATATATATACAGGGGCTTAGCCACAGGGGCACTAGTGGGTACATTAGTACCCACTTAATTCTATAAAAAAAATTTTTATATATAGTAAATGCATTTTTTTGAGGTTTAGAATTGTAATGACATGTTAAATCTCGAGTGATGTACTCACATAATTTTATAAAAAATAAATTATAACCCGAACTTTTGTGTTCGTATTTACTTGTACAAATTTTTGATTACGCCCCAATATATATAAATTTATATATATTCAGTTTGATACTATTTTCACTCCTTAGCCGATTAGCATCAAGAGTTACTTAGAACTGTGGTGAGTCACACTGCTCTTTTTTTTGGGGAAATGTAACGATCTCATATTCTCATTTATCTATACTCAAAAGTGCTCTTTAATTTCGAGTTTACAAAATTAAATAAACACATGAAACTTTGTGACTTATTTAAAAACGATACATCTCATATTCTCATTTATCTATACTCAAAAGTGCTCTTTAATTTCGAGTTTACAAAATTAAATAAACACATGAAACTTTGTGACTTATTTAAAAACGATACAAAGTTAAATTCAACTAAAATGAGCTAAGAAAGACTATTTTTTTTTTTTTCACACTGGGCTCGACCCCCTCCCTTGTTCTTTGAAGCTACATGCTCAATTAAAATGACCTTAATTTAGACTTCTTTAAATTCACAGTATAAGTGAAACTAGTATATGATATCTACCTAAATGCATTTTTTTTTCTTATATAAATTATAATTTGTAAAGTGAAAAGTTATAATTGAATGTGTAATGAACCGGGTGTGAATTGTGAAAATGTGAGTTCCACTTGCATTATCTAATTCACTTTGGATAACTTTCACCATCCTTATTATTACTCTTGTAAATATTAATTTCAACAATTGTCATATACTTTAATGGGCAAAATGTACTCACACCCCTTAGGTTTGTTTTAAAGACACTCATATTCATAGTTTGCTTAAACCTAAACTCACACCCCTTGTCAGTACAGTGCCACCAACTAGCATGTGAAATTACAAAGCTACCCATCAATATAATAATTATATTTTATTTAAAACATCAAATAAATTTAAAAGACCAAATTGACCTTTAAATAAGGATGATAATGACAATGCACTATGTCTGTATTTCTCTTATTCTTAAACTATTTATTGCATTAATCTAAGAAGTTATAATTGGAACATATTTTTATTATCTTAGATATACTGAAGGATCCATGTCAGAATTGTGTATTGGACTGAACATGTATTAGAAATTTAATTTATTGTATATTGAATTAGTACGTTCAATACTTGTTACTTGAAATGGAATAGTGTAAATTTTTTAGAAAGATTTAGACTTCGCCTTTGGTGAAGATTAAAGAATTTTATCTATCTTTGGCTTTCATCCAATTGTGTGCATAAATTTATTTTGTTTATTTTGGTTGAAGGTGTTACTTTTATATATATTAGCGAGGCATATCCTTTTAAATTTTTGTTCTTTGTTTTCTTCAACTATATAGATGCTCTATTTAAAATTTCTTAGATGTGCTCTTTCTAAAATAGTTTGTCTCTTTGGTAGGTCTTTATTTTTTATTGTTTATTATTCGATATTATTGTGAATGTCATATTATAGATTTGTTCTTTTAGATCCTATTTAAAGTTGCATTTTTCGTTAAAAAAAGTTCTTTCTAAATAAAATGTTAGAAATTAAAATACTAGAAATTATTTGGATGCTAGAAATTAAAATGCTATATTATTTGGATGATTTTCTTCTAGATAAAATGCTAGAAATTAAAGAAACAAAATATATCTTAATGAAAGTATTTTCCTTGAATTGTAATCTTCGATTCTTTTTGAGTCTCAGTGATTACAGAATTTGAATGAAGGTTAAAATCGAAACAATGATTGTTTTGTAAAAGTGAAAATGTAAAATTGGAGACAATCTGGTCTTTTGAGTTAGCGAAGGGGTAAAAAAGACATTTTACACAATGTCAATGTATTTTTTAATGGATGATTGATAGTTGGGAGTTGTATACATTCAAACCTCAAATTTCAAGAAGTGTAAGTGTAGGTTTAAACTAGGAGTGTTTTTGGAACAAACCGCAACGAGAGGGTTAAGTGCATTTTGCCGCACTTTAATTGACTAAAGATTTTAAAATTCAAATAAGTTCAATTTTTAACAATGCTCTACTCAAGACTTAGCTGCACACGGAAATCACCAGCCAGAGCCAGTATTTTCTCTTTGCTACAGCACCAAAAAAGCAATACGTATTCGGTGCCAACATGAATGCATAACTCCTTGCATGCATGCCTATACCATTTTGTCTCTATCGTCATTATCCACAATTCTATGGGATATATATAATATATATATATACACACACGGAACCAATTTTGTCTTTGGGAATTGTTATACATTTTTATGATTTTTTTGATTTTGAAAATTTTATCGGTACAGACTACAACAGTGTACCTCAAATCTGAAGAGAGGACTGAACATCCAGTCAAGAGTGTTTTTGAGGTTCGTACAGTCTAAAATGAAAGAGAAAAACAAAAAAACCTTGAAAGAAGACTTCATTTATAGTTAATTTTTTCTAAATTGCTAAGAAATTAGTGAACTTTAATATACAATGGCTTGAAAAGTGTATAGACTTAGATCAAAGTTAGTGAAAAGAGTGTATAATTTTTTTCTCCCAACAAAATCAAAGAGCTGGGTTTGATACTCAAACAGTGAAGTTGTCCACTCACACAGCGCGTAAACTAGTAATATTAGGAGTATTTGATAATCTAACAACATGCATTGTACAAGTTGCATGGCTACATCAATGCTATAGCCAGGACATGAGATTCATCTCTCAATAAGTCCATTTATAGGTTTCTGATTTTGATTTTCAATCTGAATTAAAACAATATCATTTAGCTAGGGAAGGTTTTTGGAAAATTCTCTTAATCTGGATTCAAACTCTTGATATAAAGTCTAATCCAAGGATCAAGTTAGGATTTGAATAAGGGTTAATATTCAAAAAATTTAGTAGAAATTATTAGTTATCTGGGATTACCGAGAATGTACTACACTTGTGGATTCCCTACAGTACCCAATATACCTCCCGTCTACCACCACCCAGCAGCTCCCTCTGTTATCTTTTTCTTGATTGCCAAACATAAGAGGATTCCCGAGAAAAATATAAAAAATAAAAATCGAAAATAAAAGAAGCAATGCTTTACTTCAAATCTAAAAGTTCTTCATTCATCTAATATAGGAGTAGATATATGGAATCATATTCAACCAGATTTCCTAGTAGCAGTGACAGCTTCACAAAACACAGAAATGAAAAAACCTAGAACAATATCTGAAAACTCCATCGAAACACCATTAACAAGAGCAAACTGAAGAAAAGAAAGCCACCAGAAAACGACTGAGAAATTAGTAAGTCACTCGACTTTGACCGGGAAGACATCATTCCTGTCTTCGAACTTTACCTTGGGAATGACCACCTTCAGAACACCACTTTTTAGCTCTGCTTTGATCTGATCCATCATATACCTTCCCTCAGCGAGCTCGATAGCACCGAAGTAACTCCTCGCAGTCTCTTCATCAGACGACTCATCCCCTTCGATCATCAGAGCGCTCTTCTCAGCCCACACCTTCACTGCCTCTTTTCCTATTCCGGGCATGTCGACCCTTGCGTATTTCGCTACTTCATCTTCCTTCACATCGTAGGCGAGTTTCGATCCTCCTCTCAGAAACCGATTCGCTAAAGGACAGTCTGAAATTGGAAAAACAGTAGTATATATATAAGAGAAAAACAAATTCACTACAGATACCGATTCAAAGAGAAAAGACATGAGAATGTATGTAACCTTTGAGAATATAGCACCGCTTGGAGCTGGTGTCGGCGTCGGATTCATAGTCGGAATCGGAGTCGGTGTCGGAACCGCTCGTCGGAAGAGCAACGGTGCGAAGTGAACGAGCAGTGAAGGGAGTGGCCATCTGAGGTGATAGATGTGAGTGGAGGAGCTTCACGAGACCAGTAACGATGGTGAGAGCCTCGGATTCCAAATCAGAGTTGGCTTTGGAAATGCTCGTCGGAAAAGCGATGGTGCAAAGTGAACGAGCAGAGAAGGGAGTGAGCATCTGAGGTGAGAGGTGTGAGCGGAAGAGCTTCAAGAGACCAGTGGCGGTGGTGAGTGCGTCAGATATCGAACCGGAGTTGGTTTCGGATCCGCTTTTCAGAAAAGCGACGGTGCGAAGGGAACGAGCATTAACGGGAGTGGGTAGCTGAGGTAAGTGGTGTGAGCGGAGGAGCTTCATGAAACCAGAGGTGGTGGTGAGAGCTCTTGAAGAGGCCATTGATGGAGTTTTTCTAGGGTTTCTGGATTTTATGTGTGTGAGAGACTGTGAGTGAAGGAGATAGATACCAGTACAGAGGTCTCTCTATATAGAGAAGGTGCGTGGAGATGGAATGTGGGGGTGGTACGTGTCACGTGACGGTTAGAGCATCTCTGTTTGCTACCAGCTGGCCAGAGGAAACTACTTGATGAATCGCATGCATATTAAACCATGACCTCCAAACCGTTTGATGTTCTGTGCCAAACACATGTGGAATGCCAATACTTCACCAACACTTGTAGACACCGTTCTCTAAGAATTAAATAAATTAATGGATATAGAATTAAACCTGGGAATCATCATCTAAATTATGTATTAACATAAGAAATGATTGACTCATATTTAACATTTGAAAGAATGTGTTCGAAAACTTCTTTAAAGATTCTTAAACTTGTGTGTTTTTCAGTGATTAATTCGAACGCCTACTCATCACCATTTTCCTTAAAGCAAATATATCACTGCTTATAGTAATATATTAACAATGAAAAGGGATCACCTAGTACTTTTGCCTTAGATCTCACATTATTTTGAGTTAACTTGCTACCGTTATTGAAAAAAACATATTAATTTCAACAATCGTCATAAAGATCAAGATACGTGGTCTAATGTTATTTCCTCTCTTTTTAAACTAATGTAGAGAGTTTTAGTTTTTCCAAAAGCATGTACCAAAAAGAAATATGTATTTGGTGCCATATGGCCTCTACATCATTCCCTTTTATACAATGACAATGTAAAATATAATTCCACTACATAAATAAATTAATCAACCCTATCAAGATTCAGTTTATAACTAATAAAAATGGGTCACAAGTCACAACTCTTTTCTATCCCTATTTTAACACACACACACACATATATATATATATAATGCACATATGTGTATCTGTGTGTATTTCTATAATGAGATTTAATTTCTGTGTCACAAGACTCACAACACTCTTTCAAGAACTATTTTCTCCAACATGAACTAGAAGACAAATATGTACTGTAATTGGATATATATATATATATATATATATATATATATATTGAAATTAAGAATGCATCATGCCACTAAACATGCATGTAGCTAGGAAATGAGAATGGCCAAAATGGTATTACCTCGGCAGGGAGGATCAGAGATTTGTCTCCCACAAAAAGGTATTCTATCTCCCATTATACAGACCTGAAGCCTTGTCTTTTTTGCAGCTAATTAAGGCGGGTTGAATCCACATTCCTTGATTGACGAACAAAAGAAGTTGACAATTGTAAAGGATTTATTTATATGAAACCAATTCCGTCTATGTGAATGTTTATCCATTTTTTTGAATTTTTTTTTGTTTTGGTACCAGGTGTAATCAGTACAATGGACCTCAAATCTGAAGACCACCCAGCTAAGACTTAAGAGAGACTTTTTTAGCTTGATATAAGTTCAAATAAAGGAGAAAAATAAAAGCCCTTGAAATGTGACATCTTTTCAATCTGAATTAAAACATCATTTAGATATTTAGTTTTATATATATCTATATATAAATTCACCTAAAATCTGGTTTGAACTTTGAGAGTCTGATCCAATGATACAATCGGAGAACACTATTATATATTTATAAAGGATTTGTTTTTTTTAGTATCACTTTTCATTAAGAAGCATACACACGGACACGGACACAGACAAGGAATACGGGTACGACATGACATAGACACGGTAATACGGCAAATTTTAAACAAATAGGACACAGACACGGCGAAAATACGACTATGAAATAATATATTAATATATATTAAACAAATTAACCAATATTCACAATATCATAAATCTAATAATAAAAAAAGAATAAATTACACAAATACTTTAATTTATTATCAAGTAATTAATGTATTTTTAAAAAGTGAGTTCATTATATTCAAACCCACTATTAGAATCTTGCACATTACTCATTTTTCTAATAACAAACAAATAAATTTAAATACAAAATAAACTAACTTGGCTTTATGTTAAATAAAGTTCTATTGATTTTTTTATTTTTTTTCCTAAATTTATTATTTAGAAATTTTATCTAACTTTCTTTTATTTAATTTTTAATTTAAAAAAATACTATATTTATAGAAAAATTAGCATAATAGTCATACTAAATGGTATATATGTAATTATAGTTATTTTAAGGGCCCAAGATGCCAATCTTTAGAAGATGAGTGACTGAGACGCTCAAAAAGAGTGTTCCACACGTGCTCGACTCTTGATCAGACGACTCTTGTTCTCCTTTGACCGTCAGAATGCTGTTCTCAACCCACACCTTAACTTCCTCTTTCCCGATACCCGACATGTCGACCCTTGCATATCCCGTTCATCATCGTCCTTGATACAGTAGTCGAGTTTCGATCCTCCTCTCGGAAACCGATTCTCGAAAGGAAATTCTGAAATTGAAACCACATTTAACACACACACACAAGAGAAAAAACAAATTCAATACAGATACAGATTCAAAGAGAAAAGATATAAGAATGTATGTAACCTTTGAGAATATAGCACCGTTTGGAGCTGAAGTCAGCGTCGGATTCATAGTAGGAATTGGAATCGGAGTCAGTGTCGGAACCGCTCGTCGGAAGAGCGACAGTGCGAAGTGAACAAGCAGTGAAGGGAGTGGCCATCTGAGGTGAGAATTGTGAGCGGAGGAGCTTCACGAGACCAGTGACGACGGTGAGAGCGTCGGATTCCTAATCGGAGTTGGCTTTGGAACTCCTTGTCGGAAAATCTACGGTGCGAAGTGAACGAGCAGTGAAGGGAGTGAGAATCTGAGGTGAGAGGCGTGAGCGGAAAAGCTTCACGAGAATAGTGCCGGTGGTGAGAGCTCTTGGAAGCGCCATGAGCTTTTCTAGGGTTTCTGGATATTCGCTGTGTTGGAGAGATTGTGAGTGAAGGTGATAGAGACTGAGCGAGGTGACTGGAGAGTCTGTAGACGTGTCACCTGACGGTTAGACTATTTCTGTTTGCTACCAGCTGGCCAGAGGAAAGGACTCGACGTATCGCACGTTTATTCAACTGGAACTCCTAGCCGTTTGATGTTTTTTCAGATTGATGAATATGTGATGATGGTGATTCAATTGAAAGGAGAATAAATTTTGATATTATATATCACATTTGTACCAACAAAACTTGTTATACTGTTTTTTTCAAAGTCAAACTCTGAGGCGGTCCATTTATTTAAATATTAACAATAAGGTTTTTATCCCACCTTTGAGTGACGAAAAAAATATAAATTTCATTATTTTTGATTAATTTAAAATTGTGATTAACGCCCTAAATTGTTCGGCTAATTTTGATTTGAAGAATCATGATAAGAATAATGGAAATGTTTCGGATCTCGATTTCTAGTGGCTTCAGTGAATGTTTCACATCTCAATTATATTTCTCCTATCAATCCTATTGATAGCAGAAATAGTTTCCAATAGATTAAAGCAGAAACAGAGTCTCCCTGTAATTAACTTCGTAGAGTCCAATATAATCATATTTCTTTCACGAAAAACTAAAAGAAACTATATGAGATTGTTTGATTCAATTTTTAATTTTTTAATAAGTGAAATATTTTGAATGTCTTTGATTATTTAAATATATTTTAATGTAAAAATATCATAATAGAAAAATGATCACAATACTTCTTATAATAATATACATTGGCAACTAAATTTTTATTTTATGTTAATATTATTATGTATGAAAATAAATAATTATATATATTAGGTTATATATATTATAATGTATATATAGATGAATAGAAAAAAAGAAAGAGAATTTTAATTACTTTTTTATTTTATGTTAACATTATTATTTTTGGAAATAAATAGTTATATATATAGGTTTTATATATATATATATTATAGTATATTATATATATAGATAGATAGAAAAAAAAAAGAGAAATTTAATAACTTTTTTATTTTTTGCTAATATTAATATTTATGGAAATTGATGAAGCAAAAATCCACCCCGAACTGGTCAAACACCAACCTGTAAAAAAGGACAAGAGAAGAGTAATCGAAGGGGTACCGGCGCGGTACCGGACGACTGCACTCCGACGGTCAAGTCAGCAATCGAAAGGGTTTTTCAAAGCTGTAAAGGAACTCAGAGGGTATTAATTGCGTACCAGGTATATGGATCGCCTCTGTATTTATAGCAGCCACGTGAGACTGTGTCATAGAAAGACTGACTCTTGGAGATAGAGAAGTCCTGGTTAAAATAGACTTCCTATCTACGTCACTCTGAGCTCATCCTTCACGTTACACGCTTTATAATTCTAGTCAAATACTCTATCAGATGCCCCCTGTTCATGAGGGTCAATTGCTGGGCCTTATGAACACTTTGGACTGCTTACCGGGCCTCGTCTTTGGTATATAAATAAATACTTTTTTTTCCTTTTCTTTTCCTTTCTTTCTTTTTTTCTTTTCTTTCTTTTTTTTTCTTTTTCTTTTTTTCTTTTTCTTTTCTTTCTTTTTTTTCTTTTTTCTCTCCCGCGCATCCCACGCGCCGGGTGGGCCCGGCTGAGCCCGGCCAGACTGCGCCCAGCAGTGCCCGGCCAGGCATCGCCCGACTGCGCCCGGCCAGGCCACCCCCGGCCAGGCTATGCCCGGCCAGGTGGGCCCGGCAGCGCCCGGCCAGGTTGCCTTCCAGCCTTGCTCTGGTCTGGCTCCGGTCAGGTGGGCCAGTCCACGCCCGGCGATCTGGCAATGCGCGTCCACGCTCTGTGCTGACTTCCCTTGCTATCGCTTGGCTTGTGAACGTTACAAAAAAGTGTCTTTTGACTGTTGCTTGGGGAACATTGGGAGAGAGCCATTGGAGGGTTTACAACGGTTGGCTCCCTTTGCCTATATAAGCCATCCTACCTTCATTTACTCTTCACTCCAACACCTCTTATTACTAGCTCTCTTCCCACCTACAACTTGTTTCTCTGATTCATGCCCTACACTATTCTACCTTCTCTTTCTCGTTGTCTATACATCGTTGATCATAACTTTGACAAGCCAAACCCAGAGCTCTTTGCCCCCGGTTCTCCCCTTGTCCAAGTATTCGATTTTCTTCATTCTACAATGGCAGATTACAACGAATGCCAGGATATCAGCTCTACAATGACAGATGCCGATGTTGAGGAGCTAGCAGCTTTATACTCTTTTCCAGACGGGGTTATAGCTAGAGCTCCTTTGCCTGTGGAGAGAGCTTTTTCCATCTATCCCGGAGAAACGTACTTTTCTGAAGGCCACTTTCTTTCTGGCCTACGTTTCCCAATCCCAGACTTTGCAAAAGAGTTGCTCCGGTACATCAACCTCTGTCCTTCTCAGCTTACTCCTAACTCTTGGCGCATTATTATGGCCACCCTGGTCCTTTGGAGGTTCAGCTAGCTCACCCCTCAACCGACTATCAACGAGTTCCTTTCCTGTTATACTCTTTTTAAAAAACAAGGACTGGCGCCATATTCAAGGCCGGTCTCGCGGGCCAGGGTGTCTTCCCAAAGGACTGGTGATTCTTGACAACAGTCAACGGATAAAGAGCTGGAAGGAACGATTCTTTTTTGTCTCGGGAGACTGGGAGCTTTCTCCTCACTGTATTCCCCGCACCTGGACTGAAGGGGTCGTAACTGGTGAGCTTTTCCTATTCTTTCCTCTCTTTAGGCCACTTTCGCCTTTCTTATGTATGCTTACACAGATTTATGTATTTTAATAAACCAGCGGTTAGAGTAGAGCCCGAGGTAAGTCAAGAGGAGGAAGACAGGTTATACTTTATTTATGATCTTGGGATGAGGGATGCGGTGGCCTTGACCTCCAATGCGGGATTGAGTACCCTAGGTTACCCCCCTCGCATGCTTAGGGATAGGCGAGGTATACTTTTATATTTCTTACTCTTTATTCCCTTCTCTTCCTGGAGTTGAGAAATATAAGCTTTATCGTAAACATCGTGCAGGATCTTGGAGAAGGCCCGACCAAGACATTCGTATGTTGGCGAAAGGGAAATGTGTCGCGGGGTCCTCGTCCCCTGCTCAAAAAAGACTACGCCAACCTGTTATCAGGAGCACCGGCGCACCTGCAGGTGGGGGCTTATCTTCTCCTCCCTCTATTGGGAATTCTCCCCTCACAGTCACCATGAGTACTCTGACTTCTGTACCCAGTCCCTTTGTGATACCTTATCCTCCTCTGTTCGCGGGTGATAGTTGGTCGACCCAAGTACCTTTGGGGTGCCGGCGACTCAACTTTTTGGTGGAGGCAGCTCGTATGTATCCTTCTCCCCGGCCACTAGCCACACCGGGCTATTAACCCCGTCGGCCGGCCATACTGGTTCGTTGCTGGGTGACACATCCTTTGCTATAAAAAGGGCTGGGGAGTTTGCTCTCCCACGTCATCTGGAAAAGGTGGACGCTCTCGATTCCGTTTCATCTACTGGGTATTTGTTGGCCAATATGGCTCAGGTGTGCCCCTGGCCCCCTTATCATGCTTGGGTGAAATTCTAATATTTCTCCTTCTCAACCGTGTGTTTCCCTTGTGTATTTAACAGGGCCTGACGATCGCCCATGGTCTCTCCAACCGTTTCCTATGTGCAGAGGAGGATCTGGGGAAGCAAAGAACTGCCTTTGCCAAGGAACGCGCCTCCTTTGCTAGCAAACGTACCAGCTTTAACTCACAGCTCGAGACCCTTCGCGCTTCTCATGGCGAGAAAATAAACACCCTCAACTCTCAGCTCAGCCATGAACGGGAGGAGATTGCTAGGTGGAATGCCGACCTGCCCGGAATTAAAGAATTGGCCTTGGAAAATTTCAAGGAGTCGCCTGATTTTGACAGGGCCCTCAACCAATCATACATTGATGGGTTTGAGTATTTTTGCAAAGTGGCGCAGGATCAATGGCCTGACATGAACTTCTCCGGCCTGCAACTTGGAGATCCCGACCCTTGAGCTGGAGTCTTTTTCTTTTGGTACCCATGTAATGTTCCTCTTTGTAGAGGCTCCATGTACTTTTTCCCGTTTAATTAATGAAGAATCGCATATTTTTCTTTATTGAACATTAGTCGTTGTGTAGAGATTATTTCTACATTCTCTGAAGTTTTGATTCATTCTGCTTGAAGAGACCCTTCGTCGAGGTGTGTCCCCATAGGGTCCTGCCCCCGTAGGGTTTTGTCTTTTCTCGGGATTTATTCACCCTGCCTTTTTCTTCAAAGGCCCTCCGTAGAGGTGTGCCCCCGTAGGGTTTTGCCCCTGTAGGGTTTTGTCTTTTCTCGGGATTTATTAACCCCGCCTTTTTCTTCAAAGGCCCTCCGTAGAGGTGTGTCCCCGTAGGGTTCTGCCCCCCGTAGGGTTTTGTCTTTTCTCGGAATTTATTCACCCCGCCTTTTTCTTCAAAGGCCCTCCGTAGAGGTGTGTCCCCGTAGGGTTTTGCCCCCATAGGATTTTGTCTTTTCTCGGGATTTATTCACCCCATTTTTTTCTTCAAAGGCCCTCCGTATAGGTTTATCCCCATAGGGTTTTGCCCCCGTAGGCTTTTGCAGAAACAGTTTTTAGGGAATAACACGTTTTATTTCATAATAAAAACTTACAAGAGACAAACTCGAACTGGACAAGAATCCTATCCCGAGGTCTTGGGCATTAGCGCCGACCTCTAAAATGATACTTAGAGTTTGGCAGCACAGCCAACCTTTACAATGATACTTGCTTAAAGCAAATGCAAGCTAAAACCTAAAAAGGATGGGGCAAAAAATTAACAAGTTAGGGAAAAACCTTACTGATAGAACTTCCTTAAATGCTCGGCGTTCCAAGGATGGGCCAGCTGCCTTCCTTCTAATGTTTCTAGCCAGTAAGTGCCTCGCCTTTGAGTCCTAACCACTTTGTACTGGCCCTCCCAATTAGGGGCCAGCTTTCCAGTGCCATGAGTTTTGGTGGCTTGAGTGACCTCTCGCAAGACTAGATCACCAGGCTGAAAACTCCTATGCTTGACTCTGGTGTTGTAATACCGGGACATGGCCTGTTGATACGCGACCATTCGTATCTGCGCTTGCTCCTTTTTCTCGTCGATGAAATCGACACTGGCCCTTAGTTCCCTCTCGTTGTGAATTGGATCATAATGTTTGGCACGATGGCTCGCCACCGTCCCCATTTCGACAGGCAGAACCGCCTCGCTTTCGAAAGCTAAGAAGTAGGGTGTCTCTTTTGTGGGGATTCTGGCGGTGGTCCTGTAGGCCCACAGAATGCTTGGTAGCAGCTTTGGCCATGCTCCTTTGGAGTCATCCAGGCGTTTCTTAATCATTTTAAATATAGTTCTGTTGGCTACCTCAGCCTGCAAGTGGCCTGGTGAGGAGTACCGGTGGTTTATACCATGCTCTGTGCAAAAATCTTAGAACCGTCGACTCTCAAACTGCTTTGCGTTATCCATAATTATGACCTTTGGGACACCAAACCTGCATATAACTGATTTTCACACGAAACTGATGACGTTCCTTTCCCCTATTGTAGCTAGGGGCTCGACCTCCACCCATTTAGTGAAGTAGTCAACTGCTACAATTGCGAATTTCGTTTGCCCCTTTCCCACGGGCAGAGGACCAACAAAATCCATTCCCCATTGGGCAAAAGGCCACGAGGCCATTATTGGTGTCAGCTCTTCCGGAGGCTGTCTCGGGATGTTGGCGAAGCGTTGGCACTTTTCGCACCTCTTGACAAAGTTCATTGTGTCCCGCTGCATAGAAGGCCAGTAGTACCCCTGCCTAATGGCCTTGTGAGCCAAGGACCTGCCTCCTGCATGGTTTCCACATTCCCCTTCATATATTTCCCTCATGACAGTCTGCGCTTCCTCTGTTGACCCGCATCATAGGTAGGGTAAGGAAACTCCCCTTTTGTAGAGGATTCCATTGATTAGAGCGTACCTAGATGCCCTGACCCTAGTTCTGTGTGCTTCTGCTTTATCCGACGGTAACTCACCATTGCTTATGTATTTGACTATTGGGTACGCCCATTCCATGCCCTGTGTGACTTGGTTTACTTCGCATGACGTTGCTTCTGTTATACTCGGGTGGTCCATGCGTTCTACAAGCACCCCCCATTGGGCGGCCTCTTGTGCCGTAGCCAGTCGAGCGAGAGCATCGGCGTTGGAGTTTTCACTGCGGGGGATCCGCGTGATTGAAAACCTCTGGAAACGGGTAACCAGTTCTTGTACTTTTTGCAAGTAAGACTTCATCCTTGCTCCCTTTGCCTCGTACTCCAAACTGACTTGCCAGGAAATTAACTGGGAGTCGGTATGAGCCTTCAATTGTCTAACCTTGAGGATATCAGATAGTTTTAACCCCGCAATTAAAGCTTCATATTCAGCTTCATTGTTTGTTGCTTTGAATCCAAATTGCAGGGCGTATTTAAATATTTCTCCTGCTGGAGATCTAATTAGTATCCCTGCTCTGCTGGCTTGTGTGTTGGATGACCCATCGATAAACAATTGCCACGTGCACCTAGGGTCCATTAGGTCCTCTCCTTTTTGGGGGACTGTACCCTCCGCTTCTTCCTGCTGAACCTGTTCATCTTCACAGGGGTATGTAAATTCCGCTATGAAATCTGCCAGCACTTGGCCTTTGACTGTTGTCCTTGGCATGTATCGGATGTCAAATTCTCCTAGCTCCATAGACCACTTCACAAGTCGCCCCGAGGTTTCGAGTTTGAAGAGGACTTGCCGGAGTGGTTGATCGGTTAGCATTACAATGGTGTGCGCTTGGAAATATGGCCTGAGTTTCCTGGCCGTAGTGACCAAGGCAAACGCCAGTTTTTCTATGGAGGGACACTTTTCTTCTGCCCCCGGAGAACCCTGCTGGTATAGTAAACTAGCCTTTGCACTCGTTCTTCCTCCCGCATCAGCGTGGAATTGACTGCTGCAGGAGAGACAGCCAAGTACAAGTACAACTCCTCTCCTACACGTGCGTACGACAGAAGTGGGGGCGAACTGAGTAGGCATCCATGAAGCTGAGCCGTTCGTACCCTGCCGTCCCTTCCACGAGCATGTCAATCCGGGGGAGGGGGAAGCTGTCTTTTGGACAGGTTTTGTTATGTCAGTAAAGTTGACACACATACGCCACTTCCTAATAGATTTTTTAACCAGCACTACGTTTGCAACCAGTCTGGGTAATTGGTTTCCCGCACAAAGTTAGCCTTCAACAACTTCTCTACCTCCTCGAAAATCGCCGCGTTTCTTTCTGGGGCAAAGACTCTCCGTTTTTGTCTTATTGGCTTGGCAATGGGGTCGATATTTAGTCGATGTACGACAATGGTTGGATCGATCCCAGGCATATCCTCGTGGGACCATGCGAACACATCCTCATTCGTTCTGAGGAATCGTACCATCTTCTCCCGAGAGGTGGATGAGAGTGACGATCCCACGCTTACTTTTTTTTCCGTGCCTTGCTCATTCAAGTTGACCTCAATTAACTCTTCCATCAGCTCTGCATGACGGACCTTTTCCTTTTCCTCCATCTCCTGTCCCTCAATGTTTAGGGTTTCTGTCATCTTCCTCTCTCTTAGGGAGGTGGCATAACATTCTCTGGCAGTGACCTGATCTCCTCTTAGCTCCCCAACACCATGCTCCGTGGGGAACCGAACGAGGAGGTGGTAGGTGGAGGTCACAGCTCTCATAGCATTCAACGTGGCCCTTCCCAGAATAACATTATACATGGTTGGGCAATCCACCACAAAGAAAGTCACCATCTTGGTGACTTGTCTGGGACTTGAACCAGCTGTAATCGGGAGGTCAATTGTGCCCAAGGGAAGGAGTTTCTCTCCGGAGAAGCCCACGAGTGGCGACTGAGTGGTCTTGAGTTTGTTTCTTCCAATCTTCATCTGATCAAATGCATCTACAAAGAGGATGTCTGCAGAGCTACCGTTGTCGATTAACACCCGCCTAATTGTGAAGTTGGCGATGATTAATGTGACGACGAGGGCATCATCGTGTGCTAAACTGTTTTGGCGTCATCCTCTGAAAAAGTTATGACCTGGTCGTTCAACCGAGGGCACTTGGCGGGTGACTGGCTTACCTCACCGACTTCAGAAATTTTTTTGACTTTCTTAGCATGTGCTTTGCTAGCGGCGTTAGACTCCCCGCCCCCACTGACTCCTACTGAGATGACTCTAATTTCTCCTATTGGAGGGTTCTTGCGAGCCGTACCCTTATTTACATCCGGCGTCTGATTTTGAGTTCTCTGCCCCCCGCCGGCCCCAAATTTCCGCAATTGGCCCCTTTGAATTAAATTCTCAATCTGCCTTTTCAAATCCATGCATTCATTGGTATCATGGCCATGATCACGATGGAACCTACAATACTTGTCACGAGATCTCCTGGCCAGATCAGTTCTCAACTTCGGAGGCCATGACACAGCCGGGCCATCCTGGATGTGGAGGAGGATCTGGCTTATCGAAGCATTCAACGGGGTGAAATTGAACCCCCTTTCACGGCGCACGGTCCTGTCATTCTGTTCCTGTGACACTCTGTTGTACTTGGGGTTCCGTTCCTCTCTCCTCGGTTGTCCTCCCCTCTTCCTGTCCACCTTTTTGTCGCTATCACATTTTTCCTTTCGGGTATCGAGGGCATCCTCGGCATTCATGTATTTCTGGGCTTTCACAAGTAATTCGGACATGCTTTCAGGGGGATACTTAGAAACAGAGTATAGGAATTTAGAGGGTAACAGCCCTCCCACGAACGCTGTAACGGCCACCTTGTCATCCAAGGCATCTACCTGTAACATTTCTCTGTTGAATCGATTGATATAGTCCCGCAACGATTCTCCCTTAGCTTGCCTTACATTCAGGAGATAGGTAGCGGGTTTCCTGTGTCTCCAGGCAGCAATGAAATTGCCAACAAATAGTTGGCTCAGCTCGTTGAAAGAACGGACAGTTGATGGCTTTAGACTATTGAACCAGGACCTGCGGAGCCCTTCAATGTAGTGGGAAAGACTCTGCACATGATCTCGTCGGGTACTGCCTGAAGATACATCAAGGCCTTGTAAGTTTCCAGGTGGTCTAGCAGGTCCTTAGTCCCGTCAAACCTTTTCACGGTGGGCATCTTGAACCTGGGGGGCAGGGGACAATTCATTACCCCTGCAGAGAAAGGGAGGTTGGTTTGCTGGACCAAATCCTTTATCGTGGCAGGACCTTTCCCTCTTATGGCGTGGGCCATGCTTTCTACCTTGGCTCTTAGGTCATGTATCTCCATATCGTGATAAGCAAGGGATGCTGAATTCCCATGGGGTTGGCTCCTCTCAGGAGGTACCAAACGGCTCTGATTCGTCCTACCTCTCACGTGACTCTGAGCCGCATCCTCTATCGGTGCTTCACTTTCTCTCCGGACGCCGTCCTCCTCAGGATCAATAGTCCTTACGTAACTTGGTGACGGTATCGGCATCACAGGAGGGAGGCGTTACAGAATCGCCGCATTTTACTAGAGCAATTGGACCAAACTTTGATTTAAGTTCTGGACCTGGTGCTCCAACGCTGCGACACGCCCCTGGTCGTTTGGGATTTCAGTGTGTGTCCCTAGGAAGTCCGCCTGTCCAGGGGGCTGCATACCTCCATGACTTGCGGGTGGATTGGCTGTCGGGTCCTGTGTGTTTGGGGGGTCAGTACCGATGGGAAGACCCTGCGCGACAGGGGGGTCGCCTTGGCCAGATAGGTCATGTACCGGAGGACCTTGGCCAACAGGGGGATCCTGTATGGCCGTGGTCTCCAATCCAGATCAAAGGTGTATCATGCTTCGTGTATGATTCGAATATGACAGTCAGATTTCGTGGGTTCATTTTTCCACAGACGGCACCAACTGATGAAGCAAAAATTCACCCCAAACTAGTCAAACACCAACCTGTAAAAAAGGACAAGAGAAGAGTAATCGAAGGGGCACCGGCGCGATACCGGCCGACTGCACTCCGACTAGGGGTGGCAAAATTAGACACGACACGATAACACGACTCGAACACGACACGAATTAAGCGGGTTTGGGTTTAAGGTAAGCCGACACGTTTAATAAATGGGTCGACACGAACACGACACGCAAAAATTGGGTTGGGTTTGGGTTTAAGCTGTCTAACCCATGACACGATTACGACACGATTACAACACGATTACGACATGAGTTATTCATATATTATGATTTTATACAAACTTATATATACATAGTTATATATATTGCAATTGTTTGTAATCTATTTGCTTGTTTACAGGACTGATATAGCCATAAAACGTAAGGATGAGATTGTTATGGTGTCTTCCCAGTTGTTGAATCACCTTAGTATGTTTTTGAGTTTATATATAGATACAAAATTTATAATATTATTTGATTTTCGGATTTATGTATTGATATGTACTTTATTTTTATATGATCTTCAGAGAGATTTTTAGAGGTGGAGAAACTCGTATGATATAGGTTAAACGGATTAAAAAGATTATTAAACAAGTCGTGCCATTGTAGGACAGGTTTATTAAACGGGTTACACGGGTTGACACGGATAACACGTTTAATAAACGGGTTTGGTTAGTGTTGAGGGTCTCTGACACGATTATTAAATGGATCGAGTTAGGGTTGAGCTGTTTAGTAGAATACTTATAGGCCGACACGACACGAACACGACACGAGAACACGAATTGCCACCCCTAACTCCGACAGTCAAGTCAGCAATCGAAAGGGTTTTTCAAAGCTGTAAAGGAACTCAGAGGGTATTAATTGCGTACCTGGTATATGGATCGCCTCTGTATTTATAGCAGCCACGTGAGACTGTGTCATAGTAAGAGACTGACTCTTGAAGATAGAGAAATCCTGATTAAAATAGACTTCCTATCCACGTCACTCTGAACTCATCCTTCACGTTACACGTTTTATAATTCTAGTCAAATACTCTATCAGAAATAAATAATTATATGTAAATTACATATATTATAATATATATATGTATATTCAAAAGGGGTATTTTTATCAATTAGATATAGTTAAATGAATAAATTTAATATTCAAATAGGTTAAGTTACAAGTCAAAGGACAAGATGGTCATTTTACCACCAAAAAGTGTCGTGACACCGAGTATTTTTGACAAGAGGGAATGTATGTGATATATGACACAAATCACAGGAAGTGTTGGTAACGAAAATTCACAAAATTATAAGAGTAAATATTACTGATACCTCCTCAGGTTTGATGTATTGTCACGCGATTATAATTTTGTGAAATTTTGTTATCAACATCTCTTGAGTTTATTCCGTATATCACTAATATCCCCTAATGTCAAAAGTATATCATGTCAGAGCACTTTTTCACGGTGAAATGACATTATTGCCATTTGACTTTTGATCAAACCTTTTTGAATAATAAATTTACCTATTTAGCCCTGTGTAATATACCAAAATACCCCTTGAATAGAGCATGTGGGTTCTTTCTCTTTCCTTTTCCATTTATCTTTCTCTACCCATATATATATATATATATATCATCAATATTGGAGCAGATTGAAAAATTCATCATATATTACAAAGCAATTCATCATGTTAGGTTATAAAATAAAGGCTAAAATAAAAATAGGGAGAAAAAAAAAAGTGGGTCTACAAGAGAGATTCAAGCCATAACCAATCTCACAAAAATAATATCAGTTCTAATTATACGCACTTCTCTCTCTAAAATAACAGGAATATTAAATTTATACGAGTTAATGATTCAATGTTATTCAATTCCATTAAAGAACGAAAGTTGGGCAGCAATCTCAAACAAACAATGGATGAATGAATGAATGAGAGAGACGATGACCTATCAACGAGCACCATCGTTGCTGAGCCCCATGGTCATCTTCTTTCACCACCGAACATCGATGAAGCTCGACTATTTAGACACATCTCTACCACTGAATCTCCAAGCCGAAGCAACCATCGTCGCCATTCACCGTCGAACTCCATTGAAGACCCACAACCACTGCCAAAGCTCCCATGTCACCGAGTTTCCTTCATCGAGGACTGTCGCGATGCCACTGTCGAAGACCCATAACCATCGTAGTAGGCCACCACCAAAGCTCCACCACTATATATATATGTGTGTGTGTGTGTGTGTTCAATGTCTCTAATGCTTGTTTATGTATTTGTTATAGTAATGGAGTTTTTATGATATTACATTCTTAAATTGCGTGTTTACATTTTGGAGATTTTTGTTTGTTTGTTTTTTTTAGTATTCGGTTGAGTATGTAGATGATATAATGTCTATTATATCTTTCTCAAGTAATTACAGCACAAAATTGCAAGGTCTTACGTCGATGGATATTCAGTTGAATAATTTTGATTTGTGCTCATTGTTCTTAATTTGTATATTGAGGGTTTAGTTTTAAAGAAGTAGAACTTTTTTCCTCTTATTTTTTTTTTATCTCAGACTTGAATTTGAAGGTCCCATCAATACAATCAATATCCTGATTTTGGTTAATGGGTTTTTAATGATAAGGGGCATTTCTGTCATTTTTCATAGATGATATTTTGATAGTATGTATAAATTAAATATTTAAATAATGAAGGACAATTAGGACATTTAACATATTAAAAAAATTAAAAAAAATTGACAAGGAGTGTTGGTGACAAAATTTTACAAAATTGTAATCACGTGACAATATATCAAATTTCAAGGGTGTCATTGATATTTGTCCAAATTATAATCATGTCTCAATAAATCAAACTTCAAGTAGTGTCACTAATATTTATCCTAAATTAATTAATATATTTCTGAACTTTATTCATTTCCTTCCAATTGCATTTACCATTATTTCTTAACATTTATAAGATTGACCAATCTACTGTAGAAATTTAAACATCCATTTAACAGTCCATAAACAATGTTTCATATATATTTGAAACTACTAAAATATTGAATATATTTAGATCAGAAAATAAATAGATCACGATGCTTCTTGTGCATATTATTATTATTATTGTTATTTCAATCGATAAACAAATCAGACCTTTTAGCTTACTTGCCCAAAAAGAAAAAAAAAAACCAAACCCTTCCTATATAAAGCCACCCTCTCCCTCTATATCTCTGTCGCCCAAAAACCCTAGAAAAACCCTAGAAATTAAGCTCCAGCAATGGCAGCATCCAGAGCTCTCACCACAACCTACTCTCTCATGAAGCTTATCTCTCCAATGAATGCCTCCCCAATTTTGGTCCGTTCCATCCGCACCTCTACTCTTCCAGGAACCAGTTCTGATTCAGACTCCAATTCCAATTCCGAGTCAGATACTCCATGCTCGGATTCAGAACAGTCTGCTCGTGCCAAAGGTAAGAAAAACAGAGCATTGAATTGTTTCTGTTTCAATCATGAACTGATTCGATTGATGAGCAATTTTGGTTGAGTTTAATTTCATTAATTGATGATTTGATTTATGGTTGAGTTGTTTTAGTTTGTCCACTGGTGAATCCATTTCTGGAAGAAGGTCCTGCAATTCCCTTCAAGGTGATGAAAGACGACGAAGCAATGTACGCGAGGTTGGACATGCCGGGGATCAGGAAAGAAGGGCTGAAGATGTGGGTTGAAGATAACTCTCTGCACGTCATGGGAGTGGAAGAGGTGGACGAGGACGATGATCCTCTGTTGGCGGAGGACGGCCCGAGGACGTACTCCGGCGACATCAACCTCCCTCAGGGCCGCTACAATGTGGAGGAGATTTTGGCGGAGCTCAAGAACGGTACACTCAAGATCAAGGTCCCGAAGATGAAGCTTGAGGATAGGAAAGATATCATTAACGTCAAAGTTAAATGAGTTAGTTTCTAGCTCTTGTTTGGGGTTTCTTAGTCTCCTGCTAGGGTTTATAAAGTTTTTTAAGAGATTAATATCTTCGTTTTTTTCAGGAAAACATTGATGGAAAGTTTATATATATGTGTGGATGTGTGTGAAAGCTTATATTATGTATTATGTTAATCCCTCTCTCTTATTTTCTGCTCTGTTTGCTAACACGTTATAGGTATAGTCTGGTCATGAAGTCCAAATCATACACCGGGAGTGAATTAATGGTGAAAGAATCCTCTGTTGCATATTTGAATTTGATAGTATGATAAGAAATAGATAAAAACTACTGACATGCAGGCAGGTTCTTAAAGATTTGAATTTGATTTCATGCTTTTGAGTCTGTTATCAGAACCTGTTGTTGAGGCCTAGACCAGGGAATTTAGGGCAGACAGGCTATCGGTATGTATAGTCTGGTCATGGGGCAGATTTTTATTTTTATTTGTGAATTTTGTCAAATGAGACCGCAGAAGACCGGATTGGTCCTGCTGGATGAAAAGAAATTAATTTATAACCCTGGTTAGCAATGAGATCCATCATATTTGTCTATGCAATAGTTAAAATTATAAAATGGAAAAGAAAAGAGTATTTTATCAATTATTTTTGAGAATATCCTAAAATAAGTGTTATTTTAAAAGGCTGATATATAAAAGGGTAAATTTCTCTTACATTTCTTGAGATTTTGTTTTTAAAATATGGTGCTAATCCGTCTGAGGTTTGATTGACTTTATTTCAAGATATCTTTATGACCATCAGTTCTTTTAAAGTAAATTAGCATAAAAAATCAAATGACAAAACTATTCTCCATGACTGTACATTTTTATGTCAGTGGATACTTTTGTAATTGTGTATTAGATGTGATTTTGTTTAATAGATTGTTAGTTTCACATAGTGTCAGAGTAATTTTACAGAAATTTTAATTTGAAACCTTAGAGGTGGTCAAAGTAATTTATATCCGAGTTAATCAGAATGATTAAAAAAAAAAGAACGAAAGAGAGAAGTTGGAGAAGAAAAATAAAATATAAATAGTAAAAAATAAGATGAAGAAAATAATGACAAAAATATTTTAATAATAAGTAAACATTATATATTATAGTATTAGATACTATATTTATAATATATATATTATATTATACCGGGTCTAATTATTTCGGATCCACTATGATCTATATTCAATTTAACAGATCTGGAAAATTCCGTCCATTGACAGCTTTAATTAAACACAATGCCTTTACTGTTCAACAATTGCCTCAATTGCAATCATATACTACATATAAGAACATATATTATTTAATAATGCATATAAGAACATAGATCAGTCATTAAATACCTAAGAAGCACGGACACGGACACGGGACACGGGTACGATACCACACGGACACGGCGATACGACAAATTTAAAAAAAACAGGATACGACACGGCGGGAATACGGCTATGAAATAATATATTAATATATATTCAACAAGTTAACCAATATCCACAATACCATAAATCTAACAATAAAAAAATAATAAATCACACAAATATTTCAATTTATTATCAAGCAATTAATGTATTTTCAAAAAGGATGTTTATTATATTAAAACCCACTACTAGAATCTTGCATATTACTCATTTTTCTAATAACAAACAAATAAAATTAAATACAAAATACCAAATAAACCAACATTACTTTATGTTAAATAAAGTTCTATTAGCTTTTTTATTTTTTATTTTTCTAAATTTATTATTTAGTAATTTTATCTAACTATTTTTTATTTTTGAAATTTTTTATTTTAGAAAATACTATATTTATATAGAAAATGGCATAATAGTCATATTAAATGGTATATATGTCATTATAGTTATTTCAAGGGATCAAGATGTCATCTTTTAAAAGATGAGGGGCTGAAGTGCTCAAAAAAATAGTTCAAAGGGGTCTTTTTGTAACTTTGGAAAAGTTTAAGGGTTTTTTTGCACTTTTAAAAATTACAAAATGTACCCCGCCGTGTCCCCCGCTTGTCCTTTCCGTGTCCTAAAAAAAAAGTTCCAGGACACTTCTAAGGAGTGTCCGACACGTATTCGAGAAGTGTCCGACAACAGCACAGCACCCTATACGAAGTGTCTGTGCTTTCTAGTTAAATACTCATGAAACTGGTTGTTCAGAATTAAATCTCCAAATTCAATACAAGAAAATTCCGTGGCTTGTGATAGTTGGCCAAAGCTCAATAATACAACAATATATTAATGAACTTGTGGCAATAAAGCAACAAATTAAGGAAAAAATATTGAACTCAATAAACTAAATTTAGGAGCAGAATTTTAAGTGCTAAAATTTTGAAGTGATAATTAAAAAATAAATATTTTTTGATATTTTGTTGAATTTTCAACAATCAGCATTCAGTGATAAATGAATTCAGTGTAACTTAAAATTTTACTCTATATTTTATTATTGTTTTAGTCCTCTTATTTATGACGTGGATGAGTTCTTGGGAAGTAAGAGACTCTCGTAGTTAATCGCTAAAAGCAACATTTTAAATAGCTAGTTCGGATGGGAGAAAAAAAAAAAAAAGGGCAAAAACCTACAAAAACACCTTTTGTTAGAGTTAATGTCAGAAGGACGATAATTTCTCATATGAAATGTCATGTTTAACTTTCATTTTATAATAATTTTTGAATCTTAAAAGGTAAAGTGCATAACCCTCCCCCATTGTAAAAAAAAAAAAGGTGAAGAAACATCTTACTATATGTATATAAATTTTTATAATTTTAAAATTCAGAACAAATTACGCCTATTGCAAATTTTTTTGTCGTTTCACGTTTTGGCTCTTATTTATTATTATTTATTTATAAAGTAAGAGTAACTTTAGTCATTTCATTGTTCAAATTAAAGATTTATCTTTATTTGTCCAAATTGAACAATGTAGAGAGTTTTGTAAAAACAAAGCATCTTTGCACATTTTCTATATGGCACGCGGGGGTAAGTATCTAAAAATCAAAGCCCTATTTCACTCATCTCCTTCAAAAAATTTCCTTTTAAATTCCAGCATCCTTAACAACTTCTTTTTATTTTTTTATTTTAATTACTAGAATTGAATTTTTAAAAGCAAGACTAAAGGTTAATTGGACTTTGAAGGGTGTATTTACACTGCGTGCATAGTAGATCATCTCCTTTGAATGGGTCACACACACACACACACACACACACATATATATATATATATTTGCAAATTATCATTAATAACCACAAATAAGTGATTATAAATGATTTTAAAAAAAAAAAAATTGGAAAGGCCAACTTTGGTTGTCCTATACAAAATTTCAATTAATATAAATAAGAGTAATGATAGAGATACTAAAAGTTATCACCTAATTGAAAAAAATGAATCACTCTCACGATAGATAGTGCAAGTGGGACTACACCTTCACAATCCAACTTCAATTATAGTAATTACTATTCTAACATGTATAATTAATATTCGAAAATTCACTATCAAGATAATTTTACAAATTAATCATATTATTTAGCTGCTTTGACTATCTAATATAAATTATACTACCTTCGTCCCATAATTCTTGGGATGTTTGGGGAATCCAACTTTTTATAGTGGGACCCACTTTTTAGTGTAATAATGTATGAATTTACATATTAGTCCTTGTTTAAAAGTTAATATTATTATTATTTGGTGGACCCAACTTTTAGGATAATAGAGTTTGAAAATGGTAATTTATGAATCATATAATCCATTTTAGGAAATGAACATGTATTTTGGGACATTCCAAAAAAAAATAGTGGACTAAAATTATGAGACGGAAGGAGTAATAAGCAATCTACTACCTTACTTGATCAAAAAGAAAACAAGCCTATACATCACTGCTTTACACCGAAAAACCCTAGAAAGCTCCAACACTAATGGCATCATCAAGAGCGCTCACCAGAGCCCACACTCTCATGAATCTCCACTCTCCAAGGGTTGCTGCTCCATTTTCCGTTCGTTCCCTCAGTTCCGCCACTCTTCCGACGAACGGTTCTGATTCAAACTTCGATTTCGGGTCATCGGACAACGAGTCTAAAGTCGATGTTCACTCGAAACAGTGCCCTAATGGCGAAGGTAATAAAAACAGAGCACTCAATTGCATGTTTGCGAGTATATATATATATATATTTTGTGTTATGATGATTTTACTGATATAGAAATAGCTAGATGTGAGTAGTATAATTTAACTTTACTGACAGTTTTAGAGGCAAATCTATCTTAACGAATTCCAATTATGAATAAATATACCTAATACTTAAATTATATACGAGCAACAAAAACAACAAATAATTTCAAGTATTTTTTCTTCAATTATAATTTTATTTACCAAAAAAAAAAAAAACTCTAATTTCAACACACCAATTCCGAGTAATGCTACAAACAACAATTGAATTTTTTTCTTTTTTACAATTTCAATAAAGAGTGTTGAACAACTATTAAGGTGCAGTTTACCTCTATGATTGTCACATCTGTCACAAAAATTGATAAAAAATTGTATGATTTTAAATTCCTATATTACTAAACATAATTTTGATGCATTTATTAATTTGCGGTTGAGTTGTTCAGTTTGTCGACTGGTGAATCGATTTATGAAAGAAGGGTCATTGATCCCGTTGAAGGTAATGGAAGACAAGGAAGGGATGTATGCAAAGATGGACATGCCGGGAATAGGAAAAAAAGGGGTAAAGGTGTGGGTTGAAGACGACTCTCTCCATGTGACCGGAGAGGAAGAGGAAGAGGAAGGAAAGGGTTCACCGTTGGTGGAGGAATGTCGGAGGAAGTATTACGGCCACATCAACATCACTCAGAGCTGCTACAAGTTGGAAGAGATTGCAGCGGAGCTCAATGATGGAGTGCTCAAGGTCAAGATTCCAAAGAGAAAAGACATTATCAATGTCAACGTCAATAGTCCATCTTGTAGTGAAACTCACTTGATTGATGCTCTGCCCCTGCTAATTTTTGGCTTGTGTCTTGCCTCCTAGGACCTAGCTATTCTGGTTGCTCACTCACGGCTTATATATATTGTTTATTTACTTATATATATATATATATATATATATACATTTTTATCTACCTAAAAGAAAAAGTTGAAATTCTCTCTTGGTGTCCTCGTGCTCTGGGTTAATAAATTAAAATTTGACATTTCAGTGCTCCTCCACAGGAGAGGGTGGAGATTTATTTTAACCATAAATGTCAAATACAAATTGACTTGAAAGGCACAATCAATTCGTGTGTGTTAGTATGTGTTTTAAAGGTGGGTTTCCATGGTTGTGGGTTTTAATTGAGGTAAAATAATGGATTGATTTTAGTATAGAGATATGATGGTATATAGATAGATATACACATACTTTAAAGTGTAGTTTCCTCCTTTGATTATAGGTTTTAATTGAGATAAAACTGTGGAACTGAGTCTCAATTGATTTGAGAGATGTTTCTCTTTATTGTGTTACTTGGAGTTGATTGACATTTTGAATACCAACTTAACAATATTATCAAGGCATTGCGTCTTGTGTCAGACACATATCCCGTGGTATAAAAAGTGTACTAACATAAGAAATGATTGATTCATCTTCTAAACCAAAAGCATATATGTGTTTGAATACTTCTTTAACAATTCTATTAAATGTTTGTGCTTCTTTTAACCATCATTCCATACAACCTTTTAATACCCTATTCGATATTTTTGATTACCAAATACACACCCAATGTGAGTTTTAAAGCCATCAATTCGAGCCCCTTTTATCATATTTTTGTCTTATTATTTTCGATGACATGGAATTGATACTTTAAAATTAAAATTGATGTAATTGAAAAAAAATTAAATCAAAAGAGTTTGAACTAAATTTTTTTCAATTTCACCTATTTCATTCCACCGAACATAACCTTAATAATCATTGTATACTTTTATTTCAATCATTGATTTTATTAATCAATTGACAATGCCAAGTCCTCCCCATGAAACCACAGGGTCATATATATTTATACACTCTCACTTCTCTTAAGAAAATGTGAGAGTTCGAATTTAATGGTGTGGTAATCAATAAACTTCAAAAATGTTACCTTCTTATTGCATTGAGTGATCATTTATACACTTTTATGATCTCACTCATGCACGGAGCTAAGACTTGAGTTTTTTTTATTTGTATTTTATACTCATAATTTTGTAAAATTATGCAAATATTCTCACTAAAATTTTAAAAATACTGTAATATATAAGTATGGTCTTACAAATGCTTCCGTCACATAAGTTTCTGACTCCATAGTGTCGACACGATACATCTATTGTATTAGAGTAAGGTACGTTTATTGTATTAGAGTAATGTACTAAAAGTAATGCTACAACTCGTTTTTGTTTTTTTGGCAGGGACTCTAATGGATAGAGTCCAACAAGACCTCTTATTAACTTTAAGAAAATAAAATCTATTTTTTTAAGTGTTTATGCGAGTCATTAATTGTGATATCAGTCTATTTTACCCATCCATTGTCAAGTTTATCGTTTCCATTGTATTATATCATAGGCTGAGACGGAAGAGTTGTGGAATTCTTTTGATAGCAAAATACAATATTTAGGGTCCCAATGGATTAAAGTGGAAACACGGTCATTACCACAATATAATACAACGATTGAGTTTGTAGAGGACAATATATCGATATCTATTTAATGAAAAACTGAGTAATGGTTATGGGTTTTTTAAGTCTGGTTCACTTTTTGAAAACATCAGAAAATAAAAATTGTTTTCAGAAATCTGTAAAAACAATTATTTGAAAAACTAACATTTTAAAACTAAGTTTTAGAAAACAATTTTACATCTAATTAAAAAAAGTCTTTTTAATTCAGTTCTTTAAAAACAAATTTTAAGGACTGAGAAAACAGAAATTTGTTTTTAAAAAATTATAAAAAATAATTATCTGAAAATAAGCCGTTTTGTAAATGAGTTTTCAGAAACAATTTTTAAAAAAACTTACAACCGAACAAGTTTTTCTATGAAAAGTCAGAAAAATATTAAATACAAACTATCTCTAACATAAAAACAAATCTTAACCATTTTCCAATGCGTTATTAAAGAAATTGAAGGAAAAGAGTACAAGATTTCCCTCTCCCTCCTTCTCCTTTTCCTTTTCCCTCGTTCCAAACACAAACCAATTAGTTTACTTGCCCCAAAAGAAAAAAACACCCAGACCTTTCCTATATAAACCCACCCCCTCTATTTCTCTATATGTCTGATACCCAAAAACCCTAGAAATCAAGCTCCAACAATGGCATCATCAAGAGCTCTCACCTCAACCCACTCTCTCATGAAGTTATTCTCTTTCTCTCCAGTACTGAATGCCTCCCCAGTTTTGGTTCGTTCCTTCGGCTCCTCCGCTCTTCCAGAAACCAGTTCTGACTCCGATTCCGACTCCTATTCCGAGTCAGATACTCCAACGAACGGGTCGGATTCAGATTCGGACTCCAAACAGCCTCCTCCTCGTGCCAAAGGTAGGAAAAACCGAGCATCGAATTGTTTGTGTTTCACCAACTGATCGATTGATGAGTGGTTTTGTTAGTGTTTAATCTGATTAATTGATGAATTGATTTTTGGTTTGAGTTTTTTTTCAGTTTGTCCACTGGTTAATGAATTTCTGAAAGAAGGGAGAGTGATTCCCTTCAAGGTGGTGAAAAACGACGAAGCGATGTATGCGAGGTTGGACATGCCGGGGATCGGGAAAGAAGGGCTGAAGATGTGGGTTGAAGACAACTCTCTGCACGTCAAGGGAGTGGAAGAGGTGGACGAGAAGAAGGTCGATAATCCTGTGTTGGAGGAGGAAGGCCCGAGGAAGTTCTCCGGCGACATCAGCCTCCCTCAGGGCCGCTACAAGGTGGAGGAGATCGAGGCGGAGCTCAAGAACGGTGTGCTCAATATCATGGTCCCGAAGATTAAGCTTGAGGATCGGAAAAATGTCATCAATATCAACGTCAAATGAGTTAGTTTCTAGTTCTTGTTTGGGGTTTCTAGTGTCTTGTTAGGCTTTATGAAGGTTTTTAAGAGGTTTATATCTCTTCGTGTATTCTTTTTCTGGAAAACATTGATCGAAAGTTTATATATATATATATATATATATATGGTCGAATGAAAGCTTATATTTTCTATTAGAAAGAAACCTCTGACATTGCAGGCAGGTTCTCACAGATTTGAATTTCGATCCATGTTTTTAAGTCTGATAAATTATTTTACAGAAGATTCTTTCCCAATAAAATAGACCAGGACCAGGTCTACTATATCATACACGAAAAGGGAAGGAGTGTTAGGGCAGTGTCTTTGCACAGTGCTGCATGTTTCCTATTTTAATGAGACATTAAAATTATAATTTTTTAAGACACAATGGTTCTTTTTAACCATTTTTCTCTCAAATTTCTTTAACTTTGAACGCTTATTCACACAATAATTAACTCATATTATATATATATATGAGTATATATTATAAGCAAATTCTTTCTTTTCAATTCTTCCAAATTTTTTTTAGCTATATATAAACACTACACATAGAGGGGAGAATTTTTTTTTGAAAAAAACAGAAAGAAAAACAAAGTAGTCGTTTATATATATACACTATACATACGCATATGATCAAGTGAGAAGAAAAAAAGAAAAAGAAAACAAACCGAAAAGAAGAAAGTCTTGAAAGAAAAAGGGAATGGAAAAATAATTGAAAAAAGAAAAGAAAAATAAAGTAGTAAAAAAAAAAAGAAAAGAAAAAAAAAAAGAAAGTAAAATAGCTGTATATATATAATAAAATAAAATAACACATAAGATTGGACTGGTCCTTATCCAAAATTAAGTTAATAAAAATGAAAAAAAAAATTAATATTCCATTTTCTTAAATTAAGTATTTAATCAAATTTCTAGGATATTACAAAATAAGTGTTACTTATATAAAAAGTTATATGAAAATCAAACTAACAAAAGATTTCCAAAATTAATAATTTCAAACTAACAAAAGCTTTCCATAATTAATAATTTTAAATTTTAGAGGGTTAGTTTTGGAAGAGCCAGAATCCACAAAATAAGCGTGCCCCCAATTGCCCAATAAACAGTCAGATTTGGCATGGATGTGCGTTGAAATGGATAGATAGATTCACAATTAAACATTTACTTATCTCTGTAGATGATACATGAGTTGTTTGTGCTAAGATGTGTGTGTGTGTGTGTGAGAGAGAGAGAGTCCAAATGGGGGCTAAATGTCATTATTTAGACGGGATATTTTTTTCTTTCATGGCGTGATTCAAGGACATGCAGTTTTTGTTTCATGAGATGATATCTAATGGATATAGATTGAATCAAGGATTATTTTATGTACACGACGTAGAACACTATTATATATAGTATATATAGTGTGTATATATACAGTAGTGTTCAACTGTTTTCTTCTCACTTTTAATCACTATTAAATATTATTGATGTGAATGGACAAACTTGTCTTCCTCCCCTCTGTCCCCATCCATTCATCGTGAGCATGCATGTGTGTATGTGTTATATAATTTTACTAAATACATTCCAGTATAATACACTTGTAATTTGTATATTCCTCTCCAAGTTGCTATTGAACGACAATCCATTTGATGTGCTTTAAAGATACCAAAGTTTTAATCAACTTCTTTGGATACCATAAAGAAGTTAACCACTTTTTCAACATGACTCTTGAATTGTAGTAGAGAAAAAGTGATACAGTCAACATGACTCCTCCGCCCTCCCCTCCCCTCCCTACTCCTCCCCATCTAGACTTTCTCATCTTCACCATGATCTGTAATCATTCCCACCTCTTTAATGGCCAGCTCAAGCTCCCAAACCCTTACTCATTCCTTGCTTCATTTCACAAGACCAAACATCCTCCTTCCACCTCATGAAAATCCCACCCTTCCCAACAAAAACCTCGAAACCATCCTAGAAGATTTTGATGAGACAAACTGGGAAGCTGTTAAGGATAGAAGATCCTTGGTTCTTGCTAAGAAGATTGTTGATGATGCCCCAGCTAGATCTTTTCCTAACGCAATGATGAAAATGGTCCAAGCTAAAAAGAAAATAGCCAAGCTTGAGCTTACTCTCAAACTCCCCCCTCCCCCCCCAATAAAGGAAACACAAAGGACCTTGATAATGTCCTCAAACACGTTACTTCAGGTACCTCAAAAGAGCAGACCAATGCTCCTGATGTTTTGCTTCTACTTAATCAAGAACCCATTCAGTACCAAAGGTCTATCCTTCTTGGGTCTTAGGGCAGAGGCCAATGAGGAAAAAGCCACGTGGTGGTGGAAGGAGGTATGGTTCCCAGACATCCCATTTCTAACACCAATCTTTTAGCCATGTGCTTTCTACGAGTAGAAATGAACAATATATCCTATACAAATTCAAACAATCCCAACCCCATAAGCAACCAACCCATACTTGTCACTTCTGATTTCCCTTCTTTACACCGAAACAATAACCTGCAAAACCAACCTCAGACCCAACATGCCCTGATGTATATTGAACCACCTCATCCATCTATTGATTTGCACAGAGCCCAGCAACCCAGCTGGTCCTCTGTTGCTACGAGTGAACATGACAGTAACAAATTGAGCCTTCATTTTATTCCATTTGGATGCTGCCAAGATAAGCCTATTGTGGTGGAACCCCTTGAAGACCTTGTTGATAAAGGTTTTGATGAATGGAAACCTTGCTTAGTTAGGTATTTCATCCAAAAAAAAGGCTGATTTTCACTCTTGTTCAAACCTATGTCATGAAAATGTGGAACTCCATGGGTCTGGAAGAAGTCCTGATTGATGATAAGGGATTTTTCATTTTTAAATTTTTGAATGAAGATGCCTGTAACAATATCCCAGAAAATGGTCCATGGCTGATAATGGGAAGACTTATTATTCTGAAGAACTGACATAAAACATGGAGTTAAATGAAAACTCTGGTAACCTCATCTCTCTTTGGATTAAATTTTTTAACATTCCACTAGAGTTCTAGACATCAAGAGGCTTTAGCTACATCACAAGTGCTGTGGGTAAGCCCCTCTTTGCTAATAGGCTCAAAAAATCTAAAAAAATGTATTAGCTTTGCCAGAATCTCTGTTGAAGTTGATGTTTCCAAGCCCCTTATTGAAAGTTTCCAATTTAAAGTGTACAAAGAGAAGTTCATTACCATCCTTGCTGAATTCTAGTGGAAGCCCCAAGTATGTTCAAATTGTAAATGTTTCAGACACATTTCTTCTAAGCTTGTGTGTTTTGCTAGCAAAGAGGTCTTTAAAATGTCATCTGAATGGACTATGGTTCATAACTCACCTAAAGCAAGCTCTAGTCTCCCTCTACCTCACCTAGTGAGTGACTCTTTTCAATCCCATGCCCAAGACCATGTGCCTAACCAGCCTAAGACAACCTAACCCCAGTCTTTAGAGACTTGGAATAACCCTGACCAACTTGTTAACCAAGTTCTCCCAACTACTCCAGTTTAGGATTCTCTCCTAGCCTCAAACCAAAATTTGGAGTCCTCTCCAACCTCTTCTTCCCCTCGTCATAGGACCTGCAACATTAATGTTGTCCTCCCTTTCCCCATCATTAATGAAGGAAATGCTAACCCTATTCCTTTAGTGAACCATGCTTTTTTATCCCACCCTTCTTTGACCATCCTTAATGAGGGTAATCCCAATCTCTTCAATGATCCTATTACTTTTGAAAACCATGTTGTTTTTCACCTTTCAAAGAGTTCCAGCAGCAACAATTTCTGCCTCCTCTACCTCGAATGACACCTCCTCCTCAATAGTTGATGGAATTTAACAGATTTTGGTTAAAGGTAATTCCTGTATTGATGATAAAGGAAAGAAAAAGAAGAAGAAGAAAAAGGGAAAATCAAACCATTCTTTGCCTATCTTAGGCTTTCCTGGGTTAATTGAACAATCTATCCCCCAATGATTGTTACAGGAGCCTGGAATATGAGGGGTCTTAATTCCCTAAAAAATAGAGTGAAATGAAAAAGCTCCATTTGATTGTTATTCTAGAAACCAAGGTCCAAGAAACAAAAGTAGAATGCATTTTGAAGAATATTGCTCCAATCTGGTGCATTTTTCATAACTACAATCACTCTTGCATAGGCAAAGTTTGGGTTCTGTTCAACCCCAAGTTTCTCAAGGTTCAAAAAATTAGTGACAATGCCCAGGCAATTCACTACTCAGTCACCTTATGTAATGACCCAAGGATATGAATGAATTTTTCATTAATGGACAGTTGCTTAAGGAGATTAACTCCACTTACCTTACCTTCATTCTTAAAGTGCCTAACCCTTCTGGTATGAGTGAGTTTAGACCAATTTCCTATTGTAACATCATCTATAAAGTCATTTCTAAGCTTTTGGCCAAAAAACTCCTACCTGTCCTCCCAAGTTTTGTGGACAAACCTCAAACTGGCTTCATTAAAAATAGAAGGATTGGTGACTGCATTTTCCTTGCTCAGAAAATTCTGAAAGGTTATCATTTTTCCTCTCCTATTCCCAAATGCACTCTAAAAGTTGATCTTCAAAAAGCCTACGACTTTGTTAATTGGTGCTTCCTCTTGATTCTCTAAAAATTCTCAATTTCCCTCATATTTACATTAATTGGATTAGTGCTTGTGTTACTAGCCTAGCATTTTCAATTTCTCTTAATAGTGAGCTTTTTGGCTTTTAAAAAGGCACTAAAGGTCTAAGGCAGGGAGATTATATTTCCCTTCCTCTTTGTTATTGTTATGGATGTGTTATCCTCTATTATCCAACAGTCCATTAACAATGACCCTTCTTTCTAATTCCACTGGAAATACAAGAAAAATAAGCTTTTTCATCTTATTTTCACTGATGATCTCCTGCTCCTGTCACGACGATCCCCATTCTCTCACTATTCTTATCAATGCTTTAGATAAATTTTCTTCTCTTTCTGGTTTAATTGCTAACCATTCTAAAAGCTTCATTTTCACTTCTAATATTCCTCCCAGCATTGAGTCATCCATGGTTAATGATTGTGAATTTGAAATGGGTGACCTTTTTGTTAAATATCTAGGTCTTCCTCTGATCTCTTCGAGATTAAAGGCTGATGACTACAGGTGTTTGGTTGAAAAGATCACATCTAGAATTAGCTGCTGGACTACCAAATTTTTTTCCTATGTAGGGAGGCTTCAGCTCATTAAGGCAATTTTGATCAGCATCATCAATTTCTGGAGTGGATTATTCATTCTTCCAAAGATGGTTACCAATCAAATTGAAAAGGTTCTTAGAAACTTTCTCTGGTCTGGGGTGGACCTCAAAGCTACTAGAGTTAAGGTTGCCTGGTATGATGTATGTAAGCCCAAGGAGTATGGTAAGATAGGCATCCCTCGATTGTCAACTGTGAATAGGATTTCTACGTTAAAACACATTTGGAACCTATTCAAGGACAATGATCAATCTATCTAGTATGATTGGGTGCACAAAAATCTCATCAAAGATAGAAGCTTTTAGATGATTAAGTACTCCCAAATGAACTCTTAGAATTAAAGGATGATCCTCCACTTAAGAGACCTTGCTAGGCCTTTCATCAAACATATAGTGGGTGATGGAAATGACATCTCCATCTGGCATGATTTCTGGCTCCCATTTGGCCCTCTTGATTTGAGGATTGACCACAACATCATTTTATCTTCCCAGTGGAATGGTCTGGCTAAAGCGGGTTCAATGATTAGACACAACCAATGGAGAATTTCTCACTTTTTCAGGAACATTGTTTCCTCTATTGAATCCACAGAACAACTTCCATCCCTTAGGTTTCCTTCCCTTGATTCAGTCTGTTGGACTCTTTCCCCTTTTGGATCCTTTAATCTTGGTAATACCTACAAAGCCCTTCTTCCTCCCTCCCCCGTTGCCCTAAGGATTAGTTCCATTTGGTTCACTAATCACGTCCCTAGACACTCTTTCATCACTTGGCTTGAGTTTAATGGGAAGCTCCAAACTAGAGAAAGTAAAAGTTTTGCCTACAAGCACTTGCCCAACTACAGTTCCTTATGCCTTGCAAATTCTGCAACTCACTCCCATCTATTTTTTAACTGCCCCTTCTTTACCCACGTCTGGAAATTTTTCCAATTCAAGTGTGGAATCTACTTGGATGACTTCAACTTCTTTACTATTGCGGAGTGGCTGACTCTATATGGAAGCCTAACTTTAAATCCAATATTGCCTATGTGTTCAAGCTTTGTTTAACTGGATACATATATTACATATGAAGATAGATGAATAGACGTACCATGTCCGATGTGTATGCTTCTATGGCCATTATTACTAACCTCATCTTCAATAGTGTCCACAATTACTTGCTCTCATGTGTGCTCCGCAACTGCAAGAGTTTTAGAGTCATCGTTGATGCTTGGTGCCTCCCTAGTTCAGTGTTCATAGCTCCCTAGTTGGCATCCATTGCTTGATCCTTTGATGTTTTCCCCTTCATTCCTTTGCTTCAAACGATTGTTGGTGTAACGGTCAGAAAGTTCCTTGGGCTCCTTTTATTGTTTTGCATTAGCCTTGTATGCCTTTTTGGGTTTTTTGTTCCTGGTTGCCTTTGGGCCTCTTAATTTTATTTGGCTTTTGAACTTTGGCCTGTTGTATAGCTCCTCTTTTTCGTTGAATTTAAATTGACTTACCCAAAAAAACGAAAGCTTCTTTGGATACCCAAACTCAATGCTTAACGAGTGTCCTATTTCTTCAAACTCCTTATAAAGATAAAACTATATGCAAAATGATAGATAATATCTATACTCTATTACACGTTTCAGAAAAATGAGTGGTGAAGATTTTGATTAAAAAAATAATTTGATATCTGTATTGCATCTAAGTTCCAAAAGACACGTTGGAGATGTTTCAGACCCTATTGGAGATGTTCCAGATTGCTTGTATAGATTGTATAGATTTGAAGCCGGAGCACAAGTAAACCATATTATTCATTTTTCAGTAATTGTTTAATTCTTGCATCGTGTATAAACATGAAACAAACAAATGAATAGAAATATAATTTCATCTTTGTTATCAGTAAAATTTTAGCTTCCATCTATGTGTATCACATAAAGAGAAGAGAGAAGAGAGAACATTGTGGCAGTGGAGAGAAAGAACAGAAAGGATACAGAAAGAGGGGAGGAGGGCAAGTTTGTCCATTTACATCAATAGTGTTTAATATTGATGGAAAGAATAACAAAATATCCTAAAATAAGAAAAAGAACGAATTGCTTAATTGTAAGCTAAGGCAACAATTAAAAGCAAGTAGACTGTTCACTCCTCACCACAGAATAGTTGAACACTACTATATATATATATAACCCTCCCTCATTTACACCCAAAAACCCTTGAAAGCTCCAACAATGGCGTCTTCATCATCAATAGCTCTCACCAGATCCTACACTCTCATTAACCTCCTTTGTTCAAGGACTGCCACTGCTTTTTTGATTCGTTCCCTCAGCACTGCCATTCCTCCAACAATTGGGCATTATTGAGTCGGTCTCTGCTCAGTTGCATGTTTTTGAATATCTTTTAGGGCAAAGGAAAATAAACACTACCCTGGGTTCAAAATGGTACACAATACTCCCCTCTTCTTTTTTTGGTGTAACAAACACCCCTAACTTACAAATTAGTGCAATTTACCCTTATTTGAGTTAAGAATTGACTTAAAATGATAAAAATACCCTCACAGATAAAAAAAATGATTAATTTACCGAAAAAAGAAAAAAGTACTTTAATTTTCCAAAAAATACCGTCGAAAAATACCAAAGAAAGAAAAAAAGAACTTTAATTTGCTGAAAAATACTGAGAAAAAAATGGTGAATTGAAGTTCTTTATTTCGGCAATTTTTTCTAGCAAATTAAATTTTTTTTTTTTCTCTTTTGGTAATTTTTTTTTGGTATGTTTTGACAAATTAAAATTATTATTTTCCTTTTTTTGATAATATTTTTTTGGTAAATTAATCAAATTTTCTTCTTTTTCTTTTAATTTTATCTATCTGTGTGGGTATTTTTGTCATTTTAAGTCAATTCGTCGTAATATAAATAGTGTTAAATAGGTGCAAAATTTACCAATTTATAAGTTAGAGAAGGAATGTCGGAGAAAGTATTACAGCGACATCGAAATCCCTCAAAACTGCTATAAGGTGGAAGAGTTTGCAGCGGAGCTCAGGAATGGTGTGCTCAAGTTCAAGATTCGAAAGAATCCCAAGAGAATACACAATATCAATGTTAAGGACCTTAAAGTGAATTCTTCATCTTGTAGTAAAATCGACTTAATTTGATGTAGTGCCCTTGCTAATTAGTGTAGGTATTCAATCTCTCTTGGTGTTCCTTTTTTTAATCCTTGTTTTTAGGGTTTGTTTGGGACGTTTTGGAAGTGTTGGTGCTATGTTGAAGTGATTTCTCTATGCTTGGATCGAATGGTGACATGGGTTAGTTATGGAAAGTGTATTTTGGTTTAATAAATTTTCTGTATTCTTCATGTTCTCTTGTTGTGGGTTAGTAAATTAAGTCAATTTTTTTTTGTTGTATTATTTGGATGGCCAAAACTTGAGAAACACAAGTACGTGTTTTTTATTTATTATAAATTTGACAATAATAATATAAATCTCGATAATTCGTAATCCAATATATTAATGATACAACTTAAAAAAATGTACAAGCTTGAATCCAAGAAATAGAAAAGATTAGCCGGGATATAAAATGGAAAATGTTTGATACTATATATCCAATTTGATCCGAAATTCTTTTAATTGTAGAATTTAATTTTTAATCTGAAGTAAAATATTATATTAATGTTGTTTAGAAATTAGACTCAAATTTTGAGATCAAACTCTTTAGTCATCCATGGGAAAGCATGGTCAACAATAAACATCAACAATGTTACCTTGTTATTGTATTGAATTATCACTGCACACTTTTATGGTTTCACTCCATTGCGTTCAAGGCATGTAAAAGTTTACGTTCAAATCTATTAAAATAGAAACAAAGTCCTTACCTCAATATAGTACAATAATTAAGTTCGTAGAGGGCAATATATCATATTTTGGTTAAGTTTTATTTAAACAATTTTCAAGAAATCAGAAAACAAAAAATTGTTTCCGGAAACTATATAAATTCTCTGAAAATAAATTTTTTTGATTAGAAAACAATTTTCAGAAAATTAACAATTAAACGAAGGCATTTTTGATTTAATTTTATAAAAACAGTTTTCAAGAGTGATTTCAAGCAAGTATAAGAGATTGTTATAGGAAAACGGATTATTGTTTTTTTTTTAAAATTCAGTTTTCACAAAATAATTTTCAAAAAATTGACTACCAACCAAATATAAAGACCCTTTTTTTTCTGTTCAGAAGATGCTTTTTCTCGAGTTTGCTTGTCTTGAAATCCTTGTTACCAAACAAAACGTTGATATTCTTCTCAACTTTCTTTGTTTTCTTCAAATTGCATAAATCACGAGTTCTTAACATCAACCAATCTAGCATAAAGCAATTGACATTAATTCAGATGGTAGGGTCTTCTCTCTAAAGTGGAGATTAAACATTCTAATTCTGGTATGAAAAAATATATTGAGGTATATGCTGTTTGCTTGAACTTTTTGAAAAGAAAAAGAAAAAAACCTTCTGAAATTAATTTATTTTAGGAACAAAATATTAGTGTAATCTTTCCTTATAAATATTAATTTCGGAAATATATATATATATATATATATATATAGTCAATATGCTGTACATTATAAGGTTAGTCCACAAATTATTAGTTCTTCAATCGAAAACTGATTGTTCAAGTCTTAACCATTTTGTTTTTAAGGGGTTTCAAAAAATTACCTATCCCTCCTTCTCTTTTTTCTTCGGTCCAAACACTAAAAATGGCGTCTCATTAACCACTTAATGGACAACTGGTTCAATTAAACAATAAAGCTTCATAATAGAGAGAGTTTTTTTTTCTCTTTTCCAATAAGATCAAATTAATCGAAAGGAAACTGTGGCTTATATACATTTGAGTAAATAAAAAGATGAGGATTCAGGAGCCTTGTTCTGCAGTACGTTTGAGATCACCTGCACCTGCAGTCCTGTACCTTAGCTTACTTGCCCAACAATAAAAAACCCAAACCATCCTTATATAAATCCACCCCTTCTCTCTCTTTCTGAGACCCAAAGAAACCCTAGAAATTAAGCTCCAACAATGGCATCATCAAGAGCTCTCACCACAACCTACTCGCTCATGAAACTCCTCTCTCCTATGAATGCCTCTCCAGTTTTGGTTCGTTCTCTCCGCACCTGCACTCGTCAAGAAGCCAGTTCTGATTCCGACTCAGATACTCCAACGATCGATTCCGAACAGCCTCCTCCTCGTGCCAAAGGTAAGGAAAACCGAGCATTGGATTGTTTCTGTTTCACCAACTTTTATCGAACAATGAGTGATTTTTTTTGGTTGTGTTTAATTTGATTTGTGTGGTTGAGCTGTTTCAGTTTGTCCACTGGTGAATCGATTTCTGAAAGAAGGGCCAGCGATCCCTTACATCGTGCATCAAGACGACGAAACGATGTTTGCGAGGTTGAACATGCCCGGGATCGGAAAGGAAGGGCTGAAACTGTGGGTTGAAGACAACGCACTGTGCGTCAGGGGAGTGGCGTCGGAGGCTTTCCCGATGAAGTACTCCGGCAAAATCAACCTCCGTCAGGGCCGCTACAAGGTGGAGGAGATCAAGGCGGAGCTGAAGAACGGTGTGCTCCTGATCGGGGTCCCGAAGATTAAGCTTGAGGATAGGAAAGATGTCATCCACGTCAAAGTTAAATGAGTTAGATTCCAGTTCTTGTTTGGAGTTTGTTAGTGAGTTAGTGTGGCTCACTAGGTTTTATGAAGGATTTTAAGAGAATTATATCTCTTTGTTTTTGCTGGAAAACGTTGATAAATATATGTAATATGGTCGAATGAATGCTTATATTTTGCTTTAGAACTTATTTTGTGCTCTGTTGTTAATGTCTCTCTCTCTCTCTCTCTCAACTAGAATTGAAGTCAATATATATATCATATCATACACTGGTGCGAGTGAATTAATGGAGTCTTAGTAGTTCTTTTTCAAGGTCATCAATGGCACCAGCTCTGTTGCTTAATTGCTTTTGTTGCGGCAGAGACGGTACGGGCACTGGCACTGGCACTGGCACCACCTCAGAGAAGGTGCTAAAGATGATTATGATTGGTTAGAAAGGGAAAGATTCCTCTGTTGAATATTTGAATTTGATGGAATGACAGAGAAATAGAAAGAAACCACTGATATTGGAGGTAATTAATGATTTTAGGTAGCATATAAATGTTTAGGGCAGGGGCACAGGCGCATTAAGTGTCTGATTATATTCCATTTTTGTGAAATTAGACCACACAACACTGGACTGGTCCTTAGACTCCAGGTCGGGAAAAAGAAAACAAAAAAATTATATATATATATTGAATTGGCCAGCATTTCTGGTAGTTTTTGTCTAATAATTGGGGTGTCATTGATTTTTCATGATCATTTTTTCTTATTTTATTAAAATAAGAAAAAATTACACTGCCAAATTACAACAGCTCCAGTGGAGTCTAACTAGAAAAATGCAAAAGTTGGTACCGTGAAGGCGGAGTCTAACTAGAAAAATGTGTGCGTGTATGTTACTTACCTAATAGAGATAGAAATACCAAATAGAGATAGAAAAAAGAGAGGGAATAGGTGACTAGGTCGGAACGATTGCAAATAACAACAGAAAAACAATGCCAACATGATTTCATGATCTATAATGAAGCCACCAATATACCCATAAATATTTTTGATATGGAACATAATTTTTAATGAACTAGGGCAGTGAAAATTCCATACGATTATAGACGAAGTATTTTTTTCTAGGAAAACATTGATGGAAAGTTTTTTTTTTTTTTTTGGAGGCAGACTCCCCTTTTCTACTTTTGCACTTCACTTCTAACCTTAATTTCACAAGTAAAATGATTATATTTTTTCAAATTACACAACTACCCTTTTAGATATCCTCCTTTGTATCTCTAATTTTTAATATCCTCGGTCTCTTTTGACAGATAAAAAAAATCCCTTTTTATCCAAAAAAATTTTTCTCCTTTGATAGGACCAAACCCAAAAAAAAAGGAAAAAAAAAAAAGTTGTCTCTATCAAATAAATGATCTCATTTGACACGAGAAAAAAAAAGGTATAATATGCAATGCAAAAAAAAAAAAAAATTCAAAAAAATGGTATCTCTGTTGAATAAATGATCTCTTTTGACAAGATTCTCTAAAAAATATATCTATGTTAAATAAAATATCTTCTTTTACAGGTTCAAAAAAATGTATGGTTCGCAAAAAAAAAAAAGTTATCTCTGTTGAATAATTATCAGTTTTGATAGGATCCGGAAAAAAAAAGTTTTTTTTGTTAAAAAAAAATTTATCTCCTTTGACGGGACCAAAAAAAGTTCTATTTTTAATAAAGTACCTTTTCTAATTGTACCCAAAAAAAATTTATTTTTGTTGATTAAATTATCTCTTTTGATAGGACAAAAAAAAGTTATTATTGTTTAATAAATTATCTCTTTTGACAGGATTTAAAAAAAAAAAGAAAAAAGTATCCAAAACAATAATGACCCAAAAAAAAATTATTTCTTCTAACAAGAACCAAAAAAAAAAAGTATTAAAAAAAATAAAGAAGGTAAAATGAGTTCAAGTTTATATACGAAGGGTAATATGTTATTATAAAATAAGGAATGCATTAATTAAGGACCTTCTGGTCATTTTCTTGCAAAGAAAAAGACAAGTGAATGTAATGGTAAAAAAGTGAAGTGCCAACATCGAAGATCATCAGTTCCCTTTTATATTTATATATATATATATATGTGTGTGTGTGTGTGTGTTTTGTGTGAAAGCTTATATATTATGTATTAGAACTTATTTTCTGCTCTGTTGTTAATATCTCCCTCTTGTTTTCTGCTTTGTTTGCTAACACGTTATGGTACTAGAATTGAAGTCCAAATCAGACACTGGGAGTGAATTAAAGGTGTTTTAATAGCAAGTTTATATTAGTAGTTGTTTTTCAAGGTCATCAGTGCCACTAGCTCTGTTGCCGCAGAGATTGTTGGTTAATTGCTTGGTTGAACCATTTTGAGGCACTGTAGGCAGGTTCTTACAGATTTGAATTTCATTTCATATTTTTAAGTGGTAATTAATTAAGAGCAATGCCGTCATTAAATTATTTTATGAATTTGTATCATAAATGATGTGATAGGTAATATGGAGAGTTACTATTGGTGGGATTCTCTTCATATACGGAGTTTTATAATATTATCACCTGTCACATCATTCATGATATAAATTTATGAAATAATTTCATGACATTTAACATTTCTCATTAAATAATCAATTTTTTTTTCCTTCTTCAGAGAGTCCATTTGATCACCACATGAGAAACACTATTACAATGTCTAGAAGAGCAATGCTACAAGTCATGAAAATATTTCATGAATTTTTATCTTGAATGATGTGGCAATTAAATGGTGAGTTAGTATTGGTGGAATTTTCACCATACAAGAAATATCAATGATATTATCACTTATCAAATTATTCATGAAGACAATTCATAATAAAATTTCATGACGTTTAACATTTCCCTGTCTAGAAACCCATCACACAAAAAAATATCCAATCTTCAAAAACTTTATAGCCAAAGGGCCAGTCGGATGATTGTGACTTTGTGAGCAATATTCAGACAATCACATTTAATGACCACTATCAAGTAACCCCAGTAGATGTTGATTGAAATGATGCGAAGCATCCACGTTAGCTTACTTGCTGAACAAGAAAAAACCCAAACCTTTCCTATTATACAAAGCCACCCCTTCTCGATCTCTCTCTTTCTGAAACCCGAAAACCCAAGAAAGTAAGCTCCAACAATGGCATCATCAAGAGCTCTCACCACTACCTACTCGCTAATGAAACTCCTCTCTCCAATCAATGCCTCTCCAGTTCTGGTTCGTTCCCTCCGCACCTCCACTCTTCCAGTAACCAGTTCTGATTCCGACTCCAATTCCGAATCAGATACTCCAACGAACTGTTGGGAATCGAAACAGCCTCCTCCTCGTGCCAAAGGTAAGAAAAACAAGAGCATTGAATTGTTTCTGTTTCACCAACTGATCGATTGATGAGTAATTTTGTTGTGTTCAATTTGATTAATTGATTTGTTCTGTGGTTGAGTTGTTTCAGTTTGTCCTCTGGTGAATCGATTTCTCAAAGAAGGGCCAGTGATTCCCTATGGAGGATATAAAGACGACGAAGCGATGTTTAAGTGGTTGGACATGCCGGGGATCGGAAACGAAGGGCTGAAATTGTGGGTTGAAGACAACTCTCTCTACATCAAGGCAGTGGAAGAGGTGGACGAGAAGGAGGACGATGATTCTCGGATGGCGGAGGAGTGCCGTAGGAAGTACTACGGCCACATCAACCTCCGTCGGGGCCGCTACAAGGCGGAGGAGACCATCGCGAGGCTCAGGAATGGCATGCTCTTGATCATGGTCCCCAAGATTAAGGTTGAGGATAGGAAAGATGTCATCAATGTCAGAGTCAAATGATCAGTTAATTAGTTTCCACTTCTTGTTTAGGATTTCCCTAGTTCGTGTCTCTCTCGCTAGGGTTTATGAAGGTTTTTAAGAGAATTATATCTCTTTGTTTTTGCTGGGAAACATTGATGGATCTTTGATATATATATATATATTAGAATGAAGGCTTATAATTTTGTATTTGAACTTACTTTGTGCTGTGTTGTTGATGTCTCTCTCTTATCAATTGATTTCTTTGTATGCTAACTAGAATTGAATTCCATATCATAGACAAATGGTAGTGAATTAATGGAGTTTTAATAGAAAAATGATGTTAGTAGTTGTTTTTCAAGGTCATCAATAGCACCACATCTGTTGTTTTGCTTTTGTTGCAGTAGAGATGGTTTTGCAGATTTGAATTTGATTATTACTTGAGCAATAAAAAGAAACCACTGACATTGCAGGCAGGTTCTTAGTGATTTGAATTTGTTTCCATTTCTGATTTGAGGTGAGAGGTAATTAATTAATGGTGTTTTAGGTAGCATATGAATACGGAGTTGAGGCATAGACCAGGTCTACTACTATAAACCAGAAGGGAATTTAAGGGTAGACAACTTATAGGAGATGGGCAGAGCCGCAGAGGGTCTGATCTGATTGATTATGAGATTACAGAAGACAGGACTAGTCTTAGTTGGGGAAAAGACACACACATATATATATATATATATAAAATTAGTAAAGTACATATATATATATATATATAAAATTAGTAAAGCTGAAATGTATATATATATATATATATACATACATATAGCATAGATGGTTGAAGCTCAATAATACAAGAATATAGTACAGTAATGAAGTGGTAGCTGTAGCTCTAAAGCAACCGATGAAGGAAAAATTATTGAACTGGATGGGCTTGGTCTCTTGTTTTGCTCTCGCCCACCGTGTACCCTTTTAGTCCTTTAATTTTGTGAAGACAAAAAATGCATCTACTTAAAGAATTGATAAATATCAATTCGGAATTGCCGTACATTAATGCTGTAAATTTTATAGCAAAACTTGAAAATCTAGTTCAATTCTGTTGCATACCTAATTACTAGAAAGTAATATTTTATGCAAAATTATTTACTAGAAAAAAATCAATTCTAAAAGTACCACGTACTCAATATTAATGAACCACTCAGTATTACAAATTGAGTCGTGATTTGCTGACCAAAACCCAAATCTCCAAACCTGTTTAATTCAAGACAAGAAGTCCAAATATACTATAAAATGAATAGAGTTTGATACTATAGATCAAATTTGATTCAAAATTCATTTAAGTCATCGACAAGTACAATAAATCAATAAATCATTCATATGGAAAGTAATGAAATCCTAACATGGGTAAGCATGATCACCAATAAACTTCAACAATGAGCCTGTTTGATTCAATTATTTTTTTTTAATAAATCAATAAATCATTTTTGGGGATAATTCTCTCAAAACAAACATTTTTAACTGAATTTTTAGAAAAAAAAACTAACTAAACAAAGGCTTATTTGATTTAATCTTCTGAAAAAAAATTTAAACAATTCAAAAAACAGGAAATGTTTTCAAATAACTATAAAAGTAGACTGTTATATGAAAATAGAAATTTTTTTTAACTCAGGTTTCACACACACACACACACACACACACATATATATATATATATATATTTGGAAGATGCTTGTCCTCAAGTTTAACCATTTTCCTTTTAAGGGGTATTGAAGAAATGAATACAAAAATTTCCCTATCCCTCCTTTTTTGCTTTTTCCTCAGTCCAAACACTAAAAATAGCTCTCATTAACCACTTAATCTATTCAATTAAACGATAAAGCTTGATAATAAAGAGAGATCTTTTTTTATTTTTTCAGTAAGGTTAAATTGATTGAAAATGGAATCGAGTTTTGAATACATTTCAAACCACTAAAAAAATTTACCCAAAAAGGAAAAGAAAGGAAAAGAAACTCCTAAAAAATTGAATAAATTTACCGTTGATATCACCTGCAGGTCCTTCACCTATGAGCTTACTTGCCCAACAAGAAAAAGCCCAAACCTTTCCTATTATATAAACCCACCCCTTTACTCTCTTTCTGACACCCAAAAACGCAAGAAATTAAGCTCCAACAATGGCATCATCAAGAGCTCTCACCACAATCTCCTACTCTCTCATGAAACTCCTCTCTCCAATCAATGCCTCTCCAAGTTTGGTTCGTTCCCTTCGTACCTCTACCTTTCCAGAAACCAGTGGTTCTGATTCCGATTCCAATTCCGAACCAGAAACTCCAACGTCCGAACAGCTTCCTAGTGCCGAAGGCAAGAAAAACAAGAGCATTGAATTGTTTCTGTTTCACGAACTGATCGACTGATGAGTAATTTTCTTGAGTTTAATCAATGATTTGATTTGATTTGTTTTGTTGTTGAGTTGTTTCAGTTTGTCTACTGGTGAATCGATTTCTGAAAGAAGGGCCAGCGATCCCATACAGAGTGATGAAAGACGAGGAAGCCATGTATGCCAGGTTGGACATGCCCGGGATCGCAAAGGAAGGGCTGAAACTGTGGGTTGAAGACGACTCTCTGTGCGTGAGGGGCGTGTCGCAGTTTTGCCCGAGGTTGTACTCCGGCGACATCAAGCTCCCTCAGGGCCGCTACAAGGTGGAGGAGATCACGGCGGAGCTCAAGAACGGTGTGCTCAAGATCATGGTCCCGAAGATAAAGCTTGAGGATAGGAAAGACGTCATCAACGTCAAAGTAAATTAAATGAGTTAGTTTCTAGTTGTTGTTTGGGGTTGCTTAGTGTCTGGCTCGCTAGGGTTTATGAAGAATATTAAGAGAATTATATCTCTTTGTTTTTGCTGGAAAACATTAATGGAACGTGTGTGTATATATATATATATATCTTAAGCTGCTTGGAGTGAATTAATGGTGTTTTAATTATAGCAAGAAAGAAAATTTTAGTAGTTATTTTTCAAGGTCATCAATGGCACCACCTGGGTTGCTTACTTTGCTTTTGTTCCCTTAACTATTTGCTTGGATGAATCATTTTGAGGTTAGAATACTCTAGGTCCAGTTCTTAATTATACCAGTTCTTCTTCTTTTTTCTCAGAAAAAAGGTGTTGCAGATATGAATGTGACATTCTATTATAGAGAAATAGAAAGAAATACAGATTTGAATTTGATTTCTCGTTTTTTCTCAGAATACAGTTTTAGCTGACTGTGAATGTACAGTTGAGGCATAGACCAGGTCTGCTACTATACACCAAAAGGGAATTTTAAGCGCAGACGTGCTACAGTAGGAGGGGTGAGGTGGAAAGGTCACAATATATATATATATATAACACAGAAGATTAGACTGGTCCTTTTGGGAAATTAAAATTAGGCCAGCAAGTTTTGGTAGTTTTTGTCTAATGATTTGGTCTCAGTTTATTTTTCTTGGTCATCAACGAAGTTCTAATCAGATTACTTCTGGATTGACTTGTGAAGAGAACCAAGATATTTTAGTTGAGGAATAAATCAAATAATGTTACAAATTTTAGGATATTACAAAATAAGTGTTACTTCATGTAGAAGAAATCAATATATGAAAATTAAACTAAATTTTCTCTAATTTTAGAAAGGTAAACGATATTGGTACTCCCATTTTGAACCATTGCACTCCACTTATCTTTTTCTTTTAAATGAAATGACAAGAAAGTCCTTAATCTAATTAATATATCATCTCTTATTTTATAATACTACAACTTACCTTTATACTATAAACTTAACCTTTTTTTTTTTTTTTAACTTCTTTATTTTCTATATTACTTTTATTTATTTTTGGTTTCTATCAAAAAAAATAATTTTTTTACCTTCTTTATTACTTTTTTATTTTTGCTCCTATCAAAAGAGATAATTTTTTCTTAGATTTTTTTTTTAAAACTTGTCAGAAGAGATAATTTATTCAACAAAGATTACTTTCTTTTTTTTTGAACTTTTTTTTTCAGTCCTTCCAAAAGAGATCATTTCTTTTTTTAATCCTATTAAAAGAGATAGTTTATTCAAAAAAATATAACTTATTTTTGGATTCTCTCAATGGAGATAATTTATTTAACAAGAATAATTTTTTTTCATGTACTTTGTTTTTGGGACCTATCAAAAGATATAATTTATTGAACATGATAACTTTTTTTTAGGTACTTTTTAATTTTTGATTCTTGCCTAAAGAGATAATTTATTTAACAGAGATAATTTATATATATATATTGGTCTTGTCAAAAGATAATTTATTCAACATATATAACTTTTTTTGGGTCCAGAACTTTTTTTTTTGGGTATTTTTTTTTTGTATTTTTTGGTTTATTCAAAAGAATCTAAAAAAATTAATGATTAAAGAAAAAAAGAGGATATCTAAAATGGTAGTTTAGTTTTTTAAATAAAGGTAATCATTCATATGTGAAGTTAAAATTAAAAGTGACATTTCTTTTAAAATAGGAGTACGACCGAAGAAAAGGAGAGTGCAAATTTCGCCTCCCTTTTAGAAATAAAAAGAATTGTCGACGATGATAGTATCAAGTCTCTTAGAGCACATCATAATTCATCATTGGGCACATGCACTCCTCCCTTTCCACATACACCGGCCAATTATGACTCCAAGGAAAATTTTCAATTCTTAAATGATACAACATTAGCACCTATATAAGTATATCTACAAAATAAAAGTGGCACACACTAATGACCAAGCCAGAAATTTCTTTCAAGGACATATTAGACATGATAGAGTATTTTTTTTTTCCGACTAATTGACAATTAACAATGTAGACAGAAAGCCAAAAAATAGAAGTGTAGTAACTCTGCAATGATCGAAATTCAAATTGAAAGTCATTATTAAAAAAAATTAAAGTAAATAAAAATATATAATAAAAAATTTAATAAATATAAAAAAAAAGAATATAAAGAGAGAAAATGTTAAAAGAATATACATCACACATGAATGGAAGAAGAATAAATTTTAATTAAGAAGAAAAAAAATAAAATGAGATAACTTTAATGGAGAAAAAAATAGGATTAATGGGAGTTTTTTTTTTTTTGAAGGCAAATCAAAGGAATATAAAATAAAAAATAAAAAAGAGCGAAAGAGGAGTAATTTTAGAATACTTTGGGGTCATTCCAATCATGCGTGGTGTACTTTTGGGATAACCCTGGGGTATGAAACCCTCGGGGTATTCTAGAATTTTTAATAAAAAGAGAAAAGAAAAAAAGAATTAAAGATATTTTTAGAATGGAAAAATTCCAAAAAGGACATTTTGTAATATCTTCCAAATATATATATCTATATATATATAAGCCTCTTATTTCTAAGACACACAAGGTTATTGAGGGTAGTATGAAATCGATTCCTCTCTTTTAGGGGATCTTGTGCACTCGTACAACATGTCTAAATCACAGTGCACCACAACTATATCACAATGAAATATAATTACATTACAAAATGTAACACCCATACAACAACTATTTGAAAAGTTGCGCAATACATTTATATCGAACATATAATATCTATGCAACATATTACATCGTATTGCAACGTTAGTTATAACACCATTAAATTAAAAATTTAACATATTTACGTAATTGTTACGTCATTAATTTAAAATTTTTGCATTCACAATTTAAAATTATTGCATTAGGCACAAGGTATATTCAAGAAGAAATTATTGCATTAGGCAGAAGGTATATTCAAGAAGAAAATGACACGGGAAATGATACTGGTAAGGCAGCAAGAGACCCTTGTGTTGATTGCTAAAATGGTTTTTTAACTTTTAAATAGCTAATTTGAAAATTTTTATTTTATTTATTTATTTTTGTTAAACATGTTTAGAAAAACCGGGGAAGAACTCTCTCCCTCTCAATCTCTGAGGTTATTAGTAACTTAATTTATAAACATAAAACTTGAAATACAAGTAACAACCAAATAAGAAGCACATCAGTACATCACTTTTCTTGGACCAATTGACTCGGTGTTGGTTTCGGGCCCAACTTTGTTTTGCCGGCTCTTTTTGTAGCTAATTCAAATTGCTTAACCTTTTCAAAAAGAAAAAAAAAATTTTACATTGACCTTGATAGAAAGTTTTAACTACTCAATATTATTATTCTAAAAAACTCTTAAAATAATAAAATCAAACACCGTAATTCTTTAAAAAAAAAAAAATTACTCCACATTTCAACTGAATTAATCCGCCGAATTGTAAAGCCAAAACAGCCTCATCCACTAAAACCAATACAATGGTGTACCCACAGCGTTACGCACCGGTATCGGTGCCAATAGTAGTGTTTTTTTTAAATAAAAACAAAAAGGTTCCTTCTTTCTAGGAACTTCCTTAATTTATATACGTTATTCAGTATAGTTTCTCTAATCAAACTTTTTAATTGTTCTTACTGACTTATTATATATTTTCCTATATATTTAAATTATGTACAAATATCTAATACTATTAATAAACAATCTACATCTTACTTGATGAAAAAGAAAACAAGCCTACACCTCACCTACATTATACTTATATATATATAGAACTGTCTGCTTTACTTGCAATCAAAAACCCTGGAAAGGTCTAACAATGGCATCATCAATAGCTCTCACCACATCCCCCACTCTCATGAAGCTCCTATCTCCAAGCATTGCCGCTTCTGTGTCTGTGGCTGCCATGAAGCTCCTCTCCCCAAGGCTTTCCGCAACTTTCTCTGTTCGTTCCCTCAGCACCGCCATTCCTCTGGCAACCAGTTCTGATTCAAACTCCAATTCGGGATCAGAAATTCCACCCGACTGTTCTGATTCGGTCTTCGGTTCCAAGTCAGAAAACGAATCAAATGGCGGAGGTAACTATTCCGAGTTTTTTATTATTATTTATATTTGATGATGATTTTATTGATATACAACTAGAGTAGTTTCATTTAACTTCTACTCCTCGATCAAACTGACATAAATTAATGGGAGGTTAGGTTAGTTAATTTGCAGTTTGAAACTAATTAAACCTTCCCATTAATTCATATCTAGCACTGTTCTTGCATGTGGATAATATTGGGAGGTTTTAGATGCAAAACTAACATAGCGAATTCCAATTTTGAATAATTTTTTTTTATATGCCTAAAATTATACAAAAGCGAAAAAAACAACAAATAATTTCAATTAATTTTCCTCCAACGTACTCTAATCTAATTTCAAATCTCACCAATTCCAATTATATATATATATATATATATATATATATATATATATATATATATATATATATATATATATTAATTTGGGGTTGATTTGTGCAGTTTCTCAAGTACTGGTGAATGGATTTATGAAAAATGGGTCATGGATGGCGTACAAGGTGATGAAAGACGAGGAAGCCATGTATGCAAGGTGGGACATGCCGGGGATAGGAATAAGAGGGCTGAAGCTGTGGGTTGAAGATAACTCTCTCCATGTGAATGGAGAGGAAAGTCGGAGGAAGTACTACGGCAACATCCACATCCCCCACGGCTGCTACAAGGTGGAAGAGATTGTCGCGGAGCTCAAGAATGGTGTACTTGACGTTAAGATTCCAAAGACTGACATTATCAACATTGAGGTGAATAGGATGAGTATAATCCAGTCTATCAACTTTACTGATGTTTTGGTCATTGTAATTGCTGGCCTTTGTAATTGGTTTTTAAGGTTTGCTTGAGAAGTTTTGGAAGAGTTGGTGCTATCTATGTTGAACTTATTTCATGGAGCTTAGATTGAATGTAAAAATTAAGAATCCTTTTTATAAGGATAACTTATACTAATCTCTTCTCAAATTTCGGTAATATATTACCAATTTTTCCAAAAACATCCCTTTTTTCCCTCTTCCTCCCTCTCATCTCCACCTACAAAATAAATGAAATTGAAGTTTGATATATATATATATATATATATTATATTAAATTTTATTTCTTTTCCATATATATATATATATATATATATATATATATATATATATACCATCGGATTGCTGACCATGGAAGAAGACGTGATCAAATTCCATTTAGAAGACGTGGTTGACGAAGACCTAAGTGAATTTCATTTAGATTTCAGTAGATGGGTTCCATTTACAGAGAAGGATAATCTAGTCCATTAAAATAAGAGATTTATTTTGTAAGTTGATGGCATACCAAAGGTAATATAGTGTTCTTTTAAATGGGTTAATCGACATTTTGGTTACTATAGCTTATTTTTGTGACCGAAGAAAATGTGTTGTAACAGAGCAAATCAAATGAATAAGTTTGATACCGGTGGTTGTCATTAGATCAAAATTCAAAAAAAGTTAATATAATTTATCCTAAATATGAATCTGAATAATTCATAATTCTATTATATTCCTGAAAGTGTACGAGTTTAAGGATAGAACCTTCAAAATTAAGCATACAAGCTTGAATGTAAAGATTATAATAAATTGTAAAGATTATATCATAACTGGGATATAAAATGGTTGAGGTTTGATACTCAATTTTGATTTCGAACTAAAATATTGTAATTAATTTTGTCTAGAAAATTAGACTCAAACAAATCAAATTCTGTATGCAGTAAAGATGTCAATCAAATCAAAATCATTTGGATAGATTTATCTCTGTATATTGTTCTTATGGTATCCATTAATCAATATAGGAGCACTATATAATTCCAAGTGAATAGTGCTAGCTCTGAGTATTCACCTATCGACCACTTCAATTTCCTTTCTTGTCAACTCCATTAACCCTATAATCAAGTTAGCCCAACAAGTCTGATTAATATTCCAAATTTTACTATAACGATGATTTTACGATTAATCCAAGTAATTTATGCACAAAAATCTAATATTAATAAACAATCCGTTATAATCTATACCTTACTTGATGAAAAAGAAAACAAGCCTATACATCACCTATATCGTATATATCTATATATAATAAAACTCTCTACTTTACACCCAAAAACTCTCTGCTCCTACAATGGCATCATCAATAGCTCTTACCGGATCCCACACTCTCATGAAGCTCCTCTCTCCACGGGTTGTCGCTCCTGTCTCAGTTGCTCTCATGAAGCTCCTCTCTCCAAGGATTGCTGCTATTGTCTCCGATACCCTCAGCACCGCCATTCCTCCGATGACCGGCGGTTCAGATGCAGTCTCCGGTTCCAAGTCAGATAACGAGTCTAAGGTCGATGTACACTACAAACAGTGCCCTAACGGCAAAGGTAACAAAAACAGAGCACTCAATAGTTATATTTGATGATGATTTTATTGATATACATATATAACTAACTAGCTAGCTCTGAGTAGTTTCAAACTAATTAAACCTTCCCATTAATTCATATGAATCATATCTAGCCCTCTTCTTGCATGTGGATAATTTTGGGACGTTTTAGATGCTAAGACTAACATAGCGAATCCAAATTTTGAATTAAAAAATTTATATACTGGCAATAAAAACAACAAATAATTTCTAACTAATTTTCGTCCTTGAACTCTAATTTAATTTATCAAAAAAGAAGAAAGAATTCTAATTTCAAAACATGCACCAATTCCAATTAATTAATTAATTAATTAATTATATATATATAGACACACACTGCTAAACATAATTTTGATGCATTTATTAATTTGGGATTGAGTTGTGCAGTTTCTCAACTCGTGAATCAATTTATGAAAGAAGGGTCATCATGGATCCCCTACAAGGTAATGACAGACAAGGAAGGTATGTATGCAAGGTGGGACATGGCGGGGATAGGAATAGAAGGGCTCAAGCTGTGGGTTGAAGACAACTCTCTGCATGTGATTGGAGAGGAAGAGAGGAAAAGGGATCACCATTGGAGGAAGAACTTTGGAGGAAGTATTAGGGCAACATCGACATCTCTCACGGCTTCTACAAGGTGGAAGAGATTGCAGCGGAGCTCAAGAATTGTGCGCTCAACGTTAAGTTTGTTGGAAATTACATACATATATGGGGTACTACTATTAACTAACTGAAAGATAAGTATTTATAGAATGCAAAGAACCCTGTAAATACTTTTTACAAATGTTCAATCTCATTCGGTAACTAGAGTTGCATTCAAAAGTTCTTGTTGTAACCCTGTCAATGTTTTTTTATTTTTGCATGCTCTAAAATGTATTTACTAGATTTACCCCTGTAAGAAGTTTTTTTTTCCTTTTTTTAAACATTGCATCCCAACAAAGACAGCTGAAAGATAGCCGAACACATGTGAACATAGATTTTTTTTTTTTGAAGGGTAAAATTAATTGTATAGATATGTAAGGTAATAATATACAGGCCCAAGGGCAGAGAAAACTAGGCCTGGTAAGGCCCAGAGACAATTACAATTTCAAATCAGAAGGCAAGAGCTTGGTGAAGTTTGAGAATGAGTTTACACTTTAAGCACTTGGTGAAGATTTCTAATTCTTTCAACCCTTCTTCAGGAGATTTTGGTTCACCTAGCAATTTCACCATGGGCTACCTATGATCACACCATTTTGCATATGTAGAAGCCTACCAATCCATATTCATTCATGTAAACCTTAGGACAAAAACCTGCTTCACATGCTCAGGTTTTGATATACCTAAGCCAACTGCCCAACTCTTGTAGTTTTGCCCCCCACTATCTTTTAAAACACTGGAGTACCAATGTGCAGAGAATAATAGGGACCATGCAAATAAATCAATAAAGGACCACAAAAAATACCCTCTTGTAGAGAGTAAGAGGGAAAATATAAAAACAAACATACCCTGGAGTCTAGGCATAATATAATTAACTAAAATAAAAAGATCGTGTCCATTGAGCACAAGTTTTCTGTTTGAACAAAGTCTGAGAGAGGTAAGCCTTAATTATGACTGATATTTTCCTATAATGATATTTACCTTTATCTACAACAACTATTTGGACTGTCAGAAGGCCAAACGGTCATATTGAAACTTTTTTCAGTGCAGTGTCAACGAAGTCATTTCGATCCTAAAAGACTTATACTTGATCAGAAACGAGTCAATGATCAATACACATCGCTTCGCCATGATATATGCCATTTTTTAGCCAAATTCTATCATCTAGGACCTAAAAACTATATTTTACAGTCAAATAGGAGGCTTGTTAATTATTTCAGAATTTTTGTTCAAGGTCAAGACCGACTCGAATTGGGTTAAAATTTTATATTCATTAGTTTCTAGTGATTAGGTTTCTTAGTTAATTTTTTCAAAATAATTAGAGGAAGTTGAATTTTTGGCTATTCTCTAAGTGATAGTTTCTTTTTGTTTTGAGGTTTCCTTTGTTATTATAAATACATGTACTATAGAGAGCAAATCACCCATTTAATTATCAATAAAACATATCGGCCTTGTTTGAAGGAGCTCCTTTGCAAGATGTCTTCAATAAAAGGAATTTAAAAAAAAAAATTTGTTTGGTGGTTGCATTTTTTGAAATTTATTCTACAATTAATACATTTTAAACTTGACAAATTTATCCTTAATAATTACTCTCAATAGGCAAGTTTCACGGAATAAAAAGAAGCAAAATTGTCTATAAAATTTGTTAATTAAAATAATTTTGACTTCCTTTCATTAGAAGTTCATTTTCCTTATTTCACCGAACACTAACATTTTTTTTAAAAGAATTTCTAATAATTCTTACTAATATATTATATTTTCCTATATATTTATCACTACTACTTTTTGTGTCCTGTAGTATTTCTAACCTATCAGTAATTCTTCTATGTAATTTTGTTTTTTTGAAATTATTTTTTTCACGTAGGAAAAATGTCGCTATTTATTTACCCAAACCTTTTCGGATTGGACCGTGGTTCAATTCCTTTTCTCGCCAGCTCCAATAACCTATAGTCAAGTTAACCCAACAAGTCTGATTATTTTTTCAAAATTCACCATCTTGATGATTTTACGATTAATCCAAGTAATTCTTGTACCAAACTCTTATATTAATAAACAGTCTAAACCTTACTTGATCAAAAAGAAAACAAGTCTATAGTTACTTTTGCTATATATATATATATATATACACATTTGTGTATATATAAAACCCTTTCTGCTCAACACCCATAAACCCTGCAAAGCTCCAACAATGGCTTCATCAATAACTCTCACCACATCCCGCACTCTCATGATGCTCCTCTCTCCAAGCGTAGCCGCACCTGTTTCGGTGTCTCTCATGAAGCTCCTCTCTCCAAGGATTGCCGCTGCTTTCTCGGTTCGTTCCCTCAGCACCTCCATACCTCCAACGACCAACGGTCCAGATTCAGTCTCCGGTTCCAAGTCAGGTAACGAGTCCAGGGTCGACTTACTCCCCCAAACAGACCAGCGGTTCTGGTTTGTTCTGTTTGATTAATTCTTCCGTTGCCTGCTGTTTTAACGAATACTGATCGATCATGTATCTAAATAAGTCTAATTGTTTTTGAACAATTATGGAAAAATACTTTCAAAGCAAACCCAGGTTGAGAATGACACTTCAAAGCAAAGTCATTCAGCAAGTTTAGGTAATTCTTTGTTTTAGTATTGATATTGAATTAAATTAAGAATCCTATAATATTCCCTCAAAAACAGTAATTTTGCTATGTTTCTTGTTTGTCTTTTGATGTGAAAAATTTACATTTCTCATATAATTGTTTTTTTTCCCACCAAATGGTGGCCTCGCCGCTGATCAAAGTGACATAAATTAGTGGGAGGTTAGGTTAGTGGTGACTGTGAAGACATTAGTTAATTTGCAGTTTGAAACTAATTAAATCTTCCAATTAATTGATATCTAGCACTGTTCTTGTGGCTAATTTTGGGACGTTTTAGATGCAAAAGAAACATAGCCAATTCCAATTTTGAATATTTTACCTTGGTTAAATAAATAAATAATTTGAATGAAAAATTTTATATACCTCAAATTATATACGAGCAATAAAAACAACCAATAATTTCTAATTAATTTTCGTCCAACTCTAATTTTATTTATTCAAAAAAAAAAATTATAATATCAAGACACCTATTCCAATTATATATATACTGCTAAACATAATTTTAATGCATTTATTGGTTGTGCAGTTTCTCAACTCGTGAATCAATTTATGAAAAAAGAGTCAACATCGATCCCCTACAAGTTAATGAAAGAGGAGGAAGCCATGTATGTAATATGGGACATGCCGGGAGTAAGAAAAGAAGGACTGAAAGTGTGGGTTGAAGACAACTACCTCCATGTGAATGGAGAGGAAGGCGAGGAAAAGAGTTTTTCACCATTGGCGGAGGAATGTCGGAGGAAGTATTACGGCAACATGGACATCAATCAGGGCAGCTACAAGGTGGAAGAGATTGCAGCGGAGCTCAGGAATGGTGTGCTCAAGGTCAAGATTCCCAAGAGAGACATTATCAATGTCAAGGTGAATAGTCCATCTTGTAGTAAAATCCATACATTTTGGTATGGCCCTTGCTAATTAATAAATCTAATAATTAATTTTGGTGTTCTTTGTTTTAATACTTATTTTTAGGGTTGTTTTGGAAAGTTTTGAAAGAGTTGGTGCTATGTTAATTGGAGTGATTTCTAGGTTGTGTTTGGTTAGATGAAAATAGAAAAAAAAAGAAAGGAAATGGAACATTTTTAGTACTTTAGAAGTTTGATTAGCAAGAAAAAAAAATTTAAGGAAAAATTACTTTCCATAAGAACCTAATTTTTTCATACAAAAAAATGCAGATTTTTATTTTTATTTTTTGAGAAAGTTTCATGAATTTACGATAATGCCTTTTCTTTTATGGTAAGTTTCATACTATTTTTTTTAAGAGCAACGCTACACGTTTCGAATAAATATCACGAATTTTAACTCGAATCTATGTGACAGGTGATATAGTCCATCATTTTAGGAGATAAAATTAAATAGTAAGTTATTATTGATGGGATTCCCTCATACATGGAGTTCCTCTGATATTATCACCTACCACATAGATTCGAGTTAAAATTCATGAAATAAAATTGTGACAGTTTTGCATTTCTCTTTTTTTAATAAGGCAAAAAGCTCAAAGCTAGAGACCAAAACACGAATCACATAAGAGAGTCTTCCTCACACACACAAGAGAAAATAGACTCCAATATAGAACATAACAAAAAAAAGACTGGAGTAACTTTGCTCGCAATATGACCCACCTGATTGCACAATCGAGGCACCCATTGCTAGACCATTGCTAGAAAATATCATTGCATTCTTTCAAGAGAACTTGAGAGTTAGCAAGGATTGTAGACAACAAGAAATATGATTTTACTTGAGAGTCAGCAAGGATTGTAGAGAACACTTCAAAAATATAAAAGTTAGAGAACACTTCAAAAATATGAAAGTTAAGAATTGATTGCTAATCTCCTTCGATTAACACTTTTGAAATATTCCAGAATTTGCAAAACATAATAGTCTCTCTAAAAATTAGACCTTCAGCCACAGTTGGTGATGACACATTCTGGTAAGAAATAGATGCAATCTGCAGTAGGAGGACCTTCAAAAGCGTACAAGCTCAATTGAAAAGATTATACCATAGTGGATACAAAATGGATAAGGTTTGATACTATAGATTCCATATGATCCGAAATTCATTTAGTTTATAATTTAATGTTGAATCTGAAGTGTTAGAAATATATAGGAAAGAGAATTGTATTTGATTGATTTTAATATATTTTGAATTATACATAAAGGTCTACTTATAAGCACGTAATCTTGGAAGTTAAGTAAACTTAAAAGGTAAGAAATCTTAGTATTTAGGAGAATGTGTAAAAAATCAAGAAAAGATATATAATATAATAGGAAATATATAATCTAAATGAACTAAAATATTATATTAATGATGTTTAGAGAATTAGACTCAAACAAATCAAGCTCTTTAAGTAGAAAATGCATCAAATCAATCGAATCAAAATCATATAGATCGAGATTAATCTCTGTTTAATGACAAAATTCTCATATTACATGCTAAAAAGAAAAATAACAGCAGTATTTGTGTTTGTGTAAACGAAAATCATGGACGTTTTGAAGCTTGTAGGCTTCTCAATCATGATGAACAAACAATAAATAAATCAATATAAAAATTATTATGTCTCGCAGAAACACATTCAAAGAAGTCAGGGGACAACTTTCACTGTGTGTCTCAGATGACTCATCCTTGCTGCTCCAAATACATATCTATCTGCCTTAGGATGTCACCAAATAAATGTTGCTTTTAAAAGTCATATTTGAATATTGAAAATTTTCTAAATTCATCTATGTTGATAGATCCTTAACAGCCATACGAGGCTTACCCAATTCATTCACGTCGTACCAATCACTAGTTGTTGCTCTCTATGATACCATTCTGTTCCTGCATTCTGAATTGGACCATGCTATGCGTACTGAATTGGACTATGCTACTTAGGTACAATTGTTAGACTGAATTATTAGACCTATATTTTTACATTCATTGAATGCATGTAGTAGGTTTTACCACATGCATCTTATAAATGAGAAAATGTAGGTCTAGCAATTCTGTCTAATAATTCTACCTAAGTATTATTGTGTTGTGGGTTAGTAAATTAAGTCTATCTTTGTTGCTGTATTAATTGGAAGGCCAAAAATTGAGAAACACAATTACGTGCTTTTTATAAAACGACCCAATAAAAATATAAAGCTCGATATATAATTATAATTCAATATATCCTTGAAAAGGAAGCTTAAGGATACAAGGACTTTCAAAAACGAACAAGCTTGAATCCAGAAGCAAGTGAAGAGATAAGTGGCCGTTTGTGGGAGCTTTCAGGAAAATTGAAAAGGACTTTTAAGTCCAAGAAGTACTTTAAAATAAAAGTTAGTAGTTGGTGAAATAAGAAAAATGAACTTCTAATGAAAATCGAAGTTCTAAAAATTCGTTTCAAGAAAGATGAAAAAACTTGCTTTTGTAAGGAAATCAGAATTATTTTAAGTAACAAATTTTATAGACAATTTTGTCTCTTTTATTTTGTAAAATTTGTCTATTGAGAGTGATTATTAAGGATAAATTTGTCAAGTTAAAACTATGTTAATTGTGGAAGGAATTTCAAAAAATGTATCTACCAAATAATTTTTTTCTTCTAAATTCTTTTTGTTAAAGGCATTATTCAATGACCTTTTAAATGGAAAGAATTTTAAAATAAAAAAACTCCTCCAAATAAGGGAAGTGCCTAGGAGTTTTCTGGGAGATAGAAATGGACTTTTAAGTCCAAAAATTTCTTTCCATAATGTATTTGGTGAAATTATGAAAATGAACTTCTAATAAAAGTCAAAATCCCTTCAAAGGAAGTTAGGAAAAGTTGCTTTTGGAAGGAACACATAATTATTTTAAGTAACAAATTTTATAGATAATTTTGCCTCTTTTTATTTTTATTTCGTGAAACTTGCCTATTGAGAGTAATTATTAAGGATAAAATTGTCAAATTAAAACTGTTTTAATTGTGGAAGGAATTTTTTAAAAAAATCCAACAAACATTTTTTTTATTATTTAAATTTCTTTTATTAAATGTATTCTTCAAAGGTCTTTTAAATATAAAAGAATTTTAGAATCAAGAAGCTCCTCCAAATAAGGCCTATATCATCCGTGGGATATAAAATGTGTAAGGTTTGATACTATAGATCATATTTGATTTGAAATTCATTTTAGTGTAGAAGTTAATTTTGAATCTGAAATAAAATATTAGATTAATATTATTTAGAAAGTTAGACTCAAATAGATCAAACTCTTTATGCAGAAAAGGTGTTAATTCTCAATTGAATCAAAATCATATGGATCCAGATTTATCTTTGCTTATTTCTCTTATTGTTGGTTTTTGTCATGACATCTTGGGAAGCCAAATCGAGAATAATATTTATTTTGGTATTGTTTGACTTCGATCGAAGCATCAATCGATCACGATTTGAGCAACTTTCCTTCACCGAGAGTTGAGAATTTTTTGGGCTATCAAGAAATTATCGATCGATGGAGACTTTGGAAGCTATAGATTGCCAAGAGTGCCCTTTGGGTTTCAATTGAAGTGAAGAATTTTTCTATCAATTGAAGGTGCGGGGAAGCTAAAATTTTACCGTCATTTTTTTGCAATTTTTATGGTATTTCTCCACTTGTTTTGTTGCCCTAGGGTTTCTGGGCATATAAATCTCATTGCAAGAGAATCACAGAGAGTGTGAGAGGATTTTGGGAGAGCTTTTGAGAATTAAGGTTTGTTATTTGAAATCCTTTCAATAGTATTGGAATATTTGATTGATCTGCCCGATAATGTAGGTACCAAATTGGTGTTGAACTTCGTAAATCTCATGCTCTAAGTACTTATATAAGTATATCTACAAAAGAAAATAGTGGCACATGCCCTTGAGATGCTCTGCCCGTGAACTTGGTGCTAGACCTCGGATATGTGCAATCATATGCAAACAACACAAATCATTTAAAATCATTGAAATCACGTATTTTGCACCTTGTGAGAATTGAACTGACAAGATTCAAAATGTAATATAAGAAATGGTAAATTACAGTGACCTCACTTGAGGTAAGCCAATTACACGGACCTCTCTTATGATTTTCAAAATGACACCGACTTCCTTAAAAATGAAATTTTATAACTTGGACTTCCATTTTTAACGATCAGCAGTAGTCAAACGACAGAAATTGATGATGTCATGTGCTTAATATTACTCAAATGTCAATATTGCCCTTGTTTGCATTAGAAAGACTATTTTAACCCTCGTTGGTGAATTAAAAAATACATTTGTTTATTCATAAAAACCTTTTTATACGTACATGTATATATAAAACAAGAATTGTTGCTTAACATTTTCCATGGTTGCCTCCTCTTGTTTTTGAAGTTTTGGTTCGCTAAGCAACAATGGCATATAGGAGTGTCAAATTTCGCAAATGCAATTTTGACAACAATAACGTACTTGAGTTTATTGATTATTTTGCCTCATTTTATTTTGTGAAACTTGTCTATTGAGAATAATTATTAAGGATAAATTTGTCAGATTAAAACTGTTTTAATTGTGGAAGGAGTTAAAAAAAAAAGCATCCATCAAACAAAATTTTTTTTAAAATTTAAATTTCTTTTATTGAAAGTATTCTTTAAAGGCCTTTTAAATATAAAATAATTTTAGAATCAAAAAAACTTCTCCAAACAAGGCCTATATCATCTGTGGGATATATAATGTGTAAGGTTTGATACTATAGATCAAATTTGATTCGAAATTCATCTTAGTGTAGAATTTAATTTTGAATTTGAAATAAAATATTATATTAATGTTATTTAGAAAATTAGACTCAACTAGATCAAACTCTTTATGCAGAGAAGGCGTCAATTCGCAATTGAATCAAAATCATATGGATCCAAATTTATCTTTGTTTATTTCTCTTATTGTTGGTTTTTGTCATGAATTCTTGAAAAGCCAAAGCGAAAATACTGTTTATTTTGGTATTAGTGTGAGTTCGATCAAAGCATTGATCGATTACAATTTGAGCAACTTTCCTTCATTGAGAATTGGGAATTTTTTGGGCTATTAGAAAATTATCGATCAAAAAGTCGATCGATGGAGACTTTGGAAGCTATCGATCCCCAAGAGTGTACTTTGGACTTTAATTAAAGTGAAGAATTTTTCTATTGTTCGAAGATGCGGAAACACATATCATTTAAAAATGGGTATTTTGCACATTGTGAGAATTCAACTCACAAAATTCAGAATGTAATATTAGAAAAGATAAATTACATATACCTCACTTGAGATAAATCAATTACTCGACCTCTCCGAGTTATAAAAATGGAACTTTATAACTTGGATTTTCATTTTTACCGAGCACCAATGGTCAAACCAGAGAAATTGCTAATGTCATGTGCTTAACTCAAATGTCAATATTGCCCTTGTTTGCTTTAGAAAACTATTTTAACCCTTGTTGGTGAATTGAAAAATACATTTGTTTATTCATAAAACCTTTTTACACGTACGTGTATATATATAAAACAAGAACTGTTGCTTAACATTTTCCTTGGTTGCCTCCTCCTGTCTTTGAAGTTTTGGTTCGTTGAAACGACAATGGCATACAGGAGCGTCAAATTTCGCAAATGCAATATTGACAACAATAACGTACTTGAGTTTATTATTGTCTGAACTGTATCAGAGAGTGATGGGTTGTTGCCGGAATCACAGTTTTCAACTTTTCGTCAGGGTGAGGTCGGACAGAAGCTCTTCGAGGTTGATATTATATATTTCCATTTGACTGCAAAAACTTTGGTTAATTGAATGTGAGAGAGAGGTCAGAAAGGTGGGTCAGATTGTTGTCACTGCAAGAACTTTGATCCACTCGTTGTTTCTCTTCACCCATCCTTCTTTTGTTTTTTTTTTCTCCCAAACAAAACCCATTTTTGGAGAGGTGGGTCAGATTGTTGGCAAAGTGAAATTCCATTGAATGGTGGAGATTTGAGGATGAGAGGATTGAAGTTAATGATCTTGTTGTGAAGAAAGGGTGATGTGTTTAGAAATTCCAAAGATCCACTGTCTTGGTCTTCAAGGTAAGGGTTGCAATCAAGCAACATCTTCCCTTTTTCACAAAATTATCGATCATTGATAGGGGTGCACACGGTACGGTTCCTCACGGTTCTTGGTGGAACCGGAACCGGAACCGTTACCAACGGTTTCTGATTTTCGGAACCGGAACCGGAACAGTTAAGGGTTGGAACCGTGAGGAACCGTACCGCGGTTCTCGGTACGGTTCCGGTTCCGAACCGCGGTTCCTTAGGATTTTTTTTTTTTTTTTTTAATGAAGCTTGAAAATACAAAATATATATATATATATTCATTAAATAAATGTGAGACCTACAATCTAAAAATGGCACCCTATATATATATAATTATTATATTATATTATAGATATATATACATTACATATAATGTTTTATATATTATTATTATATGTAATGTATATATATATATATATATATTATATATAGTTATTATATTATATATATATATACACATATTTAATATAAAACGATTCCGGTTTCGGTTCCAAGGAACCGTTACCCCCAACGGTTCCGGTTCCGGTACGGTTCTACTGGTCCTGGAACCGGAACCGCAAAACCGTTGGTAACGGTTCCTAATTTTAGGAACCGGAACCGTAGCCACGGTTCGGTACAGTTCCGGTACGGTTCCCCTCGGTTCCGGTTCCGGTTCCCACGGTTCTTTGTGCACCCCTAATCATTGAACCAACTGGAAAAAAAAAAACTCCGATCAGGCATGCGAATAAGGAACTAGTATGGAAATACCAATAGATTAGTAAGTATCAGGCACGCCCAATGAACTCCACCGCGCGTGTCATGACTAGATGTTGTTTTGGCTACTCTAAATTTTTCTGAGCACAGTGTGATTTTGAAAATTATAAAGGAAGTCTGCGTATTATTATTATTATTTTTTTATAATGAAAAAACGAGAAAGGCTAAAAGTCACAATTTTATTTATAACTTATCATCTAATTTTATCTCATAAAATAATGGATTATATCACCTGTCACATAGATTCGAGTTAAACTTCATGATATTTATTCGAGACGTGTAGCATTGCTCTAAAAAAATTGCTTGATATTGCTTCCTTTAGAGAGACTTTTTATCTGTTAGACTAGCCGTGCAGGTTAATATTAACTCATGTTAATTGATAAGAACGATTTTTTAAAGAGAAATGTTAAACGTCACAATTTTATTTTACAAATCTTAACTCGAATCTATGTGGCAGGTGGTAATACCATAGGGACTTCGTGTATGGACGAAATCCCACCAATAATAACTTACCATTTAATTCTATTTCATAAAATAATGGACTATATCACCTGCCACATAAATTCGAGTTAAAATTCATGATATTTATTCGAGACATGTAGCATCGCTCTTTTTTAAATAGCTAGTTAAAATTTCATATTACAAAAATAATAATAAAAAATAAATAGTTGGATTTTTTCTCTCTCTTAAGTTAATCGGCTTAATTAAACATGTTTACTTGCTTTCTAAGAACTTCATCATTTATACAGGTTACGCCAGTTCAATCTTTTTAAGAATAAACCTTTAAATTTTTTTTTTAAATTTATTATGGCTGGTTGCATGAAATTGGTGCATTGATTCAAATCAAATGCAACAGAACATAACCTATATATATTTTCCAATATATTCATCACTGCTGCTTTTTGTCTCAGGTACTACTTCTAACACGTAAGGGATTCCTTGAATGTTTTTTCTTTTCTTTTTCTCTTGATTTTTTGAAACTCTATTTTTTTTTTTCCATTTTATTTACCCATCCATTTATATACCCAAACCTGTTTGGATTGGACCAACCCATCGACCCCTTCAATTCCTTTTCTTGTCAAATCCATTAACTATTCCAACAGTTCTAGTTAATATTCCAAAATTCACTCTCACAATAATTTTACTAATTTATGTATGTACCCGTCTTTGTTTATCTAATATTAATAAGCAATCTACTACGTTGATCAAAAAGAAAACAAGCCTATACACGTCACCTATATATATATAAAACCCTCTATGCTTTATACCCAAAACCCTGAAAATCTCTAATAATGGCATCATTAAGAGCTCTCACCAGAGCCCACAATCTTGTGATGCTCCTCTCTCCAAGAGTTGCAGCTCCATTCTCCGTTGGTTCCCTCAGCTCCGCCACTCTTCCGACGACCGGTTCTAAGATAAACTCCGTTCGCTCCCTCAGCTCCGCCAGTCTTCCAACGACCGGTTCTAAGACAAACTCCGATTCCAAGTCCGATAACGAATCTGAGGTTGATTTTGACTCTCCTAGTGGTTCAGGTAACAAAAACAGAGCACTCAATTTCATGTTTCCGAATATTTCTTATTTGTTATAATGATTTTATGAATATACTGATTAATTTATTAATAATATCGGGGTTGAGTTGTTCAGTTTCTCAACTCGTGAATCGACTTCTGAAAGAAGGGACACCCATCTCCTATAAGGTAATGAAAGACAAGGAAGCAATGTATGCAAGGTTGGACGTGCCTGGGATAGGAAAAGATGGGCTGGAGGTGTGGGTTGATGACAACTACCTGCGTGTGTATGGAGAGGAAGAGGAGGAAAAGGGTTTTTCACCATTGGCTGAGGAATGTCGTCGTCTGAGTCGGAGGAGGTATTACGGCAACATCGACATCCCTCAGAGCTGCTACAATCTAGAAGAGATTGAGGCGGAGCTCAAGAATGGTGTGCTCATGGTCAAGATTCCAAAGAGAGACATTATCATTGTCGAGGTGAATTGAATTGTCCATCTGATACTAAAAACCACTCATCAATTGATATAGACGCCCGTGATAATTGATTTCTGTATCTAGGGCCTTAAAATTGGAATTGGATTCAATTATTATTATTATTTTCAATTGAATTCAATAATAATAATAATTATTATTATTAGTATTATTATTTTCAATTTCAATTTCAATTTCAATGTGCCAATCCAGTGCTACCAAATCTAAGGAATTCTCTATTGGTGTTCCCTGTTTTAATCCTTCTTTGAAGTGATTTCTCAACCCTTGGATGGAATGTTATATGGGTTAGTTATGAAAATGTATTTTGAATTAGTAAATTTTCTGTATTAATTCTTCAATGTTCTTGTGTTGTGGGATAGATGGTAAATTAAGTCTTTCATTGTTGCTGTATAAATTGAGGGTGAGCTCTGACTGAATGGTAAAGGTTGCTTCTAACTTAAAAAAAATAAGAAAAAGAAAAGAAAGGGACAAATATGAAACACACTTTATTTTTTTAAGGAGACTTAAATTATTTCATTGCTTTTCTGTTTTAGAGTTAGAGACTAGTGCAAATATTACCTCCCTAATTTATAATTATAAGGATGGAAGGACCTTCAAAGACGTAGAAGCTTGAATCTGGGATAGTATAGATCCAATTTGATCCGAAATTCATTTTATGTAGAACTAAATCATTATATTAATTTTGTTTAGAAAATTAGATTCATCAATCCAGATCAAACTCTTTATTTTATGTATGATGATGCAAAGATCCGCCTCGATCTGGTCAAACGCCAACCTGTGAAAAAGACAAGAGAAGTGTGATCGAAAGGGCACCGGTGCAGTGCCGGCCGAACACACTCCGACAACCAAGTTAGAAATCGGAATGGTGTTTCAAGGGATCTAGAGGAACTCAGAGGGTATTTTTTTTGCGTACCTGGCCTATGAACCGCCCCTGTATTTATATCAGTGAAAATGAAGCCGTGTCATAGTAAGGGACTACCTCTTGGAGATAGAGAAGTCCTGGTAAAAATAGACTTTCTGTCAATATCAGCTTGGGCCCATCATTTACGCTACACGTTTCATCCTTTTAGTCAACCACTCTATCAGATGCCCCCTGTTCATGAGGGTCAAATGCTGGGCCTTATGAACACTTTTGGATTACTGATTGGGCTTCTCTATCGTACAAATAAACATTTTTCCCTTCCTTTCCTTTCTTTCTCTTCTTCTTTTTTCCTTTTTTCCTTTTTTTTTTTTTTTTTTCTCGTGGCCCGGGCAGCGCCCGGCCAAGGCCGGGCGAGACCTGCTAGGCGGCGTCCGGCCTGGTGTGCCCGTCTTCGCCCGGCGAATTCGCTCTGTACCGGCTCCCTTGCGACCGTTTGGCTTGTGACCGTTACCAAAAAGGTGCCTTTTGTGCTTAAGGACCGTTGGGAAAGAAACGTTGGGCGATTTTGCAACGGTAGGCTTCCATTGCCTATATAAGCACACCTACCTTCATTCACTCCTCACTCCACCATACCTTGTCACCAGCTCTTCTTCTACCTACATTTTGTTTCTCTAGCTCATGCCCGGCACTATTTTACCTTTTCTCTCTCGTTGTTTATACATTGTTGATCACAACTTCAACAAACCGGATCCAGAGCTCTTTGCCCCTGGTTCTCCCCTTGTCCAAGTATTCAACTTCCTCCATTCCATGATGGCAGACTACAGCGAATGCCAAGACATTAGCTCCACAATGACGGATGTTGACGTTGAAGAGTTGGCTGCCTCATTTTCTTTCCCAGACGGGGTTGTAGCCAGGGCTCCCTTGCCGGCGGAGAGGGCCTTTTCCATCTGCCCAGGAGAGACGTGTTTCTATGAAGGCTACTTTCTTTCGGGCCTGCGTTTCCCCATCCCAGACTTTGCGAAAGAATTGCTCCGATACCTCAACCTTTGCCCTTCTCAGCTTACGCCTAATTCTTGGCGTATTATTATGGCTACCCTGGTCCTTTGGAGGTCCAACAAGCTCACTCCTCAACCAACTATGAATGAGTTTCTTTCTTGTTATACTATTTTAAAAAACAAGGACTGACGTCATATTCAAGGCCGGTCTCGTGGTGCAGGTAGTCTTCCCAAAGGATTGGTGATTCTCGACAATGGTCAACGAATAAAGAACTGGAAGGAACGATTCTTTTTCGTTTCGGGTGATTGGGAGCTTTCTCCTCACCGCATTCCCCGCACTTGGACCGATGGGGTCGTGAGTGGTATGCTTTTTCTACCCTTTCTTTTCAAGCCATTCTTTCCTTCTTACGTATGCTTATAGAAATTGGTGCATTTTCATAAACCAGCTGTCAGGGTGGAGCCCGAGATAAGCCAGGAAGAGGAAGACAGGTTAGACCTTATCTTTGATCTTGGGATGAGGGATGCGGTGACCTTGACTTCCGACGCAGGACTGAGTACACTTGGTTACCTCCCTCGCATATTTGGGGAGAAGAGAGGTACACCTTTATATTTTTTGACCCTTTATTCCCTTCTCTTCCTGGATTTAGAAAATATAAATTTTACCGTACACATCGTGCAGGATCTCGGAGGAGGCCCGACCAAGACATCCGCATGTTGGCGAAAGGGAAAGGTGTTGAGGGGTCCTCGTCCCCTGCTCAGAAAAGACGACGTCAACCCGTTCTCAGGAGCATCGGTGCACCTACAGGTGGGGGCTTATCCTCTCCCCCTTCTATCGGGAATTCTCCCCTCGCAGCCACCATGAGTACTCCAGCTCCTGGCGCCAACCCCTTTGTGATACCTTATCCCCCTCTGTTCACGGGTAGTAGCCTGGCCGACCCAGGCACCTTCGGGGTGCCGTCGACTCAACTCTTTGGTGGAGACAGCTTGCATGTATCGTTCTCCCCGGCCACCAGCCACACCGGGTTATTGACCCCCTCGGCTGGCCATACAGGTTCGTTGCTGGGTGACACATCTTTTGTTATAAAAAGGGCTGGGGAGTTTGCTCTCCCTCGTGATCTGGAAAAGATGGACGCCCTTGATGCAGTTTCCTCCACCGGATACTTACTGGCCAATATGGCTCAGGTATGCCTCTTACCTATCTATCGTGTTTGGGCGAGATTCTGATATTTCTCCTTCTTAACTCTGTGCTACCCTTGTGTATTTGATAGGGCCTGACGATTGCCCATGGTCTCTCCAACCGCTACCTATGTGCAGAGGAGGAGTTAGGGAAGCAAAGAGCAGCATTTGCTGCGGAACGCGCTTCCTTTGCCAGTGAGCGCACTGGCTTTAACTCCCAGCTTGAGACCCTTCGCGCTTCTCACAATGAGGAAATAAACACCCTCAACTCCCAGCTCAGCCATGAACGGGAGGAGAGAGAACTGGCCGTGGAGAACTTCAAGGAGTCGCCTGATTTTGACAGGGCCCTCAACCAGTCATACATTGATGGCTTTGAATATTTTCGTGAAGTAGCGCAGGGTCAATGGCCTGACATGAACTTCTCCGGTCTACAACTTGGAGATCCCGACCCATGAGCTGGGGTCTTTTTCCTTTTGGTATCCATGTAGTGTTCCTCGGTGTAGAGGCTCCATGTACCTTTGTCATTATTTACCTAATGAAAGATTGCGTGTTTTTATTGAACATGGGTCATTGTGTAAAGGTTACTTCCACACTCTTTGAGTTTCTTGATCCATTTAAAGAGACCCTCCGTAGAGGCGTGCCCGTGTAAGGTTCCGCCCACACAGGGTTTCATCCTTTCTCGGGATTCATTCATCCCGTCTTTTTCCTTTAAAGGCCCTCCGTGGAGGTGTGCCCCCGTAGGGTTCTGTCCACATAGGGTTTCATTTTCTCGGGATTCATTCATCCCGTCTTTTTCCTTTAAAGGCCCTCCGTGGAGGTGTGCCCCCGTAGGGTTCTGCCCACATAGGGTTTCATTTTCTCGGGATTCATTCATCCCGCCTTTTTCCTTTAAAGGCCCTTCGTGGAGGTGTGCCCCCGTAAGGTTTTGCCCACATAGGGTTTCATTTTCTCGGGATTCATTCATCCCGCCTTTTTCCTTTAAAGGCCCTCCGTGGAGGTGTGCCCCCGTAGGGTTCTGCCCACATAGGGTTTCATTTTCTCGGGATTCATTCATCCCGCCTTTTTCCTTTAAAGGCCCTCCGTGGAGGTGTGCCCCCGTAGGGTTCTGCAGCCACAATGTCTAAGGAATAACAGTTTTATTTCATGATAATAAAAAATTACAAGAGACCAGCTCAAGCTGGACATGAATTCTATCCCGAGGTCTTGGGCATTAGCGCCAACCTCTCAAATGACACTTAAAGTGTGGCGTAGAGCCAAATTTTACAATAATACTTGTTTAAAACCAATGCAAGCTAAAAACCAAAAGAGGATGGGGGCATAAAATCAAGTCAGGACAAAAAAGAAAACCTTACTGATAGAACTTCCTTAAATGCTCAGCGTTCCAAGGATGGGCTAGTTGCCTTCCTTCTAACGTTTCCAGCCAGTAGGTGCCTCGCCTTTGAGTCGTAACCACTTTGTATGGGCCCTCCCAGTTAGGGGCCAGCTTTCCCGTGCCGTGAGGCTTGGTGGCTTGAGTGACCTCTCGCAAGACTAGATCACCGGACTGAAAACTCCTGTGCTTGACCTTGGTGTTATAATATCGGGACATGGCCTGTTGATATGCGGCCATTCGTACCTGCGCCTGTTCCCTATTCTCGTCGATGAAATCGACACTTGCCCTTAGTTCTCTCTCGTTGTGAACTGGATCATAATGTTTGGCACGATGGCTCGCCACCGTCCTCATTTCAACAGGCAGAACCGCCTCGCTTCCGAAAGCTAAGAAGTAGGGTGTCTCTCCTGTGGGGATTCTGGCAGTGGTCCTGTAGGCCCACAGAATGCTTGGCAGCAGCTCTGGCCATGCTCCTTTGGAGTCATCCAGGCGTTTCTTAATCATTTTAAATATAGTTCTATTGGCTACCTCAGCCTGCCCATTGGCCTGCGGATGGCCTGGTGAAGAATACCGGTGGTTTATGCCATGCTCTGTGCAAAAATCTTGGAACCGTCGGCTCTCAAACTGCTTTGCGTTATCCATAATTATGACCCTCGGGACACTAAACCTACATATGATTGATTTCCACACGAAACTGATGACGTTCCTTTCCCCTATTGTAGCTAGGGGTTCGGCCTCTACCCATTTAGTAAAATAATCAACCGCTACTATTGCGAATTTCGTCTGTCCCTTTCCCATGGGTAGAGGACCAACAAAATCCATTCCCCATTGGGCAAAAGGCCACGGGGCCGTTATTGGTGTCAGTTCTTCCGGAGGCTGCCTCGGGATGTTGGCGAAACGTTGGCACTTTTCGCACCTCCTGACAAAGTTCATTGCGTCCCGCTGCATAGAAGGCCAGTAGTACCCCTGCCTAATGGCCTTGTGAGCCAAGGATCTGCCTCCTGCATGGTTTCCGCACTCCCCTTCATGTATTTCCTTCATAACACTCTGCGCTTCCTCTGCTGACACGCATCGTAGGTAAGGTAAGGAAACTCCCCTTTTATAAAGGATTCCGTCAATTAGGGTGTGCCTAGATGCCCTGACCCTAGTTCTATGTGCTTCTGCTTTATCCGTCGGTAGCTCACCATTGCTTATGTATTTGGCTATTGAGTCCGCCCATTCCATGCCCTGTGTGACTTGGTTTATTTCTCCCGATGTTGGGGTTATTATACTCGGGTGGTCCATGCGCTCTACAAGCACCCCTCCTTGGGCAGCCTCTTGTGCCGTAGCCAACCGAGCGAGGGCATCGGCATTGGAGTTTTCACTACGGGGGATCCGTGTGATTGAAAACCTCTGGAAACGGGCAACCAGCTCTTGTACTTTTTGCAAGTAGGATTTCATCCTGGCTCCCTTTGCTTCGTATTCCAAACTAACTTGCCAGGCAATTAACTGGGAATCAGTATGAGCTTTCAGTTGTCTAACCTTGAGGATATCAGCCAGTTTTAACCCTGCAATCAAGGCTTCATATTCAGCTTCATTGTTTGTTGCCTTGAATCCGAATTGCAGGGCGTATTTGAAGGTTTCCCCTGCTGGAGATCTGATTAGTATCCCTGCTCCACTGGCTTGTGTGTTGGACGATCCATCGACAAACAATTGCCACGTACACCTAGGGTCCATTTGGCCCTCCCCTTTTTGGTGGACTGTATCTCCTGCTTCTTCCTGCTGAATCTGTTCATCTTCCTGGGGGTATGTAAATTCGGCTATGAAATCTGCCAGCACTTGGCCTTTGACTGCTGTTCTAGGCTTGTATCGGATGTCGAATTCTCCTAACTCCATGGACCATTTCACCAGTCGTCCCGAGGTTTCGGGTTTGAAGAGGACTTGCCGGAGGGGTTGGTCGGTTAACACCACAATGGTGTGCGCTTGGAAATATGGCCTGAGTTTCCTAGCCGTAGTGACCAAGGCAAATGCCAATTTTTCTATGGAAGGATACCTTTCTTCTGCCCCCCGGAGAATCTTGCTGGTATAATAAACTGGCCTTTGCACTCCTTCTTCTTCTCGTATCAGCGCGGAACTGATTGCTGCAGGAGAGACAGCTAAGTATAAGTACAACTCCTCTCCTACTCGCGCGCATGACAGCAGTGGGGTGAACTGAGGTATTGTTTTAACTCATTTAAGGCCTGCTCACATTCTGGAGTCCACTCAAAGGCCCGCTTGAGGACTTGAAAGAACGGGAGGCACCTGTCTGTAGCCCGGGAAATCAACCGGCTTAGCGCCGCCACTTTACCCGTCAGCTTTTGGACTTCTTTAATAGTTCTAGGCGATCTCGTGTCCAGGATGGCCTGCACCTTCTGAGGGTTGGCCTCTATTCCCCTCTTGCTGACCAGATAGCCCAAGAACTTCCCGGAGGATACTCCAAAAGCACACTTGCTCGGATTAAGCTTCATCCTATACTTCCGAAGAACATCAAAGGTTTCCTGTAAATTAACCAAATGGTTGGCAGCTTCCTGACTTTTGACAAGCATATCATCGACATATACCTCCATGTTTCTACCAATTTGCTCCTTGAACATTTTATTTACCAACCTTTGATATGTTGCGCCGGCATTCTTCAGGCCGAATGGCATCACCGTGTAGCAGTATAATCCCCTTTCTGTTATAAAGGAGGTTCTTTCCTGATCTGACGGCCACATCGGAATTTGATTATATCCTGAGTAGGCACCCATAAAACTGAGCCGTTCATACCCTGCCGTCCCTTCTACGAGCATGTCAATCCGGGGGAGGGGGAAGCTGTCTTTCGGACAGGCTTTATTCAGGTCAGTAAAGTCGACACATATGCGCCACTTTCCGTTAGATTTTCTAACCAGTACCACATTTGATAACCAGTCTGGGTAGCTGGTTTCTTGCACAAAGTTGGCCTTCAACAACTTCTCCACCTCCTCGGAAATTGCCACGTTTCTTTCTGGGGCAAAGACTCTCCGTTTTTGTCTTACTGGCTTGGCGATGGGGTCGATGTTCAATCGATGCACGGCAATGTTTGGATCAATCCCTGGCATATCCTGATGGGACCATGCGAACACATCCTCATTCGCTCTGAGGAATCGCACCATCTCCTCCCGGGAGGTGGGTGAGAGTGATGAACCCAAACTCACCTTTTTCCCCGTGCCTTTTTCATTCAAGTTGACTTCAATTAATTCTTCCATCGGTTCTGCATGATGGACCTCTTCTTTTTCCTCCATCTCCTGTCCCTCAATGTTTAGGGTTTATGTCATCTTCCTCTCCCTTAGGGAGGTGGCATAACATTCTCTGGCTGTGATCTGATCCCCTCTCAGTTCCCCGACACCATGCTCCGTGGGGAATCGGACAAGGAGGTGGTAGGTGGAGGTCACAGCTCTCATAGCATTCAACGTGGCCCTTCCCAGGATAACATTATACGTGGTTGGGCAATCCACCACGAAGAAAGTCACCATCTTGGTGACTTGTCTGGGACTTGAACCAGCTGTAACCGGGAGGTCAATAGTGCCCAAGGGGAGGAGTTTCTCTCCGGAGAAGCCCACAAGTGGCGACTGAGTGACCTTGAGTTTGCTTCTTCTGATCTTCATCTGATCAAACGCATCTATAAAGAGGATATCTGCAGAGCTACCGCTGTCGATTAACACCCGCCTAATTGTGAAATTGGCGATGGTTAATGTGACGACGAGGGCATCATCGTGGGGTTGCTGAACTTTTTTGGCATCATCCTCTGAAAAAGTTATGATCTGGTCGCTCAACCGAGGGCACTTAGCGGGCGAATGGCTCACCTCCCTGACTTCAGAGAAACTCCTTGCTTTCCTAGCATGTGCTTTGCGAGCGGCGTTAGACTCCCCGCCCCCCGCTACTCCTCCCGAGATGACTCTAATTTCCCCTACTGGTGGGTTCTTGCGAGCCGGACCCTCATTTATATCCTGTGTCGGATTCTGCGTTCTCTGTCCTCCACCAGCCACAAATCTCCGCAACTGGCCCCTTTGAATTAAACTCTCAATCTGCCTTTTCAAATCTATGCATTCATTGGTATCATGGCCATGATCACGATGGAACCTACAATACTTGTCACGAGACCTCCTGGTAGGATCAGTTCTCAACTTCGGAGGCCACGACACTGCCGGATCGTCTTGGATGTGTAGGAGGATCTGGCTTATGGGAGCGTTCAACGGGGTGAAATTAAACCCTTTTTCACGGCGCACGGTCCTGTCACTTTGTTCCTGTGATAATCTATTGTACTTAGGGTTTCGTTCTTCTCTGCTTGGTTGTCCCCCCTCTTCCTGTCCGCCTTTTTGTCACTATCACCTTTTTCCCTTCGGGCATCAAGGGCGTCCTCGGCATTCATGTATTTCTGGGCCTTCACAAGTAACTCGGACATGCTTTCAGGGGGATGCCTAGAAACAGAATATAAGAACTTAGAGGGCAATAATCCTCCCATGAATGCCGTAACGGCCACCTTGTCATCTAAGGCATCTACTTGCAACATTTCTCTGTTAAATCGATTGATATAGTCCCGCAATGATTCTCCTTTAGCTTGCCTTACATTTAGGAGATAGGTAGCGGGTTTTCTATGTCTCCGGGCAGCAATGAAATTGCCAACAAATAATTGGCTCAGCTCGTTAAAGGAACGGACAGTTGATGGCTTTAAACTATTGAACCAAGACCTGGCGGAGCCCTTTAATGTAGTGGGAAAGGCTCTGCACATGATCTTGTCGGGTACTGCCTGAAGATGCATCAAGGCCTTGTAAGTTTCCAGGTGATCCAGCGGGTCCTTAGTCCCGTCAAAGCTCTCCACTGTTGGCATTTTGAACCTGGGGGGCAGGGGACAACTCATTACCCCTGCAGAGAAAGGAAGGTTGGTTTGCTGGACCAAATCCTCTATCGTGGCAGGACCTTTTCCTCTCATGGCGTGGGCCATACTTTCTACCCTGGCTCTTAGGTCTTGTATTTCCATATCGTGGTAAGCAAGGGATGCTGAATCCCCATGGGGTTGGCTTATCTCAGGAGGGACCAAGCGGTCTTGATTTGTCCCGCCTCTTATGTGACTCTAGGCCGCGTCTTCCGTTGGTACTTCACTTTCTCTCCGAACGCCATCCTCTTCAGGATCAATAGTCCTTACGTAACTTGGGGGCGGCACTGGCGCCACAGGGGGGAGGCGTTGCAGAATCGCCGCATTTTGTTGGAGCAGTTGGACCAGACTTTGGTTTAAGTTCCGGACCTGGTGCTCCAACGCTGCGACACGCCCCTGGTCGTTTGGGACTTCGGGGTGAGTCCCCACGAAGTCCGTCTGTCCAAGGGGCTGCGTACCTCCATGTCCTGCCAGCGGATCGGCTGCCGGGTCCTGTGCATCAGGGGGGTCGGTACCGATGGGAAGATCCTGAGTAACCGGGGGACCGCCTTGGCCAGGTAGGTCAGGTACCAGAGGACCTTGGCCAACAGGGGGATCCTGTATGGCCGTGGTCTCCAATCCAGATCGAAGGTGCATCATGCTTCGTGTATGCTTTGGATAAAACAAATCGTGGGTTGGATTTCCACAGACGGCGCCAACTGATGATGCAAAAATCCGCCTCGATCTGGTCAAACGCCAACCTGTGAAAAAGACAAGAGAAGTGTGATCGAAAGGGCACCGGTGCAGTGCCGGCCGAACACGCTCCGACGACCAAGTTAGAAATCGGAATGGTGTTTCAAGGGATCTAGAGGAACTCAGAGGGTATTTTTTGCGTACCTGGCCTATGAACCGCTCCTGTATTTATATCAGTGAAAACGAAGCCGTGTCATAGTAAGGGACTACCTCTTGGAGATAGAGAAGTCCTGGTAAAAATAGACTTTCTGTCAACATCAGCTTGGGCCCATCATTTACGCTACACGTTTCATCCTTTTAGTCAACCACTCTATCAATGTAGAAAAGGCCACAAATCAATCTAATTTATCTTTCATTTGTGATGTTAATCATTTTCCATAATCCCTATAGACAAAAATAACCGTAATACTTGTGCTTGTGCAAACGAAAATCACGTACATTTTGAAGCATTTAAGCTCTCAAACCTGAAATTATATTGTTGTTTAGTCCTCTTATTTTCCACATATATAATCAACCCCTCGTAATGACTGTTAATGTGAATTGTCTTATGTTTTACACCCTTTCAGAAACCATATTCTAAATAACTACACCGAATATTTATTTATTTATTGGTTTTAGTTAAAGAAGTTCTCAAATTTGAGTATTATTTTTCTAAATGCTCTTAAAATAAATTTAAAAAATCTATAATTCTATATATATATATATAAAGTACTAACAAAAAATAATACAGAGCACTCAATTGTTTCCGAGTATTTTTGATGTGTTATGACGGTTTTATTGATATACAGCTTGCTTTGATTAGTTCAATTTAACTTCTACTCCAACTGACCTAAATTGTGAGGTATTTTTAGAGTTAAACTGCAAATGTGGTTCAAGTTTCCTACTCCAAAATGTTAAATCTAATGGTATATTGAATTGATAAAAAAGAACAGGACATAAGGTTGTATTTAGTCCTAACGTCTGTTTAGGTTAATACACATGTGTAGAATATAAATATATGCAGTACAATGGTAAGTAGAGTAGGTAAAAGTATGCTAATAGTACAATGTACATTTTGTACAGCTATGAATACAACACATAATTTAACAAAAAATAATAATAATAATAACTGATATTGCGAAGAGGCCAACAATAGTGAAGACTGTGAAGTCATTAATTTGCTGTTTGAAAAAAATTATGAGTTGAATAGCACTGAATAATTTTAGGATATGTAAGATAGAGAAATTCCAATTCCAAAATAATTTTCTTCCTGTTTCAATTTCAAGACACTGCTGGCTACTAGACATATGAATAATTGTTTTCTCTTGTGTTTTGATGATTCTATAAATTTGTGGTTGAATTGAATAGCATTGCGCTTATGAATAATTTTGAAACATTTAAGATGCAAAACTGACAGAGAATTTTAATTCTGAATAAAACTACCTAATACTTAACTTTTACACTAGCAATAGAAATTACGACTACTTTCACCTAATTTTCCCGCAGTTAAAATTTTAGGACACAAATTGAATGTATATTATTAAACAGACACATAGTACTAATTAATTTTCCAGATGCTTTTATAATTTGTGGTGAGTTAGCTCAGCTTGTTTGCTGGTGAATCAATTTCATATATATATATATATATATATATATATATATATACACACACACACACACACACACAAATCAATTTGAGCAATAACGGAGAACAAAAGAGAAAATTTTCAAGTTGAACAACACTGCTCTTGTGGATAATTTTGGGACATTTAAGATGCAAAACTGGCATAGGAATTTAATTACAAATAAAAATACCTAATACTTAAAATTTTATAGGAACAACATAAACAACTAATACTTTCAATTTGAAGTTACCAATTCCATGTATACTACCAAATCTGGTATTAATAATTTTCTCATGTGTTTTGATGCTTTTATAATCTGTGGTTGAGTTGTTCAGTTTGTTCACTAGTGAATCGATTTCTGAAAGAAGAGTCATCCATTCTCCACGAGGTGACGAAGAATGAGAAAGCAATGTATGTGAGATTGGACATGCCGGGGATTGGAATAGAAGGGCTGAAGTGGTGTGTTGAAGGCAACTCTCTCCATGTGAATAGCGAGGACGAGGTCAAAACCATGCATGCAAGATTGGATCTCTTAAACCTTAAAATCATTATTGCAAAAGAAAATAATATGCTTTTGAGTGTTATTAATCTGTTTGCGGATGATGTAAATTTCAAGTAATGTTGGAAATAGGTGAAACAAACACTTTTTATTATTATCTATTTTTAAGTAGAGATTAAGCTTAAAATTCTGATGTATTAAATTATGGTCACTTTGGGAATTTAGATTAAAATTATTGTTTACTCTGTGCTTGTTTGACCGCCAATTTCATGTTTACCTTTTTTCCCCCACAAAATGGACACTTTGGCCATAAAAATGGAGTTTGCAAAAGTTTAGGGTTTATGTATCGTTGAGAGAGAAGACGGTAGTTGATATTTTGATCAATAAAGGGGTGTTTTGGTCTTAATGTTCAAGTTAGCTGGCATGTGAGTGTCACATGACTCTTTTTCTGTTTAATCAAAATTAACAGCAAGAGGGTAGTTTGATGACTTTCATAATACAAGAGAGTAATATGTTGAAATATTATAGTAAGGGTTTTTTTAATTTTTTATTTGGGAAATGTCAAATGTCATGAAATTTTATCATGAATTGTCTTCATGAATGATGTGGCAAGTGATAATACCATTGACATTTCGTGTATGGGGGGAATCCCACCAATAATAACTCACCATTTAATTGCCACATCATTAAAGATAAAAATTCATGAAATATTTTCATGACGTGTAGCATTGCTCTTTTTATTTTACCCCCTTATTCTAAAAGATCTTTAAAATAATAAAATAAAATCGTAAAATAATAAACTTATCCACCCATTTTTGTTACCATATGAAAATCGAAATTGATAAAAACACTCTTAAAGAAAAGATAATATATCTTTTTTATCTATTAGTGAGTACAGTCCTTATTGAATACTACGTCAGTGGCACAAAAACCGGACCCGCTTTGTAACATCACTCAACCAAACCCTATAATTCAATATATATATATATATATATTCGTCAGCCAAATTGCAGAGCCAATTGCAGAGCCGAAACACCCAGGTTACCGATGCATACTTGCTTTTCTAAAAAAATAAAAATAAAAATATATATACAAAAATAGAACAATACTTGGTTTCTAAAAATTTCTTTTATATACATTATTCAGTACCTTTTTTTTTTCTCGAACTTTCTAATTGTTCTTATTAATTTATTATATTTTCCTATATATTCATCGATACTACTTTTTGTCCATCGTAATACTTCTACCATATAAGTAATTCCTTCAATGTTGTTTTTTTACCTTTAATCAACGCAAAAAAAGAGAGAAAAAGTAATTTATGCACTACCTTTATTCTAGTATAATATAATAAGCAATCTACTGCCTTGCTTGATCGAAAAGAAAACAAGTCTATCGTTGCCTACATTAATATTATATATATAAATATAAAACCCTCTCCGCTTTACACCCCAAAACCCTAGAAAGCTCCAACAATGGCATCATCAATAGCTCTCACCAGATCCCACACTCTCATGAAGCTCCTCTCTCCAACGGTTGTCGCTCCTATCTCGGTGGCTCTCATGAACTTCCTCTCTCCAAGGGTTGCCGCCGTTGGTTCCTTCAGTTCCTCCACTCAGACCGGTTCAAGAATTCCGACGAACGGTTCAGATTCAGTCTCAGGTTCCAAGTCAGATCGTAGAGATTCTAAGGTTGATGTCCACTCCAAAGAGTGTCCCAATGGTCACGGTAACAAAAACAGATCACATGTTTCCGAGTATCTTTTATTTGTTATATATGATGATTTTATTCATATACAACTAGCTAGCAAGCCAGGTCTGAGTAGTTTTATTAATTTGTGATTGAGTTGTTCAGTTTGTCCGCTCGTGAATCCATTTCTGAAACAAGGGTCATCGATCCCCTACAGGGTGATGAAGGACAAGGAAGCGATGTATGCAAGGTTGGACATGCCCGGGATCGGAAAAGAAGGGCTGAGAGTGTGGCTTGAAGACAACTCTCTCCATGTGAACGGAGAGGAAAAGGAGGAAAAGGGTTCACCGGAGGAATGTCGGAGGAAGTACTACGGCAACATTGACATCCCTCAGGGATGCTACAAGGTGGAAGAGATTGCAGCAGAGCTCAAGAATGGTGTGCTCAAGGTCAAGATTCCAAAGAGAAAAGAAGAAATCAATGTTAGGGTGAATCTTCCAACTTGTAGAAGAATCCACTTAATGGATTTTTGGGCCTTGTTAATGCTTCTCTTTATTGTATTAAAATATCAAAAACAATAATCCACCATTTTCCTGGGAAGTTTTGGAAAAGTTGGTTCTAGCTTAATTGAAGCCATTCCTCTAGGCTTGGATGGAATTAATTTTATGGAGAACTCGTGTTGTGGGTTAGTAAATTAAGTCTATCTTTGTTACTGTATTAACCAAAAATTGAGAAACACATTTACTTTTGTAAATCGACTCAATAAATAAAGCTTGACAAAACTGTACAAGGACGTACCTTCAAACTTGTGAAAGATTATATCATAGCTTGGATATGATCCAATTTGATCTGAAATTCATTAAGGGTAGAATTTAACCCATTCACTAATTGAGGTATTTCTAATTGATACAATTTCAAACTACTTCTTAACATGAAAATTGTAGATGTTCAAAAGTACAATGTTAGATTCTTTGGATAAACATTCTAAAGGGTTAGCTAGAGTAGATAAAGAATTTGACTTTAACGTGTAAAAGGTTAATAATTCTTTAAAAAATGGTATGTAAACACAACTAGAAAAGGAAAAAAAAAGATAAAGTAAGATTAATAAAATGGAGCTGATATTGGCACTCCACCAATATCCTCTAACACTCCACTCCTATATTTTTGTAAAGTAAATTACAAAAGTAATCCTATGTTATACCATTTTAGATTCTTATATTTTTAGTACCCTAATTGCCCTTCTAATTCAAGACTCAATTTTAATTTTATTTTATTTTTCTTAAAAAAAAACTTTTTTTAACTTTTTTACTTTAGGTTTACAATATAACAATCCATTTATTCCCACCCAAATATTATAGTTTAGACATTTTTCAATTAAAACTTGTTGTTTGTGTCACTATCCTATATAACTCAAAGAATCCAAAATTTGAAATATTCTATTTTTACTCACCAAACGTGTAATTTATTTTTCATGTGTCTTATTTATAAAATAACATAAATTAAAATTTTGAAACATACCATCAATTTGTGAACAAACAAAATAGAAAGGAAGGAGGAGAAAATAAAAGGCAAACGAAGAAAAATATCATATTAATTTTTTTATTTTTATCTTTTTAAATTTTGGTGCAAAGGCTCCTTAGTTAAATTAAGACAACTACAATTGAAAAAATATTTCATAGAGTCATGTTTTTCTCTTTTCATCTTTTAATTTCTAAAAGTTCTCTATTAAAATAAAAAAGATTTCCTTAGTTTTTTTAAAGAACTATATATCATAATTTTTATTCAAGTGAAATTAAACTTTCTTTTGATTTTAAATATAATTATTTTTTTTTCAAATAGGTTTTATTCATTGATATAATGTTTGTTTCCAACTCAAATACATTTTTAAAATTTCTCTAGGTAATCTATTATTAACAACTTCTTCCCAACTTATCTAATGATGTAACTTTTATTATCTTAATCACATACATTTGATTGATACTATCTAAATCAGAATCCTAAACTTTTTTACTTCTAAAATAAATATTGATAAATTGATTCAACATGAAAAAATAATATTTTTAAAATCAACGAAGAAGTATTTTCACACAAAAAAATAACGTGAGAGGGAATTTGCAATTTGGAGTTAAGAATTCTAACATTATCAAATAAGGGCAATTAGGGTATTAAAAATATAAGAATCAAATATTGTATAGTAGAGGGGCACTTTTGTAATTATACTTTACAAAAATGTGGAATTGGAGTGCCAGAGAATATTGGTGGAGTGCCAATATCAGCTCCCTTAATAAAATACTTACATGTTTATATAAGCATATGTAATGTAAGTCATTTTTCTCAAGTGGGTTCCTCGTGGTGATTATAATCTGGAAAACCAACAGGTGTCTATTATTTTTTTAAAGGCAAAGCAAATTTTTAATGGATAAAGCATAGTACAATATAAATGGGCTTAACAGAAATAAACCAAGAAGATTGGCAGGTCAAAGTTGACAAAACCCAAAGAAGACCATTTAACCCATCTAGGACCATGAAATCAAAACCAAATGAGTAACCTATACCAAAGAGATAACCAAACAAATCATGAAAACAGAGGAGAATCATTGAATTTTATACATGTCCGCAAGCAAATCCTACTCCAACATAATACGATTCATTTCATCATTGTATTTTCACTTGGTATTCATGAGTTTGCATCTTATTGTATCAGTGATCACCTTCAAAATCTGCTTCTTAATCGAGAATTTGTCATCCATTAATCGAGAATTTCTTTCCTTCTAGGTGAAGTAAAAACGAGTAACCGAATTCCAAATAAACAAATTCAATTAATCTTTATAAGAATATCGATCATTGGGAATTCAAATTCCAAATGAACAAATTCAATTCATCTTTATAAGAATATCGAACATTGGGAATTCAAATTTCAAAAGAACAAATTCAATTCATCTTTATAAGGATATCGAGAGAGCCTTTGACCATTGGTCATTATGAACATAGAGTCGCAAGGTATGGAACCCACCGAATGTGTTTTAATTTATTGGTTTTTGTAAGGAAGAACCAATAAAACTGAGTAATAACTGCTCAAATTTGAGTATTATTATTCTAAAAACTTTTAAATTAATTTTAAAAACTATATAATTCTAAAAAACAAAAGGTACTAATAGAGATAGGGTTCAAAAAATCTCAAATAATCCCATGACTTAACAAATTAGTCCCTCTACTACTGATTTTTCTCATAAGGGCAAATTATAACGGTTTCGTCAATTTGTATTTAAAATTATCAAAATGCCCTTCATATTATTTAAAATATATAAAAAGGGTTATTTTAAAATAACTATTTTACCCATGAAGTATTTAAAAATGACAAGGTTTGGGCAAGAAACCACATAACAACAAATTAAAAATCAACATACAGCAATTAATTGCCCTTACGAATTCACAACAAACATTGAATAATTTCAAATATACATAAACACAAACACGTTTACATACTTTATACAACTATCTATACATATCAATAACATGAAGCTACGCATGCCATAGCTCCAAACACACTTACGACGACATCGAAGCTAAGCCAGAAGACGAGGAGGACAAAATTGGGCAAGGAAGATGATGGGGAGAGGTGCGAATAGAGGTTGCGGCACAGAGGAGAAGCCTTGCCCAATTTCTTGGGTTCCGACCACATTTCCCGCGAAACAGCCTTCATGGTGAACACTTACTGGACAATGTCAACATCTGTAATGTAGACTTTGATTAGGAAAAATTTAATAGAATATGTGACAAATTAAAACCTAAGATGCATAAGGGTATTTTTAGTCCACTGGATGCATCAAGAGCAATTCATTTATTTACACACCGCTTAATAGAACACGTGAGATACACTCGTAATTCTCTCGAAAATTAACGGAATGGGACAATTTGATTGAGTTTTTATTATAGAGGGTTATTTGAAATATTTTTGGAAGATAAAGGGTTTTTTATTATTATTTTAATTCATAAAGATAATACTTAACTTCTCCATGTGTATGTTTTGTTTTTCCAAACAACCAAACATAGTCCAAGTATTTTCTTTGATGTTACCACTTACCCATCCAATGGATTAAAGTCTTTTCCGGTGCATTTTCTCATATTATCGAGCGGTGCAGATGTAACTTCACCCATCCCTATAATGATTAAATTTCACTCATTTTTAGTAATAAAGTTTTACCAATTAAAGTGATGAAATTTATGATTTAAAGTGATTGAAATTTAAATTACAAACGAGGTTGATGAAATTCGTACCCTAAAGTACCTCGCATAGGAGAGGATTTAAAATGAAAATTCCATCCTACCAGTATTCACATTGAGACCCAAAGATGCCCCACCAGTTTGAACCATCCCCACTTCAATTTCTTTTACTGTCAACTTCAGTAACTTGTATATATATATAAATACCCACATATTTCTCATATTACGCTGTGGTGCAACTTCATTACCGTGATGGTTAAATTTCACTCACTTTTAATAGTAAATATCATCAATTATATTTGTGAAATTCAAATTGCAAACCACGCTCTATTGAGTGGTGAAATTCGTATTGTGAATTACTCCTTATTAGAAAGTATTTATTACTTCAGAGTATCAAAAATATATTACATCCAACTAATGGTTAGTTGTTATTTTATATTTTCAAAGAAACTAGTGAATATTTGTTGACCGGAGGTACAACAAAATAGGTTTTTGGGTGTATTCAAGTTTTTTCATAAACTATGTCATAAAGGAGAGAATTTAAAATAGAGCAAATTGCATGAAACTCCCTTCACTTTCAATTTTTGGCACAAAACATTCCTATAAAAAAAATGATCTCAAATCCCCCTTAATTATACAATTGATGCAAAATGATATTATAATGGTAAAAATGCCCCTTAATAAAAATTTAAGAAAATGGTGCCCTTAATATAAGATTAAAATTAATACAAATAATTCATTCAACATAGTGTTGTTAAAAATTATTTTTAAAATTTTTTTAAATGATGTGTCTATATGAAAATAAAAAAACCTTGAAAAAATTTCTAAATTTTTATATTTTAAAAATTGAAAAGGAAAACAATACCTAAAATGAAAATCTTTTAAAAAAACTTAAATTTTCTTAAATTTATATTAAGGGACATTTTTTCATTATAACATCACTTTGATGGTGTGTAATTTTAAATTTTTTCGCAAAGTTCTATTTTTTTGAAAATTGAAAAGAAAAAGAGAACCTAAAATGAAGACTTAAAGTTTTTTAAATTTATATTAAGAGATATATTCGTTATTATAACATCACTTAGCAACAATTGAATAGTTCAGGAGAATTTTAGGTCATCTTTTTTTTTTTTTTAAGAATGTGTTGTACCAAAATTTCAAAGTGGAGGGTTTTATTTTTTATATGCAATTTGCCCTTTAAAATAACAATTTCATACTTCCAATAATCTCAATTCCGGGTGCACAAAAATTCGTCCAAACCGATTAATCGAAATGGACTGGACCAAATTAGAAGAAACGGTTCAATTTTTTATGGTTCTGTTCGATCACAATATCAAAAATTTCAATCCGTAATCTTTCGGTTCAGTACAGTTTCATGTCCATCAAAACCAGACCGAACTGTTTATATATATATATATAAATTTATAATATAATATATTAAATTTCAAAGTAAAACTAATAACCTTATACAGTAAAATATATTTTTTTTTGTCATATTCTACTAGTTGGCTAGTAATAATTTTTATAGTAGTAGTTTAGTAGCAGTTTTTTAAAACATTTAAATTATTATGTTTTTTTGCATTTTTATACAAAAAATAATCATTGATAATAAAAGTGTGGTTAGAACCGAACCAAACCGTTACATCACGGTTCGGTTTTATACTTAAAATAATTTGGTTCGATTTCATGATTTAATAAAATCGATCAATCCGATTTGAAGTATTTTAGAAACAAACCGAATTGTGTGCACCCTAATCTCAATTTATAGCCACTCCAATTCATCCTGCCAATAATCTCAATTGAACCATGGCGGCTTCAATTTCGTAACTTATATATCATATAGAGCTCTATACCCACAATAACGTGTAGTAAAATTCTACTTAGTTAAGTTAATTCAGCAAATCCGATTAGATCCAAAATTCACATTCACAATAATTCTTAACTTATGAACTACCGTTTTTTTACCAAATATAATCAAATCACCCAACCTCTACCTTGCTTGATGAAAAAGAAAACAAATATTCTCTCTTCCATCCAAAAACCCTGAAAAGCAAAGCTTCAACAATGGCGTTTCAATCGTCAAGAGCTCTCACCAGAACGCACTCTCTCATGAAGGTCCTCTCTACAAGGGTTGCCACTCCATTCTCGGTTCGTTCCCTCAGCTCCGCCACTCTTCCCACGAACGGTTCTGATTCAAAATCCAATCCCGGATCAGGAATTCCAAAGAAGGGTTCAGAATCAGTCTCCGGTTCCAACTCAGATCGCAAGGAGTCTAAGGTCGATTTCCACTCCAAACAGTGTCCTAATGGCGAAGGTAACAAAAACAGAGCACTCAGTTGTTTCCGAGTTTTTTTTTATTGTGTTATGACGATTTTATTGATATACAACTTGCTAGATCTGAGTAGTTTAATTTAACTTCTAGTTCTCAAACTCACATAATTTGTAAGGTATTTTCATGATTAATTAAAGTTTCAATTTTCCTCTCCGCTAAAAAAAAAAGAAGAAAAAAAGTGGAGGTTGTGTTGTCATTAGTTCGGTGTCTGAAAGATATTTACAAGTGAACCCACCAATTTGCTTTGCTCCTAAAGTCACTTGTCTCAGGCTTCTCATGAAGCATAGGTTTAAGGTAAGACTATTCTCGAGTCTAAACAATTTATTTTTTAGAGGTCATGTTCGCAACGCAAATCAAACTTTGTCTAATCCATGTGAAGGAAGCATTTTGCATGTTTTTTTGGAAATTAGTCGGGTCGGACACCCAGATTACCCCAAAAAAATGCTGGATACACGTCAAACTAATTTTCTTCCTATTTCAATTTCAGTACAATACTAGCTACTTGACATCAATAATTGTTTTTTACTTGTGTTTTATTGATTCTATTTGAGCAACAAGGAGAAAAAAGAAAAATGACATTTTTGAGTTAAATAGCTCTTGTGATTATTTTGGGACATTTAAGATCCAAAAGTGACATAGTGAATTTTAATTCTGAATAAAAATACTTAATACTGAAATTGTATAGAGCAACAGAAACAACGAGTACTTTTAACTAATTTTTCCCAAATTTCGATTTGAAGTCACCAATTCCATGTATACTACCAATAGATTTATTTCTTCATTCTTCCTTTTTTTTTCTTTGTTTTTTTAGTGATGAAAATGGATTTTGAATCTTTAGCACAATCCATATATTCAGAATAGGTCCAGAATTTAATTGAATGGATGTATCCGGAGAGAATTCACTTTGGAGCCACTAGTTGTGATATTTTATTTCGTCTCCATCAAAACAATATGGATGTATTTAGGGAGAATTCAATTTGAAGCGACAATTACCTAGATATACGAATTTATTTCATCTCTATTGAAACAATAGGGCCGTTATACTTGTTACTGAACTTGTTGAAGAGATGAAATATAAGTAAGCTATATAATTTTTTAATTAGTGGTTGAATCAAGTATTAATTCGATTTTCCATTTATTTTAATGCTTTTATAATTTGTGGTTGAGTTGTTCAGCTTGTTCAGTGGTGAATCGATTTCTGAAAGAAGGGTCCTCCATCCCCCACAAGGTGATGAAGGCTGAGAGTGCAGTGTATGCGAGGTTGGACATGCCGGGAATTGGAAAAGAAGGGCTGAAGCTGTGGGTTGATGGCAACTCTCTGCACGTGAATGGAGAGGAAGAGGTCAAAAAGGAGTACAGGAGCAAGTATTACCCGAGGAAGTATTATGGCAACATCGAAATCCCTCAGGGCTGCTACGACGTGGAAGAGATCACGGCGAAGATCAAGAACGGTGTGCTCAGGATCAAGATTCCAAAGAAAGAACACATTATCAACGTCAAGGTGAAATGTCCATGTCCTGAACAAACCGGTGATGATGGTTTGAAAGTACTTATTTTTCTATTTATTTGTGTTCTCACTTACTATCCTTACCATTAGAGTGGTGCTCTCTTTTCATATTGTTTAACCTGTTTCTTTTCATCAATATACATCTTTATTTACCCAAAAAAAAATTCATTTTTTGGGGGTGCCTGTTGGTGATTAAAGTGGATTTAATTAATTAGAAGTTTTTACCATTTTACTAGCATTGTTATTTTCTAGACAGAAGAAGAATACAAGCATTTGGTTATTACAATGCATTTAGGTGGTCCGTGTATTGTTGTAATTCATGCATAGTTCAAAAGTCATTTGAATTAATCAGATATGTATTAATGCTATGTTCTGTTGCATGTGTTGGTGACTTGAAATTAGAACTGGAAAAAAAATAGTTGAAGTTCATAAATGTATTAATGCTATCTTCGGTTAAGTGGAATAGTAAAATGAAATGCAAGATTTCAAAGTGACGTTCGTCTCCACTTCTATGCCAAAAAAATATGTGGACTAACAAAGAGTTATCAGAACGAAGCCAACACGGTTTATGATCGTCTAATAGAACTTTCTTGTGGTTGGTTTTCTCTATGTTGATCCTTCTTTTGAGGGTTTGTCAAGTTTTTGAAACGTTCTTTTTTGCTAGAAATCTTTGATCGAATTTTCATATGGATTAGTTAATGAGAGTGCATTTTGGATTACAAGTTATTTAATTCTTCTGTTTTGTTAATATTCTCGTGTTAACTCTTTTGTTTGTGCAATTTCTCTTTCTTGTCGAACTGATCAACACTAAAATTTAGTGCCAATTGGGGCTATTAGGAGCTTTAAATTAAGAAAAACAAGTAGGTGCTTTATACATAGACGCAATAAAAATTTTAAAAAAAAACTGCATAAATCAAAACCCAAATAAGATCCACACATATGATATTTAATATAGTTTTATTTATTTATTTTTGCATGAAAGATCTGTTTGAAAATGGAAGATATATATGAAGAAAAAAAAGAAATGAGTCACATATTGCTGCACCATAACATTGCAGCAATACTCAAGACTGAAGACTCAGAAGTTGATTGAGAGAGAAACGGCTAGGGCTTATTTCAGTTTCTTTCTCTCAAAAAAGGTGCTGGTTACTACTAATTCCTATGCGTAATTATGATTGATGAGAAAGAGAGAGAATGCTCTCACAAAAAATTAATAGTTGTATAGCTAGAATTCTCTGTCCTACTGGGTCAATGCCCTACCCGTGTCCTACTTTCTCATCAATTTTAATCTGCATTTCACCGCCCATAAAATATATATTCACCATCCTTAAATCCACATTTCACCACCCTTAAATCTTGAAATACTTTTTGTTAGTTTTTTGTCAACATTGTTAATCCATGTTTCACCACCCTAAAAACATACATTCACCACTCTTAAATCCACATTTCACCACCCTTAAATCTTGAAAAACTTGAAATATATTTTTCTTAATTTTTTTATCAACACTGTTAATCCATATTTTACCACCCTTAAAACATACATTCACCACTCTTAAATCTACATTTCACTATCCTTAAATTTTAAAAAACTTGAAATATTTTTTTCTTAATTTTTTTATCAACACTGTTAATTTATATTTCACCACCCTTAAAACATGCATTCACCACTCTTAAATCCACATTTCACCACCCTTAAATCTTGAAAATTTTGAAATATTTTTTTGTTAATTTTTTTGTCAACACTATTAATCCATGTTTCACCACCCTTAAACCTACCATCACCACCATTGAATCCACGTTTCATCAAGCCTTAAATCTTAAAAAGCATAAAATATTCAACTTAATTTTTTTGTCAACACTGTTAATCCATGTTTCACCATCCTTAAACCTACAATCACCATCCTTAAATTCACATTTCAACACCTTTAAATTTTGATCCAAAATTCTTATGGATTTTTTTTAATAATCTTTTTTTACTCATATTGTGGTGAAACATAGATTAAAAGTGTTGACAAAAATATTAACTTGAAAATTTTCAAATGTTTCAATATTTAAGTATGTTGAATTCAAGGTTAAGTTTGTTGAAAAAAAAATTTAATTTGAAATTTTTTAGTAAAATTATTAAATTTGTGAAAATTCATATTAAATTTGTTGAATAATTTAATCTTAACTTAATATTATTTTTTATGAGTAAATGGTGATGAAATGTGAATTTAAGGGTGATGAATGTATGTTTTATGGGTGGTAACAAAAAACTAACAAAAAATATTTTAAGTTTTTCAAGATTTAAGGGTGGTGAAATGTGGATTTAAGAGTGGTGAATATATGTTTTAAGGGTGGTGAAACATGGATTAACAGTGTTCATAAAAAAATTAAGAAAAAAATATTTCAAGTTTTTCAAGATTTAAGAGTGGTGAAATGTATGTTTTAAGGGTGGTGAAACATAGATTAACAGCGTTGACAAAAAACTAACAAAAAGTATTTCAAGATTTAAGGGTGGTGAAATGTGAATTTAAAGGTGGTAAATATATGTTTTATGGGTGGTGAAATACAGATTAAAGTTGGTGAGAAAGTAGGGCACGGGTAGGGCATTGACCCGGTAGGGCAGAGGATCCTAACTTATAGTTGTAACAATAATGTCACCTCACATGAATGATCGCTTAAGGGACTAGGAGGGTCCATGGCCTCCCTAAATTTTTTGAAAAATTCTTTAATACATATGTATATAAAATATAAATTTTAAAAGTATACAAGAAAATTTTGACATTGGGCCCTCAAATCAAACATCCTAGGTCCGTCACTCCTCACTGACTTGGTATTACAATCTAATACATGCAAGCCATGTATCAAGGATATATGGCAGGCTTGTCTCACAATCTAATAAATACAAGTCATGTTGAACCATCTGAATATGTCAGACATGTTCTCTAACATATGACTTGCATGTATTAGATGGTTATAACGTGTCAGTTATGTGATGTGACATCACCATTACAACGTATAATTTATCGATTTGAGAAAGTATACAATATCACGGAGATTTAGGTAAACTTAAGAAGTGTCAGTTATGTGATGTGGCATCACCCGTTACAACATATAATTTATCGGTTTTACTACTACTGTGCAAAAAAAAAAAACCATAGAGTTAGGATTGGAGGGGCAAAGGTGGAAGGGGCTGATTGCCATTCCATATGGGTGAGGCTCATAGTGATGCATAGAGTAAATTGCTGACACTTTCTAAGTTTACCTTTATTGTTCACGGAATAAATAGCTTACACTTGTCGGGAATGTCACATCATTAGTATCTCTGTAATATTATATACTTTCTCCTGGTTGACCTTAATGATATTGTCTGTTAACAAAGTTAGAAGTCAACAAAATTATAAATTGAAAATACCAAAACTACCTCCTCATATTTTTCTCTCTCCACTATCTCTCTTTTCGTATTCCTTCACCCATTCTGTAGTAACCCTTGTGGACGGGTGTGAGTGGGCGGGTGCGAAGACAGACACTGGGCTGAGCTACCACACTGACAGGGTACAGGGTGCTCAATCCCACATCGCCTGGGTGTGGAAAAGGGGATGTGCTTATATGTGCTGTAATACCCCGCTCCAACACATGGTATGATATTGTCCGCTTTGGGCCTGAGCCCGCACGGTTTTGCTCTTGGGTTTTTACCCCAAGAGGCCTCATACCATTTGAAGAGAACATACCACATATAAGCATACTGTAATACCCCGCTCCAACACATGGTATGATATTGTCCGTTTTGGGCCTGAGCCCGCACGATTTTGCTCTTGGGTTTTTACCCCAAGAGGCCTCATACCATTTAAAGAGAACATATCACATATAAGCACATCCCCTTTTCCACACCCAGGCAATGTGGGATTGAGCACCCTGTACCCTGTCAGTGTGGTAGCTCAGCCCAGTGTCTGTCTTCGCACCCGCCCACTCACACCCGTCCACAAGGGTTACTACAATCCAAAGCGGACAATATCATACCATGTGTTGGAGCGGGGTATTACAATTGGTATCAGAGCCTGAACCCAGCCGGAAATGTGCCGACGAGGACGTCAGGCCTCGTAGGGGGTGGATTGTAGTAACCCTTGTGGACGGGTGTGAGTGGGCGGGTGCGAAGATAGACACTGGGCTGAGCTACCACACTGACAGGGTACAGGGTGCTCAATCCCACATCGCCTGGGTGTGGAAAAGGGGATGTGCTTATATGTAGTATGTTCTCTTCAAATGGTATGAGGCCTTTTGGGGTAAAAACCCAAGAGCAAAATCGTGCGGGCTCAGGCCCAAAGCGGACAATATCATACCATGTGTTGGAGCGGGGTATTACACATTCCATCGATCAATATACATATACACAAACAGACTCATATATATATATATATATATATATATATACACACACACACACACACACACACAAATAGACTTATATACATTAATATATAGGGATGATGGAATCTCAATTAATTCATTCTGAGTCTGTTCATTACGTCTCTGATCACTGCTTACATCAAATTCAAAGCATCGCATCGCCATCGACCACACACCCTGATTACTGAGCTCCCGAAGCAAGAACGTGTAATTATCAAAACCACAAAGCTTCTATTCGAAACTGAACAAAACACTATTTATTCATCTATTATCACCGCTGTATCGAATAGCTTGTTGCAGAGCCTCTCCCGTAGCGGACGTGTGTTGGCTTGCAACCACATTTTTGGAGTGACTGAAATGCATTTTTGAAACGAACCGAGTCAATCTTCGGCCATAGAAATGAGAAGAGAGTTTCGATTTTGACGGAGCTATGGAAGTGATAGAAAGGAAATTAGGGTTCACAGAGAGAGGGGTTGTGGCGGTTAAGGCTGATGGTGGTTTGGCAACATTTTGAGGTGGCGGCGGGTGGTTGAGAAAAAACTTTTGGGAGGTCCATTGGTGGTGCTGCTGGTGGTGGTTCTGATGTTGATTGTTGTGGTGGTGCTAATGATTTTGGATGGTTCGATGGAGGTGTTGGTGGTGGTTTCGGTAGGGGTTTGTGGTCATGAGAGAGTAGTGGGGGTGGAGGAGTCGAAGGTTTTAGAGAGATAGATATACAAGGGTATTATGGTAAAAAAATATGTTTTCCGTTAAAATTTTTTTGAATAATTTCTACCGTAAACAATAAACATAAACCTATAGAGTGTCAGACCAGTTTACCCTAATAAATACTTGTGAAACTGATGGATCATAATTAATCTGATGCTCAATCTAAGAGTAGGATTTATACGGCATAATCTAGGAAGCACAGATACTTTTACAAGAGTAACGTATTCGTATCGGATATCGATACTTTTCGGATATTTGCAGACAAGTGTCCGATACTTTCTAAACGTATCCATAATTTTAAAATATATATATATTTATTTCTAACACGTATCTGATACTTCTTATATATTTCGACTATGTATCCGATACTTTTCGGATACTTTAGAACGTGTTTCTAACAATAATATCATAGTATAATTGTTAAAAAACTTTATATTTATTTAAAAAAGAAGTGTTGATATATATATATATATATATATATATATATATATATATAGTACAAAATTTATCCATGCAAATTATGCAATATGATTCTTAACTCTTAGTTTGTTTGTTGATCATAATATTTTATAAAAAACTGTAAATCTATTTTTTGTATATATAAAAATATAATTCATTATTTTTATATTATTGTATCCTGCTGTATTCGTATCCTATTTTTTTAAGATTTATAGTATCGTCGTACCCGTATCCATGCTTCCTATAATATAATCAACTTAAATGTCATGTCATAAAGTGACATAAATATCACTATAATCACTATTGAATTAATCATCACCTCTCAATTACAGGATATAATGAATAGGTTTCGTGTGACGCAACAATTTGAAATTTGAAATAATTTGTCATTTTCGAAAAGATGCCAAACATGAGTACGACACGGACACGAGAAGAATACGGCTATAAAATAATAATATGATATATTAATATATATTCATTATTAAAAAAAAAATTACATTACAAAAATACTTCAATTCATCATCAAGCAATTAAGAACCAAACAAATTTATATACAAAAATAGATAGAGATTAAAGAACGAGACTTATTCAGCTATGATACTTTAAGTTTTTGTTTATTTTTTAGTCCTCTACATATATTTAGATCAAATTATTTATCATAACTTAGTCACATATAAATTTCTTTCAAAATACTTGAATACATGAATACTACAAAGTCAATGGTTAACGGTTTTAAAGAACTTGGTTTACGGTTATAATGAGAAAAAAAGTCAATGGTGTCACTGAACACACGCGCCAAATATCAGGAGAGGTGAAAGTAATAAATCTCAGATGCTTTATCTTTTTGTAATTTGTTCAAATCTAAGGGGAGGTTTGCATAATTTACCCTAAATTTTAGACCAAATTACACTAAATCTCCTATTTTATGTTTGGCACCAAATAACTCAGGTGTGCTTTCAAAAGTTACAAAAAAAATCTTTTTACAAAAATATTCTTTTGTGTGACCCTTTTACCCTTTTCAATTAATTTTATCAAAATAACCTTCACCCATCCCACCTCCTTTCATCCATTAGATGTACATTGAGCCTCACCCCACCCTACCCCACCGTCGACGAATTGTGAACATATTCCAAATCCATCAAAAACCATCAAAGAATTGTGCACACATACCAAACCGATTGGAAAAAAAAATCAAAATAACCCTAACACCTATTAAAAAAATTGAAATGAATCAAGAATTAATACCCAGATAAAAAACTAAAATACACGTACAAAAACCCTCAAGTAAACACATTATATCGGCAAACCTTGTGGGGTAGTTCAGCTGGTTACGTCTTAGGTTTACTCTTAAATGATCACTAGTTTGAGTCTTCTCAGGGCCATTGGAGGCTTGCCCGGTCACTAATTTCTGGGTCTCATGAAATTAGTCGAGGTGCGCATAAGCTGACCCGAACACCCATGATTAAAAAAAAAAGTACATGTTCTTGCCACCAAGCATGGTAAAAATAACTTTCTAAGAGAAAAAAAAAACACATTTTATCGGTATCTTAATGAGTTTTACTTTTCTACTTTCTAATTTTTTTTATTGTATATTCCTCGTTACTTCTTGTAAATGATTTCTTTGATGTTACCACTTACACGTCTAAATGGAACGAAGTCCTCTTTAGTAGCTTCACCACTCCAATAGTTAAATTTCATCCAATTTTTAGTAAAAAAAATTCACCAATTAAAGTAGTGAAATTCAAATTGCAAACGAGGTTGTTGAGGAATTAAAACCAATTTCTTTTGCTGTCAACTTCAGTAACTTAGGTCCGCTTGATAATCGTTTAGGTTTAGTGTTTATTGTTTATAAAAACAAATTTTTTTTGTTTATAAATTGTCAAAGCACTTTTAAAACAACACTGTAGCTAAGTCTTCAAATTCTAAATACCAAAATAATGTTTTAGTGTTTATGTTTATTATAAAAAAACATTTTACTCATATCTTGATGCAACAATAAAAATATTAGAATTATCAAGTGTAGACAGAAATAAAGAACATCAATTGCCTTGAGAAAAAAATATTGGGTACAATATGAATATTTACTAAAATACTTGATAATAAGAAATTGTTACTTAATTGTACACATGCTAAAAAAAAAAACCTTATTTGAGGAAAAAAAAACAAAGAAGTCTCAACTGTCTCCTTGTCAAAGAAACAAAAATGGTACTTTGTACTCATATCATTCATTCATTTTCAGTATTAAAAGATAAATAGAAATAAAAAAAGAAAGTAGTAGCAGAAAAAGTTCAAGAGCAAGAGTATGTTCTCCAAATCCCTCTTCTTACTCCATACAAATTGAAAAACTTTCAACTTTTCTGTAGTTATATATATTTTGTTCTTGTTGGTAAGGGGTGCATAAAGAACCGGTGGAATCGGAATCGTAAAGAACCGTAGCTAAACCGAAACGAACCATTGGAAACGGTTCCAGTTCCCCGAAGAATCATAAAGAACTGAACCGGGAACATCCCTACTTGTTGGAGCTTTCTGGATCGTGAGTCATTTTAGTTTTACAGGATAATTTGGAGTATGTAGATATATATATAACCCAATACTATTAGTTTCTTTTTTATGTATATTTCTTGCTCTGTTATTACTACATAGATTTGTTGTAGCATGAATTTGACTTTTTATGCAGTTTATTGTGTTAATTTTTTTTTAAAAAAAAATTAAGTTAACAAACATGTTTTTCTGTTTATGATTTTTAAAATAAGTCAAACGTTTTTTTGTTATCAAACAATACTTATGTTTATGGATAAACAAAATCGTAAGATAAACAATATTTATATAAATAGTTAAACAATTAATACTAAAAATAAACGGTTACCAAACGGACCCTTATATATCATATATATACTGTAGAACCCAATACCCACAATAACGTGCAGTAAAATTTGACTTTGTTTAGTAAATTATATATCTTACGACTTATTCAGGGCTCAACGGGCCCACTATATTTTTTATTTATTATTATATACCTAGGAAGTTTTAAATTTTTAAAAAATGCACCCACTAAAATTACAAAAAACAAAAACTTGCTATATAATTTTTTGTCGCTAAAAGCGACCCCCTCACATAATTGTCGTTATGTAATTTTTGTTGTTAAAATTGATTGATCTTTCCTGAGATTTGACGTAATTTCTCTAAAATTAATTTTTTTGCGAAATTACTTTGATACCCCAATCAAACTAACAATCCGTTCAAAAAAATGACATCTAATATATAATTACAAAAGTATCTTTAAGTTATAATAATTTTGTGCAAAAATAATATCAATTTCTAATCATTTGGCTGAGATTAACATGTTTTATATTTTTTTTTTCTCCATCAATGGTACATTAGCACTACTGTCACCGAGAGCAATATATTTTGACATTTTAATTTTTTTATTTTAATTGACTTTAAAGGAACGGACTGTCAATTAACAGTAAGGATATCCAGCGTAAAGTCAACTAAATCTCAAAGGAGATTGACCACTATATTTTAAAAACTTTAATTCGAAAGTAATTAAACATGTAATGGCCCGAACAGTTTTGTTTTTGAGTTTTATCCACCACATGATATTATATTGTCCGCTTTGGACCCAAGTCCACATGGTTTTGTTATTAAATTTTATCCCAAAAGACCTCATACTATTTGAAGAGAACATATTACATATAAACACATTTTCTTCTTCACACCTAGAGGATGTGAAATTGAGTATCCTGTAGCCTGTCAGTGTGATAACTCGACCATTGTCTCTCGCACTCTCCCACAAGGATCACTAAAGACAAAACTTCAAAAAATATAGACTAATTTACCCCATAATTTTTGTTGTTCGAGAGATTCTCTCTTTTTTTGGGTCCGTCACTCATAGAGACAGAACGCTATGCCTACACTAACGCGTAGTAAAATTTTACTTGGTTAAGTAAATTGAGAAGTCTAATTAGATCCAAAATTCACTATCACAGTAATTCTTAATCACCCATCTACTACCTTGCTTGATGAAAAAGAAACAAACCTCTACTTCAGGTACGTAATATTTTCACGGCCGTCTCCCTCTCTCACCCCAAAACCCTGTAAAACTCCATCAATGGCGTCTTCATCATCAAGAGCTCTCACCAGAGCGCACACTCTCATGAAGATGCTCTCTCCAAGGGTGGTCGCACCATTCTCGGTTCGTTCCCTCAGCTCCACCACTCAAACAACGAACGGTTCAGATTTCGGACACTCCAAACAGTGTGTTAATGGCGAAGGTAACGAAAACAGATCCATTCAATTGTTTCTAATTTTTTGTGTTACGACAATTTTATTGATATACAACTAGCTCTGATTATTTTAATTAATTTCTACTAATTTGAGGGTTAAATTGCAAATTACCCCAGAAAAATAAATCTAATTGAAAATTATTTATGAGTTGAATAGCACTGCTCTTATGGATAATTTTAGGATAATTATGACACAAAAATTCCAATTCCAAAATAAAAAAAAAAGGACAATACTTACCTACTCACCGGTGTATAGGTGAGCCCTCCTGACCGCTGATGTGTCCCAATAAAAAATTACCACATCAGCTTTAATTTCAAAATTAAATTTAAAATGCAAATAAATAAGTATAATAAATGAGGTTTAAAATGCAATAAATAAGTATAATAAATGAGATTGACCTCCCTCATTTATTATACTTATTTATTACAGTTTAAAACTGATGTGTTCAGTTTTTATTGGAACACATCAGCGGTCAGGAGGGCTCACCTACACACCGGTGAGTAAGTAAGTATTGTCCAAAAAAAAAACGGAATACTTAAATTGCACCCAAACAATTAAAAATACCCAATAGTTAAAAGTAATTTTCTTCAGAGTTTCTATTTCATTAAACTACTAGCAACCACACATATCAATAATTGCTTTCTCTTTTGTTTTGATGATTTTTTAAATTCGTTGTTCAACTTGTTTGCTGGTGATTGGATTTCTTATTTATAAATATACACATCAATTTGAGCAATAAGGAGAAAGAGAGGAAAAAAAAACATTACTGAGTCGAATGGCATTGCTCTTGTGGATAATTGTAGAACATTTAAGATACAAAACTAACCTAGTGAATTCCAATTCCAAATAAAACTACCTAAAACTTCAATTTTTCCAAGAAGTACTTTCAACTAATTTTTAAAAACACCAATTTCATGTACATTACCATAGTATTATCTGGTCAACGTCTAACCATTTAGGAGATATATATACATATAAGTCTCAACAATTTCTTGCTTAGACAATGACAATGATGTTGAACGTCACAAGTATTGATTAAATTGTGGTTGAGTTGTTTAGGTTCTTCGCTGGTGAATCGATTTTGAAAGAAGGGCCATCAATCCCCCACGAGGTGATGAATGACGAGAAAGCTGTGTATGCGAGGTTGGACATGCCGGGGATCGGAATAGAAAGGCTGAAGGTTTGGGTTGAAGGCAACTCAATTCACGTCAATGGAGATGAAGATGCGGGAAGGGAGTTCTGGAGGCATTATTATCCGAGGAAGTATAACGGCACCATTGAAATCCCTCTTGGATTTCTTGGCTGCTACGATGTGGAAGAGATCACGGCAGAGTTCAACAACGGTGTGCTCATGATCAAGATTCCAAAGAGAAAACACATTATCACCGTTATCAAAGTTAATCATCATCATCATCATCATCATCATCATCCATGTCCAAATAAAACCTGTCATTTTCATCATGATGATTTGGTATTTGTTCTTTTTCTGTGTGCTTGTGTGTTCAATTTTGGCCTACCCTTGCTGGTGTTCTCTCTTATTGGTGTTTAATCTTTTTCTTTTTTTTTCATCAATATACATCTTTATTTACTGGAAAAAATGTCAAAGTGAAATGAGTTTTTGGGGTTGTATGTTGGTGATTAAACTTGATTTTAATTAATTAATTAGAAGTTTTTACTATATTTTACTAACATTTTCTAGATAGAAGAAGAGTACATGCTGTTGGTTAGTACAATGCATTTAGGTGGTTCGAATATTGACGTAATTCATGGATAGTCCAAAAGTCATTTGAATTAATCATAAATGTGTTAAATGCTATTCATATACCTAATATAAAAACCCAGTTACTCTTAATATTTGAGGGTGGGTTTTGATGCAAAGGTAAGATTGTTTCATTGTGATCTAATCACGGGTTAGAATTCAAAAACAACCTCTCTATGAGAAGGTAAAACTGTGTTCACTGAACCTTAATCGTATTAGGTTAGAATGTTCAAGACTGCGGAATCAGAAGTTGATTGAGAGAGAAACAGCTAGGGCTTTTATTATTTCTTTTTTTTCAAAAAAGATACTACTAATAAGGATTATTATGATTGATGAGAAAGAGAGAGAGATTGCAGGGAGATTATTACAGATTTGAATTTGATAGTGTGATGAGAAATAGAATGAATCCTCTGATTTTTGCAGGTTCTTGCATATCTGATCTTGATTTTATATTTTGGTTGGTCTAGTTATGGAGGTGATTAATGATTTTTTTTTGGGAAGGTTAAGCAATTTATAAAAATATGTAAATGTACAGAAGTCCAAAGCTGGACTAGGCCATTGGCCCAAGCAACCATCAAACAAGAAGCCTTTGAAAGGCAATAGATAAGGGCCCAACAAGAAGCCCACAACAAGGCTATTAATCTAATGGCCATTAAGATAATAAAAATTTTGAATCAAAATAATAGATAAAAAAAATCTAAATATTGATAGATAATATTTTTATTAATGCATTCATAATTGTACACAACGAAGTTCTAAAAATTTCAAAAAATCGTTGTACGAATGCCTCGTTATCAATACCATTATATATACTGCCTCCGTCCCATAATTCTTGGCATGTTTGGGAATTCTAACTTTTTATGGTGGGACCCACTTTTTAGTGTAATAATGCATGAATTTACATATTAGTCCTTGTTTAAAAGTTAGTATTATTATTATATAGTGGGCCCCACTTTTAGGATAGTAGAGTTTGAAAAGGGTAGTTTAGGAATCATATAATCCATTTTAGGAAATGGACATGTATTTTGGGACATCCCAAAAAGGAATAGTGGACTAAAATTATGGGACGGAGGGAGTACAATATTTTAACGAAATCCTACTTCTTTTGTTTTTCTTTTTCTTTAAAATAAATTTCAATTTTGCATAACCAACAAAAATGAGTGAAAGAAGGGAATTGGAATGTCTTGTGTATCAGTTTATTAGTTTAAGCTCAAGAAACTGACTACAAACTAAAGACATCTAAAATTTATATTTACACTTTTTGCTTTAGAAATGTTGGAGACAGATTGAGAGAGTAAAAGAAAGACCAAATAGAGAATATAAACTTGTTATGGATTGTGGAGAGACACTTACAAACTTTTTGTGAGACAAAAAAAAAAGTTAATATCATTCAAACTTGAGGGTTTCTTTTTATTTGAAAATTTTGAGAGGGGATATATTTCTAATTACAAAATAATATAGTTACAAAGTTAAAAATATATATATACCAAGTGGGGTCAATTTTTAAAAATGATCTTTGATTACTCTTTTCCTTTCTCTTTACTCCTCTTCTTCTCCTTTTATTTCCTTTAAAATATTTTGCATTTTTACTTCTTGAATCAAATCCTTATTTTTTTCCTTCAAATTTATCTCATCTTCTTCTTCTTCTTAAAATTTATTCTTGCACATATGTATAATGTATGTACAATAACATTTTTTTTCTCTTTTTCAAATTTATTAGTTTAATTTTATGTACTTAATGTCCGTATTTTGTGTTTCGGAATTTTTTTCTACTACAAATTTTTTTGTGTGCAAATAATGACATACTATATGAATTTTAATTATTGTATTGGCTCGCCCTGTCCACAGTCACAGAAAAAGCCACTTGTTGTAGCCAAGTTGAGTTGGTTTACGGACCGTTGAGGTCCCATTTCTGAAGCACTCTGGTTGCGGTGATAGATTGCCTTAGGCTGAGTTTGGTTAGCTGGAAGTAACAAGAAAGGAAAAGAAACGAAAATTTTTAAAACTTTTTAAGAGTTTGGTAGAAAAATTTCAGTTTCTCGTGAAAGTTATTGTTTCATGTTTTATTTTCCTATTATACTCCTATTAATTTAATTATTTCTCTATCGGTTAACTAGTCTATGCTAAACATGTAGCAATTTTTTTCCTAAGCACGCAACAAAAATTGTTTTTCAATGTGGCTATTGATGTTAGATTAGAATAGGTTTATAAACAACAGTTTTGTGAGAAAATTAGAAGTGTAATATAGAAAGATGTATTAATGCATTGATGTGTATTTTGGTAAATTTTTCTCAATAAAATTCTTTCTTCTTCTTGTGCATATATATATATATATATATATATATATATATATATATATATATAATGAAGCCTTTTTAAATATAAATTATTTAAAAATAATATAAAAAAGGGTATGAAGAAGATTAATCAAACATAAATTCATTTATTTTTCTAGTATTTGAAATGATAAGGGTAATTTTGGCAAGTAGGATCATTTTCTTTTCACTTTCTGGCTATCCAAACTAACAAAATAAGATTTTTCTACAATTCTTTTTAAAAAAATTCATATTAATCAAATGCATGCGAGAAACTAAATTTTCACTTTCACTTCATTTTTCTTTCACTTTTACTTTTCTTTCATTTTTTACTTTCTACCATAGTTCGTCTAACCGAACAAACCCTTATAGAATTTTGAGTGGATTCTCTATGGACTCTGTCCTGGGCATAAACCTCATGTTGGGTCCATGAGACATGTCCTTTTCAGCTTTTTTGTTTTGCAACACTTTTCAGCTTTTTTGTTTTGCAACACTGGTGCATGTTGTTATTTATTTATCAACTACAATGTGTCCCTTCTAAATTAAAATTCTAGCCTCGTCTCTGTCCATCACTTCTAAACTAAAATAGAAAGATAGTTTTGCTTCAAGATCGATTCTTCATTACTGCCAGTAATTTACTGGGAATCTCCGAATCAAGATGTCAGCCACCTCCAAACTAGAATCGCTTGGAGTTTAGTGATGTAAGCTCTATTTGCCTTCAATGGCTCCATCACCGGCTTAGAACATCGAACATCCTTTAGTAACGGCCTGGTTAAGTTTGTTACTAGCGGCTATTTGATAAGAATTTGATTTGAGTTGGACTTCTTACATGGGCCATGGTATTGTTTGGGTGAGTTTATTTTTTTCTCACCTCTCTGCTTTGGGCTATGTCCTTAATGGACCATACATACACATATATATTTGTTTAACCTTTTGAAAATAAAAAATAAAAAAATACTATATATTGTTTGTGAGAATTTATATTTGGAATTTAAATAATTTGTCATTTTTCCAACAAAATTCAAAACTTATTAAAACTTGACCGAGCATGTCTATTTGGATTTGACTTACATTCTTGTAAATTTTGTAGTAAAATTTCAAAATCTAGTTCATTTCTATTGCATACCACCTTACAGGAAAATAATTTTCTATGCCAAATTCTTCATGTAAAAAGAATCAATACTAAATTGTAAACACTTGTATATTTATGTAAAAGAGAACTTGGGTATCTAACAGTAATGCTCACATATGTTAATCTATACAGTACTAGTAAGTGATTTTTCATTACTATTATGTTAGGTTCAGTTGCATTTAATTGAAGTTTTAAAATTTAAGAATTAGTAAAATTGGAAAAAAATTTCTTCATCAACAAAAAATAAAATTTTCTCTAATTCTATAAATTACAATTTGAAGGTTCCAATTTCATACCGCATAACATAGCCTGAGTGAATTTTTTTTATGTTGCCACTTATACGTCGTATGGATGAAACCATGGCCACTTTAATTTCGTAATTTATATATCATATAGATCTCTACCCACAATAACGTCACGTGTGGTAGGAGGAAAAAAAATTACGAATAGTTAAATTTTACTTAAGTTAATTCATCAAGTCTGATTAGATCTAATTTATTTATTTTCACTATCACAGTAAATCTTAATATATGGACAACCGTTTTTTACTATATATAAATATCATATAATCACCCATCTACTACATTACTTGATGAAAAAGAAAACAAACCTATACCTCAGGGGTGTGTGTAGCGCTCTCTCTCTCTCTAACCCAAAAAAAACCTTAGAAAAACTCTCACAATGGCGTCGTCATCATTAAGGGCTCACACTCTCATGAAACTTCTCAGTCCAAGGGTTTCTGCTCCATTTTCCTTTCGTTCCCTCAGCTCTGCCACTCTTCGGATGGCCGGTTCTGATTCAAACTCCAATGCCGGATCAGGAATTCTAACAAACGGTTCAGATTCAGTCTCTGATTCCAGCTCAGATCGTAACAAGTCTAAGGTCGATTTCCACTCCAAACAGTGTCCTAATGGCGAAGGTAATAAAACATAGCACTCAATTCTTAATGACGATTTCATTGATATACAAATTGCTCTGAGTAGTTTAATTTTACTTCTACTGCTCAAACCGATATAATTTGAGAGGTATTCTTAAGATTAAATTGCAAATGTCGTTCAATTTTTCTACTCCAAAAAAGTGAAGTTAACTGATGTTGCCAAGGTTGACAATAGTCGAGACTGTGATGTCATTAAGATACAAAAAATAATTCCAATTGCAAAATAAAAAAACCAATACCGAATACAATTCAAACTAATTTTCTTCCGGATTCAATTTCAAGACACTAATAGCTACCAGATATATCAATTTAATTGTTTTCTCTTGTGTTTTGATGATTTTATAAAATTGTGGTTCAGTTGTTCAACTTGTTTGCTAGTGAGTTGATTTCTTATTTATTATATATAAACACGAATTTGGGCAACAAGGAGGAAGAGAAAAAAAAAAAAAACATTACTGAGTTGAATAGCACTGCTCTTGTGGATAATTTTGGAACATTTAAAATGCAAAACGGACATAGTGAATTTTAATTCCTAATAAAACTACCTAATACTTAAATTTTATACGAGCAATAGAAATAACAATACTTCACCTAATTTTCCTGCAATTACAATTTTAAGTCACCAATTTCATATATCTTATTAAAAAGACACACAGTACTAATTAATTTTCCAATGTGTTTTGATGCTTTATAATTTGTGGTGAGTTGTTCAGCTTGTTGCTGTTGAATTGATTTCTTATATATATATATATATATATATATATATATATATATATAATACACACATCAATTTGAGCAACAAGAGAAAAAAATAATAATAACATTATTGAGTTGAACAACACTGCTCTTGTGGATAATTTTGGGACATTTAAGATGTAAAAATGGCATAGTGAATTTTATTCACGAATAAAAATACCTAATACTAAAATTGTAGACGAGCAACAAAAACAACGAGATTTTCTTCCAATTTCAATTTCAAGTCACCAATTCCATGTATACTACTAAACACTGTATTAAATAATCTTCTCATGTGTTTTGATATGCTTTTATAATCTGTGGTTGGATTGTTCAGCTTGTTCACTGGTGAATCGATTTCTGAAAGAAGGGCCATCCATCCCCCACAAGGTGATGAAGCATCAGAAAGCATTGTATGTGAGGTTGGACATGCCGGGGATCGGAAAAGAGAGCCTGAAGCTGTGGGTTGAAGGCAACTCACTGCATGTCAATGGAGAGGAAGAGGTGGAAAAGGAGTATTGGAGGGAGTATTACCAGAGGAAGTACTCCGGCAACATCCAAATCCCTCAGGGCTGCTACAATGTGGAAGAGATCACTGCGGAGATCAAGAACGGTGTGCTCAAGATCAAGATTCCAAAGAGAGAACACATTATCGACGTCAAGGTGAAACGTTCATGTCCAGATAAAACCGATGATGATCGTTCGATAGCAGGTGTTTTGTTTATTATTTGTGGGCTCATTTTCATCTTAATCACTCATATTATTTAATCTTTTTTTTCTTCCATCTATATACATTTTTATTTACTGAAAAAAATTCAAGGTGAAATGAGTGTTTTGGACTTCCTTTGGTGACTAAACTTGATTTCAATTAACTAGAAGTTTTTACTATTTTACTAGCATTTTCTAGACAGAAAAAGTACATGCAGTTGGTTAGTACAATGCATTTAGGTGGTTCGAATATTGATATAATTCATGCATAGTCCAAAAGTCATTTGAATTAATCATAAATGTAATTAATAAAATGTTATACATACACCTACTTAAAGAGTTTCATGTCTTATGACCAATATAAATACCCATATAGTCGAAGTATTTGATCAATTGTTTCTCCAAGGTTTGGAAAGTTTTTGAACAGGTATTTTCTGGTAAAAAGCTTGGATAGAATGTTCATATGGATTTGTTTGTGAAAGTGTATTTTGTATTTCAAGTTTTTTTTCTCTGTTTTGTTAATCGTCTCGCATTAACTCTCTTGTTTGTGTAGTTTCTCACTCTTATGGAACTGATCTTTTTGTTTGCTAAGTTGCTAGCATGTCAAAGCTAAACTTTGTCCCAACTGTGGAATGGTTTTAAACAAATGAAGTAGGGGTGAAGTCCAAAATCTTGTTTAATTGCTGTACTAGGAGGTTTAAATTAAGAAAAAAAAAGTAGTTACTTTGTATTTATATTGACCCAATAAAAATATAAAACTGAATAAATCAAAATCCAATAAGATCGAGAAATATAAAAATTGATATAGTTTTTATAATTCTTTTGTTTTGTTTTGTTTTTTATATGTATGTTGAGGTTTGCTGTCAGTACTCTGGTGCAATGTTAGGAGTAAATTAAGATATGTTTGAATATGGAAAAAATTCATGGAAAATAATGAGTCATGTATGATTCATATAAGGTTGGCTGCACAATAACAGTGCAATTAAGCCCTGTTGATGTGTATTTAACTAAAATCATGTTTTTCACAAAAAAAACAAAAAACAAAAAAAATATATATATATAGAAAAATATTCCATCATAATGGAACTAAAATTGAAGTCCTTATCCTACTAGGACTGAGAACTTTTATCATCATGCAAGTTTTTTTTTTAGAGAACACTTTTATTGAACAAAGAAATACTAGACTAAAGAACAGGAAATAAGCCAAAGTATGAAACTGAGCCTTGGCACTGATTTTGGAAATTATACTAAATGGGTCCAAGGCACAACAGGGGGCATTAGGCTTTAGGAAACTTTTGAGTGTATATGTTTATTGCAAAATCATCACCTCTTTTGTGACGTTCCGTATCATTTGAGAAAAGTTGTTGAGACTTGTATGTGTGAACATCTCTTAGTTGTGTAGACGTATTTTGAAAAAAATCATGAACACCAAGATGAGAGTGTACAAAACGGACAATATCTAAACGGTATAAGGCGGATTGTAACAAATGGTGTCAGAGCCAATCCCCAGGTGAAAATAGGGGAAGCGTGCATAAGCTCACGAGGGTTCTCAAGATGGAGTGATTGTGATGTCCCACATTACCTAGAGGGAGAAGTTGTTGAGATTTATGTATGTAGACATCTCCTAACTCTGTAGACGTGTTTTGAAAAAAATCGTAAGTACCAAAAAAAAGTGTGCAAAACGGACAATATCTACACGGTGTGGGCAGGTCGTGAAATTTTTTTCTTCCTTTGTTAGTTGGTTGAACCATTTTTATGTTAGAATGCTCAAAACTGAGGAATCAGAAGTTCATTAGGAGAGAAACAGCTAGGGTTTATACCAGTTCTCTCTCTCTCAGAAGAAGAAGAAGAAGGTACTACTAATAAGGATTATAATGGTTGATGAGAAAGAGAAAGAATCCTCTGTTGCATAGAGGCTATCTATTACAGATTTTAAGAGAGAGAATCCTCCAATCTTTCTATTACATGTGCTTGTGACAGGCAGTTAAAGAGAGTATAGATGGTTCAACTTCAATGACACAACAATCTAGTAACTGATTAAGAAACTGAATAGACTTGATCCCTTTCTTTTGCTCTTGAGAGTATCACTTCTTGTGTTGCATTGAAATTTGACGTCTCCCTTAACGATCACTTGTTTATTTCTCACGTCCACTGTGTACTCTTTCTGTCCTGCAATTATGTATGAATAAAAAAAAAAAAGATACTATACATTTTTTATGAGGATTGATATTTCGGAATTTAAAATAATTCGTCAATTTTCTTGTAAATTTCATAACTTTTTAAAACTTGACATAGCATGTGTATTTGGATTTGGCATACATTCATGTAAATTTTATAGTAAAGTTTCAAATTCTTGTTCATTTCTGTTGCTTACTACCTTACAGGAAAATAATTTTTTTTTGCATATGTAAGAGAGGATTTAGGTATCTTACATTAATGCACATGTATCTTACTCTATATTATAGTCATGTAGACAATCAAGTATGCCATGTGGTTATCAATTAAATATGCAAGAGAGAAATTTGATATCTTACATTAATGCACATGTATCTTACTCTTTATTATAGTCATGTAGACAATCAAGTATGCCATGTAGTCATCAATTAAATATTTATATAGAATCGACAAGTGCATATATACATTTTTTTCCATGGCAAGAAAGGAACATAACATATACATTAACTAATATATGCACTTACATGCATATGTATATGAAGATATATATATATATATATATATATACATACATGGACATTTGTGTACACACTTTTTGAGTGTATATATTTATTATGTGTTTATTTATATAGAGACATATTAAATATAAAAATATATTTTTATTGTTTGTATGTATGAATTGAAATCATATATTTGGAAAGTGTATTAAAGAAAACAGGAAAAAGAATTTTTAAGTCACTATAACTATTTTCAAATTTTACAAAAATCTTTTATAGACAATTAGGGGTGGCAAAATTGGACACGACAACATGACATGAATTAAACGGGTTTAGGTTTAAAGTAAATTGAAACGTTTAATAAACGGGTTGACATGAACACGATACGCAAAAATTGTGATGAGTTTGGGTCTAAGATGTCTAACACGCAATACGATTATGACATGAGTTTTTCATATTTTCTGGTTTTATTCAAAATTATATATATTGCAATTGTTTGTAATGTATTTATTTGTTTACAGGACTCATGTAAGGATGGCTATGAATGTCTTCTCAATTGTTCAATCATATATTTTGGGGTTTATAAATAGATACAAAAATTATAATATAAGTTGATTTTAGGGTTTATGTATAAATATGTACTTTATTTTTTATATGATTTTCAAAAAGATTTTTAGGGGGTGGAGAAACTCATATCATATAAATTAAATAGGTTTAAAAAATTATTAAATGAGTCGTGTCATTATAAGATATGTTTATTAAACAGGTTACATGGATCGATATGTGTAACATATTTAATAAACGGATTGAGTTATTATTGAGGGTCTCTGACACGGTTATTAAATGAGTTAGGTTAGAATTGAAATGTTTAGTAAAATACTCATAAATTGACAAAACACAAACATGACACGAAACACGAATTGCCACCCTACATACAATCAACCCCCTAAAAATGTTGAATATATTTTTGAAAAAAAAAATCGCTTAAAATGGAAGGAGTATATCTCCAAATTGGGTATCCAACTACAGCCTCCATTTTCTTGTGCTTCATCTATGCTTACACATGGTAGTAAAAGAAATCTCACCAGTCATCTTTGAAACAATATGGCTGACTCTTCGTTGACAGAGCGTGCACCCCATGCTTGCAGTTATCACTATCACCTGAAACTAATGATGAAGCAAAACCATTACAACTGCGTAAACTTCTATTAAATTTAATTTTAATGTGTGTGTATATATATATATATATTTGACTCATAATCAGAACTTGGAAGTTTATCATAATTAATTATAGTTCAACAAATATAATAGTTCAAACTTTACAATATAATATTTCAAATAAATCAAGCTCTAGAAGTCTCAAAATTAAGTTTGCTTTTGTCAGCTTTTACACTCTATTTCTGTCAAAAACCTACATATTGGTATCAGAGCAATAAGTTCTAGAGAGACCTGTGAGGTTGAGTGAGCCTAACCAATTAACTT